>JAMJFZ010003871.1:275000-961250 GCA_026225945.1 Cricetomys ansorgei | reverse complement strand
AATAAATCTAAGCATAGGAAATGTACAATGGAAGAGGGCAAATACGTAATAACTTTCTAGACAGACAGTACAAATCTATATTTATTATTTAAGTTGCAGAATAGTGTAGTAATAAAATGTGGTTTATAACAGTATATATATCTTTGTATCTGGTAGGTTTATATACCTACAAAAATATTTGTAACAAGGTTTAATAAAATTACTAATTGTTTAATGACTTCAATTAATAGATAATAGGTTTCTTTGTTTATAATGAAGTTACAATTTGATAATCACTATAAAATTAAGCTATATTTATTCTGAGAGAAAGAATTTTTTTTTTGAGACAGGATCTCTTGTATCCCAGGATGACCTGAACTCCTGATTCTTCTGTTTCTGCCTCCTCGGTGCTAGAATTACAAGTATGCACCACCATACTCTGTTTATGTGGTGCTGGTGATTAAATCCAGGACTTCATGCATTCTAGGCAAGCGCTCTACCAATTGAGTTACATCTCTAGTTCAAAAAAAGAAAAATTTGAGTATCTGCTCTGTATCCCATGAGATGCAATAACTTGTAAAGTACTGGAAAAGAAGGCAGCATGAAGTGCACATGGTAGTTCTTGCCCTATAATCCCAGCACTTAGGAAGTAGAGGCTAGATGGTCACAAGCTCAAGGATAGCCTAGGCTACAGAGTGAGTGCCAAGCTAGCTCAGGCTATGAGACTATATCAGGAGAACATAAAAAATTGCAAGAAAAGGGGGAGGAAGAAAGAAGAGGAAAAAGGGCTATGGCTTAGTCTCCAAGATTCTTACAGCTCTTTTGATAAGACAGCCAGGACATGCACAATCCAGTGTAAGCAAGTGCCAGGCTGTGTGGTTGAGAGGTGTAGCAAGATTCCAGGAAGAGGAAAGATCCTGTGCAGACTCTCTCTAAAGAGTTTGAGTCTAGCCTGGCCTATGCAAGGCTTAGTCTCAAAAACAAAAACAAACAACAAAGAAAAAAAAACAAGCCTTAAAAGTAGAACTACCATCCAATCCAGTTGTAGTGCTCCTGGTCCACGTGAAGTAGACATGAAGGGATCAAAACAGGACATAACTGTACCTGCACACCGTGCTTACTCACAGTGGTCAAGGGAAGGAGTCAGTGCAGCTGGTGCCAGCTTATGAATCAGTAGAGAAAATCGCTATACATGCACAGTGGGGTGTGACTTAGCTGGGAAGAATGAAGTTACTTCATTTGCAGGAAAATGATAGAACCAGAGCCCATGGGGTTAAGCAAAATAAGCCAGGATCAGAAGTGTTAGATGTTTTCTCTCATATTTGGAATCTAGATTTTTACAGAAGGCATGAAAGCAGAAAGGGAACTGTCTGAGAAAAGGAAGGAGATCAAGTGGGGAAGGTAAATACTGGGGTAGCTGTGATCCAAGTGTGGCATACACGTGTGAAAACATCACAGCAAAGCCCATTATTTTGTATTACTAACATGTGCTGATGACAAGAGAGGAAGCTCAGGTTAGACCATGGAAGATAGACAGGACTTATCTAGGAGAGAATGCATTTGAGGGAGCATGAGCATTGAAGTTGTCATTGTGTTTGAAAACTCAAGAGGAAAGCAGCCTACTTGTAATAATTAAGCAAATGTGGTATGTGGTGGAGAAATTGCTCTGTTACCAAGTTTATTCATAAGATATCTTTATTTTGATATACATAAAAAAATTAAGTTTTTCTGCACATAAGCTCCGCTGCGATACAGACACTATGGCTGTTATTAACACTTTCGTATTTTTGTATATTGAGGATGGAAGCCTCTGTGTGAGCTGTTATATCTGCCATCTCAAGTCAGCTAGTGTTTTTTTGTTTGTTTTTTAATAGTTTCTTGACTTGTGGTTAATATCTCTCAATGCTTTATGTTGATTAGAACAATCAAAAGCAGGGCAGGGGAGCAAGGGGGGACAATTTTTTTATTTTAAAAAATGCATTAAGGTTGAATGTGGTGAGACAGATTTTACTCCCGTTGCTTAGATGGCTCCCTATGAGTTTGAGGCAAACCTAATACATTTTGAGTTCCAGGCCAGCTAGGGCTACGTAGCGAGACCCTGTCTCAAAACTAAATGGTAACTAAAAACTATATTAAAATTGAGATTTTCCAAGCAATTGACCCAGGCTTCACTTTTCCTAGTACATTTATAGCATACACTGTACACTGCACTTAAGTAAACTGTTGAGCAATCAAATCCTTCTGAGAACTGTATGTTTGAAAGTCATAAAGCTTTTGGTTTCGAGTTTGTGTACTTATTAAGTTCTTTAATGTTCAAAGCATTGTGCTGAATGAAAGGCACGCAAAGAACCCATTCATTCATCTGTTCGTTCATTCAGCGATTTTGTAGACTGCACCCTCTGGGCCAGATCTTACTCTAGGTGCTGATGTATAAAAGGATATGGAGAATATAATTCTATTTACAAAGAGTTCACAGTCTAGTTGAAAAGAAAGCACCGTGTAAATAATTACAGACCACTGGCAAAAGTAAAAAAAACATGTGTTTGCTTGTTCTCCCTGTTGACCACAATAAAATTATTACAAAGGAGAAAATGGATATAAAGGCAAAAGGAAAAGAAATTGAGAGAGGAAATGATGTTAACTAGGTATAGAAGGTGGGAAACAGATGGCAAGGGACTCATGGGGGTGACCTAAGAAATCAGATGGTGTCTAGAGAGATGGCTCAGTGGTTAAGAGTGCTTGCTGCAGACGCCCTGACATGATGCCCGGGAGCCTGCAGGATGTCCGGATGCATGAGGGATGACTAGATACCTGCGGGAGGTTCAGGAGATGAAGATATCTGGGTGCCTGGGGTATAGCCAGGTACCTCCATAGTATCTGGAAGCTTGTGGGAAGAATGGGTGCCTGTATGATGTCAATGTGTGTGAGGGATGGCTGGTGCATGCATGATGTCTGGGTATCTGTGGGGTGCCCTGGTGCCTTCTGGAGGCTCTGGTATCCATGAGATGTCCTGGTGCCGATGTAATGTCTGGGCATCTGCAGGATCCCCTGGTGCCCAAAGGACATCCTGGTGCCTGTATCAGATGCCTGGGTGCCTGTGGGATGCCCAGGGACCTGCAGGAGGCCCTGGTGCCTGTGGAATGTCCTGGTGCCTGTGGGATATCTGGGTGCCTGCAGAACACCCTGGTGACTGTTGGATGGCTGGGTGCCTGTCTTATGTCTGTGTGCCTCAGGGATGATTGGGTACCTGTGTGATGTCTGTGAGCCAGGAGGATGTCTGGGTGCCTGTGAGCCCAAGTGACTATGGAATGTCTGGGCACCTGCAGGTGACCCTGGTGCCTGCAGGATGATGAGATCCCCATGGGTGCCTGTGAGAAGACTGGGTGCCTGCATGATGCTTGTGTGTCTTCGGGATTTCCTGGTGTCCACAGGAAATCCTGGTTCCCATGGAGAGCCCTGGTGACTACAAGATGTCTGGGTGCTTGCAGGGTATTTGGGTCCCTGAAGAATGTTCAGGTGCCTGTGGGATGTCTGGATGCCTGTGGGAGGCTCAAGTGCCTACATGATGTCTGGGTGCCTGGGGGATGTCCAGGTGCCTGCAGGATGTCTGGGCACCTGTAAGATGCCCTAGTGCATGCAGGAAACCCTGATACCTGGAGGAGGTCCAGGTCTCTGTGGGATGACCAGATGCCAGTTTATCCCAATAACACCCTCTTCCCATTCTTCCTGTTCCACACCTCCACCCCTGTGCCTTTGAAAAAGAAAAAAAGAAAAAATTAAGTCATGCTTGTGTGGCAGGAGCATGGATGTGGGTTTCACCATGGTCTTTAGAGGCAGAAGGCTGCTCTGATTGTGTACTTTGACCTGGCCCCATAGTAACCCAGGACAATGCATGACCAGATACACTGTATGAAACTCAAATTATTAATAAAAAGTATTATAAAAAAAAGTACTTGCTGCTCTTGCAGAGGGCTGGGGTTCAGGTCTCAGCATCAACACTGGTCAGCTTATAGCTGCCTATAATTCCAGCTCCAAGGAATCCAGCACCTTCTTCTGGCCTCCAAAGTCACCTGCATGCGCACGTGCACACATACACACACACACACACACACACACACACACACACACACACACACACATATCTTCTTTAAAAAAAAAAAAGAAATTAGATGGTTTTAATCTCCCCATAAAATCAGAGTGTCTACTGAGACACTGGGTTAGTGTAGAGTACTGAGAATAGAAAATGCCTAGCATTTGTCATAAGGAGACTGGCACAAAGTCTGGACATGACGAGGGAATAGCCTGTCTACTCAGTAGCAAGAGCCTCCAGCTGAGGTTAGGAAGCACCATGGTGTGATCAAGCTGATCAGTGTGATTAGGGGAGTTGCTTCAGGACTGAATACTGTGTCTCCAGAATGCACACTCACTATTGTCCTGACAGGGACAGCATTTCCTTAGAGATCCTTGAGAGACAGTCCAGCATCCACAAACTTTAGGAAGTGTTCACTCAAGTGCTTGGGAGTCCTAGAAAACAATTTTTCTCATGGTGCACTGTAGTCCAGGTCATTCCAACGACTTGTGGGAGAAACATGGGCCAGGAAAATGACATATACTTAAGGGACTTGAAAGAAGCAAGGCAGTTTGGAATCAAAAAGATCTATAGCTGCCTGGATATCTAGACACAGATCTGAGGACGGGAGCATGCTAGAGAACATCTGGATTCAGAGGAAAAGAACAGAAGAGAAGTGACATCATCCCGAGTTACACTGGAGGCTGTGCAGCCAGATGGAAGACATAGATATAGCATTTCAGAAGCAGGTCACAAAGCAAGCTTGAGTCGGTAAAGTGTGGTCATAGGGACTTCAAACACCAAGTACAGCAGCATGTCTTTCATTCTTTCCTCTCCCTTTATTTGTTTATGCTTTTCTGATCACCAAAGTAACATCTGCTCATTGTAGGAAAGAAAGACTATAGAGAACGTAGGGAAGCAGCTCCCACACACCTGCCACCTACTGACTGCCATCCAAGGGTCCGCTCACTATGGCTAGTATTTTCCATATATTATTCTCTTTGCATACTAGAGATTACGCTGAATATACATTCTCTCTCTCTCTCTCTCTCTCTCTCTCTCTCTCTCTTTCTCTCTGTCTCTGTCTCTGTCTCTCTCTCTCTCTCTCTCTCTCTCTCTCTCTCTGTGCATGAGTCATGGCATACATGTGAAACTCAGAGGCCAATCTCAGGTGGTGATCACCTTCCACATTGTTCCCATATAGGTCTGTTGTTCACTGCTGTGGATTTCAGCTAGCTGGCCCACAAGCTTCCAGGGATTCTCCTGTCTCTGCCTCCTGTCTGTCTGTAGCAGCAGTTGGTTACGGGTGCATGAGCTACCACATCCGGCTTTACATGGATTCTGGGGACTCAAACTCGGGTCATTATGCTTTCATAGCAGGTATTTCACCCACTGAACCATCTCCCCAGCCTCTGAATACACATTTTTAGGGAACCTGTTTTTTAACATAGAAGACCTTTTTCATGTATTTTTTCTTATGTATCAAAAATATGTTAATATATTAAATTCATCTTAAAACTTAAATCTTTAGCCTTCGTGTTATGTTCTTCCAGACAGGAGAAATGAGATGGGTATCTCAATATACTTATAAAAACAATTCCATTTGTTTCCTATTTGCTGCCATTATTTGCATTTTTCTGAAGGTAATAATGATTAGGCAAGAGAAATAAATGAGGCATAAAAAATTTGAAAGGGAAAGAGGAAATTATATAACTGAAGGTGATGTAAATCACTTGGAATTGCCAAGAGAACCAAACCGAAATCTATTATAAATATTAAAATCCAGCAAGGTAGGTGATCAAAGTATACTAAAATCAACACATTGTTTTAACAATAATAGTATTCATATCAGCCAGCAAGAGAAGACCTCATTTCCAATAGCAAAAGTGAGTAAAATAGCCAGGCAAGTAGCACATGTCTCTGATCTCAGCTATTGGCAAGGCTGGCACAGGGGAACCTGGAAGGAAAGGCTGGCCTGGACGACACACCAGCACCCTACCTCAAAAGAAGTAAAAGGACAAAGTGGCTAGGGATAAAGCTATCAAGGATCTCCAATAAGGGAGTGAAGAGAGTACAAACACTCCTGAGGGATCTGAAGACAGCTTGGGCACTTGGGAGGGATGCTGTGACCCCAGAAAGGCAAGCTTCATAATGCATTAGAGTTCCTTCATTCAACCTTTATATAAGCTAACACTTAGAAGTTGGAAGTGGAAAATGTCAAGATTATTTGACTTGTTTGCTTATTTTGCTGAGACACAGAGTATACTGGAAAGCCAAGTAAAACTAGAAGAACTAGAAATACCCTGAGCTATCAAGGTATTAAGATCTATAATAAGGCCATAGTAATTGTACTTAATAATTGCTAGTCCCAAATCACCATTCTAAGTACCTTTATTTAATCACTTAATCCTTCTAACAGCCAACTTGATTAACTTTCTCAAGCTCACATTGCCAGTAAGTAGAGCTTGAATTTGAATTCAGGGGTTCTTCAGCATATTGTGTGTGTGTGTGTGTCTGTCTGTCTGTGTGTGTGTCTGTCTGTGTGTCAGGGAGAGGGTGCTATGTGAGCCCAGGCATCTTGCCCATGCAGGTAACTGCTCTACCTTGAGGTGAACCTCCAGCCCCGACAATTTACAATTTACTATTCAACTCGGTGCTTGTCCATGTGAGTGCGTGTGTGTGTGCACGCATGCATGGCAGAGGCTGACACCAGGTGTCTTTCTTATCATCCTTGTGTTTTTAGTCAGGGTCCTTCGCTGGACCTGGAGCTCACAGAAACAGCTATGATGGCTGGCAATGAGCCCCAGGGGTCCTCTTTCCTCTCTCTCCCCAGTGCTGGGATTATAGGCACAGACAGCTGTGCTGGCTTTACCTGGATGGTAGGGACTCACTCAGGTCTTTATGCACAGCAAGCATTTGCCAACTATCTCCTTGGACCTTAGTTTAGTGATTTTTTTTTTGAAATTGCTCCCTTCAGGGAACATAACTCATATACATTTCAATAACATACTCTTCTCCCCACCTACTAACTCCTAGCTCTATATAACTACTCATTGACCTACTGTCCATTGACTAATGCCTATCATGGACACTTCATATAGGTGGGATCACAGAGACTTCTGTGTCTGACTTCCTTTACTTAATATTTTTAAAGTTTTTATTCATGTCATAACACAGATCAATACTTTGTTCCTTTTTATGGCCAAATAATATCCCATTGAATAATTATACCATAATTTATTTACCTATTCATCTAGGCATTAGGGTATAATAGAACATTACTGTGACAGATTACTGACTTGTAACTAATTTCTCACGTGTAACAAATTCCCACTGTGCCTTTTTACCCTCCAGCTCAGGAAAGAGAAAGGAAAGATAGAAAGAAATCTTCACTGCCTTGTAGCAGCCTTGAAAGAGACAAAGAGAAAGGAAGAAATCTTCACAGCCCTTTTTGGCTGTGTTTAGCTTAGAGAGAGGAAAACTGAACTAGCATCTTAACAAACCAACCCACCAACTGCCAACTGCCAACTGCCAACTGCTCCTGCTCTTCTTTATATTCTAAGCAAAGTTCCCAGAAGTCCAAGCAGCATGTAACCATACAAAAAGCTGCATATGACAAAAAACTTCTTCAAAATGTCCTGCTACAATTAGGTTGTTTCCACTTTTCGGCTATCATGAATAATGTTGTTTGAACATTTGCAAACAGATTTTTGAGTGAATGCATGTTTTGATTCTACTTGGGTAAATATGTGGGAATGGAATGCTGGGCCATATGAAAATTCTGTTTTACAGAATTGCCAGGCTGTGGCTGTATTACATTCCCACTAGCAATGTGTGAAAGCTACAGTTTCTCTACATTCATAGTAAAGTTTGATGTCTAAAAAGTTTCTGCCCAATAAGATCATTAAATAAAATACGAGGGATGGAGATGTGCCTCGCCACCACCACAAAAACCTGGGGTACATGAAACTTTGTTGAAGGAAAGCAAAGGAGCAAAGGAAAAGAAGGAAAGAAGAAATCAAGAAATGGCAGATGGGAGAAAACATTTGCAACATACACACATCTTAACGCACCAGAATATATATATTATATATATGCATATACACGTAGAGAGAAATATAGAGACAAAAGGTCAATATGCAATCCAATAAGTGCCCAGGATACTTTACAAACCTTCAAACTTAAACCACGATGAGCTATCACTTGACACTCACTAGAATCCGGGAGCAAAGACTGACAATACCAAATGCCAACCAAGATGTGGGGTACCTGGAATTCTCATTCACCGTTGGCAGGAAGAGAGAATGTTACCGTTACTTTGGAAAACAGACAACAATTCCACTGTAGGAATTTACCAAAGAAAAATAAAAAACATATTCACAAGAACCTTAAAGTTAAATGTTCCTAAAAGCTTTATTCATAATAGCAAAAAAGTACGTATTGTGGGACTGGAGAGATAGCTCTAGTTGAGAGCAATGGCTGCTCTTGCAGATGACCAGGTTCACCTCCCAGCACCCACCGGACAGTTTATACCTGTCTGCAACTCCAGTTCCAGGGGATCTAATGCCTTCTTCTGGCCTGCATGGGTACCAGGCATGCATGTGGTGCACAGACATACATGCAGCCAAAATACCTACCTATACACATAAAACAGAAATAAATTTAAGGATGGGGGAGTTAGAAATGGACCTCAGTGTTGGGGTAGCCCCCTACTGTGTGCATGTGCCTAGATGTACACAGTAGGTGATCCTCGATCACTGCCAGAAAACAAAAGCAAGTCAGTTGACTCTGTGTGTGCGTGTTCTAGATTCTGTAGTCTTTTCCACTGAAGGTAGGCTGTGTCCTTCAGTGTTTTCTTTTTCAATGTTGCTTTGATCTGGACATAGTGGTACATGTCTAAAATCCCAGCACTCAGGAGACTGAAGCAGGATATTTACCACAAGTTTTTAATCAGTTGAGGCTATATAGTGAGACTTTCTTGAAAAAATTTTTTTAAAAGATTTTAGTCACTGAAGGTCCTTAGTGTTTCTATATAATATTAGAACAGACTTTTGAGTCTCCACAAGAAGGCTGACAAACATTTGATTGAAATTATGAAGACACAGTGTTGACTCTTCTAGTCTGTGAATCTAGTACATTTGCTTGAGGTCTTCTTTAATCCTTCTTGGGGTATACAGTGTTTAGTGTACAGATAGGAAGTATTTTTATCAGACATATTTCTAAATGTTTCATGTTTGCTGCTACTGTTGTAGATAGTATTGTTTTATTTTTCTGTTTTTATTGTTGTCTTTTTGGTTCTTTTAGTCAGGGTCTCATGTAGCCAAGACTGGCCTCAAACTCAATGTATAGCTGTGGGTGACCCTGAACTCTTGATCCTCCTGCCTCCACCTCCCAAATGCTGGGGTACCAGGCATGTGCCTTGGCACTCTGGCTTCGTGGTATTGCTATCTTTCTAACTATTTTACCAACTTTTCCATGTGTTGTAGTTCATTCCTGTGGTTTTAGCACTGAGGAGGTAGAAGGGTCATGAGTTCAAAGCTAACCTGTATTACATAGCCTTTTTGCAGCTAGTCTGGCATATACACTGAGATCGTGTCTCAAAAAGAAAAAAAAAAAAGACATAATTGTTTTTATCTTGTGGTATTGCTGACTCACTTATTAGTTCTGCAAGTTTGTAGAGTCCGTATTTTTAAGTATTCTATTAAGATAACTATTGATTTAATAAGATAACTGAGTGTGCCAGGCATAGTAACACACAATCATAATCCTAGCACTTGCAAGATTGAGACAGAAGAGTTACTAGTCCCAGGTGAGCCTGGCCAACACAACAGGACCTTGTCTCAAAAGAAAAAAAAAAAAGCTGATGCCTAGGTGGGTAGTGTAATATTAACCAAATAAAGGAAGGAAATAGAACGCTCACCACTATTTCAGTTTAGTTGTTGTTTTTCTTTTCCCTGTCCAAAAGATTGCTCTTTGGACTGGAAGGTAAATAAACACTGGGTCCAGGGACTGAAGTCAGCATAGCTGCGGGTGTAAGAGGTCATCTCCTCCTTCCAGTGTGCTCAAGTTTTTTCACTTGATTTACATTCCAGGACACTGAGGACTTGGGTACAGGCTTTGAGAAAGGAGCCTGGGGGTGGGATGGGGAGCTTGGGTTCTATGGGAAGTGGGTTGAGACTTTTCAGAAGATCAGTGCCAATGAGCTAATGCTTAAAGTCACTCCAGAGACTGAAGGGTGACAATGCTGACATCCATCGGAGCTGATTTCCTTCAACTGAGCAGCAGCAACAAATCACTACTAGCTTGTCAGGGTTTATCGAGGACAAGAAAAGGGAAGAGAAAGTAGGTAAAGACATTGAAATCCCAGCTCTTTTATTTCCTAGTAAAATCACACTGGCAAGTGGTTTACCTCTGTAAGCCAACTATCCTTATTTGGGAACTAGAAATAACAAGTGTCTACTTCATAGGGTAGTCCTAAGCACAAAGTCAAACGACGTGTGGCTGTCTGTCAGACAAGTGATTACTAGGGCTGGAGATGGGGTTCTGCTGCCAGAGTGTATATTCTACCAACTCAGGCCGCTGCCTGTGACCCTAGCTCCAGTGCCGCCTTCTGGCCTGTGTGGGCACTTGCACTCACATGCATACCCACACGCTCACACACATACATACACTTTAAAGATGAAAGTAAACCTTTTTAATGTGGTTATTTAAGAAAGTTAATGTGTTTATTTACCAATATCAGTGATACATAGAGTGATAATGATAAAAAGTAGGTCTCGTTATGTAGCCCTGGCTGACCTAGAACTCACTATGTAGATCAGGCTGTACTTGAACCCACAGAGATCTTCCTTCCTCTACCTCTCGTGATGCTGGTACTAAAGACGTGCACCACCACATCCTGTATAATGACAGTCATTGAAGGAGGAGGAACAGAGGTGGTATAAATGTCTCCCGTGTGTGTGTGTATCTGTCTGTCTGTCTGCCTGCCTGCTGCATATGAAAGTGTATGTGGAAGTCAGAGTTCAGCCCTAGGGGCTGTTCTTCTGGAGCTTCCCACCTTGTTTTTTGAGACAGGGTCTCACTGGCCTGTAGCTCGACATTAGACTAGGCTAAGCTGACTGGCCAATGCTCTCCAGGGATGTGTCTGTCTCTGCCTCCCAAGCGCCCTCACCCAGGCCTCATGCCTGCTCTTCACGGCCTGAGGTATCTCCCTACTCAGCATTACCTTTTCTGAAGAAACAACTAGAGTAAAATGGGAGGAATCTTCTTCACAGTAGCAGTATTTAGTATATTTTCCATGTTGAATTGGATTTCAACAATTCTCAGCCCTATCTTCATGATATCCTTGTGAATAAGCAGAAGGAATGTGGGTTGAATGTTATTAACAGATTGAACAGTTGGCTTCAATGTATGCAAATTGATGACTTCTTGCATTGTTGAAAGCCTAGAAATGTAATTCTGGACTATGCCTTTAGCCAAATCTTTTGTTTCTTAAATCATATTTTGCATAGTAAAAGTATCAGTATCAGTATCAGGCTAATTAAATATGGGGTCAATAGCTAATAAAGTAATTGACAGAACAGAATAGAAAAAGCATAATAGAGAGAAAACAATATGACCCTGTGTCATGGTCCACCACTGTGAGCAATGTGACCAGACTAATGTGCTCAACCACCCAAGCCTTGGTTTCATTTTTGGCAGAGAGATGGAAAAATGTATGCTATAAATATGTATTTGTTATCTCTTGTTGTTTTATAATTTACCACAGATCCTGGGGGGGTAAAACAGTAAATATTATAGCTCCTAGTTTCCGAGGGTCAGGACTCCAAGAACAGCTTTGCTGAGTAGTTCTGACTCAGGGTTTTATAGGTTGAAATAAGCCACTCATGGTCCCAGCACTAATCTTTAAAAATTACACATATTTATTCATGTCTGTGTGTGTGCACATGCACATGGTGTAGAGATGATAGAACAACTTGAACTGTAGGTTCTGTCCTCCTACCACGACAGTTCCAGGATCGAACTCAGATCCTCAGGCTTGGCAGCAGGTGCCTTTACCTGCTGAACCATTTTGATGGCGCCCAACTTGTCTTTTCAGTGTTTTTCTTTCTTGTTCACTTTTTAAAAAATGCCACAGCTGGAGCTGAAGAGGTGGCTCAGCAGTTAAGATGGCACACTGCTCTTGCAGAGGACCTAAGTTCAGTTCTGAGTTCACAACTGCCTATAACTCCAGCCACAGGGAAGCTGGACTTTATCTGTGGGCACTGCACTCAGGTACACATACACAAAGATGTATGCATATACACATAATTAAAATTGTTCAATGAGTTTAAAGTGCACAACTAAGACTTACTAATTCATACACCTTTCCTGAGGACAAAGGAGGAAGTAAATGAATGTGTAGTATCAACAAAGGACTCAGTTAAGTAGAGAAGCTAACATTGACAGTAAACATTTAGAAGCAAGAATTAATATAGCTAAATCCCTGCATAATTTAGATTTCTTTTATTTGTGTCCATATGCACATATAAAGTCCTTCATTAACCTCAAGGACTGTCTAATGCTTTGTTCTGGGGTTTGTTTGTTTGTTTGTTTGTTTGTTTGTTTTTGGAGACAGGATTTCTCTGTGTAGCTCTGGCTGTCCTGAAACTCACTCTGTAGACCAGGCTGGCCTTGAACTCAGCTATCTGCCTGCCTCTGCCTCCCGATTCCTGGGATTAAAGCCATGTGCCACTGCCACCTGACTACTCTGTCTAATGCTTTTGTAAATAAAAACATAAGAACTTTCCCACTCCAGGTGGACAATTCCTTTGATAAGATCACTGAATTAAAGATATCTTACACCATAAAATAGCTAATTTACGTTAAACCCTAGACAGATTTTCAGGCTAGTGTCTGACATTGTTGAACTCTCCCTAGTGTCTCATCAGTATAGCAACCAAACTTCTAAGCTGTACAAACATCATCAATAATTTGAAAGTGAGTGAAAAATAGCTTCTAAGCAGCCAATATTTACAGAGTTTAAATGCTTCATTATAGGTGAGGCAGAAAGTTTCCTAGTGGTTTCACCAGGAACATTGACTAGTAAATGCATAAGCCACAGTATTGGACTAGGAAGATGCTCAGTGGGTAAAACACTTGCTGAACAAGCAGGAGGACCAGGGTTTGGCTCTCCAGCCAGACATGACAGCACACACCTGCACTTCCAGCACTGGGAGAGGGAGACAGGTGTCACAGCCTAGTTGGCAGTCACTCTAGTTGAAACAATGAGCATAAATTTCAGTGAGAGGCCCTGTCTTAAAAAAAAAAAAAAGTAGCGAGTGTATTAGTTACTTTTTCTGTTGTTGTGATAAAACACCATGATCAAGGTAACTTATGGAAGAAAGTTATGGTTCCAGGGGATTAGAATCCATGATGGTGGGCAACAGTAAAGCATGCTGGCCGGAGCAGCAAGCTGCGAGCCTACATCTTGAACCACAAGCATGAAGCAGAAAGAGCAAACTAGAAGTAGGTAAGGCTTTTTACACTCAAAGCCTATCCCTGGTGACATACTTACTCCAGCAAGGCCACACCTCCTAAGCCTCCCCAAGCAGTGTCACTCACTGAGGACCAAGTATTGAAATGTGTGAGCCTATGGGGGACATTCTCATTCAAACTACCACAAAGAGCTGTAGAGGAAGACACCTGATAGCAACCTGTGGGCTACACACACACACATGCACACATGGTCAAGTGCTATAGTGCACATGTGTGCACGCACACACACATCAGAGAATGGAGGAGAAAGAGAGAGGGGGAAGGAAAGGGAGGGAGAGGGAGGACTCACAATCTACAGTACTGTTTGTGTCAGTGGTGGCAGATAAAAGTGAGCAGGTCTTTGGTATCACTAGCCTTAACCACATACCAACTCTTGTGATAAATATAAGTAGAAAGGGGAGCTATTAAGTACCCAACCTGTGGAAAGGAAATGCATATTAAAAATAGGAATAAGGGACTGAAAAGATAGCTTAGCAGTTAAGAGTACATACTGCTTTTGCAGAGGACCCAGTTTCAATTCCCAGCATTCACATGGTGGCTTACAGGCACACCTGTAACTCCAGCTCCAAGGGGATCTGATATAGTCACATTGTACACACATACATGCTCACACTTGTACACACACATACACACAATTAAAAATAAGTAAGTAAGGAAAAAAACAGGAAGAAATAAATTGCTTTGTAAACTCTCGTTCCTTGAGATTATTTGTATGGTCCCGGACACTGATTCATAAAGTAGAACCCAAGGTTAGCAAAAGCTAATTTATGCTCATAACCAATCTTTTTAATAAGCTAAGAACATTTCTGATACAATTTAGAGATACTAAGCACATGGGAGGCCAGCCTGAGCTGTCTAGCAAGACCTTGTCTCAAAAACAACAACAAAGTTTAATATGAAAAACAAATTTTGGCACTTAGGCAAGCTTCCCTGTTTATTTCTGTAAAATGAACATAGAGCATCAATCAGAGCAGTGTAGCCTGCCTCTTAGGAATCTGAAGACTCTGCCCTACATCCTTAGGAAAAAGACCTTCTCCTAGTCCCCTTTATAGCCCCAATGTCATTCCCACACTAGGAACGCTGATGCTAACTTTAGAACATCACCTACTATCCAACACGGACTACAATTTCTTCAGTTGTTCCAAATATCTGATAGCTGTTTTCTGAGTCAGGATCCAATCCAGGTTTATGCATTACAGTTTATTAATGTCTCTTTGGCTCTTTTTTTTAATGTTTTGCCTGACCCTCCTGACTACTATATAAACCCCACAGCAGCAAGGATTTGGGTTTTCTGTTCATTACCATCAAGAATGGTTCCAGTCTCATGGGACTTAGTAAATACCTGTTGATGAAACAGGTGAGCAAATGACTACAGAATACTTATCTAATGAGTGTCATGAAAAGTGACGCTCCACTGACTCCAGGGAGGACTGAGAATATGATCTGTCATTTGTGTGTAGCTCTTACCTCTATGTTATGGGTAGACATGAACAAAAGGCTCATTTTACAAATCAAATGGGAATATATCAAGGTAATATAATATCTAAATGAAAATTGAGTTAAGGGGATAGGGGTATAAGCTGAGTAGAGTGCTTCCTTGTCTGATACCCAGCACCACAGACAGATGAGATGGATAGACAGATGGATAGACAGATGGATAGACAGATAGATAGATAGATAGATAGATAGATAGATAGATAGATAGATAGATAGATAGATAGATAGGCAGATAGACAGATAGATAGATAGATGGATAGATAGATGGATAGATAGCTAGATAGACAGATGGATAGACAGATGGATAGATAGATGGATAGATAGATAGATAGATAGATAGATAGATAGATAGATAGATAGATAGACAGACAGACAGATGGATAGACAGATAGATAGATAGATGGATCGACGGATGGATAGACAGATGGATAGATAGATAGACAGATAGATAGATGGATAGATAGATAGATGGATAGATACCCATAGACAGACAGGCAGGCAGGCAGAGTTGGAAAAATATCCTGCTAACAAGTTGGTCAAGAAGAAGAATTAACGGGAATGGCAGGTGGCTCAGCACCCTAGGTTTGGTCCTCAACTCATGTAAAAGCTGAGCACCACAGTAAACACCTATTATCCTAGCACTGGGAAGGCAGAGGCAGAAGGATCCCTGGGGCTTCCTGGCCAGCCAGTCTAGCTGAGTAGGTAAGCGCTAGGTTCAGTGAGAGACCTTGTCTTGAAAAATAAGAGTTGTGCAGTGTCGGCACAAGTCTGTAATCCCAGCACTCGGGAGGCAGAGGCAGGCAGATTCTGTGAATTTGAGGCCAGCCTGGTCTACAGAGCGAATTCCAGGACAGCCAGAGTTACTGTAGAGAGACCCTGTCTTGAAAAACCGAAAGGAAAAAAAAAAGAAAAAAAGAAAAATAAGATAGAGTGCTAGGGAGGCAGCTCAGAGGGTAAAGTGCCTGCCATGCAAGCATGAAGACCTGAGTTCAAATCTCCAGAACCCACAGAAGGTGGAGTAAAATAGATAGCATCTATAATCTCAGTGCCTCTACAGCAAAATGGGATGTGGAGACAGGACAATCCGCAAAAGGTCACAGGCCCACTCACCAGGCATGCGAAGCAGTAAACAACAGAGACCTTTCTCAAGCAAGATGGAAGATAAGAACCACCAGGCAAAGTTGTCCTTTGACCTCCACATACATGCCATGGCATTCACACACACACAAACATGCGCACACATGTGCACACATCACCCATACACAGAAAATATTTTAATAATCTAAAAATATAAAATAAAGTGGCAAGTAATTGAGGAAGATACTTGAAGTTGCTCTCTGGGCTCCACACACACATACAAAGAAACGTATATTCATATGTGTGCATACACACACATTATTTAAAAGAAAAAGAAAAAGGTACGATAGCATGCACCTTTAAAGCACAACTCCAAGGCTAGAGCTGTAAACTGCGTATTAGTATTTAATGAGAAGCTAAATTAACTTTAGACCTAGTTTAGACAAGAATACAGGGAATAATGAGAAAGGTCATCGCTCTGTTCATTCATTCTCAATCTCCCAAATCTTACTCAGTGCTTGCTTATGCCAAACACTGATTTGGTGCCAGATATAGAGAATGTAACAAAGTCCTAACCACGTCCTACAATGACCAAACAATCCCTGAGAGTGTTTAGTTTGGGGTGCTATGTTTCACAGGGAGGCAAGGTAACGATATATAAAGAACCGTAGTTTGGAAACATAGCTTTAGTTGTTTACACTTTTGCTGAGTGGTCTTGGGTGAGTTCTGTAAGCTCTTGGAGCCTGTCTCCTCATCAGTGAGATCGGGGCAAGTAACAAGTTTAGCCTCATGTGTGGGAAGAGACTGAAATAAGATGGTGGGTTAGGACTGCCTCATGTGGTGCCTGGCACTTACGCGTCTTGATAAATGTCAGCTGTTTTCACGTTATTAACATAGACTAACTGGAGCATGCCCTACTGTTGATGTGACTTGAAACCAAATAATGAAGAACATTTATGGGAACCAGGAATGTTAAACTAAAAAGAAGAGGAGGAGGAGGAAGAGAAAGAGGAAGATAGAAGACATAATTACTGATTTCAAATACTTGATGATGCGGCCTGCGGCTCACTTGTTCCATGTGGTTTTGAAACACAGAATGAGATCCAGAGGATGGAAGTTACCAATAAAAGCCGATTTCACAATGTAAGATTTTTTTTTTTTTTTGAGACAGGGTCTCACTATGCAGCTATGGCTGTCCTGGAACCCACTATGTAGACCAGACCTTGAACTCACAGAGATCTGTCTGCCTCTTCCTCCACAGTGCTAGACTAAAGGTGTGCGCCACCATCCTCAGCTATGGGATATTTTCTTAACAATTGGATTTACCTTGTCCAATGTGAAAAATGGCATGGCTGGATTTCTTGTTCGTAATAAAAAGAGCAACTTAGAAAGCAATGAAATTCCCATTATTTAATGTAACCAAGCAGCTAGGTATGTTGACGCGTGCCTGCAATCCCAGCATGTAAAGACTGAGGCAGGAGGATTGTGAGCAGGATTACCTAGTAAATTCCAGGTAGGCCTGAGCTACAGAACAAGTTCTGATACAGACAAAAAACAACAAAACAAAGCAACATGAACAACAAAGAACATGCTAGGTGTATGCTCAGTAGTCTTGCAAAAACATTTAAGTGTAGCCTGAATTAAATACAGCTAAGATGGCTGGCAAGATGCCTCAGTGGTTAAGAGTGGTTAAGGCTGTTCTTCCAGAGGACCTGGGGTTCAATCCCAGCATCCACATGGCAGCTCACAACTGTCTGTGACTCCAATTCCAGGGAACTTGACACCTTCACACCAATGCACATAAACTTAAATAAAGTATTTTAAATGTAATAAATAAATAAAGCTAAGAAGTAAGTGGTAGAAGCAGGACTAGAGCATGGGGATGAGGGAATTACCTTTCAGTTAGTGTGAAGTTACAGTTCAGCCTGATGAATTAGTTCTAGAGCTCCCTACAGTGGAGTGCCTATCTTCCACAGACTTGCACGCCGTGGTTTTTAGGAAGCTGGATCTTGTAATCATATCAGGTATTCTTACCATACACCCACAAAGAAGCAAGGAGTCTTTTTGGCAGGTACGGATATGTCTGTCTTAGTGATGGTGGGAGTTTCACAGATATATAGAGGTCCAGGAGCATCAGACTGTACATATTCATATGTCTGGATTTTTGTATGTCAACTATACCTCAATAAGCTTGACTTTTGATATAATTAAGATTCATTAGTTATTTTAATCTCATTTCAAGCACTCACAAGCTCTATATGGCTAGTGGCTTCTACCATATTAAGCCCCACAGAATAGCAGAAAATCGTATTGCTTTTCTAGGTATGACGTTCAGAAGAAAATCCAAAGACAGGGTGAGAAAAGAGCCAGACTGCTGAGTTGGATAAAGCCAACTCTAGGCCTATTGTGTGGATCCTTGAAGTTCGTATTTTTTCCTATTTTATTTTATGTGTATAGGCATTCTGCCTGCTTATATGCTTTTGTGTTCAAGGAGACCAAAAGAGGGTGTAAGGTCCCCTGGAACTGGAGTTACAGACAGCTGTGAGCTGCCTTGTGGGTGCTGGGAATTGAACTCAGGTCCTCTGGAAGAGCAGCCAGCACTCTTAGCCACTGAGCCATCTCTTCAGCCCCAAAAGCTATAATTTTTAACTACTAGTAATAGCAGGGAGATAGTTTCATTGTGGCCTAAAAGAAGGGTAATCTCAAAGAAATAATACTGCTATGTTACTTGGAAATATCTTTATTTTATTGATATGACTTCGAAATTGATTTTCCTCAGCTCACTGTTCAAATTAGAAACATTTCTGAGGAGAAATAGCAAAGACTGTGTTAGTTGTTGTATCTTCTTTCTGAACCTTCCCATGATTTGTTCAGTTCAGCTTGAAGAGCCTTTAGTGAGGCTTAAAAATCACCAAGGGGGAAATGGGCTGAGCTGGACAGATTGTTTAAAGGCCACGAGCTGAGTCTAGTTCAGGTGCAGTGTTTGGAGGAACTCAGCTACGAACTTTGATCCTTCGCCTAACTCATTTCTAGATCTTCTTCTCCCTTTGCTCTCCAATCCAAAGGAAAGATGTTCACATGATGTTTAATATACTGCAGCAGTAACTGTTTGAAGGACTTGAAACACCTTTTTTTCCCTTCAAGCTTTACATGATGCTTACCTCATTGAAGCTTACAGATCATTAAAAGCAGTCCTGCCAGGTGTAAACATGTATTTTGGCTCCTGATATAAAAGAAATATCATCAGGTGTTGTGGCACATGCCTTTGATTCCAGCACTCAGGAGGCAGACGCAGGCCTGAATTCAAGGCCAGCCTGATCTACAGAGAGTTCCAGGACAGCCAGGCTACTCAGAGAAACTATGTCTCAAAAAACAAGGAAGGAAAGAAGGGAGGAAGGAAGGGAGGGAGGAAAGAAAGGAGGGAGGGAGGATCCATCAGACTAATCTTGGAACCATGCAGAACTTTCTTCTGTAATTTTAATGTCCTTAGGTATCCAGTTACCTCTTCACTCTGCTGTTTACAGAGTTCCAGGATCTTCCTGGAGGGAAAAAAAAATGAACCCTAATATCACCCATAGCAGGACAATTTCCCTTTAGAATATGAAGGATTTTGGGGGACGAATGACCCTTTCATGGGGGTCATCTAACACCAGGTACTTACATTATGATTCATGACAGTAGCAAAAGTACTGTTATGAAATAGCAATGAAAGTAATTGTATGGTCGGGGGTCACCACAACACGAGACACTGTATTGAAGGGTCTCAGCGTCAGGAAGGTTGAGAACCACTGATTTGAGCAATGATGGTATGGTGGTAGAGAACTTGCCTAGCAGTTGCAAGGCCCTGTGCTCAATCCCCAGTCCTGAAAAGCAAGAAAGTTGGTTTCTACTTCTGAAACCTGCCCCAGTATCCTGAAAACCAGAGTCCATCCCTGTTTGGAGCCCTGGGCTCTATGACTAACTATATCACATACCTGCTGTGCAACTGTGAGCAATCATTTCTTTAGTACCTAACACAGCTGTTCAGTGAGCACAGAACTAGGACCAGACCACCTGTGGACTCAGGGGGTCTGCGTCTCTCCTATACCTGAAATGAGGAAAAGCCTTTCTATTCTTCCTTCTGCATTTCCCCTGGCCTGATGAAGAAATTTTAGCATCCAAAGCTGTCAAGGGGAACTTCGCTGAACTACCTTTGAAGTGACAGAAAGAGGCCTTTGCCAGCAAGCTTGGAGGAGTTGGGGCCCCACCCACACCTCTCTGGGGAGTTGTGTCCTTAAGTATGATCACAGAAACACTGAGATACAGTAGAGAGATCCTTCCTACGCTGAATTTACTCTTCCTCCCAAATCTGTGAGGAGAGCAGGAAGTGGAAATGGGAACCGGGTATTAATATTGACAAATGTGAGTGCTTCAGATAAAAATGTCTGATAGGTCCAGTCTTGCTTTACTGCCTTCCACTGTCCATAGGGAAAAGTGTTTTCTTTGGCTTCCTGCCCATGAAGATTAGTCTTTTTCTAAATTTAAGATCCCCCTGCCCTCATACTTTGGTATTACGGAGGGTTGAACGGAGAGCTTCACAAAAGCACTGGACAAGCACACTAGTACTAAGTACGCCCTCGACCCTCTTACTTTATATTTTGAAACAGGTTCTTACTAAATTTCCTTGAGAGGCTTGAATTCATTCTGTAGCCCAGGCTGACTTTGAACTTTAAATTCTCCTGCTCAGCCTCCAGAGTAGCTAGAATACCAGGCCTTTGCTAGCAGGACTGACTAAGATCACCTCTTTACATAGTTGTGTTGACACAACAAAGTGGGCAAAAGCTGTTGGGATTTATAAATCACTAGTGTGCGTGGTCAGTGAAGGAAACACATATGTATAATCCCAATACTGAGAGCAGTTGGCAGGAGGGTCACTGCAAATTCCAGGCCAGCCAGGACTACGTAGTGAGGCCTCGGTAAAGGGAGGAGGGCACAGGGTAGCATCCCTTTTCCTCACTGCACTTCCCATTGACAGTGCTATAATCACTGGGTTTCAGTGGAGCGCTGCTCTCTTTGATTCAGTGCAGTCCTTCCTCACAAAGCCAGGATTTCAAAGGGTTTGTTCCTATTATAGCAGCCAGTAGGAAGTATTTTTCTTTTAAAACACCCCCTTTTACAAATTTCTTTACATTTATTTGTGTGTGTTTGTGCCTGTTCATGCATACGTGTGTGTGCATGTCACATGTGGAAGTCAAAGGACGACTTTTGAGAATCAGTTTTCTCCTTCCATATGGGTCCTGGGGATTGAACGTTGTTCATTAGTCTTAGCAACAAGTGCTTTCGCCCACTGAGCTGTCTCACAGGTCCCAATTTATTTTCTTTAAAGCAAAGTATGAAGTTTGAAGCTCTTGCTGGGTTTTGGGGATTTTTTTTTTGCCTTAAGATTTATTTGCTGTTTATAAAAACAAACAACTAAACTAAAGCTACTGGCTAAAAGGTGTGTACTTTAATATTCCCCTTATTGTCTTGGGATGGATCTAGGGTACATATTTTGGATCTTGGGAAAATGTTAAATCCTTTAACACATTACAAGGTCATCTCCATCTCTTTGGATAAGAATGACTTGTGCTTCAGTGTGGACTAAATCACACGAGGACAGGGTGTATTAGAGATGATGTATTCAACACTGGCCACATAACGGCATTCCTGATGCCCTTCCCTTCTCATCTTTAGCATGAGGTGCAGGTCTCAGGATGACATGAGATGACAAGTTATCTCGTGGAGTCTTCTGTTAGAAGAAATATGTAGTGCTTTATTCTGAGGGAACCTTAACACTGATTGACGTGGGGAACTAAAGGAGCCAAAGCCTAGTTTACAGAGAAGGGCCCTTTCAGACAGTATTTTTATTTGGCTCACTAACCTCTAATTCATATTGGCTATGGCAAGCTTTTCAAGATGTGGTCAGCTCCCGTGACTGCTAAATAAGATTGTTCTCATGTTGCTTGAAGGCTGTTAGTGGGAGGTCTTGATTCAGGTTTTTGCATTTCCTGAGGAGCACATTCTAGTTTAATAAGCCTCTCATCCAAGCCTGGAAAGGTGGTAGTGGTTGTCTTAGAAGGGGGGGGATGCATTCCTCCGTTATACAGTTCTCTGTGCTCTTGTTTCCACCCTTTGCTTGTGAAACAGTAACCTTTTGAGCAATAGCCTGAGTTCTTTCTTTCACCACTGTGATGTCCTTTTCTTTCTTCCTTCCTTCCTTTTTTTTTTTTTTTAAAAAAGATAGGGTCTTACTCTGCAGCCCAGGCTGGCCTGGAACTCACTATGTAGATCAGGGTGGCCTTGAACTCACAAAGACCTACCTGCCTCTGCCTCTGCCTCCCCAGTACTGGTGTTATAGGTACACAGCATGATGTCTATTCTTAGAGGCTCACTTAGCACACACACCTTCTCCTTTTTGCTTTCTCCTGGCAGATAGACAGAAAAAGGGTGTTAGCAGAGGCAGAACAACTGTTAAAACTCATTTCCAGCAGAGTATGATCATCCTCTATTAAAGTAAGAACCAGAAGACATGGGATTAGACACCCCAGAGCAACCTCATGGGGTAGAAGAGATGTCTGCATGGAATGTCGCCCTGTGACCTCTGTGAAGCTGCCTGAAGCCCGTGCCACCATTCACTGCCCGTGGAAAGGGAACGGCTGCAGCAATCACTGCTTTCTTCAGAAGTCTGGGAGAAATCTAATGAGATAATGAACTCCATTCTACTTAATTCTCTTACAAGGGAGCATATTGTTGACTTTGAGGAGAATAAAGTATTTGGGGGTCTTTGAGGGGCCTGACAATCTATTACTTCGTCCAGTGTGCAAATGGAACTATTGTAAAAAGCTAACCCACTGCCAAGAAGTAAGCCATTTATTCTGTGGCCAGAGCAGGCCAAATGTGGGGAGGGGAAAGGATTTTGATCTCTCCTCTAGAAGAACTTAACTAGATAGACATAGAGATATCTTTTCTCTCTCTTTTTTAAAAATCAGAATTGTGTTTGATGTTTACTTTGGGAGGATATTAGGTTCAGTCCTAGTACATAGTAAGTCAGATGCTACCCTCTTTTTTTTTTTTTTTTAAGACAATAAGGCCTCACTCTTTAGTCCAGGCTGGCATTGAACTCACAGCAGACCTCCTGCCTTAGCCTCTTACTTTCTGTTTGTTTGGTTGTTTATTGTTGTTTTAATTTCATGTATTGGTGCATTGGTGTTTCGCCTACATGTATGTCTGTGTGAGGGTATTGAATCCCCTGGAACTGGAGTTACAGACAGCTCTAAACTGCCCATGTGGATGCTAGGAATTGAATCCAGGTCGTCTGGAAGAGCAGCCAGTGCTCTTAACCTCCTCAGCCATCTCTCCAGCCCCTTGTCTTGGGCTTTTGAAAGCTAGGATTACAGGCATGAGTCACCACCCCTAACATCTTCTCTTGTTTTCCCTCATCTTCTCTTTACTCTCCTCTCCTCCCTCCTCCTCCTCTCCATTTCTTTCTTTGTTTTTTGACATAGGATCACTGTTTTAGAAGTTTATTTTTAACTACGTATAAAATAATTGTTTTGTGCACTGTTGAGTGAGGAGCTACCTAGGCCTTGGCATTTTGTATTGTCTGCAGGTGTTGGATTTATGTGAGATTGTTTGATTGCTCAGGATTTGCACATGCTACCAGTTTAAAAAAAAACACCTGAGGAGTTCTGGACCAATAAAAACACCTGAGCTCAGAGGCTCAGGGTTCCACTGTCCAGTATGGCACGTGCCATGATAGTGGTTCCCTCTGCTGAGGTCTGGCAGGGTTTGCATCTGTGAATATGCCTCCTTGCCTTCCTTGCTGAGCCACCCCAGCAGTGTACTATTATTGATCTCATGCAACTTAGGTTGGCCTCAGACTGGCTATGTTGCTGAGGATGGCCTTGAACTCTTGATTCTTACGCTTCTAGATCCCAGGTACTGGATTCCAGGCTGTGCCACCACACTCAGCTAGAACATGCATTCTCAGTGAGGGCAGTATTACCTCCAGCAAGGCAAAAATTATTTCTTTAGGGATTAAAAAGACAGAGATACTATAGTTTGGCCATTTAAGTCTGGACTGTTAAAACCTTATATGGGTGTGTACCTGAGAAACACATGTCTAATGGGGTTGAGGGTGAAGATGGTGCAGAAAGGTTGAAGAGCATTGCTTTATCTAGACCCAGCATGTAGATGTCAGTTCCTCTTTTCAGGGTGTTTTTCCCTGTGCCTAGGCAAGCTGCAGATCGTCAGGTCTAATGCAAATTGCTATTGATTATTATATCCTTCTAAAAGAAACTGAGTTCAGAGAGAACTTAAAAGAAGATGAAATTTTCCCCCTAAGGGGTAATGATTTCAGACAAACAACTCAAACATAAAACCTACCCGTTAGGACCAATACTTCATGCTTAAGTAAAATGTGGTTAAATCTTTAATGTAGGAAGTTTCTTTCTTCTTTTGCCTCTTCAGCCTTATAGAAAGGCACATCAAGGGTAGGGATGATCTTCAAAGTGCTTCAAAGAAGAAGCCAGATCTGGAGAAAGAGGAGGGTGTGGTCCCCAAAGGCAGGACAGGCATAACTGTCTGAACAGTGACAGAGAGTGGGTAGCATGGGATGAGAGTGGAAGTGGACATTTAAGAGATGTTGCTGTTGTTGCTAGTGTTACACACATTTCTATAGAGAAGTAGGTTTCCTCCTGCCCCCATCATTTGTCTGCTGTAGTTTCAAACACTTAGAATGGGTGAGTGGGGCAACTCAAAGTTCACTCATTTAGCACTGTACGGTTTGGAAGAGGCCTACAGCCTTTTAGGTTTAGCAACCCTGAAACAGCAGGATACTAAAAACAGATCGTTCCCTACCCTCTGAAGTCTTTCTTGCCAGTTTAACCAGCTGTTCCCCGGTATGTTTGTGTGACTTGAAGGAGAAGCGGCAGTGGTTTCTCCATGCCTGCCCATTTCACAGACATGCTTGGGAATATTCTTGCTCCAAGCTATATATCTGACAAGCATTGCCACCGGCATTGAACTGATGTACAGAAATTCAGCCAATTCCTGCCTATTGATTTCTTTAGCTCGTATTAGAAAATGGGAGGAATTCTAGAAAGGCCTTGGTCCTTGATACCCATGTGGACCACTCATCTCCATGCCTTTCCCCAGTTCCCAAATCTGCCATATTGTCCTTTGCAACCATTCTCAGCTCCCACCCCTCAGCTTCTTTTTGTTACCCATGGGTGGGTGTAACCCAGCCTCTTCGCAGTGCGGCCGGCAGCTGGGCTCCCCTCTCCCTGTCACATTGCAGACATTCTTTTCACATCATTTTGTCCTCTCTGCTGCATTCTCTCCACTTGGCCTCGTTCCCTCTGTGCAAACTTCTGTTTCAAGGGACAGGAGTTTGCCAAGGAGATGCTGGCAGAGGGAGCCCCGTTCCCCACTTTCTCTCTGAAGAGCCCAGTGTCACTCATTAGCATATGAGAAGAATGGTTGTAAATAAACACCAAATGAGGTTAACGAGCTACAGCACATCAATATTAATGAAGTCCACCTCACAGACCCAAGAGGCACCAAGGGCTATCACAAGAAGCAGTTTCATGAAACCCTACTGGCAGGGCCAAAAGGGTTAGATTCTGCCTGTTTGGAATGTTTGTCATTTCATGACCCCAGGAATGCTGCAGAGGAAGGCTGTCTGATATCAGATCCATGCTGCAAACCCCCCTTGCCTTCAGATTGCATCTGTTTGTCTCAACAGGTGGCAGCCTAGAGGGAAAAGGCTGTGCCTACACGGCCAGAATCTGAGTGGGATATTCCAAGTCAAAAAAATGAGGTCTCCAGAGTTCCAGCCACTGACGCACATTATCCTGTACTCAGTAACTCATGGAACCCAGACTTCTGTGTCTAAAGTCCTAGAGGGTCCCCTAGGAGCCTGGTAAACTCAGCACAATGGGGGCACTCCCATGCCATGCGGTTCATGTGCCAACCACTGCTGGAGTCTCCCACAGAGCTGTGTTTGGTTGCTGTGCCTGTAATTAGAAGCCAGAGAACGATAAGCACAGAGATGGTTTAGGGAGCACTTACTGTGTCCCAGGCACTAGACTCAATGGTCTGGGCGTGTTTATATGCTCCTCACAATAATTCCCTGAGAGCATTCCCATTTTGCAAACGAGGAGGTTGAAGCTCAACTGATTTCAAGGAAGGTGCCCAAGACCACACATCTGACAAGTGGCAAAAGAAGAACTCAGACCCAGATCTGTGTGACCTCAAGATTGTGCTTAGTCACTGAATATTGAGGCATCTTGGAGTTAGTCTCAGGAATGGTGTTAGCTTCACACCTCTCCATCTCTTCCGTAAGACACATGCTCCTCTCTGCACAGGAGGCTGCCAGAGTCAGAAGACGTTAGAATTGAAATTGTTTTTTTAAGAGGAAGTTTTTATTAAATGTGTTTTTCTTGGTAATATAAATTTGGATTCAGAAGGATATGCATTTTAAAAGTGTGTGCACATACATGCACGTGCTGGGTAACACTGACACTGATTTATCCACCTCGTCACACCGAATCCCTTTATGGCTAGGCATATCCCTTGCATGAAGTCAGTGGCGATGACCCCCGACCCGGTGGCTACTCTTAGCCTGTAATTGTAGCCGCAATGGCAATGCTTCACTATCGAGAGCCTGCTGTACTACTTCAGGTTCATACTGTCGACCTCTCCATAATTCCTCTCAGAGAAAATGAACCAGATTGTTTTTAAAGAGGAACTCAAAGTGAGAGGACAAAAGTGGGAGGTTGTTCCGGCTTCTGTTTTACTTCTCTAGAACCCAGGACCCTTGCTTGCTAATATTCACTCAGCAGAAATCTGAAAATATTTCCGCAGAATGGCACCCAAAGCCCACCCATACAGGAACTCTTCCTGCCACCAAGGTAACCAAGACGAGGAAGCAATTGAAACTGTGCCTTCCTTTCCCAGGCCTTGGCTGTCAGCTTGGCTCAGAAAGAGGCAGACTGATGACTTTGTCTTCTTACCCAGTCACACTACCACACAGTTCTCATTTGAGCCTAGTCACATGGCTGTGCCTTCTGGTGGCCAAACAAGGATATGCTGTTTCCATTCTTTGCACCCTGGGTTTGGCCTGGCCATCCTTAGATGAAACCATTGGGACCCCCAAACCTTGAAGCTTTTCCAAGGACAAATTGCATGCAGAGGTGGAAGGAGAAGCCAAGCTGTGCAGTGGAGCAGCAATGGTGTGCAGTCAGATGCTTGCAAGAGCCAGGGGGTTAGTTCATTGCTGCTTTGAATACTCAGGCACACCAGCAAACTCAGATTAATAGGCTGTTTATTCTTCAGCATGTTCCTTGAATCAAAAGCTCTGGATGGGATTATTAAAGAGTGTTTGAGAGAGCGCCCTGGAACCCTCCTCCTGGGCTCGGCTCACTGAAGAGGAACGATTGAGGTCTTTCATTTCCTGGGCAGCATCCCTCTTGCTCATTGCTCACTGCAGCGGAAAGGTCTGCAGGAGCTTTGTCAGTAGCAGGGCCTTTTGTTCCATCCTTATGAAGTCCCATTACCTACAGCACCTTGATCTGCTGACTCTGTGATCGCTTACTGTTCTTGCCTTGAATTGCCTGAAACTAATGAATGCAGTCCCTGCTATCTCAGGGGGTGGTTTTGTTTTGGGTTTTGGCTCTATTTGACATAAGTTCCATGTTTGAACAATATTGTTATTTTTTAAATCATTGTTTAAATGAAATTTTCCAGGAGGAAAGACATACTCAACTGAACTGTATTTTGTGAAGCAAATGAGGCGAAGGGGTATATATGTTTTTTTAATTGGAAAATTCCCCTGGAATGTAGTGAAGTTTCTTTAGACCTTGAAGTTGAAGTACGTTGAATTATGAAAGTAAATTGTAATCATGAATTACTTCCTCTAAATCCCACCCCTGTAGCAGAGATTTATATTGTAGAAAGGGGAGGGGGGCTGCTTCTCCACATTCCCTCCAACTCCCATCAACAGCGGCAGACTGACCCCCGAGTGCTCACTGTACCTGGATCTAACAGTATACTTGCCCATAATCTGGAAGCTGTCATCCTTCAGGCCTCCCAAGACTTCTGCGTACTGTGTGCACATGCACACAGCATGGATCCACACCTCTCTGGGATCTTGGGAAGGTACACAGACTTCCCTCATCATCGTAGAAGGTGTAGCTGGAACACCATGGGCACTCATGAATACTGAACAAACCCAGTACAAATGACAAGCAGTAGTTTTTTAATCTGGCAGAACCCTTAATTGCTACAGCCAGAGGCCAGTAAATGAAATTGGCTCATACATCTGAGAGTTCTAGAAACTTTTGGCATTCTGTAGCCAAGTGTTCCACCAGGGAGATCCACCTTTGGAGCAGTGGGAGTCTGTAAGACACTGTCCCCTCTCTTCTCTCCCAAACCAGCACAGCTGCTTGGATAAAGACTATTTGTCACATACATACTGAGACTAAGATATATATACACACCCTGGCGTTCGGCCTGATTCCTTCCGGGAAGTCCATCTGTTTATCCAGTTCCAAATCCCAGAAGGCAGTCACCAAAAAGTAAATAGTGAGAAAGGACAGGATTTTTTTCTTTTTTTCTTGATAAACATGTTCCAATGAACAAAACAGATTTTGCAAACACATTCCATCAGTAAATCTTAGCCTCCCAGCTGTGTGAGAGGCTGGAGGAGAGAACGATGTGATGCAGGAGAGACTTGGGATTTGATTAGAATTTAAAAGTGAACTTTTAAATACTGAAGTACTGCACCACAAGATAGAGACTTTAAGGTTCTATACACTCCACCCCCTCTTTCTTTCTCTCTTCCTTCATCTCAAACCTGAGACCTATGATAGGCTTTCCGCAGGTAAATCTGACTGTGAATATCAGCATCTTCAACTACAAAGCTTGTCGCTCTAATGTGATCTTTAAACTAGAAGAGAGGGACCCTGAGCCTGCCGCACAGCATGAGGACCAGAAAGCACTCCCCAACACCCACATAAAAGCCATAAAAGTCCAGCATGGTGATGTGTGTCTATGACCCTGATGCAGAGGCAGGCAGACAGATCCTTAGAGTTCACTGGCTAACCAATCTAGCCAATTGATGAACTTCAGGCCCAGGAAGAGACCTTGTCTCAAAAAATTAAAAAGAGAGTGATCAAGAAAAGATACCTCAGGCCTCCCCCTGGTCTCCAAACACATGTGTGCAAACCAACTCATACTAAAAGTATATACATGCCAGGCAGTGGTGGTTCATGTCTTGTGAGTTCCAGGACAACCAGAGTTACAACAGAGAAAACCTTTCTCAAAAAACAAAAAACAAAACAAAAGTATATACACAGCACAACACCTACCCCACCCTCCCCCAAAAGACAGAGAGTGACAGAGGAAGACACTAGACATTAACCTCTGAGCTCCACATGCATGTACCCACATCCAAACATGTGCTCTGACATTTGCTGCACACACACACACACACACACACAGACACACACAGACACAGACACACAGACACACAGACACACACACACAGACACAGACACACACACACAGACACACACACACACACACAGACACACAGACACACACACACACACAGACACACAGATACACACACACAGACACACACACACACACAGACACACAGATACACACACACAGACACACACACAGACACACACAGACACACACACACAGACACACAGGTACACACACACACAGACACACACACAGACACACACACACACACACACAGACACACAGACACACATACACTTAAATTTAAAGCTGAGCACAGTCCTTTAATACCAACATTGCAGAAACAGGCAGATCTTTGTGAGTTTGAGGCCAGCCTGGTCTACATAACAAGCTCCAGGACAGCAAGAGCTACACAGAGAGAACCTGTCTCAAACAAAACAAAACAAAAAATTAAATGTAAAAAATAGAAAAGTCCAATGCTCTAGACACAAAGAAATGACCAGGAGCCAGAAGTGCTTGCTGCTTTGGGTTTGATCATTACACTGCATATGTATACCATCACACTGTGTCCCATAAGTACACTCACTGAGAAAGGGGTGGAGGAGGGAGAGAGAGAGGGACAGGTGTGGTGGAGCATACATGTAATCCCTCCACTCAGAAGCCCAAAATAGGAGGATCACAGGTTCAAGGGCAGCCCGAACTACACAGTGAGAGTTGGGTCTAAATAAGCCAATACAATGAGTAAAGATTCTTTTGTAAGCCCTCCTCTTCAGAGGGCATGTCCTGAGCCCTCTTCCTCTCCCATTGCTCCTGTTCTCAGCCACTCGAGCTGTTATGCCCCTCTGGAGTTAGACAATGGAGAGAGCAGTCCATCTGGCTTCTCTCTGCTTCACATCCATCCTCTGGCTAGGAGAATGAGGACTGAGCCCAGATCAAGGAACTGGATCCCGAGGATCGGGGACAAGCACAAGAAAGTGACCTCGTGCCTCAGAGGCGGCTGGATGTTTGTGTCTCTGTTCAATGTCGAATTGGCTCACTGAACCATTCAGGAGTTGTTTTTTAGAAACGTCCTCCTCACTCCTCGTTTTCGGGTCAAATGCTCTGGATAATCCAGTGGAATTCTCTCTGCTTCACTGCTAGCTGCTGCCAGACACAGAGTGCTAAATCCTGTCAGCCCGAGACTTCAAATGCTGATGTGTGAAGCAGCGCTGCGAATTGGCGCCCTGTGCTCATTCACACCGACTGCTTTGCCAATTAACATGGCAGTGGACGGTGACAGCACAGGGGCAAATGCAGTTTCACTCCCTGCCTTATCTTCGCTGTGGGAACAGTGTACCTGGCCATGTCCCCATCCTCCCCATGGCAGTAAGCACTCTGGTAATTGGTAAGCCTCCATTCTGTCTCTTTCAGTATTGTTCCTTTCCCAGGCCTGCTAGAGCAATTTCTTTAACAGATTGCAACATGCCAGGGATAGAGCTAGCATTGATGGGAAGGTAGAGAGCGAAACACCCTTGCTGCTGGTTCCTAGCTTCTCTCTTCTCCTAGTTCACTTCCCACTTCTATTGCAGTGCGTGGCTGCCTCCTCTTCTGGGCCAGTGATACTTTGTCAAACAGGTTAGCCTCTGCTCCCTTGTTTTGTGTTGTCCTTCTATATGTTATACCTCTCTTTTTACATTTTATCACCCTATCATTTCCTAAGTGTATGTTAGTTATCTTTTTTGTTTATATTCCACACACACTAGAATATAAATACTCTGAAAATGAGAATTTTAGTCCAGCGTGGTGGCACACACATGTAATCCCAGCACCTGGGAGGCAGAGGCCGAGAAATCAAGACTTCAAGGCTATGCCAGACATGGTGGCACACCTTTAATCCCAGCACTTGAGAGGCTGAGGCAGGTGGATGTCTGTGTGTTCAAGGCTAGCCTGGTCCAGGACAGCAAGGGCTACACAGAAAAACCCTGTCTCGGGTCGGGTGGGGGATGTTGAAGACCAGCCTCAGCTGCATAGAGAGTAAAGGGCCATCTTGGACTATCTAAGACTCTTTCTCAAAAAAGAAGTAGGGAAGTTGACCTGTAATCCTAGTTCTCAGGAGGCAGAATAAGAGGATCTTGGTGAGTCTGGGGAAATAGTAATTGCTAAGAGACCAAATCTCCCTAGCTTTGTTGTTGTTATGGTTTGTTTGTTTGTTTTTGTTTTTTGAGACAGGGTCTCTCTATATAGCTCTGGCTGTCCTGGAACTCACTATGTAGACCAAGTTGGCGTGGAACTCACAGAGATCTGCCAGCTTCTGCCTCCTGAGTGCTGGGATTAAAGGTCTGTCACTGTGCCCAACTGACATTATAGTTACAGTCTGAAAAAATACTTTTTACTTAAAAAGTAATAATCGTTACTATCAGGAAATGGGGAGGATAAACAGATACAGTGTTTGGAGAATGGAATGACAATGCAGTGATTTTTATATTGATTTTAATAATACCTTTAAAGGATCTCCCTAAATTGAGTTGCTTTCATTCTTCTAACTCAGACCAAACTGCTCCCTATTGAATGGGTTAAGTCCGGGTTACACACACCAAGTACTACAGACTGCCTTGCCAATCTGGCATAGTTGAGGCCACGAAGGATGTCCACTTCCAAATTTCCACTGGATAGTGCCTGGCTTTGCCTTCTCTAGGGCAGGAGCCAGAAGAAACTGGCACAATTTCAAGCCGCTTCAAGCCCAGCCTGAGTATCTCCATCCAGCCTTCATTAAGTTCCTGTGTCCAGTTTCCAAGGAAACCACATTCCTGTCCACAGGTTGGGAGCCCTGCAGTTCCCTCCGAGGTGAAGGCCATGGGAGTCATGTGGCATGTACCTCAGTGCTGTCCACTGTGAGACAGCCAAGGGAGCTTCCTGTTAGGCTGGCAGACATACAGCAAGTCTTCTCAGAAGTCCTTCACCAAAGGAGTCTTCTCAGAAGTTATCCCTTTGTCCTGGGCGTGATCAGCGAGATATTAAAGATTAAAGAGCCTCCATAGGGAAGGGGATCGTTTGCCTGAACATCTTAATTTGCCTCCTCCATGCAAGTGCATTCATGCTAGGCTGGCTGGCATGCTCCCTGGCAGTTTGTGCTCTTTATCATCATGACTTTGTGGTCTCGTTGATATTAGGATGGCTTTCAACTGCTGTAGGGGATGCTTCCACGCTCCACTGCTTTTTCTCTTGCTGGCTAACAACTCTTGTGTTTGTTTCAGCTTTTAGCCAAGCCCACCCAGTCCACACCCCATTCTCCCTTGGCTTTTATTGCTGAAGTGTTGACTTTGTGTGCTGTTGTGAGTTCAGTTTTCTGAGCACCTGCAGAGAATTAACCATCTCTCTTTGCTGCTGGGATCACCCAGGCCTTTGATCTGTTTGATTTCTGTACTTCTGGAAATGTTGAAGGACTCTCTAACTCCACCAAAGTACACAAAGGTGCCATAATAATCCCTGCAGCCTGACCTTGTAGACCAGCTCTGCCTGGAGACCAGATGCTATTCAGTGCACATGGTAAGAACACTTGTTACTGTTTACTGTGTACCAAATACTGCTCTAGTCTCTTAACATGAACATCTCATTTAATCTCTGCTGAAGGACCATCCAGGAACTGGCCCTACTTATTTCTATGTCCTCATCTCTTTTTCCTTTCCTCTATTCCCCTGGCTCTAGCCACACAAGTTTCTGTGCTGCTCTTCTTGTTCCACAGGCACACTCCCTCCTCGAGACATTTGCAGTGATCCTCCCTCCGCCTGGGCTGCACTGCCCTCAGATGATTGTGCTGATTACACCTTAACCTGTTTGCTTCAGATCTTTGCTTAAGTTTTGCCTACCTAAGCCACACTGCATAGAATTGTGCACCCTCCATCTGCCTAACCTTCTTGTCCTAGTATGCTCTTGTTCCAGTGCTTATCACTAAATTACTATACCACGTATTATGTCTATCCGTCTATAAGAGCAGCTCCATGAGGGCAAAGAGCTTGCCTATTTGTTTCTTAATATACCCCCATGCACCTAAAAACAGTGTCTGCTACATAATAGATGCTCTATAATATCTATTGACCCTTCAAACACCAGTGAGATGGAACTGGGGATTTAACCTAGTCGTAGGGCAGTTACAGGCATGCATGAGTCCCTAGGTTAAGCCCCCAATATTGTGTGCATTCAGGCACATACACTCACACAAGGGGTTGGGGGACGACAAGCCTGTGACGTAGTTGCTTTTATTGTCCCATTTTTAAATTGCTCAGATTTATTTAGTTTTGCCAGGCAGTGGTGGTGCATGCCTTTAATCCCAGCACTCAGGAGGCAAAAGCAGGCAGATCTCTGTAAATTTGAGGCCACCCTGGTCTACGGAGTGAGTTCCAGGACAGCCAGAGTTACAACAGAGAAACCCTGTATCAAAAAACAAAAACAAAAAAGAACATAGACATAGATTTATTTAGTTTTATGTGTTTGGAATGTTTTGCAGGGAGTCAGATCCCCTGGAATTAGAGTTACAGATGTTTGTAAACCACCATGTGGGTACTGGGAATTAAACTCTCTACCCCCACTCTGGTCTCCACATATGCACACACGGGTGAGAGCACCCTCACACACACATCTGTGCATCATATGAACACACACAGACACACACACACATCTGAAAGAACAACCATTACTCTTACCCTCTGAACTGGTCCTCCATCCCTAATAGTTCCTTTTTGTTTTGTTTTTGGAGACAGGGTTTCTCTACATAGTGGTGGAACTCACTATGTAGACTAGACCGCCTTAAACTCATAGAATCTGCCTGCCTCTGCCTCCTTGAGTGCTGGGATCAAAGATGTGCACCAACATACCCAGCCACTTACTGTTCCATTTTAAAGGTAATGGAGGGCCTCTATTCCTGGCACCCACACAGTGGCTCAGAACAGTCTGTAACTCCAGTTCTACGAGGATCCAGCACCTTCTGACCTCATGGGCACTGCACACATGAGGTACACATACATACATGCTGGCAAACACCCACACACATAAGATAAGAATAAGTAAATCTTTATAAGAAAGGTGATGACAGCAAAGCAGGAGAGAGTTAAGTAGCCAGGTACGGGGTTCCTGCCTGCAATCCCAGAGCTCAGGAAGCTGAGGCAGGAAGATCATTATGAATTCAGGGTCAGCCTGGACTACAGAGTGAATTGCAGGTCAGCCTGGGCCACAGAATGAGGCCTTTTATCAAACAAAACAAAGAGTTTAAGTAACTAGCTTACCCTAGATCATTTGTCTGCAAGTAGCAGAGCTGAACTCCAGACTAACTCCAGAAAACATACTTTCAACCACTGGACCAATATGAGTCACATAAACTTTGAGTTAAATATGAATTTTCAAATCAAGACTCAAATTAATCTGCTATTGCTGCCTTAAGTTCCAGCTGCAGATACAGCAGGCAGCACATTCTAAGCTGCATAGGAATAGACTCCATTGTGATTAAAGATTTGACATCTACACAGAGATAGAACTCACTGTATGCTGCCTGCTGTGTAGCTGTCTTTGTGGTGCAGAAAAGCCAGTAGGTGGGAGTTCATATCCTCAAGACTTGAGCCTTGCCTGGCTTTTCCAGACTGTGTTTATCATTTGATATACATATCAGCATTGTGAAAACCTTGTATCCTGTAGGCTTTAGTTTTCTTCACCAACAAAATGAAGACAGCAGTCAACTATTTTCTTGAAAGCAGAAGTCCAGACTTGTGATGCTTTGATTTCCAAGGCTCTTTGAAATCATGAAGTCACAAAACTTAGTGACTTGCAATGCTAGGAGCAGTGGAGTAATGGCAAGACACGTAGACAGGCAGGTCAGAAATCCAGCCAGATATAAGTAACAGAGTACTTGAAAGCACGTGCTCTGGACTGAGGCAGCTCACAGTTCAAAGCCTGCCTGTGTTGTTTGCCAGCCACGCCAACCACAGATCACTTCACCTCCTTCTATCTACAAGTGAAACGAGGAAGCGAATACTACTTCACAGACTGGGGTGATGGGAGATGAGCGGAATGTTGCACAGTACCTAGGGAGAGAGCATGGAAACAGATCACTGGAGTGATAGGTCAGGGTCTGAGAGACATGTGAGTTCAAAGCTGGCCTGACAGGCCTTTAACTCTTTTAGTCAGTTGAATCACATCTTTATTGTGAAACATCTGTTGAGAGATTTCTCACATGGGTTGAAATGCAAAGGTTTATAGTACCTTAAGGCAGGCACCTTAAGAAGCACATTATCATCTGGTGATAAAATAGCAAGAACATTCTCCTCGTCACCTTTAGCTGATGGTGGCCGTGCAGGAATGCTGGCCTGGCATGGCAGACTGTCTGGTTTTTACAAGAGATTACCAAAGCACTAGGTGATATGGCACAGACCCAGATTCTCAGAAATCAAACAGGAAGAACGTGATGAGTTCTACTGACTACACAGCAAGATAGGAGCTGGGGATGGGCCTCAATGTTCATGCTTTTATTTATTTATTTATTATTTATTTATTTTGTGGTGTTGGGCCAGAGTCTCTGCTGACTTTGAACTCTTGATCATCTTGTCTCCACCTCTCAAGTGCTGGGTTTGCTGGCATACACCACATACCTAGCTTTAATTTTTTTAAATGAGTTATATGTGAACCAGACAAAAACTCAAAAGACAGAAGGGTATAAAATCATGCATACTTTAAAATGGATTTCAAGGGACTGGAGAAATGGCTTAGTGGTTAAAAGCCCTGATGCTCTTTCAGAGGACCCAGGTTTGATTCTTAGCACTCACAAGGTGGCTGTAACTCCAGTTCCAGGGAATCTAGTGCCTTCTTCTGGCCTCCAATGGCACTACATACACTGTGCACAAACATCATGTAGGCAAAACACCCATAAACACATGAAGAAATTTTAGGGGCTGGAGAGATGGCTCAGTGGTTAAGGCCACTTGCTGCTCTTTCAGAGAACCAGGTTCATCTCCCAGCACCCACATGTGGCTCACTACTATCTGTAAGTCCAGCTTCAGAGGACCCAAGACACCCTCTTCTGACCTCTGCAGGCACCAAACACACATATGGTATACATATATACACAGAAGCAAAATGTTCACTCATATAGATAATAAATAAATAAATCTAAATGTTTTTAGTAAAATAATTAAATTTTAATTAAAAAATGTATTACGCTTAGTCTAATCAGTTCTGATTGTTTATATGTGAGGGATGACAGAAGAAGAAACTGAGGTGCAAAGAGCAGGTACCTAATTAAAAGCCCTCCATCAATAGGGAAGCCAAGAACTTGACCCAAAATTCACTGAGGAAACAAGATTTTTGTTTTTTAGAATATTTTTTCATTAAAGAAATAATTGAGTGTGCTCATCCCTTGATACCATTAGGGTATTTTTCATCTTTTTCTTTTTTGTGTGCCTGCCAGACCCAGTGAAAGACAAGGATCAAGGCTCAAAAAACCTAACTGTTGGCTCAGGTCCTGAGATGGGAGCACTATGATCAGTTCATATTTTTATTAAAATAAGATGAGTGGTTTACTTTTGTTATAGGCAAAGAATCATTTACTGGGAAAGCCATACTTCAAAAAGTTTCTAGGAGCTATAACTGCTAACTTCAACTTCGGTATCCATCCTGTCCCCAAAGAGTCAGGAACTCTTCCCTCTCTTAGCTGCCTCTGCTTTTAGCCACACACATACACACATAATTATAGGCAGAGAACAGTGCATATGCCCACAAACGACAGGAAGCAGCAGGAGCTACAAAGGTGGATCCATCTAAAGAGATGAATGTGTTTATCCGTAGCCCTCTTCCTACTTCCTGCTGTTCCTGGTTCTAAGTCTGTTTTTAGAGGATGGGTAGCCATAAATCCATCATTGTTGGTAGAAGTTAGTAGATTCTGATGGGAGAGCAAGCCACACTCTTTATAAATACGCCTACAAGCTGGCAACAGCCTTCCCCTACTTACAACGCCCATCAAGAGCCAAAGAACCTAGGTTGTTGCTTTTATTTTTAGTCTGTCTCAGTTCAACTCCCTTAGTGAGTAATCCCACTAGCCACTGCTTCTGTTTATATTTATTTAGAAAAGGAGAATGCATTTTAACCAAATCAAATGCATAATCTGGCCCACTTCTTGTTTATTCTGTGGCTGCCTTCCACAGTGGAAGGCTCAGGAAAATAACTTGGATTAGATTTTGTTCTCTGCAGCTTTCTTAAATTCTCGTCAGATAGTTTTGCTATTTGCTTATTAAAGTTCATTCTGAAGCACTTGGGCAGAGGTAAGCAGATCTCTGTGAGTTCCAGACATCAGCCTGGTCTACATAGTGAGTTCCAGGACAGCCAGAGCTACAAAGTGAGACACTGTCTCGAAAATACCAAAAAAGAAAGTTCATTCCGCCAGCCTGATTTTAAGTTGGAAAGGAAATTGTAGTTGAAAATATGTGTATGTTTGGGACTAGAGATGGCTCAGCAGTTAAGAGTACTATCTGCCATTCTAGGGACGCAGGGTTCAATTCCCAGCACCCACATGGCAGCTCACAACTGTCTGTAACTCCAGTCCCAGGGGATCCAACACCCTCATACAGACATACATGCAGGCAAAACACCCATGCACATAGGATAAATAAATCATATACCTGTGTCTAGTCCTATTAAAATTGCAGATGCAGGTTTATAATGGCTTTAAAATGCTTATTAACATTGTTATTCTATCTCTGTTGTCTTACTGGCATTAATGGGGAGACAGCATAAGCCAAGGACAACAGAAAGATGGAATAGTCCGTGGCAGATTTAAACATTAACAGCACAAGTAGCTCTTGTAGCATATCTACCCAGTTCCCTCATGTGTTAAGCTATTTTTCGTCCATAAAATAAAGGAAAAAAGTTTGAGTTCCCAAGAAGCTACAGACAAAAACCCAATGGGAGAGAGAGCAGTCTGTGTAGTAGAAAGAGGCGTGCTCTGGAGTGCGAGTGTTCTGTTCTGTCCTGGCAACTCCCATTTACTTGGTGATTCTGTTCCTCGCTGTTCCTTGTCTGTAAAATCAGGGTGGGGGTGGAGCGTGGCGGTGGAGTATTTGCCTAGTGTGTGCAAGGCTGTGGGTTTACTCCCTAGAACTGCAAAAAGGAAGGTGGGAATGGTACCATGATCTCACAAAGTTGTTGGGGTTTTTTTCCTGAAAGCTTCATGTATGAATACAGTGTATCTTGGTCTGTCTTCTCCTCCACTCCCTCCCTCCCTCCGACTTCCACTGCGCCCCTCCCAACATATCCTCCATCTCCCTCCCATTTCATAGCTTTTTTCCCCCATAACCCACTAAGTCCAATTAGTGCTGCCATCCTCTGAGACATGGGCATTCTACCAATGGCTGCCCTCCTCCCCAAAGAAAAGTGACTCACCCTCCCCCCTAGCATCCAGCAACTGCCAGTAGCTTCTGTTAGGGTGGAAAATCAGGACCCTCTCCAGGAGCTATGCTGGAATTTTTAACTCTCTTGATCTTGTGAAGGACTCCACAAGCTTCTTATTGGGATCAAAACTGGTACTGTGTGTGGAAATGGGGCATAATTATACAGTCTTACAGTTTTGAGCATCAGCACTAATGAATGGAGTGGCAGGGCCCACTGTGCTTTGGCTATCAAGGAAACCAGTGTGCACCTGCCTCAGGCAGGAAGTCTGTAACTCATCAATAAAGAACAAAGGCATGATAAAATAATCATGAGATAAGGAGTGGGGTTGGTTCAGCCCCCACAGACCTGAACTGAGGAACTTCAGTGAATTGTGCTTTTGTTATGCAATGCCATCCCACCTGTGGGCCTCCAGAGCAGGAAAGTATTAACAAGAGCAGGCTCTGTTCACTGAGTGCTTCCTGTGGCCTGCACCAGAGCTTTAGTTTACTACCTTGCTTCATCTATCTCTCTTTAATCATCTTTTAATCCTCTCAAAAACTCTATGATCAATGTTAGAATTGTCATTATTTGTACAACTAATGTCATTACTAATGCAGTCATGGACTGGAGAGGTGGCTCAGTGGTTAAGAGCAATCACTCCTCTTGCAGAGGACCCAAGTTCAATTCTGAGCACACACATAAGGTGGCTCACAACCAACGGCCTGTAAGCCCAGTTCCAAGGGATCTGATGTCCTCTCCTGGCCTCTTTGTGCACTGCACTAATGCACAAACACAAACTTAGATACACATACACTAGATACACACACATATACACATAATTTTAAAATTAAAAGAAAATAGTGCAGTCAGAGTCATTATTCACACTTTCTAAGTTGGCTTGCTCAGTGTCACTTAGCTAATTAGTGAACTACCAGGGTTTGGACCTAAGTTGGCTGATTCAGGAGCCATCACATTCAGTCAGACCCACTCAGAAATTAGGGACAGTAATGTTTAGCCTGCCTTTAGTGAAACACTGGAGTTTTTGTTATATTTGAAACAGGATCTTACTATATAATCTATACCAGCCTTGAACTTGTGAGTCTCCTGCCTCAGGCTCCCAGATTACATGTATACCACCATGCTGAGTTTTTAAATTTTATTTATGTTATTTTATTTGTGTATGTGCATGTGTACTTGCATGAGTTCATGTGCACCATGTGTGTGCAGGTACCCATAGAGGCTAGTAGAGGGTATTAGATTCCCTTAGAACTGGAGTTTCAACAGGTTGTAAGCCACCATATGGATGTTGGGAACTAAATCCAGGTTTTCTGCAAGATGAGTGATTGTTCTTAATCACTGAGCCATCTCTCCAGCCCCTGTGCCTTTTTTTTAATGTTTTCAGATATAGTTATTTTATATATGTGAGTATTTTGCTTGCGCGTGTGTCTGTGCACCTATGCTTAGTGCCCAAATTGGGATATCCTGGAACTGGAGTTAAAAACAGTTGTGAGCTGCCGTGTGGGAATCAAACCTAGGTCTTCTACAAGAGCAATAATTGTTCTTAACCACTGAATCATCTCTCCAACCCCCATGCTGAGTTTTTAAATTAATGGCTCAGCCCTATTCTCTATTACCTTTAGCCTGGGCAAGGACCATTAAAGAGAAAGTTCAATAAGGAAAGTTTTATTTCATTTATTATTGTCTTAGTCAATGTTCTATTGGTGTGAAGAGATAACATGACCACGATAATTTTTATAAAAGAAAGTATTTAATTGGGGCTTGCTTACATTCAGAGGTTTAGTCCATTATCGTCATGATGGGAAGCATGGCAGCATGAAGGCAGACACGGTGCTAGAGAGGTAGCCAGGATTTCTACATTTGTATTAGCAGGCAAGAGGCAGAAAGAGACACTGGGTCTGGTTTGAGCATTTGAAACACCAAACCCCACCCCCCCAATGACATACTTCCTCCAACAAGGCCACTCCCTATTGACCAAGCATTCAAATATGAGTCTGTGGAGACCATTCCTATTCAAACCACCACAATGATATATATTAAAGTTCCATGTAAGATTTCTGTTTTCAAGTATATCTCTTTAAAAGAAAAGTTTTGCCCTCATATACTACAACTTCTTTCTTTTATGGGTGGGAAACTGAAGCCTAGGAAAGTTATACCCAGAGAAATTGTTCACAGAACTCAGACCAGGGCATTGCCTCTGTATCATGTGTCTGTGAAGTAAAATATACTTTTTCTTTCCTAAAACAACCTGTAACCCTTCACTATGGCCATCAAACATTTATTAAAAAAAAAAAATTTACACTTCCTCCTTTTCAAAGGTGGAGTGAATTGTTCCAGATACATCACCCCTCAAGGACAGGAGGGGTGTCTTTTCCTCTCACCTTCAGTCACCATGAGAAGGGACTGAAGTCCATTCTCCATGTTAGCTCTTTGTCTATTGAATCATTTCTGGTCATTTAAGAGCCAAGAATGGATTTCAACACTCAGTAGTACCTGCTTGGCCACAGAGGAATGTTCCATCTTGGGTCTATGGTACCTGTTTGAAGCGGAAAACACTGTCCTCTTTAGAAGTAAGACAAGAGACATCAACACCTGGTGAGCTATACAAGCCTGCTCTGCTTGCATAGCTCCCTTGAAGGGCCACTGGGCCCTGTGGGAGCTCGGAGCCTCATAGTGCCCAGACCCTGCCCCATATATTGCTGTCCAAGACTATGTCCCATTCCTCAGTTAATGGGTGGAGACTTGCCCTCCCAGGATCACCAGTCCCATTGCTACTGGAAACTTTCTTTTCTCCTGGCATCAGCACCTGCCTCCACAGTGCCATATTCTGCTCACCTTGGGCTTATGCAGCCTGTGGTTCATGTCACCCAAGCTTCCTCAGAAAGTAGCTTTCCTGTAACAATTCCCTGCCTTATTCCCAACTTTTAACAGTCTTATATGAGGGCCAGAAGACAGAGCAGTACCCCAAGGGTATGACCCATTTTTTTTAGCAGATCAGGCCTCTGCTTCAAGCTCCCAGGGGTGGGTAGGGATGGACATGGTTAGACCTGACCAAACTGCCAGGATGTGTATATATAATCTTTGATTAAAAATACTCACATTTCTTTACATTTGTATCTGATACAAACAGTTCCTAAGCAGTTGCTCTTATTCATCCTAAACATCGCCATGAGATCATTGCCTTGTCTGATTGAATACTTTGTCTAGAATCTCACTGGCCAAACAGAAATCTGCTAGCTACATTTCCTCACTTGGTCCTAGGCTTAGTCATAATAAAATATAAAAATAAAGAATTTGGCTTCCTGCTTCTCTTTGAACACACTAAATAGATGCTCTGGGAGTAGTGACTTGGCAGAGGCCAGAGTTAATAATGGCTCAAGCATTATACCCTACAAGTGTCATTGGAAGCTATTGCTTCTCATTCCTTTTGTAGGATCATTTCCCGTTCAGAAAGCTAATTATCATTTTCCTCCATGTATAATATAAAACAGCAGTGCTGCCAAAGAAGATAACATTTAGGAACACAGATTGTTCTTATAGGCTTTGCTTGACAGCTACAGGTTCCTTAGGATATAGCAATCTTCCTGTGACTATGGTACCAAGTGTTCCTCAGAGAGGGAAGCTGCCGGATGTCTTGCTTCCCTCCCCCGCCTCCATTCTCCCTCACTTCCCTTTCCCTCCTCTACCGAGTAGCACTGAGAAGTATTTACTCAGCTGCAGCCTGGTAACAAAGCCTCCATCCCCTAGGGATGGGAAGGGGTGGTGTGGTCATGCCCCGAACTATCCATGGCCTTCCGAGCATCTCTTGGCCAAGCATCCTGGCCAAGGGTAAGTGTCACTTAGAATGAGCCGTCATAGCTCCTGAAAAAAAAAATGTGCATAAAACAATTGTAACTGAAAATTGAAGAGTCCACCCATCATCTGCGGTGTTCTCTGGCCTCTGTGGCAGTTTCTATTGAAATCATGCAGCCAACCAGCGAGGGGTCATCCAGCTCTCTGGGCTTCCCGTGGCTTCGAAACAGTTCATTATCTTCAGCCCTGATACAGCACTAGCTCATGCAGCTGACACACAGGCAACTCTCACAAGTGAGTTCAGACTGAACTCTGTTGTAACCCACACTTTGAGGCCTAAAAGTCCTGGATTCAGGGCAGGCTTACCGTGAGTGAGACAAAGATGTACCCCAGGTCCTTCCCTCTGGCACCATTCTGCTGCTCTGTGGTGATGGCTCCCTGGCTCTGGCACAGGCACCATTTCCCAGGCCTCTAAGTCTCCAGCCACATACCACCACAGCTCTGGGGAGAAAATGTTGTAGACACACATGGTGGTCTGCAAAGAGGATGTAGAAATGACTAAGCTGCTTCCACAGATCTTCAGAGGCAGGAAGAAAGTCAGGCCAGATGTAAAAAAGCCTTCTTTCTTTCCCTACAAAGGAGGCCAAGTTAGCTCTTGAGTACATTGAGTATTGATCATCTCTGACTAGATTAACTTTCTTGGCTAAAATAAGCTTGTCCATCAGCAAGAAGAATAATTTGAATCCAGGTGCTGCCTATCATGACAGCGTTAGTGTTCACATTAAAGCTGTGCTTATGGCGAAGTGCGTTTCTGTGAGGTGACCCCTCAGTTCCCTTTGACTTTTATAGTAAAAGTGGCCATTCATTCCTATGAAAATATTCAAGCTGATTGAACTAAGCCCTTGGTGAGAAGACTCTAGGAATCAACCAGCCATATTCTGTCGCATACCTGCCACCATTTATTGTGTTTACTGATGGCTGTAGTGTCTACCAAATAGGATATTTGCCACTGTCAGTTCTTTGCAGCTTCTGGATTCCCTCAAATACCCATTTGTGGAGATACTTCTTATGCCTGGAGATCCCCCATCTCTGCACTCACATCTTATCTTAGTTCTCTTTTGCTGTGATTAAATACTATGAAAGGAACTTAAAGGAGAAAGGGTTTTTTGGGGTCATAGTTCCAGAAAGGATGCAGTCCGGACATGATGAAGGTGGTTCAGAAGCAGGAAGCAGAGAGTGAACAGGAAGTGGAACCAGGCTATAAAACTTCAAAGCCTGCTCCCAGTGATATACTTCCTCCAGCAAGGTTCTGCCTCCTAAAGGTGCCATAACCTTCCCAAACAGTGCCATCAGTTGGGCACCATGTGTTCAAACACATGGAACTATGGGTAACATTTCATTCTCAAACCACAACACATTATGACCATGACTTTGTCCCTGTGAGCTTTGACTTAGGGTTCCTATGTGATACGTAGTTTTATTCGTTCATTCCTTCAACACACATTCACTATGCTAATGTCAGAATGTAGCTGGGTGCTGTTGTTCAGTCTACATTTCAGGACTTCAAGTTTGTTTGTTTGTTGTTTTTTAAAATCTATTTACTTAATTTTTTAGAGACAAGGTCTCTCTATGACGTTCCGGCTGCCCTGGAACTCACTCTGTAGACCAGGCTGGCCTCACACAGAAATCCACCTGCCTCTGCCTCCCAAGTGCTGGGATTGAAGGTGTGTGCTACCATACCCAGTCCAGGACTTCAAGTTTAAATCAATTTAAAAACAGTACTATAGGTTTAAACAGCTTAGTCAACTTGCTGGTTTTTCTGATAAAGGCATCATATATAAATAATCTCTTCAGGTTTCTCGTTCTGTTTTTGTTGTTTTGTCTGTTTTGTTTATGGCACTCCCATAAGGTAGATACTGTGCTATGCACATTTTTAAACAAGGAAGTCAGAGGGCAGAGATGTTGTATAACTTGAGGCTCTGATGCCAGCTCACCTGGTTTTAGAGTCTGAGCTCTGCACCATACAGCTGCCCTGCCTCACCACACCCTGCCTGCTGAGTGTGGCCCACCTGCAGAGAGTCTGTATTTTAACTTAGATACAGTCTGTCTGTCACCTGGCATCAATAATCCTATCATTAGAAGTTAAGGCCTCCATAAACCAGCTGGATTCCACCTGCTAGGAGGAACTCTCATGACCTTTGGAGCCAGATAGACTTAAGTCTGAAGAGCAGCCTTCAAAACCAGCTGTTTCCTTGAGAAAGTAATCGGTCTCCCAGAACAGTTTCTTTATTTCTGAAATAGTCATAGCAAATACTAACAACACTCATGATGGGCCAAACATTGATCTACGCATTTAACATTAACTCACAACTCTATGATGCTTATACAAACATGTTATACATGCTGAAACTGAAGCATGGAGTTATTAAGTATTTTGAAGGCAAAGCCAGAATTTAGTACTGAGCACTCAAATGTTTGAGCTACAGCACTGTGCAGCCTCTAAAGATGATAGAATTAAGGTGGCAAGCCTCTCTGGGCCAGGTTCAACAATCCTGACCACCCACACAAAGAGAAGAGAAGCACCAATTTGTGGAGAGGGTTCTGATTTTGATTTTATAAGAAAGTCTTTGCCTTTGAACTTCCAGGACCTGCTGGCTGAGCTCTCCTAATTGTGGGGGATTCCTTTAGAGGAGTGTCTGTGGGTACACAGACACTTCCCTGCACCTGCACCTGCGTGCTGCTGAGGTTCACAGGTGGGTGGGGTGAGAGCTGCCAGCGGCAGCCAGCGGCACAGGTGTACTGCTTGCTTGCTGTAGGCGTCCTCCTCTGGCTGCCTCCTCCGCTGGCTGCCGGGCTCAGCTTCGTAGCTCCAGCTGCTGAGCTGAGAGCCAGTATTTCCTGTTTACAGTAATTAGAACCTTTCAGTCTCAATTTCTTACAAAAAAGATTCCAGTTGACAAGGATTGTCTTCTTGATCCAGTTCACCTGGACCTCATTACTGCTGCAGTTTGTTTGGAGGGAACCCGGTGCCTGAGCCTTGCCATATCAGATTGATAAGATCAAGGTGCTGAAGTGCTAGCTGGGGAAGCTCTGAAGCTACTGCCTGGATTTGAATTGCAGCTCTACCTTTGTGCACATACAGTTTGAGTTCGTGTGTCTGTGAAATGGGGATAAAATAGTGATAATTAGGGTGGCAAGATGACTCAGTGGGGAGCTGCAAAAGCCTGTTCAATCCCAGAACCCACATGAAGGCAAAAGGAAAGAGCCAACTCCACAAAATTGTCCTGGAACCTTCACGGTTCCATCACACACAGGAAAAAAATTGTTAAAATAGTGAAGATTAGCTGGTGGCTCACATCTGTAATCCCAGCACCCAGGATGCAGGCAAGACATTTGCTGCGCGTTCTAGGTGAGCCTGGCCTAAGTGTGAGACTTAGCCTTAAAAAAAAAAGGTGAAAACCAGACAAGATAATGCATGTAAACCTTAAAGAGAGCAGAGCCTGACCCATAGTAAATATTCAGAACACCAGTAAGTAACATTTTCATTAATCCTCTCTTCCCTTTAGAACCTGCTTTCAGACTCCGGGCTCCCCTCCATGATCATAGGTTATGAAGTCTTCTAAGCTTATCTGTGACTTGGGAGAACAATGGACCCAGCGTCATAAGATTGCTGTGAAGTTAAGTGCAGTGGTTCAAACACTGAGCACAGAGATCAAAACCTATTCACTCTTCTTACTGTTTCGCCTGTAGCACAAAACGCTGCTAGGAAACTCTTTGAAATCTCGGAGGGAGAGCTAAAAGCCAAGAGCCCAGTGTGCACAGCAGCATTTGGAGTTAACAAATGCCTGTACTCGGGGCTTAAGGCTCAGGAGCTCTGTTCTGTGCTGCATCGCTGTAATGATGTGCCTGGAGTGCAGGGGACAAGTGTGGATGTTGAGTGAGTGGACACAGAAGAGTGGAAATGAGTTGCCCAGGCAGCCTGACAAAGGCTACCCAAGACTGAACACAGTAAAGCAAAGCATTCAAATGCACCAAACAAAAACCACCTCATAAGATGTTTTCCTCTTCTCTCCTGTCTTTAACCCCCAGGATTTCAAAACAGAAACAAAACAACTCCAATTGTTTGATGTTGCTAAGGTCCAGACATTCTGCTAAATACTTTATAGATAGCATCTCTTTTGACTTCAATCCCGAAAAGTAAGCACTACCATCCCCAGTTTAGAGGAGAGAACCTGCGATGGAGAGATTAAAAGGTTTGCCTGAGGTTCCATACTGAATTAAAGAGCCACGGTTTGAAGCCTAGCCAGTGGGGCAGTGGTTGGCTTTGGGAACCAGTCTTTCCACTTGTGGTACCCATCTCCAGAGGTACAGGGTGGCTCTCCTTGCGATCCCCTGGCCACTGCCCTCATAGAATTTGAACTGCTCTCTCACACTTCAAAGCTGTTTGCTAGTATTTTCCTGAGTCTCTTCCTCAACCAGCACTGGGTAGAGTCAGTCAGTTCCAGAAGCGGTGGGCAGGGGGCAGATTGTCTTCTGGCTTTGGTGGTTTTAAGAGCCTTTTGTTATATTAGAGAGGTACAAAGTAATTTGTATAAATTATCCCTCCACCCTTAGGAAACAAGTATTTGAACTGTGTGAGTTAGAACAACATCAGGAACCTAAAGGGAGCTGGGGAAATGGCTCAGCAGTAGATGCTTGCCTCACAAGCATGAGGCATGCAATCCCCAGAAAGCATGTGATTTAAAAAAAAAGGAGGTGCCAACACCTGAGGAACAATACCCAGTGTTGTTCTCTGGCCAACACACACACACACATACACGGACACACACACACACACACACACACACGGACACACACACACACACACACACGGACACACACGGACACACACACACACACACGGACACACACGGACACACACAGACACACACGGGGACACACGGGGACACACACAGACATACACGGGGACACACACGGACACACACACACACACGGACACACGGACACACACACATGGGGACACACACACACACACACGGGGACACACACAGACACACACGGGGACACACACGGGGACACACACACACACGGACACACGGACACACACACGGACACACACACATGGGGACACACACACACACACACGGACACACACACGGACACACACACACATTTAGAGAACCTAACGAGGAGCTCAGGGTGTACCTCAGTGGTAGAACACTTGCACTTTACATAGTATTTCTAGGTTTGATCCTGAGCACTTTAAAAATGAAAAGAAAAGAAACTAAACAGGGCCTCGGCTCCAGATGCCAGGAGGTAGAGACTAGCTCTTCTTATTTTCTTCTACCTTGTTATCCTACATATCTTCCCAAGGTGATTGTCCAGGTAATTTGGAGAATGTTTACTAATTCCTGGGCAGTCTCTGGACCACACCCAATAATAATGTCTAAGTTTGGCTTAGAAAAGCACTTGATGATTCAAAGGAAGTACTGCTCCTCCACACAGAGCATGCTGGAGGGGGAACTAAGTGTGCTTTCCTCCATCCCCCATCACTCCTGCTCCTCACTCCAGCTGAAGACACTGAGCAGCTATTACTCCTGTGCTTGAAGAATATGACCTCCCGCCAGACTGTGCCTGGGGTCAAATGAGCGAGAAGAGAGTGCATGGCCCATCACGGCAAGACCAAGGCTGCAGAAGCCCTCTTGCTCTCCTGACCTACGTTGATGCTGAGTCTGTTTTTGGTGCCCATGCCTTTGGCACTGTGGTTCGTTCAACTCTGTGCCCCCACCTTGAAGTGAGCTTTGATGAAAAAGTGGTCAGAGCCCAGGCCTGACCCTGGGGATTTGGGGTTTTGGTCTTAGGAAAGTATCAACCACACTAGCAGGGGCAGGAGATCTGGATTCCTGTGGCTTAGGCTAACTTAGGTCCAAAGAAACCAAGTGCCTGTGGCTGTCATCGTCATTCCCTGCATAGCCTTGTCCTCTGGGTCCCCTCCGCCCCCTTGTCCTCCTCCCACTTAGCATAGCTGCAGCCAGGTTGCTCTTGCTTGACCGTGAGCATGGCCTTCTACATTTGAAAGCCTTAGCTCCTTGGGAATTCTTAAAGACTGCTGCTGCTTGGCTGATACAGAGCCTTTTAGTCATAGCACAGGCTGCAGCAAAACAACTGGGAAGCATAGGTGAGATTCCTCTCCCTTGGGACACTGTAAACCTCACAGAGATTTGCTCTTTGTCAAATCTGGACCACAAAATTCCTAGCTCCTCTCCCAGAGCCCTGCTTCTGCAGATCAGGAATTATTCGTTTGCCATGTCTGTATATCTTGGACCTTTGTCTTGGCTTCTTGTAATAATAGGATGCCCAGAGTTGTGTGTAGGCATCCCAAAGAAGTCAGCATCCTGCAATCCTGGGTGGTGGAGTAATTAGGTCTGTGGGTTTCTGCACTATGTTCTCCTCTCCGTCATGCATGCAACATGTTTGCCTTGCTGCCTGTTGATATTTTGTAGATGGTCTTTGAGCATGCAGTGGTAAATATTGCCATGCCAGAGACTTTCAACAGACTCAATCAGCTTTGGCATGACTCATCCACCCACATTTTTGGAGTCAGGAAAAGCCAGGGGAAGAAAGCTGATGAAGGTGCTTTTCTTGTTTCCTCTCTTCACCTGGCCAGTTCTCAAACCAATGAAGCCCTCTGGTCAAAATGCTGGAACTGGTTCCTCACCCAGGGATGGCTTGGGAGAGACACCAGTCGTAAAATCTCACCTCTTGGGCTACCTGTGTCCCACGCCTTTAATCCCAGCACTCAGGAGGCAGAGGCATGTGGATTCTATGAGTTTGAGTCTAGCCTGGTCTACATGGTTCCAGACCAGCCAGAGCTACACAGTGACACCCTGTATCAATAGAAAGAAAAAGAAAAGAAAAGAAGGGAAGGAAAACCTCGTTCCTTTACATTGACTAGCCTTTCAAAAAGCAGCATTCTAACAAGACTGGGCCTGAAACTCATGAAATGACCAAAAGGTGATTTGTGGCCTGGACTGCAGTCTTAACATGCTCCCTTCCATTGCACTGCAGACTTGCTGACCATGAGGGAGTACCACTGTCTGCTGCAGTTACTGTGCCCAGATTTCCCGCTGGAGCTCACTCAGAAAGCTGCCAGGTACGTATGTCCCAAATCAGAGTCCTGAAGTCAGCTGCACTTTGAGGGCCAGGGAAGCAAATCTCAGCAAAGGCATTGGGAGAGAAACTGGCCTTCAGCGGAGAAGCCTGCTGTGGGTATATAATGGTTATAGCACTTTCTATTGCCAAAGAAAAACCAAATGATTCTTTGTAGTTTTCACAGGGAGCCTCAGGGTCTGAAGACAGAGTCTAGGGGTAGTGAAATAAAAACACAGGGCCACACAGATGCACGTGCACGCGCGCGCGCGCACACACACACACACACACCCGGAGGGGGGAGAGTATTCTGAAGAAAGAGAAGCAAGAGTGGATGATAATTTACAGTCAAGGAGGTTGAGGGTAGACTGGAAAGGCATGGAAGGACTAGGACCCCAAGTGAGCTTAGTCCAGAACTATGGCATGGCAGGGAGTGTTAGGAGCCCCTAAATCCTGTGTTTGGTTTTACTGTCGCTCATATTTTTTTAACCAAATAAGTAATTAAACTATACCTAAGCTAGCATTTAGTGATTTAACACAAATCTGAGCTAGGGTAATATATTCAAGAAGAACAAAAGATCTCATTTTCTGAAAAGCACCCAGTTTCCAAATAAGTCACACTGAAATAACTTATCTTCATTATTCCACTTCAGTTTACTTATTTCAGTTCTGTCCAGTCTTCATGAACAGATTTTCTGTCCTCCCCACTGCCATGCCTCTACCTGACTGACAAGGCAACTGAACTGCAAAGAGGTTGACTATGTTGTGCAAATTGGCTGATAACTTGTACGTAGCAATTGACCACAGCCAAGAGACTTTACATGCAGCCTCCTCACCGGCCATCTCTGTGGCAGCACCAGCTCTTCCTGGAGAGTTGGCTTCTTAATTCAAAGGTCCAGTGGCTCCGCTGTACCAAGAGTCAACTTGATCCTCCCTCAGAGCCCAGCTCACTCTCTCCATAGACTTGGAAGATGGGAAGTCAGTGGTGCTAGCAGCAGGCACTGCCTCTTCCTGGGAAAGCATGCTTTGTATTCAAGGCATATGAAGTAATTTTGCTGATAATGTGAAAAATTTACAAAAATGTTTGTACCGCACCCCTGTTGTTCACTAGGCACTCATCTATTCCACTATACTGGTAAGAACTCCAGTGCAGGTTCTATTGTTTTCATTAATCTGCAATCCAAATGGAGTTTAGATATTTGCTTTGGTTGGGTTTTGTGTCTTTTGAGACAGTCTCTTTCTGTGTATCCTCCTGCCTCTGCCACCTCAGTTCTCAGATTGCAAGCATGCACTGTCAGGTCTGGCCTGAATTTGTTTCTTAGTTGAAGGGACAAAAGAAGGAAGAGGAGGAGGAAGAGAAAGAGGGGAAGGAGAAGGAAGAGGAGGTGATGATTGTCATCATCATGACCATCACCATCGCTGCACACGGTTCTAAGTGACAGTAAGAACCAGGGCCATCACCCTTTCACTCAGTTGTCTGTTTGCTTATTCATCAAATGTTTCTCTTCTGATAGTTTTCTTGGGGTCGAGGATACAATTGATATCCATATTCTTCACTCATTTGAAGTGTATAACTCCGTGGCCTTTAGAATATTGCCAAAGCCATGCACCCATGACCACAGTCCATTTTAGAACATTTTTCTTACCTTCAAAAGAAATCCTACATGATTTAGGCACTGCTCTCCAATGTCTCGTGATCCCAGAGCTAGGTGAGCAATGCTCTGCTTTCTGTCCCTGTGGATCTGCCTGCTCTGGGAGTTTCAACTGAATGGAATCAACCAGTTGATGATGGCACACACTTGCAATCCATCACTTGGAAGCTAAGGCAAGTGGATCCTTGTGAGATCAAGGCCAACCTAGGCTACATAGTGAAACCATGTCTAAAAAGAAATACACCTCAAATAATGGAATTATATTGTAACATATGGTCCTTGTGACTGGCCTACCTCTCTTTGTCTCTCTCTATCTCTCTCTCACTTTTTGTATTTTGTTTTTTGTTGTTGTTTTGTTTGTTTTGAGACAGGGTTTCTCTACATAGCCCTAGCTGTCCTGGCACTTACTATGTAGACCAAGCTGGCCTTGAACTCACAGAAATCTAACTGCCTCTCCCTCCCAAAAGCAGGGATCAAAGGCGTGCGTCACTCCACCCTACAAATTTCTCTTCATTATTTTATTTATTGATTGATTGATTGATTGATTGATTGGAGTGTGGGGACAGGCATGCCATAGTATGCATATGGATGCCAAAGGATCACTTGCAGAGGTTCTCTCCTTCCACACTGTGGATCCCAGGGATTGAACTCAGATCATCAGGCTTGGCAACAAGTTTCTGAGTCTTCTCTCCAGCCCTCATCAAATATTCAACTCCCTCTCCCTCTCTCTTCCTCCCCTGCTCTAATTTATTAGTAAGGTAGCGTTACACACCTTTAATCTCAGCTCACAGGAGGCAGAGGCAGCAGATCTCTGTGAGTTCCAGGACAGTCAGACAGGGCTACATGGAGAGAACTTGTCTCAAACACAAAACAAAACATGTTTTTTATGTGTGTGTGCCTCTGTGAGTCGATGTGCACTATGTATACGAGAACCCCAGGAGGCAAGAACAGGACATTAGCTCCTCTAGAACTGAGGGAGAGACAGCTGTGAGCCACTGTGTAGGTGCTGGGAACCAAAACTGGATCTTCTGCAAGAGCAGCAAGTGCTCCTAACCCGTGAGTCATCTCTGGTCAAATATTTCATGCAAAGAGCTACTCTGAATACTTAGGATGGAGTCGTTAGTAAAATGCATTCCTGCCCCTCACAAGACACTGTTTAATTTGAGAGTGGACCCCTGAGTACGCACACTGCCTACCACCGCTTCTGATATATCACCTTGGTTTCTTTCACTCCAGAAGAGCCTCTGTCTTCCCTTCCCATTCTTTTTATTTGTTTATGTTCTGTTTTTATAGAATTATGTATGTGGATGTTTTATCTATGTAGCATTTATTTTCTTAGTGCCCACAGAGGCAGAAGAATGTGTCGATCCTGAGGGACTGTTAGCTACCATGTGGGTGCTGGGAATTGAACCTAAGTCCTCTAAAAGAACAGCCAGTGCTCTTGACCACTGAGCCATCTCTCTAGCCCCCTTCCTTTCCCATTCTTGACAGTATGTGGTAAACTTATGAGAGTAAGCCAAAGCTCTGCATTGCCACATCCATTTCTCCAGATCTTTCTAAGCCACCAGTTATCAACTGTTGGCCTCAGGCCCATTAGTGTCTGTCAAACGACCCTTTCACAGGGGTCGCCTAAGACCATCTGCATATCAAATATTTACATTATGATTCGTAACAATAGCAAAATTATGGTTATGAAGTAGCAACAAAAATAATTTTATGGTTGGGCAGGGGGCACCACAACATGAGGAACTGTATTAAAGGGTCTCAGCATTAGGAAGATTGAGAACCACTGTTCTAAATGATCTGATTTGTGTAAGTACTGCAAGATTATAGGCAACAGGCTACTCTAAAAGCCACAAATCCTGATAGATATGTGACGCATCAGGTAAGAGCGCTTGCTGCACAGACCAGAGGACTAGAATTCAGATCCCAGAACTACATAGCAAGCCAGCATCCCACAGACACCTGTAACTCCAGCTCCCAGAGATCCACGACCCTCTTATGACCTTCATGTGTGTACACAGACACATGACTGCACACATATGCACTAGATACCCCATGCATGTATGCTGCGTGAATAAATGGATATGTGAACATTTCTTGTTTGGCATTTTACACACACAACACACACACACGATCTTTATTTTAAAAGTTTAAAAACAGGGGCTAGAGAGATGGATTAGCGGTTAAGAACACTTATTGTTCTTATAGAGTACTTGGGTTCAATTCCCAGCACTCACATTGCAGCTTACCACTGTGCATAACTTCAGTTTCAGGGGATCCAGTGCCTTCTTTTGACCTCCACAGGCACAAGGTATGCCTGTGGTGCACAGACACATATGAAAGCAAAATACTCATATACATTAATAATAAATCTAAAAAATTTTTAAATAAATAAAAGTTTAAAAACAAAAACAAATTATTGTTTGTTTATTGAGACAAGATCTCGGGTAGCCCAGGCTAGCCTGGAGCTTACTATGTAACCCAAGATTACCTTAAATTTCTAATCTCCAGCCTCTACCTCTCAAGTGTTGGTAAAAAAAAAAAAAAAAATTCTTAATCCCGTGGTACAAATATATACTTGGTACAATTATCAATACAATGAGGCTTCTAAAGTGCTAGCCCTCTGTGGTAAGAAGCTTGTGTGCTATTTGACAGAAACCCAGTCTCTCATTATGAGGGATGAACGCATCATAACCAGCCATACCAATAACAATATGAGAGGCTTACGAGCATGCAAGTACAAGTAACAGGAGGGCCCGTCCACAAGAGAGTAGCTGCAAACTAGAGATGAATTCAGAGCCAGGGGAAGTTTGTTTCCTCCTATGTGTGAGTGTCAGGCTCAGTTCCTCAATGTCATCTATTCCCCACTCCACTCCAGCTGGTGTGTGTACTGAGAAATTACAACTACCCAATGCCTCCGGACTGTTTAGGCTATTCTCAGTTTGTCCTGAAAGTCAAAATACCAACTTCCCTATACATGGACCCAGGCATCTGACCAGAATTGCAGATGTGGGTGGCTAAGCCTGTTAGACTGATTCTTGCAAGAAGAGGAATTGCCCTCACCCATCTACTGCCAGCATACTTATTCAGAGCCCTGATGTCTGGGGACAGACTGCAGGAGGCTCCAGTCTGTGATGATGTGTATGGAAAAGAATGTATCCATGGGCAGCTGTAAACCAGAGCCTGTGCATGACATGGCATCTCCACAAATGCCTGCCTTAAGGGCTACAAGCATTCTGGCCAGGCCACAGGGCAGCAGGTGTGAGCTGGAAACACAAGAAAGAGCTAGCAGACTCTACAACAGCAGCATAGCCGAGACGACTCCACCTCATCATTCTTTCAGGAATGAGAATAATTAGACCCTTTATCCCCAAGGGATCACCAGCGTATCTCCGTCTCATCATCCTCTAAGCTAGGAAGATTTCCTGATGGCTAAGAGCATGCCCTTGGGGCTTGGGGACACAGAGCACTTGCTTAGCATATGTGAGGCCCTGGTTCAATCCCCAGCCCTGCAAAACAAGAGCATGTGATTGGAACCAGACTTCTGGGTTTATAACTTGTGCCCTTCAGAAAGTTATTTCTCTGAGCCTCATTGTGCTTCTCTGTAAGGTGGCAATAGCAATTGTCTGTAATGTGCTTAAAATAATGCCCTGTACAGAGTAAACTTGCAATACAGGTTAAAAGTAGTAGTATCAAAAGCGACCGACAGGAGCACAGGTGTTAGAAAGAGGTGGATAAGGGTGCTACTGCTCTTGCAGAAAACCCGTTAGGTTTCCAGCACCCATGTCAGGCGGCTCTCAATTGCCTGTAACTCTAACCCCAGGGATCCAACGCCCTCTTCTGGCCTCCATGGGCACTGCACTCATTTGCACATACAGACACACAGATACACATATAATTAAAAATAACAAATAAAACCTAAAAAGAAGAAAAAGATAAATGTGCAGCCCACCAGAGCCCATTAACTTGATGTCTGTAAGGATAACCCTTAACTTCTCTGAGCCCTGTTTCCATATCTGTAAAATGGGAATAATAATAACGACCATAGAGTTTTTGTGAGATTTCAGTGATAAATATGTGAATTATTTAGAAAATTCAATAAATAGTAATTTAAGTCCAGTACTCAGGAGGCCGAGGCAGGCAGAGCTCTGAGTTTGAGGCCAGCCTGGTCTACAAAAAAAGTTCCAGGACAGCCAGAGCTACACAGGGTAACCTGTCTTGAAAAAACAAAACAATAGCAACACTAATAAATAATAATTAAAACAAACATAGTGGCGCATGCCTACCCTCCTAGTGCTCAAAGGTAAGGCAGGAGGGTCAGGAGTTCAAGGCTAGCCTGGGATACAGGACACCTTATCTCAAAATAAAAAAGCAAAAATAAAATGAAATAAGAGTATGTAAATAAATAAGTTATGGTTATGATGAAGTTGGTATTATTACTGTTGGATTTTTTAATGGGGGCCTGGAGAGATAGCTCAGCAGTTAAGAGCACTAGCTGCTCTCCCATAGGACCTGGGTCCAATTCCCAGCACTTACGTGGCAATTCACAACCACCTGTAATTCCAGTTCCAGATTGATGTCCTATTCTGGCCTTTACAGGCAATGTACACAGGTGGTACGTAGACATACATGCAGGCAAAACATCCACACACATGGTAATAATAACAATAATAAGATTGGGTTTTGTTTAAAAACAAATGAAAGCACTTTCTGGCCCCTTTTCCCTTCAAAACACTCAAAAGATGATATCTAACAAAGCATCAAGTAAAAACAAGACTACATGTGGTTAGCCTCTGGCTCTGTCCTCCCAGCTGAACCAAGGGGACTGTCACCTATAAGCCATTTGAAGCTCTAACCCAAGGGTAGATTTAAAGCAATGTTTCTCCCCTGGAATACCATCGGAATCACACCTGAGGGCTTCTTAAACCCCAGGTAGCAGCCTCACCCCCAGAATTCAAGAGTTCTAGGTCAGGGCTCCAAAGATTCGTATTTCTAAAAATTCCGATGATGTGGATGGTCTGGGAACCATACTGGAGAGAACAGTGGTTTAAAGAGCTACCCACAGGATACCTCTGGCATTTTAGCCTAGGGTGGATTAAATTGCTTACATTCCCTTCTCTATTGTCATCTGAAATACTGTTTAACAACTCCCTCACCAAAGACCACACCTCTAGTGAGGAATCTGCCCAGAATAGATAGGAAAGGCACTGTTGTCACTCTTGTGTAATGACTAAATGCACAGAGTGCTCCAGAAACAGAAAACTAAGGAGAAGTTCAGTTTTAGAAGTAGTCACATCCATTCAGGAAAGTCACTTTTCAGCTGGTCTCTGTGTCCCAAAGTCACAGTGTAACATGGCCCCAGACTCAGTAACCTTAGCGCAACTGGCTTCATGGTGGAAGTACCACTCAAGCTGTTGTAAGAGCAAAAGTTATGTTTTTAACTTTAATTACTATGCTTAAAATATCTATAAAACAAAAAGACATAACTTACTGGAATGCTGCGTGAGGCTGTTCATATGTGATTCAAAGAAACGTAATCCTGTAATGCCCACTTGCCCAAGGACAGATAACTTTTTAGAATGTTGGGTGGGAGCTATGTAGATTACATTTGGTTAATCCAGCTGTACCAAATGTGCTCCAAATACACCAGCTATACTTTTCATTTGTAGGAAGGAGGTAAGTCAGATAGGAAGTACACCAAGATAGATGCTTGTCCCTGACTGGACCTGGTGGGAAGTACATGGCATTATGGGTTCTGCCTTTATAAGCATCTGTCCCATGTGATTCAGTGCCATTTGTGGGAACCCCAGAATGTGGCAGGACTATTCCATGGGAACCTCAAAATGGACCTGGCTAGAGTCCATCATTCCTGGCCAGTATTTAATTTAGTAAAAGCTTGCTTCAAATTTGGCTCAAATTTTTGATGATGGTCTTATTCTCAACTGGTGTAATTTACACTGTGAAACTCAGCAAGTAGAGTAGAGAGCACCACCTACCAAAACTAAAAGGCCTAATCCAGCGGTCCTCAACCTGTGGGTTTTGACCCCTTTGGGGGTTGAATGGCCCTTTCACAGGAGTGGCCAAAGACCATCTGCATATTGGATATTTACAGCTCATAACAGTACAACTCATTACAACTCATAGCAGTAGCGAATTACAGTTATGAAGTAGCGATGAGATTAATTTTATGGTTGGGGATCACCACAACATGAACTGTATTACAGGGTCATGGCATTAGGAAGGTTGAGCCCTAATCCATCAAAGCCCACACATAGTTCTAGGAAAGTCTCTAAATGTATTAACTTTGCTTTTTGGCTTCTGTAGTTCCACTTCTGGCTAACTGTTCTTGTTAACTGAAGAATGTCAACCCAGGACATTTTTTTGTGCTGAAAAGCTCACCCTGAGAAAGACTCGGGCTATCCTGAGATCCCCAACACCCAGATTAGTCGCCGGCTGGCCAGTGCTTTCTTTTGGCTTAAACCCATGTCCGAGCAATCTTCTCTGGTGAATACCCTTCAACAACTATATAGCCTGATGGGGAAGGACAGGTGCTCAAGTAGAGGCTCTCAACCTGTGGACCGTGACCCCTTTGGGAGTTGAATGACCCTTTCATGGGGGTCGCCTAAGACCATCTGCATCTCAGATATTTATATTACAATTCATAACAGAAGCAAAATTACAGTTATGAAGTAGCAACAAAAATAATTTTATGGTTGGGGGGGGTCACAACAATATGAGGAACTGTATTAAAGGGCCGCAGCATTAGGAAGTTTGAGAACCACTATACTAGAGCCACAGAGCCCTGGATTCAAATGCCAGGTCCTTCACCAACAAGCCTATTTAACTTTGCCAGAGTGGTCATTCATCCCTAGAATCCCAACAACCTCTTGAGGAAAGAGGATTTCTATAAGTTCAAGGCCAACCCAGGCTACACAGTGAGTTCCAGGCTAGCCTGAACTACATAATGGGATCTTGTCTCAAAAAGAAGTTGTTTAACTTCTCTAAGTATCCATTTTCCCACCTATAAAATAGAAAGAATGGTAGCTGATAGCGTTGTTTTAAGGCCTTAATGAGATAATCCATATAAAACACGGGTCATGGGCCCCAACAAATTATCTAATATATACAGTTGATTTTAACCCAAAGGCTGAAAGTGATCGTTACCTGATTTTTAAAATTACAATGCAGGGGCTGAACATGATGATGTACACCCTGAAACTCAGAAATCAGGAGGCAGAGGCAAACTGCTGGTGCTACCTGGAGATGCAATACAGCTGACAACTGCAGAAACCATTTAATTAAGCAGCTCCAGATGGATATAAGGTCAAAAGCTATTGGAGGGGATGTAGGGGACACAGGTTACAGCCATAAAGAGGCATTCCTGAGTAGGGCTCCAGTTACTAAGAGAACAATGCCAACAGTGGACAAACAGAAGCCAGGCATGTGGCACATGCCTTTGATGCCATCACTCTGGAGGTGGAAGCAGGTTTATTTTTGTGAGTTTTAGGCTAGCCTGGTCTCTATAGTGAGTTCCAGGTCAGTCATGGTTCCATAGTGAGACCCAGTCTCAAAAAAAAAAAAAAAGAAAAAGGTCTTTTAATTAAAAAAAAAATTGTTTTCATACATATATAGCATATTGAATAAAAAGTGCCATCTCACTCCTGTAAGTTTTTGAGTGTTTGCTGAGTGTCTGGCATAAAGTGGCAAAATAATTATTAAACATGCTACAAAAAGCCCAAGCATAATGGGTAAGACAAACAAAACTGTTCCTGCAGCAGCCAGTGTTCTTTAAGGGAGCTGCCATTCTTGCTAGGCACTCTTCCGGATACTGAGCCAGAGCGATGAACAAAAAGTCCTCGCCTTTGTGGGGCTGACATGGGAGGGTCGCCATCTAGGAAACTGACCCCTGGCCACACAGTGAAAATGTCAAATGCTAACTACTAGACCAGGGAATTAAAATGTAAATATTCTGTTTAACAAAAGATACCATGGCAAAATTGAGGGGCTAGAGATGGTCCAGTGACAGAGCACATGCTTAGCATGTACAAGGTCACGAGTTCAATCCCCAGTACCATGGCCCACGAAAAAGCTGAAGTTTGTGACATGCCTAGGCATACTTGGGAGGCTATGGAAGGGAATGACTTGGGCTCAGGAGTTGGAGTCCAGCCTGGGCAATATAGTAAAACAAAGTCTTGTGACACAGGCCTGTAATCCTAACTACTGAGATTATGCAAGAGGATCATAGGTTCAAGGATTGCCTGAACTCTTGAGAGAATCCAAGGTAGACATGGCGATCTAGGAAGACCCTGCCTCAGACTTAAAAGCATGAAGAGGGTAGGACGTAGCTCAGGAGAGAAAAGGCCCTGGGTTCAATCCCTAGAACTGCTTTACTTTGTTTTGTCTCGTTATCGTTTAAGTTGAACCAGGCAATGTGGTACACATCTTTAATCCCAACACTGACGAGACATAAGCAGGCAGATCTCTGTGATTTCAAGGACAGCCTGGTCTACTTAGTAAGTTCCAGGCCACTCAGGGCTACGTAGTGAGACCCTATCTCAAAAAAGAAAAGAAAAAAAAACCTGAAAGGGTGAAGAAGATATTTGTTATGTTAGACTCCCGAAGTTTGAGAACTTTTTGAATGTGTTTTTTGGCCATTATAGCATATCTAGTTGTGATTCCAGTACTTGGGAAATAGAACAAGGAGGATCAGAAGTTCAAGGCCAGCTTGAGCTACATGAGACTGTTTCAAAAAACAAAACAAAAAAAAAAAAAAAAAAAAACAGAACCCACAACGTTTGAAAATTGAATTGAAGAATATAGGTGTTAGGTTATTCTCTGCAGTAATCTTTGACATCAAAAGGGAAAGGCAAGATTTGAATAGACATCTGAGCAGTGAGAGACCAGGGTATTCTTGGCAAAGTATGCAACACAGCAAGGCTTTCCCCTGGTGGTGCCTGCAGAGAGACATGTATAACAGGAGGAGGGGAGGCTTTCTAGGCTTCACATTGAGTTCAGGCATTTACCTTGCCCAAACCTGTGCAGTGGTCCACTCAAGACTTCAGGCTCCTCGGATGGTTCCAAGATAATGAGGCTATCAGCTATCTGCAGGGAAGCCCTTCTACAGGCAGGGGCCAGAACTAAAAAGGCAACAAACAGCAAGAGCAGGAGCAAGGCAGAGGCCCCTGAGGGAGGTTATCACCAACACAGGGTCAGAGCGTTTTCTTAACAGATACAGCAGATGGCCTAGAACTTGGATCAACAATCAGAAAGACTCGACTTTGAATGAGAGCTCGTTAGCTCCTAGCTTGTGATCGCGATTAAGCTGTTAACTGAAGTTAACTGAACCTGTATGTCCTTGTGAATGGGCTCACTGATCTGACTTCACAGACTCAATAGAAGATGGCTCATTGGGTAGGGCATTTGCCACTAAGAATGACACCTGAGTTCCATCTCTGGGACCCACATGGTAGAATGAAAACACCAACTCCCTTAAGTTGTCCTCTGTGACATGAACTGCCCAACTCCATATACACAAAAATGTAAATATAATTTTAGTTAAAAAGATATAAAAATGGATATTAAGCATTAATGTTATTAATATTGCTCCTGGTCAAATGTGTCAGCCCTACAGGGTAGATAGGAATTAGGGTGCCCTGAGGGTACAGGTTGGTGCCTAGGGAAAGCTGTGGCCCACATGTCCTGTGCCATTTGAGGACCTTAACTGGGGTAGCACATTTCCCATCCAGGCCAGGAGAGAGGAGAAAGCAGGGGTGGGGGGGGGGGGGGTGGAGAGGGAGAGACAGAGAGACAGAGACAGAGACAGAGACCCAGAAAGCTTCCCGGAAGTCTGGGCAGGTCTCCCACGTGCTGAGGCACTGTCCTGCTCTTGCAGTTCTGACATTAAAACACCTGCCAGCCTTCGCTGTTAGCACAAACTGCCTTAAGGACATGTTTCAGCTGTCCCAGTGAAGGACACTAGCCATATGACCTCTCCAGAGAAGTTCAGTCATGCAAAGCAGCTCTTCTTTTGGGCCCTGGCTAAGAGCTGGCTCCCCCAAGAGTCGGGTAGAAACTAAATAGCCAGCTTCCGGCTGGCAGCCTCTGCCTGGCTTGGGGGCTGGTAGCAATTACTTCCACTGAGCCACTTTATGTGCTATTTTAGGCTCTTCCAGAACCTGGACCCAGAGAGGCTCCCCATGTCGATAGCACCTCACACTGCTCTTGAGTGCCCATGAGACCTGGGCAAAGTGCGTCCTCATACTGTATCTCCTAGCGCATTTTGCTATAGGAAACATGGTCATCTTTTCTTTGTAAATGAAGAAACTGAGACACATGTAGAAAACATGGTCATCTTTTCTTTGTAAATGAAGAAACTGAGACACATGTAGAAATTGAAGCCAGTTGTAGGAGACTGAGACTGGATCCAGAGTCATTGAACCCAGAACTTCAGGGAAAAGGGCTAGCTCATGCCACTAGATTGGGGGGGGGGGGAAGGGGGTGCAGAGGAAGTTGGCATTCAGTGAGTTTGGACTGGAAACTATTGCTTCCTTGGCACCCACTTACCTCCCAGCCAGCCAGCTTGTCCCAGCTGTTGAAAGTCAGCAAGGAAGAGAGCAGCCAACCCCCTGGGACTAGCTTGGACCCTGCCAACTATGCTTTCTTCACCCCAGTTGCCTGCCCTGGACTCCACCCTCCACATGGTTCTGCTCAGAGCCAGCCTGAACCAGCGCCTTTATTTCTCCCCAGAGGCCTTCTCTCTAGCCGGAGGCATTGCCTACAAGGATCCCTCCGTGATCCAATAGATTTGTACAGACTCTTGCTGGCAGCAGTTCCTTGCTGGCTCCACTTCAAAGCCAGGGTGGCCAGGCTCCTCCAGGTGTCAGAAGCAGCTGGCATGTTAGCAAAAGGCCTCTGGCAGGAAGGGGTGCTGAGCCAACTGCCATCCACTGAAAAACAGCATGTGGATGACCTTGTCTCAAGGAAGGCTCTGGAGACCTCTGGGGTGGTGAATTTGAGCTCAAGATGAAGGAATTGTCTGAGGGGGGTGTGCATTCTCAGGTTGTCCCTGTCTTGGAAGACAAGGCAAGGCCATAGCTTCCTGCCTGCCTTTTCCCACAGTTCCACTGGAATTCAGAGCAAGATGCAGATGCCCAGAACTTTCATGGGTCAGAGCCTTTGTTTGGGGATGGACAATACTACATGTGGTGCTTTTGTCTGTTTTGTTTTGCCTTGATTTGATTTGTTTTGTTTGAGACAGATTCTTATTATGTAGACCAGGCTGGCCTTGAACTCATGATCTCATAGCCTCAGCCTCTAGAGTGCTAGGATTGAAGACAGATGCCACCATACCTGGCTATAGAGGATGAGCTTTGTTTATTTATTTAATGTGTAGGAGTGTTTCGCCTACATGTATGTATGTGTACCACATGCATACTTGGTAGCGGTGGAAATCAGAAGAGGGTGTTGGATCACTGGAACTAGAGCTACATACAGATGGTTGTGAGGTGCCATGTTGATACTGGCAGCTAAACCCAGGCCCTCAACAAGAGCAACAAGTGCCTTTGACCACTAAGCTATCTTTCCAACCCCTTATTTATTATCTCTGTCTGTCTGTCTGTCTCTCTCTCTCTCACACACACACACACACAATTAAAAATAAAATTAGGAAAAAATAAATTTCTTTACTTACTGGGGTGGGGTGGCATGCCATGGTGCACATATGAAGGCCAGAGGACAACTTGTGCGGAGCAGCTGTCTCCTCCCATCATGTGTGTTCTGGCTTATTGAACTCAGGTCTCCAGGCTTGGAAGCAGCTGCCTTTGACCAGTGAGATATCGCCCATTTGGGCTTTTGTAAAAGCACTTGTCCCATCAGTTTTTTAGAATCCTCTGCAGCCACAGCCTCTGGACAGCTTGCTTTTCCCTCCATCTAAACCAGTTCTAAAAAGAAAAGCCAGTAGTCCATCCATGGTTGGGACAACTGACACCCTGACAGGGCCAGAAGAAGCCTTCTGTGTGAATATCTCCAACAATAGGCAGCTCACTCCTTCACGACACAACCACAGTCTCAGCTTGGAAAAGTCTCCTAGCACCTAGCTCTAGATCCATTCGATGTCCTCAGAGGCAGCCCTACAAGAATGGTATCTTACCTTGACTTCCTCCTAGCGTCTCTACCTGCAGCTACTTGTCTGATGTCCTGTCTTTAGACTCCCTATCATTCTGCTTCTCTGGGACTCTACTTCATTCCTAACGGGGCTGTCCAGAGCTGAATGCAGTATGTAGCTTTCACCTGGCCAGGGGGCAAAGAACAGGGTAGTGTGGCCTTTTCTTTTGGTTCATGCATCCCTTCCTTCAGTGGTATGTCCTGAGTGAGTGCCTGAACCATCAATTACCATGCTGGAACCCAGGGTCAGATAACAAGCAGGAAAGAGAGGTGTTACCCAGCAGATCTTCCAGTCCAGGGGTAAAGACATGCCCCCACCCACTCTCTTAGACTAGTAATCCCTGCACTCTGCTACCTTCCCCATGTGCCCTTCTTACCTGCTGCCTGCTGCAGTCTGTTCTACTCCCATGGGGGAAGTAGAGAGGAAACAGCCTCCCTACTCCTGTAGGGTTTGTGGCGTCTGGTGCCACTACTTGCAATAGAGAAGACCTCTCCTCTTCACATGTGCTGCTGTAACCCAGTCGCATGACCTCTGCACCTGTCTTCTCCAGCTTTCTGACAGAGGCTTTTTAAAAAGATTTATTTTATTTTATTATACGTGTCTATGTGTAGGTATGTGCGTGTGAGTACAGGTACCTATGCAGATCTCTGCACCTGTCTGCCTCCTCCACTTGCCCGCTAGCCTTCCTGACTCACTTATCAGGTTCGGCCAATAACAGCAAGAACAAAAGTCAAGCACAAGTAGGCTACCCTGTCCCCGTGGGGGCTTCATTCTGCCATCTTCAAAGAGGGGTTGGTCTCTCTTTCTTAGCAGTGTCCATGTCTGTGGAGATAGTAGCCATCTCTGACTGAGCATCATGGCCTCTTGGGTCTCTCATGTTATCCAAACGAAGGATCAAGAAGGTTTTTTTTGGCACAAGTATGACCAGTAAATCAAATGTAAGCCTAATTCTTGACAACAGATTACAGAAAAGATTCCAGGGCCAGATCTTCATGCCCAGCATAGACTCTGTAAGCAACAAGAAGATGAAATAGCACTGCCCAGTGACTTTGCCTTTGACCAGTGACAGGCCTACATTCCTGATCCTCAAAGTCTAAAGTGTCGCCCTTGGGCCACAAATTCTACTGTACTGAGGCTGCTCAAGGTGTTTCCTCCTAGAACAGCAAAGCCATCCTGAAAAGAGCAACAAATCCTGGAATAGATAGGAATCAGTGTCTCTCTGGCCACCAGTCACTGGCCAGCAGCTAGCTGCTCAGCAGCTTATACACACATTTTATTTGTACTTAATAAAACCTGAATAAGCACAACAGCAACAGGAGGCTACTGTTCTAATTAAGAATGGCCTCCCATGGGCTAGAGGCTTTTCTAGAAGACTCAGCTTTGGTTCTCAACACCCACAACTCACAACTGCCTGTAACTCCAATGCCTCTGGCCTGCACGGGCACCTGTACTCACATGCACAGAGGCACACATAACTAAAAGCCTCTGATGGAAAGCTGGATGCAGCCAGTTCTGAGGTAGGGACAGGGTGTACGGTTTTGCCCTAGTCCATGTTAGGGAGGGCATTTTCCTAATATTCCAGAGAGGTGCTGGGTAGTCTCAAAGAGGCAGAGTCTGTCTCAGGAGCATGCTGATCGGGGAGAAATGCAAAAAGAGGTAACACAATTACCTCTAGAATTAGCACGGTTGTGATGACGATTGTACAATGTCTTCAATATACTAACATGCTGATGGATTGATTTTAAATGTATCACAATATAATGATTAACAAAGATACAAATCAGCTGTGACTATCAACATGAGCCCTAGGTTCCAAGTTAATGATAGAAGCATTCGTCATCTTTGAAAGCTTCAAGGCATCCCCCAAGGTTTCCTGAGGGCAAGGCTCAGCCCAGTGCTCTCCTGAAGTCATCTGTTTCTGGCCACTAGGATGCTTAGCCACCCCAGGAGTAGAACAGGTCTCTCCTCTGCTCCTGAGGTAGCCCTTCCTCCCTGGGTGCTCCCGGTAGAGCACCTTCTCCCTCTGCATGTATCTTCACCGCATGTAACCCAGACCTTATCTCATCTCACCCATCCACATGTCTGAAGTGGGCTCACTCAGTGTTGTGTTTTGTTTTGCCTGAGGTTATGAGAAATCATAGTAACCTTTTGGACTATGGTGCTGCATTTAGCCTCCTAGTCATTGACGAAGGGACCTGAGCGCCCTCCTGTGGCCCTTGCAGCCTTGCTGCGTCCCACTCTTACCTCAATTTTTTTTCTAGCTAGTAGTAGAGGCAGCTTTCCTTCTCCCCAAGAGATATAAGGAACAGTTAAAGCTCTAAGATATATTTGCAGAAGGATGTACATTAGCCCCAGTAGCTAATTTAAAAGCTAATGCTAGTGTATTTATTACTTTTTTTTTGTATTTTTAGAAAGAATCTAAGTAGCTCTGGCTGCCCTGGAACTCACTATATAGAGCAGACTGGCACTGGCCTTGAACTCACAGAGCTCTACCTGCCTCTGCCTCTCCAGTGCTGGGACTAAAGGCATGCGGTTGCTGCTTTCATCTTTTAAAATAAACAGTGAGACTGAATGGACTCACTAAGCCTTTGGAGTCATACAAACTCACAAGTTGTGTATGTACTTTAGTAAGCTGACTCCTTTGGGATCAAAGATCCCTCATGTGCAAAAGGAAGTGACAATCTAACCTCTCATGGTGCCATGGGGTGAGATTTAATAAAGGTAGATAAACACTAGGTGTAGTGCCCGCTGCAGAGCAGGGTGTTCAGTAAACAGTAGCTGTCTCTGCTATCCTTATAGCTACCTAGGAGCCTCTTTCTGTCTTCGGGGATATAGCCCTAACCCTAACCCCACTCTGTACAATTCTAAGGCAAGGGTACTACTCACATAGTATTCTCCATAAAGTCCCTTCTCTGGAGTGAACAATACTGACTCTCAAGCTGATCCAGTTGCCAGTTTGGAGACCTTCTGATTCAAGAAAGTAGAGATTTAGAAAAACATCCCAAAACAAAACAGTTTAAAATAGAAAAAAGAAAGATAAAGCTAGAAGGGCCCTGTCAGAAACAGATCGGAGGCCCAGCCCCACTCTAGTAGAGGAGTCTGGCACTCTGCCTGGCACACTGCTGGAGCCCCGCAAGTGTGACTTCCTTCTCTTCCTGTCTGCCTTCAGCTACATCCCTGAGCAGAGTATGAACATGGTCTTGGTGTGCTTTTACAAATCAAATGGTTTCTCCTTGAGGGTGCCCAGGGGGAAGAGCAGAGACAGGTGCTGTGGCTTCCACACACCACTAGCTGATGGATGTTCTCTGACCCCTAGTGCAGAACTTCCCACTCCCCTCACCCCCAGTCTTCCTTCCATGTCCTGAAGCAGAGGTGCCCGTTGCTGTTCTGGCCACTTGGTAGCTTATTAAATCTCAGCACCACTTGCCAAGACCCCTTTAAACCTCTTGGCTGTTCTTTTTGCCTTTTCTGATCAGTGGTATTTATTCGGAACTAAATGGTCCTCACTGCAGAATGAAAGGATTTACTGCTTAAGTATATGAAAAGAAATCTTGGCTGCATTACAATTGCGCCCTCTCTTTGCTGCCTCCAGCCCACTCTGCCCATGCTCCATTGACTGGTGCCACTGAGACTGACCTGGGAGCCTGCCCTTGGAGCAGTGTGCTCGGCTCAGTTCAGTGGCCGAGCTCGATTGATGGGGAAGTGAGGTGACTGTATAAGGGGCTCACTTTTGGGGCCCTTTCACTAAATGTGCTGAAGACCCAAGGGAGCCTGGAGGCCTAGAAACAACTTATTTGTGCATGAGCTTTGTCTCTGTCCGTTTGGCCTTTCCTCTCCTTCTGGCACACACATGTAGCATACTCTCAGACGCTCTCCCTCTTTCTCCTCAGGATTGTGCTCATGGATGATGCCATGGACTGCTTGATGTCTTTTTCAGATTTCCTTTTCGCCTTCCAGATCCAGTTTTATTATTCAGGTGAGAATGCTCCAGGCCTCATGTGGCTTTTGTCAGAGGCCATGTCTCTCCTTTCCCACCCTGTTGTCTTTTCCATCTGTGTGCTTGGCACACACATTTTCCCTTCCCCACTTCCTTTAGAGGTATGCTTCACCATGGCCCACTAACAGGATGTCTGATTTGTACTGGTGGTCACAGATTCAATCTGCCAAGCCTACTTCCTCAACCTCCTGAAGATGCTGAAAACACCACACTGCTTCTAGTAAGAAGCACAAAGACCCATTTAAGTGATAACAGCAAGAGGACCATCAATAGCATTCACTTATTCAGGACTGACTGCCTCCCAGGTGCAGCACCAAGGACTTTAGCCTGTTCACTAGTCCTAAGAGATTAATTTACAGAGGTTAGAACTCAGACCTGTGCTCTTAGCCACTCCCGTGGCTCTTGATCACATGTGGCACATCTTTTACCATACTTACGGCCTTTAATAAGCACGCACCAAACCAGAAACAATGGTACACGACTGTAGTCCAAGCTACTAAGGAGACAGAGGCACAGGGTCACTTTAGCCAAGGAGATCAAGGCTACCATGGCAATACGAGACCTCCATCTCTAAAAGAACACACATATACACACACACATGCACACATACCTCTTTCTCGAACTTCCACTCAGCTCCCCGATTCATGCCCTTCTGACTTAATAAACGGAATAAAAATAGATGAGTAATTATAAATATATATAGGTCACATACAAGTGAGAATAAATTGAATGTGGGGTTTAGAAATACTTATAGCATCTAACATGTACCACACAGTATTAGGCACGGGGTGGGACAGGAGACATCAGGAGAAGCATGCCCCTGCCAGTGATCAAGAATCTTACATTCCAGCAAGAGACAAAGGAACAAATGATTACATAGCAAGCTTATCATTGGATAGATGATACAAAAAGGATAGGGTTCTCTGCAAATGTGCAGTGGGCTCCATCTAAGTTAGGAGCTGTCCCACCCAGGTGAAGCATGTAGGAGTGCCATGTCTCTGAGGGCACTGGCCATTCTGGGTATTCTGGCATCTGCACTGAAACTGGACAAACCTGAGCTATCCGAGAAGGGAGGACATGGTGAAGACATAAAATATGACCTTCTTGCATAATCTGTCCCTTCCTACCCCTATGGTACCAGAATTTCTGGACAGTGTGGCTGCCATCTATCAGGACCTGCTGTCAGGAAAGAACCCCAATACAGTGATTGTGCCAACATCCTCCAGTGGGCAACATCGCCAGCGACCTGCCTTGGGTGAGGCCGGTATGCTGGATGGAGTGGAAGCATCACTGTTCTATCAGCGCCTGGAAAACCTGTGTGACCGGCACAAGTACAGGTGGGCCATGGGCAGAGGCCCCACCTCAGCCCTGGGCATCAGGCTGCTGGTCTGGGAACAAGTCTCTAGCAGAATATTTTGATTGGTTTAGGTTTTCCAGGACCCAGGATGGTAATAATTTGAAAACAGGTGGCACACTTACAAAGGAACACTTTCACCCAGGAAAGACTAGGTGACTTGCTTACTAGAGTAAGAGTAGCCTAGGATTCTTGTAAAGGGAACATTCATTGTCCCAAACCATCCCACTTGTCCTTATGTGGCATAAAGGCCCCTTAGGGACATAGCCACAGGCAAGGAGCTGTCACTAGTAGCTGTATCTTCTTCCCATCTCGTCTGGGTTCCCTGTAGAAGTGTTAGTTATGGGGCTGGGGATGTGGCAGAGCACATGCCTAGCATGTTCCTCTTCTAGCCCCAACTAAACAACAGTAAGCATACCAGCTTTGTGTCTGCAGTCAGAGCCTTGCTCCTGCCATGGTCTCCCAGCTCTCCATGTCCTGGAGGTGTGGGTGAAAAGATGGCACTTAGACTTGAATCTGGCCTCTGCATTCTCTCTTCTAGCTGCCCGCCCCCAGCACTTGTCAAAGAAATCCTGAGCAATGTCCAGAGGCTGACTTTCTATGGATTCCTTGTGGCCCTCTCAAAGCATCATGGAATCAACCAAGCCCTGGGTAAGCAGAGCTCACTGACCACCTATGCTCCTCTTGACAACTCAGGTAGCAGCTGGCCTCTGTTAGCAGACGTGGCCCTACAGAGGTAGGAGGACACTGTCTGATTTTTGGGCCTAGAAACTGCAGTGTGCATAACCCAAAAATTGTCTGCCTTGGGCCCTTCACATTCCCACGTGACTGACAACCTTCTGCCCTGCCCCAACATGAATGAGCTGCTGCTCTGCTCCCTGGCATAGGCCTGCCCAGCCCCTCCCTATAGAATCCCTGGTTCTGTTTTAGGGAGTGGCCTGCAGGTTGGGCACACACAGGACTATTTACCCACTGGCTCTGGAGATTATATATCAAAGCAACCTGAATCCCATTTAGAAACGGGGCAAAGGTGTGTCTGGGAGGTGTTTTTTTCCCAGCAGGGGAAAAAAGCAATCTGATAAATCTGGAGGGAGGGCTCGGCGGAGAGAAAGAAGGGAGGGGGTATGTGGGGGGGGGCTGGCCCAGTTCTACTGGCTGGCCTCCACCCACCACACTCCTCCCCAGTGCACAGCACTCCTCTCCCAGGGAGGGGCAGCAGGCCACTCTTGCTGAGGTTTGTTGGTTTTTGTTGGTTTGAGAAAGGGTCTCACTGTAGGTTGCTCTGTATAGCCTGGAGCCTACTAAGTAGACAAGGCTGGCCTTGAACTGTCTGCCTCTACTTCTGCCTCTTAAGTGCTGGGACTAAAGGTATGCACCACTAAACCTAGATCCTGCTAGGGTTTTAAGGACTATTTGGTGTCTTTGCACAGGAGGCTCTCCTTGTGTGATTAGGTCTAAGTTCCTGAGTCTCAGATAGACACAAGGCATTCCTCTTCCCTGTGCCAATTGAGGGGATGGGTTCCAAGGAAGGACAATTACCATTTGCTAAATCCCCAACGCAGTGGGCCACAAGCTGTGCTGGAACTTTTATGTTTACGTCTGTATAAACACATCTGCCAGGGTTTTAGAGCAGACAGATGAGCTACCCAGAAGCTGGTTACTCTGAGTCAGGGTTCTGCTCAACTAAGGTAGATTCATAACCAAGGTCATGCTAGAAAACAGGCCAACTGGGACTCAGATTCAAGAGTCAGTGGGGAGGACTCTCGGTCAGTGGTTTTCAACCTGAGGGTTGTGACCCCTTTGGGGGGTCAACGACCTTTTTCACAGGGGTTGCCTAAGATCATCTGCAATATCAGATATATACAATTCATAAAAGTAGCAAACTTACAATTCTAAAGAAGCAGTGAAAATAATTTTATGTTTGGGGGTCACCATATGAGGAACTGTATTAAAGGGTCACAGTGTTAAGAAAGGTTGAGAACCACTACTAAGTGTTCCTTCACAATCTAAGGAAGGAAGTGAGTACTTTTTCTTTTTTCTTTTCTTTTTTTTTTTTTTTTTTTTTTTACCAGCAACAGCTGCTAGGAAATGAAAAAGCTAATTTAGCCACAATCACAGCCTATAGTAACTTCATCCCCTCTCCGCTCTTCAGAAAGAACCTTCAGTTTAATCTTCAGTTCTGAGGGGACTAAAAAGGACCTTCACACAATTTTTTTCTAAGGACTAATTAATGACTAATGTGTGGAATAGGCAGTGATAGAAGGCAGTGTGTGTTAGAAATAGGAATTTGGAAAGCTGGGTGGTGGAGGTGCACACCTTTAACCGCAGCATTCAGAAGGCAGAGGCAAGTGATCTGTGAGTCCCAGGCCAGCCTGGTCTACAGAGTGAGTACCAGAACAGCCAGAGCTACAACTGAGAAACCCTGTCTCAACACCACCACCACCCCCCAAAAAAAGAAAGTAAAGAAAAACACACTGGTTGAAACGGTTTATGGAGATCCCTCAATCCCCAAGACGCCCCACAAAATAGTATGAGGCATCACCTGAAGGTGTAGTAGAAGAGTCCAAAACTGGACTGGCGCTGGATACTTTTGAGTCTTTCTGAAGACCAGCACCACTAACAGCCATCCCAGGAACTAAACGACCATTAAGCCCCATTGCTTCAACAATTCACTGTCTCTGTGTGTAAATTTCAGTCTCACTTTCTACCCACTGTGGAAGTGTTTTTTGTTCTTTCCCATCTAGGAAAAAAAGAAACCCGCAAAGAGCAAAAAATAAAATTTAAGTGGGGAAGCACCCAAGACTCTTCACACTATGCCCAATGCCCACCAGTCTATGCCTTTATGGCTAAGGGAATCAATCAAGACAGATGTTAGTAGCAGATCTCAGGATAGGGCTGCTCTCCTCCTCACCAGAAGCAGCAGTTTTAACATGTCTCCACCTGTCCCCTGACCTGGGGACATAAATGGGCTATTTCTGACCCTTGGGAGTCAGCCCAGGCCATAATCTTCCCAGCTCAGCACCTGGAGCCTCAAGAACTAAACATGTGCTGATCATGAACCACATCTAACCCTGGAAGGGGACAACCACCTGTTTGGGGTTATCTCCTTAGCTGCCACTCTTGCCCCATGTAGGAAAGGGAAAGTACTGAGACTCACGAAAACTTCCTGTTTCGCTGATTGACCTTCCCTGGTCAGCGAGCTGTCAGACATGAAGGCAAAAAGCAGAAGTATCTGCTGCCTAGTTGAAGGGCTTTCATGTTCTGCCACTTCACCCCAAATCCCTATCTTCTAGGAGCTTTGCCTGACAAAGGAGACTTGATGCATGACCCAGCCATGGATGAGGAGCTGGAACGGCTGTAAGTGTCACGTGGGAAGATGCTGCCCTCTTGTGGAAGCCCAATCTGTCATTGTGACTGTGCCCCACTGCAGGTGACACAGCACTCAAAACACCCCATATTGGTCAGGTTAAGGCCTGGGGCCAGCAGAGAACAGAGATACCATTAAGTCCTTGGGGGTCTGCTCAGGTGCAAGAGGAAGTGTTGAGGTCCTGATCTCTGAATAGGAGACTCATCACATCACCTCTGGGCTTCTTTCCTTCAGGCTGGTCCAGGTCCCAGGCCTGGTCAACTCCATCACTGCCACTTCTGAGGCCAGCTGCCTGCCTTCCCGAACCCCTCCCCGGGTTGGTTCCCCATGGAAACCCTTCCATCGCTCCCGCAAATTGGAAGCAGAGAGCGATGGCTCCACTGAAGAGACAGATGAGTCTGAGACTTGAATCTGAAGGGTCCCATCTGTGCCCTGTACCTTGCTCCCACCCTGCTCTTGCTGCCCACACCAGACCTCTCCAGCATCACTGTGCCACCCTCTACTGGAGAGAAGGGTGAATAACAGCCCTAGTAAAGACCATCCAGTTCAGTGATCCCAGAAATCCCATAGCTCATGCTCTCAGCTTTTGACCTGTTGGCCGTAAGCTGACACACTGTCCCAAGGCTACTTCATCACTGGGAAGGGTACTGGCTTTAGCCTTTTGTTGGCAATGCTGCTTATGCCTAAGTACAGAGTCTTCTCAGCACAACAGGCCCCTTAAGAACATGAATTAGTAACAGTGTCTTCATGGTCACGGGTGACTCCTGAGAGAACATGCTGGAAAGATAAATCAACTGTGGGCTTCTGCTGGAGAAATCAGCCACTAGCTGGAATAAGAGGGAGGATGGGCAAGAATTTCACTTTCAAAATCTGATTCCTTTGTATCAAATAGTCAAATCTGTCAAATGAATAAAATCCCTTGTGTCTGGTAAGCAATGAGTCTAAAGCCAGTAGGCTAGGGGGAGGAGGGAAAGGGCAAGTGTGACTTGGGTGCTTTTCTCACTGGGTGGGGGGAGGAGCCAGGGGGCCACTCCAGCATGGATATCTGCCTCAGCTGGCAGAGGACCTGGCCTCCTACAGACGAGGGCAGCCATTCAAAGCAGAGGTGTGCACAACTGAAATGACTTTCAGAAACATCTCAGAGCAGTCAGGTTCTCACCACTTGTGATACCCTGGCCACAAGTGAAGACCTGCCCCCAGGTCCGGGCAGTAAATGCAGATATGCACAAAGCAGGCCTAAGGTTTTGGAGCAGAGACTGGAAAAGGTAAGAGAGGTGATCTTCATCTTTCTTGAATGAAGTAGGTCCTCCACAAAGAAAATTCACTCAAGAGCCATGGCAGAGCAGGCTGCCTGCTCTAAATGAGGCCAATGTCACCACTTATGGACACATAATTTTCCTGCATTCCTCCCTGCCAAGACCTGCCAGCAGAGGATTACAAGTGGCTCCAAAGCCTGTGGTGCCAAACCAACAGGCATGAGTGAACCCCGAAAGGTTTCTCAAATCCTGGTGTGTACCAGAACCACAGGGAAGCTTGGGACAGTGCCAGTTACCAAGCTGGAGTCTTACTATACCAATTTGGGATTGGAAACAGAAATCTGTATTTCACAAACACCCTAGATGATTCCAAAGCCCTGGAGATCACCGGCTTGGACCTCCATGGCTCCCTCTATCTGTCCCCTTTCTAACCCTCCATATCCCACAGTGGTTTAACTGTGCAGTGCTGAGGAGTCCCAAGGACAAACTGGCCCTGTAAGGAAAGGGGTTTATACACAGGATCTCTAACTCTTCCAAAATATAAAATGGTCTCATTTAAGTCTGAATCTTTAAAATGCTTTTTCAGGCCAGGCATTTTAGCGCATGCCTGTCATTCCAGCATCAGGGCCAAGACAGGAGGATTACAAGTACAAGGCCAGTCTGGGCTATGGAGACACTGTCTCAAACAAAAACAAAAACAGAGTTCCGTTGAGAAGAGGTCCCAGTCTGCCTTCTGTGATGAGATGCAGAACCGCTGAGGGCCAACTAACACCACCTCTTTCCTCCACGTGCAACAGGGTGGTGAGGTCGAGGCTGTACCGGACCCCGCGGCAGCACAGGGGCAAGGAGCCAGGGGCCTTTGGCTTTCAGAGAAGAGACAAGCTGGAGGCCCTGGAGAGAGTGCCCTCAGCTTTGGCACCGACGCCCAACCTGTATCGGTGGGAGCCCAGAGAGTGAGCGAAGGGCCACACTGGGCAGGGAGGCAGGATGGAGAGGACACTGACCCACAGGGCCCCGTGGGGGCTTTATTTTGACACCACTTTGTTTCAATACAAACAGTGCTGAAAGAAAGTCATGTCCCTCTGGGGAGGGATGAGGGAAGAGTGGTCTGTGTTGTTTTGGGAGCCCAACCTGCAATCCACAGGTAGGGGTTGGGCCCAGACTGCCAGCATGGCAGGGGGAGACGGCACCAGCGATGACACAGTGCATGGCCCAGCTGCCAGAGTATGGAGCCTGCAACTGCAGGTCCTCAAGCTCTCACTGATTGATGGGGTGCTGTCCAGGACCCCTAAATCCAGAATGATGCAGAGGATGAGAGCTGAGCTCCAGGGGCTTCTTTCTCTCAGAGCCTCAGCTTCCTCAGCCGATAGCAGGTTCACAGCATCCAGGCAGGACACAGATGAGACCCACCATGGGTGCCAATCAGGACACAAAAGGACAGAATCTTAGCATAGGCAGAGGGTGCTACGACCACAAAAATGGTAGATAAGGGCTCTCAGACAGCAGGCAGAAGTCAGCCTCCAAGGGTCAGCAGTGACAGAGGAAGACTGCTCAGGCCTCCAGGCTGATGCCAGACAAAACCTTTAGGTGCCAAGCAACCCCATATAAAACCTTTAGGTGCCAAGCAAGTTCTAGCCCTTAGCAAGTTACCAGGGTCTTTCTCCTAACCCATCCTCCCCTGGCACCCAGAAGAGGCCACTGACAGTAACAGCAGCGGCAAATCCAGAACTTCTCCCTGAGGGCTGATACAGCACAACTCTTGCTAGGCCTCCCGTCTCCAGAAGATGGAGGCCCAAGCCCCCAGACCACCTAGAAGGATCCTAGAGCCCACAAAAGCCTTATGCCTTCCCCATTTGGGAAAGAACTAGACCCATAATAAGTCATCCTGATGGAACTTCTCCCCTCACTCCCAGTGCAGCAGGCCAAGTAGCAGCTTTGGGGCAGGACTGGAAGGAAGGACGCTAGCATGGAGGGGAGAGTGTGAGGGGGTGAGGACAAGGACTCAATGCACAGGCAAAGGACAAGGGCTGATGCTGACCATTCCCCTCGCCCAAGATCCTCCAAAGCCACCCAACTCACACACTGCACACAGAAAAGTCAACACATTCCTAGATCCACAAGGCAGGCATCCCTGGCCTGCGAATCAGGGTTCTTGCTGTCACCACCACAGGCCTGAGCTATGGAGCCTGGATCAGTAGGAACCGTAGCGATCCTGAGTGGGGAGAATAAAAACAAAGTCAGAGTCTCTAATTCGCATCAGGTCCCCAGCATACACAATGCCTCCCCAGCATACCCCAGAACTAGAGCTGGCTGCTGCAGAGAGCTGGGGCCCCGCATGTTGGGAGTATGTGACAGAAGCTGGGGTGAAAGCCACCTGGGTACTAATGAAAGGGAAGTCCTACCAGATCACAGACCTGGGAGGGAAGAGAAAGAGTACAAGTAACAAGCTTTGCCAAATCAGTGCAGACATATTATCACCTTAGAGAGAGCGTGAGAAAGAGGCTCAGCCCTATAGGGATGAAAGTAATGCCCTTCCAAGATAAAGAAGCACTCTCCATTTGGCTGCCAGTGGCTACTCAGCGGTGTCTGGATATAGGTGAAGGAAAACCTCCAAGAACTACGCTTTACACTTCTTCCCAGGCCCAGCAGCTCTGCCTCACCTGTAAAGAATTCATCACACCATTGGCCAGCACGGCCATCTTTCCGGCCACAGACTTGACACCCTGCTTAAACTGGGCAATGTCAGCTGTAGGAAGTACATTTCCCAGAGATACACTTCCTGTAAAAGTAAGAAAAGGGGTGATCAAGAGCCCCATGGAAGCCCTTTCCAGAAACAGGGCCCTCCAGCTGTGCTCACAGGCCTTACTTGGTGCCTGCCGTAACACTGGGGCCCTACCTGCTCCATGAGCTCCATCCATGTCCCCAAAAAGGTCTGAAGAGCTGATGGCACTGCTGCCCGAGAGCTGCTGTAACCGAGACCTGGCTTCATACTGTGTTGGAGAAGAGGCAAGCTCTGGGGATCTTTTGGCCAGGGAAAAAAAGAACTGATTTACGTCAAACCACCCGAAAGCCTAAGGAGAGGCAGGGAAGAAGCCCAGGCTTTACCTGCTGCTGCCAAGTAGCCAACTTCACTAACCTCAGAATCCACCTCTCGACCAAAGAACATATCAGAAGAGATGGCTTTGGCTCCTGCAAACTTCTGACGTGCTTCACTGGACTCAAGACCTGAGCTCCGGCTCTCCGCATCCCTCCGGCTTGTGGCTCTGTGTGCCAGTACAGATTGTCTCTGTCCCTTCCCATTATCACCAGGGGAAGCAGAGTTCAGAGACCAAAAACTGCACCTAGAGCTTTCTGGCCATGGCTATTCTATGACTCTGGGATTCAAGAACCTTTCCCCTAGTGAGTACCTTCCAAAATATCACAAGGCCCTCTCCCTTTTCTTCACTGAAGCCAAGGCACAAAGAGCCTCAACTACCTACATTAGATGAAGTGGAAATACGGCTTGGAGGCTTAGGCTCCAAACTGCTGTGGTCTTACTAAGGTGCAGAAGACCCCATCATCACTGCTGCCATCTTAGTCCTACTCACAGCATCTCAAGTGGCCACCTCTGTTTGCCGACTTATACCTGCCTATTCTCCTGCCGTAACGTTCAGTGCCATGATCACGCTGACGCGGATAAAGGGCAAGCCACTCCGCTGACAAGGCATAGGCTGTAAGCTGAGGGTTTCACAGCTTTCCAACAACCCAGTGAGGTTATTACTTATGTCCTATTTTACAAATGGACGATCTATGGTAACTTGCCAACAAAACACTTTTCGGAGATGGAGTAAGGTTGAAAAAAAAATAAAAGGCCTAGCAGGTGGAAATCATGGATTTGATCCCTAAGACTGCAGTCAATGAAAATATGACTAGAGGCAGATAGCCTCGGAAGGTACATCAGAACTGAAACAAAAAATCAGGCCCCTCCTACCATAAAATAGTCCCGAGCCAAAAATGTTCCCAGGCCAGCTGTCTAACGCATGGTCGCTAGCTATATGTGGCTACTTACATTTGCTACAATTCCATTTAAAAATACAGAAATTCAGTTCCTCGGCTGCCACACAGCTAGTGCAGCTACCAAGCATTTCCATCACTGCACCGAGTTCTGCAGACAGCGCTGCCTGCCCACCTACCTTTCTGAAACAGGCCGGATGCTGGAGATGGTCACTTCGGGTTCCTTCTCTTCTACCCTGTCCATACCCCAAGCTGCATCTGAGTCCCAGCGGGTACCAAAAGTTTCTCCCAAGGAAAAGGGGTTGTCCTTGTACCTAGGGAGACAGCAGAGTAGCTCAAAGAAACCCGAGAAGGACACGAGCCCAGTCTATGCCCCAGCAGCCGCCTTACTTTGGGGGTCCAGAGGCGAAAGTTCCAACATCATCAAACAAGTCAAGCTGTGAACGGGAAGACTTTGCACTCAGTGGGGTTTCCTGCTCAATCACCTGCATTTCAGACAGCACCGAGTGGGAGATAGAGCTGTGGAGAAAGCACAGCAGGCCAAAGGCTGGTACTGAGAGTCAATTGTTCACTGCCAAAGAGCAGCAGCCCAGCTGACGGGTCTGTTTCCCCAAACAGACCAAACACCATCCATTCCAGCTCCCTGCCTCTGCACTGCGCTGGGCCAGTTCAGGCAGAGAACTATGCTCTGAGCTATGTGCAGCGACCTGGAAACATACTCAGAAATGTTAACACACCAGCTTTGTTTTCTCAAACAGCTCTTCCCTGGACAATGGCTATTGATTTTTATTTTAATAATGTACACCAAATGATGAATACTCATTCCCCATTCTTCTCTTTTTGGTTTTTGGTTTGCTTTTTCTAAGGAGACTGGCTATGTGACCCTGATCCTCCTCCCTCAGCCTTCCAGTGTTGGGGTAACAGACATAAGCCCATGCCCAGCTCCATCTCCACCCTTACGCGAAGCCTTACTGCACTGCAGACTGTAACTTTCCTGGACAGATATGCACATGCACAAAGCAGAACATGAAAAACACCCAGACGGTCCTCGTGGAATCACAGTGAGTCCTAATCATTCTATCTCTTAAAAAGGAAAAGGGATGAAGAAGAAGAAAAGGAAAAAAGGAGGAAGGGCATTTCCTAGCACAAGGTCTGGCCCATACACCACTGGATCTGCCACTGCTTCCCAGAATGGACAGCAGGATAGCCCAATGCCTCACTCCTGTCAGGATCCATTTCATTCCAACAAACTCACTAAAAAAATATAGCTTCCAAATCGAAGAACTCAAAACAGTGACTATTTTGCAACTAGATTTTAAATAAGGTAGAGTAGGTTTAAGTAAGAGACTCTGTTGAGCTGTAAAAAAAAAAAAAGAAAGAAAAAAGGAGGGTGAGGAAGAGGAGAGAGAGAACATGAAAACACAGGACCTAGAGAGCTCAGAGGCCAAGAGTACTGGCTGCTTTCCCAGAGGACCCATGTTTAATTCTCAGCACCCACATGGCAGCTCCCAACCATCTCTAACTCCAGTCTCAGGTGATCCAAGGATCTCTCTGACCTCCATGAACAGTGTGCTAACGTAGTGCACAGACATACATGCAGGCAAAACACCCGTATACATTTAAAAAATTAAAGAAAACACATCTAGGTGTGGTGATTGTGATCTAAAATTCAAGAGGATCAGGCAGTAAGATCAGGAGGTCAAGGTTATCCTTGGCTATGTGGCTATTACCTTAAGGCCAGCTTGAGTTACATCAGACTGTCCAAAACAAAAATAAACAACAATAACCAAAAATAACCCAAAAACTCAGCCTGTTTTAGGGCAGCCTGGTCTACATCGTGAGACTCTGTCTCATACCAACACACAAACAACAACACAACAAGCTCACTCCCTAGGACGTGGTAGGAGGACTGACTCCCACAGCTGTCCTCTGATCTCCACCACATGCTATGACATGCACACTTCCACACATAGAAAATAATCAAACGTAATATTTTTTCAAAAATACTTTAGAAAACAACAAAAAATACCATCAAACTGGTATGGCAGGAGGATCAGGATCTCAAGCGCCTCCTTAGCTACATGGCAAATTGGAAGCCAGCTTAGGACACACCCATATACATTCATACCTGAACACACAGGCACTCATGCACAAACACACTTCCCTAATTAGTTGTTGTTACACTAGAGGCATGCAGATTGAAGGGGAATAAAGTACATGTTCTGAAAGATTAAGTTAAAATATCGAGACGGCTCTCCTTTCAGAGAAAGAGAGTCTAGTGGTGAAAAACACTTAACTTAGGGGCTGAAGATAATGGCTCAGTGGTTAAGAGCACTGACTGTCCTTCCAGGGTCCTGAGTTCAATCCCCAGCAACTACATGGTGGCTTACAACCATCTGTAAAGGGATCTGATGCCCTCTTCTGGCAACCAGACATACATGCAGACAGAGCACTCACATTTAAAAAAAAAAAAGAGCTGGGCAGTGATGGCGCATGCCTCAGAGAAGCCCTGTGTTGAAAAACAAGGAGACGAAAGGAACTGAATTTAATAAGATGGTGTCTCAGTCTTTAATTTCCTACTCAGGAAGCAACAAGGTGAGTTCCAGGACAGCCAGGATTACACAGAGAAATCTGGCATTTAAAAAAATTTTTTTACATTTAGATTTAAACAGTAATTTGCCAATTGCTAGGTTTGCAACTTTGAGAAAGCTGCTTAGTATCTCAATTTCCCTCTCTGTACAGAAGTTAACAAGACCTCCTAGGTAGGACTGTTATGTCTAAGAAAATCCTCATAAGAAGTCCATGCTTTCTAACAAGAGCCGCCACTGCACAGGTTAATTGCAGCCAGGATCTTGTCAATGGCAACAGTAGCTGCTACTTTTTTTAACCCTTTTCTTCTTTCTCTTTTGAGACAGCGTCTCACAGAGCCCAACCTGACTTTGAATTCCTTTGTAGCCAAGGATCATCCTGAATTCCTGATCGTACTGCTTCCATCTCCAGAGTGTGAGGATTGCAGGTGTATACCACCATGCCTGGCACATACATTTTTAACCCAGGTTAGCCTCAAACTAGCTTTATAGCCAAGAATGACCTTGAACTTCTGATCTTCCTGCTTCCCGAGTGTTGGAATACAGACTTATACCAACACACCAGTTTTATGTAGCACTGGGAACTGAACCCAGGGCTTCATGAACACAAAACAAGCATACTACCATCTGAGCTATATCCCCAGCCCCCAGATATTCTAGTTTTTAAAAGATCAAAAAAATCTATTACTACCTTTAATCCCAGCAATTCAGAGGTAGAGGCAAAGGGATTTCTGAGTTTGAGGCCAGCCAGGACAACACAGTAAGACCATCTCTAACAAACAAACAAACAAAAACTATTACTGAAACCTCTGAATATTAACTTAAAATGCTTCTGAGAACTGATTTGCTTTGTTAAAGAAAGCACAGGTACACAAAGCCAGCAGTTCTGAAACGAAAAGGCCTTCCCAACCCAGAGGCATCTGAAATGTGTGGGGTCATATGAGGTCTTACAGTATCTGGTAGGGCAAATGGCATTTAGTAAGCAAGGACTAAGGAAGCAGAAAGTCCTAAGGCTCTCGAAAGGTCTTGGGGAAAAAACAGAACTGTCCAGTCACGAAGCAGCCTCATGAGTAAGCACTGTGCTAGCATGGAGTCAAATAGCACCTGACATTCACTCAAACACTAACTAACACATGTATGGACCAACCACTGTGCTAGGTGGGTTTTGTTTTTGTGTTTGTTTTGCTTTTTGTTGTTGTTTGGGTTTTTAGTTTTTCAAGGCAGGGTTCTCTGTATAACCCTGGCAGTCCTGGAACTCACTCTGTAGGCCAGGCTGGCCTCGAACTCACAGAGATTCCCCTGCTTCTGCCTCCCAAGTGCTAAGACTAAAGGTGTGCATACCCAGCCTGTAATAGGTTTTAAGATAACAAAATATTATCTCTTCAGTCTCAGAGAAAAACTAAGCAAGGAATCCTGACTTACTTGACAGAAAGGGCGTTTACTGGCTCCCAGAAAAACAATAGCATTTCTCAGACATACTGGGACCCAAACCTCACCTTCGGGACACCAAGCCCATGCCCAGCCTTTCAGCCTGCTCTCGCTTCTTTCCTTCAAGGTTCTGTAGCTTTTTCTCTTCCTTCTTGCGATCAATCTGGAGCTCCTGGTAGGCCAGACGCATGGAGGCAACCCTGGAGGGAACAGACAGTCATCCATGCTGCCATCCACACCACCTGCCACCAACCCCCACACAAGCCCAGGGCCCACAGTAGTCACGCACATGGACTCTTCTGCCTGCTTCTTGGCATCAGCTGCCTGCTGCTCCCGGAGCTTCTCTGCCACCTGGGCCTGCCGCTCAATCTCGGTAAAGCTCTGGTTGCTCACCTTGTGAGCTCCCAGGCCTTTCTTGGCACCCAGCTAAAGAGAAAACCATGTGATGTGGGGTCTTGCCAGCCAGTTTCCTCAGCTCCCTCCCCATTATGGTCACCACAGTGAAAGGGGGGGGGGGCACGCTCCTCCTTAGGGTCCAACGAGCATAGCTAAGACAACAGTGGTTCTGCTAGAGCTGGTTAGGACACAGTTTGCACAACCCCCATGGGCCTCAAAAATAAGGACAGCAGTCAACACTGACTAGGGCGTGCTGTGTGTCAAACAGTAGATTACTTGATCTTGCCTACTGCCCAAGAGTCTCTTTAAGATGAGTATCTTTAAACCCCTTTCACAGACAAGGTCCAGACAAGTACCTTTAGTACCTCTGCCAGTCATATAGCTAGCCAGTACCTGGGAAGAACTGAAGGAGTCCAACTCCAACTTGCAACCATCCTACTATATTGCCTCTCTCCACTTACCCCTTTCTTAGCTGCTGTTGGCTTCTTCTTGCCAATAATGGAGCTTTTCAGTTCTGTGTGAGGAAGAGAGTGGGCATGAGCTAGGGCAAAGGAAGGTCAGAGAATGTGGTTCAGTCCACACCATGCAGCTTCACAGCAGGAGCGTCTAAAAAGAGTTGCTTCAGATAGGAAGGCAAAACAGACCCCACCGGTTCTAACCAAGACTGTTCAAGCCAAAGACAGACAGGGTTAGGGGAATTTTCTGATACCCAAAAAGTTACAGTACGAGCCTAGACCTGAAGCACCAAAGACCAATTACCCAAACCAAGTGAAAACCATTAGGTAAGAGAGCTGCTGAACAGCCTCAGTTCCTAGAGCAGGGAGCTGGCAAGCAGGGGGCAGGCTCCCCAAACCACCGGTTACCTCTGGTAGAAGAGGCCCCTTTAGCTGACAGATACATGGACTCTGGAGGAGAAACAGACTGGTGGCTAACAAGGGTCCAACCCAAAAGCTTCATAAAGTTCCCAAACCCAGAAGCCTATAAAGAGCCTGCTTCAAAAACAAGCCATGTCAGCCTTCCCACAGAATCAGCTGGACAGTCACTCCGCTGGCTTCCTGCCCCAACCCCCAAAAGTCAACAGAACCAACCAAGGTCAGCAAAGAGATTGTTTACCCTAACCAAGTCTGAAGGCCACTAAAGAATAGGAAAGGGCTGAACTATGAAAAGACAGTACTGTTTCTAGCCATGAGCAGCTCAAACCCCAACTCCATGGACAAAACAAGCCAGTCCTGCCTGACTCCCAGGATGTGTGTCCAGCCCCATTCCAGCCTCCCACCCTTTGGCTAGATCCACCCGCCACACTCAAAATGACAGTCACACAGGCTTGTCAGCTCAAAGGCTTTGAAGTCATGTGGCAATAAGAACTTCACTTCCAGTCCCTACCCCGTTGCTCAGTCTCCTGTTCTCAGTTCACATGACAAGGCAGCAGAGATTTGGAACAAACACTTGAGACCCACTCTCTCCCAGCCTCCCCACAGTTGCCAGCTGTCATACCCAGAGAGGCTTGGGGTGAGGTACCAAGCAGGTCGGTGTTAGGGCCGTGCTCGGGCTCTGTGGATGCAATGACAAGAGTTGGATGTGGTAAGACAAGAGTCACTGTTTTTCCTCAGCTTGCCATCAAAAGATATACGCCCACGCCATCCTCCAAGAACTGAAGTGAATCCCATCCCACCCAAGGACACGGCAAGCCTTCTCCTAACTCCTATGTCCTTGGCCAAATGTCCCCTTTCTAAATCCTAGTCCTTTTGCAGGCCCAGTTGAGATCTGGGCTGAACTCACGTGCCAGGCTACTACTCTCTGAAGGTAGGGCTGGTTGCTGAGTCTCCGAAGGCTCAGTGGCTGCTGTATCCCAGGCAGGGGCCTAGAAAGGAAGCCAAATCACAGAAGCCTCAAAGAGCCCTCCTGAGAACTACAACTACCTGTGGGAGAAGGCACTAATCTCAGCTATGAGAGAAGATTGAAGATTAGTATTATAGTCACTAATCACCATGGAAGAAAATGGTGGAAAATGGCATCTTCAACTTACAGCTGAGCCCATTCTCCTAGCTAATAAAGCTCTAACACGCTTATATACTGACCACGCACCAGGCACAGATCCAAGGGCGCTCACATATATGTAACAGGTTCAGTTAATCACAGCAGGCCCTATAAAGGACCTATATCTCCATTTAGAAACTGAGGTTTTGCCAGGTTACATGACTTGGTCACACCAGAGAAATACAAGCAGAGATGCTGAGATGTGACCTGAGGCTCGAATGTCAATGCCCACTGCTGATAGAGGAGAAACCTTCTCACAAGTGGTCAGAGAAGGAATCCTCATTGACTCCAAACTCCTGTTCCTTCTGGGAAAACCTAGAAGTTGCTTAGGGTCCCTGAAACCTCTTGAGCTTTCAAACTATTCTCTACCACCAGGATCACATTCCCATAAATAGAAGGATGAAATTCCTGGGCCTACCCAGAAGGCAGTAATTAACAATTCTGAACCATAGACATCTGAGATATCGTACCTAAGCAAAGGAATTTATGTCATGTTCACAAAAGGCTGTAGCCTTAGTAAGTAAACCATTTATCTGAGAAAATGTCCCTGTGGTACTTACCTGAGTATGTTCTGTAAAGAAATCAGAGTCTTTCTTCTCTGGAGACTGACTGGGAGCACTGTTCATATTGTCTATCCAAAGCTGGAAGGGAAGAGACACTGTGAATGAAACTCAGGGGTGTTAACGCCTCTTACCCCATAACCCTAACCCAGGAACAAGCACTTACATCAGTGCCATGCCTAGCCAGAGCTGCACTTCCTAACTGCCGGATCTTCTCTCGGTACATCTGGGCAGCTCGGCTATTATATTTGGTATTAGCATCATTGGCTATACATCCATGTTGGCGGAAAAAAGCAGTCTAGAAAGCAAAGGGAAAAAATGTACCATGTATGCACAAGTACTCACATCAAATAAAACTGTATTCACACTTCATTAAACACGGGTTATTGTTTGCATAGGATGACACGCTATTGACACCAACAGATTTTCATAGAGGTAAAGATCTTCCAAAATTCCTTTTCAAAAAAAACTTCAATTTCTATTATTATGTGTGTACCACAGCATAAGTGTGGAGGTCAAAGGACTACTCTGTGGAGTTGGCTCTCTCCTTCCACCTTTATATGAGTTTCCAGAATTGAACTAAGGTTGCCAGGCTCACTCAGTAAACACCTCCGCCCACTAATCCTTCCTCCAAAATTCTTCCAAAAAAACACCATGCCACCTCCCACCCTCTGAGACAGGGAATGAAGTCTAGGACACTAAAGAAAATATGCAATACCCACTCTAGCTTTCCTCCCTTCAGGAGCCCACAAAACCTCAATGACTGTGGAGACTCAACTCCATTGGGCTTTTCCCAAGAGCAGCTGTCCAGGTCAGTCTGAATTTAATTAAGCCTCTTTGAAAGAAGCTGTGACAAATTTTCCAAATGTAGATAACGGTGTATGGTGGCGTTACACAGCTGAGAACTACTGAACAGAGAAAACAGTCACCCCTAGGAAATCATAGAAAATATAAGTACCCACGCAGAAGAGTGGGGTTGAAGGAAGGTAAAAGGAGCTTTACCGCATTGGCATTCCCGCCGACCTGCATACACCTCAGCTGCAACCAGTTCCAGTTCGAATCCAATTCTGTGGACCTGTGCACAAGGGCTGTGTGTCACCTACCCGCTGACGCCAAACATGTTTCCCTGTCAAGCCTACGCCTGTCATTTGCCTTCAGGCTTCTGTGGGTGTCCAGGAAACCATCGGTCACTGTCCCATTTCCTCCTCTCTTCCCTGTGCTTGAAAGTTTTGCTCTTCTCCTAATTCAAAGGGCACTAATTATTTCTGAAAAGGAGATCCGAAAGGAGGTCGATTTCTCAGGAATGCAGGCACGGATTTGTTCTTCTCTAAGGGTGGTCAGAGTCGTCACACTGGAGACCTATTCGGCCAGTCTATCTGCAATGTAGCTAGTGTAGCTAACTTCCCCCTAAACTGATACTGAGTCTCATGTTAACTGTGTGTGTAGGGGGGGTGCGGGTAATTTGATCCAAACTTTATGACAAGAAGCCCACAGAGGCGGATCCCACCGCCCCCAATCCCCCGCAGTAGACTACCAGAACTCCAGCCAGGAGGTATCCAAACACCGAATTCAGAAAGGTCCAAGTCGAGGCGTTCTCTCCCCCTTGCGGACCACATAGCCCCTGTGGAAGTACAGCACCCGCACACAGAACCTACCTGATAAAGCTGAGATGGACACCCAGGGAGCGATGCACTCCAGAGCAGTCAATACACAAAAATACACCATACGTGATGCTGGCCCAACTCGGACTCTTGGCGCCACAATCGAAACAGGCCTAAGTGGGGGAGGCGACAAGTGAATGGTTAGGGCCCAGAGTCGAGGCCTGGTTCTTGAAACCACAAGAAAAGCCTCCCACCTCCGTCCCCACCCTCCCTCGGACCCCAGGGGACAGAAGACGTCTTCGCCGCCGGCGCCAGGACCCGTGCCCCTCCTGCTCAAGCACCTTGTTGGTGGGAATCGCGCGAAGCCTCTTAAAAACAGTCTGGATTTCGGTCTTGCTCGGCTCCGCCGCCATTTTCTCTCCTTCCCAGACACAACCGCGACCGACAGGTCCCGCCGCGGGCCAATCCGCGGCGGAGAAGGCGGGCTAAGCGAGCCGGCCGCGGCACTGCCCTGGTCCACCTACGAGTGGAGTGATTCGACCAGATCTGGACCAATGAGCGTGGGGTAGGACTGAATCATGACGTCAGCAGTCCGGAGCTAGACAATGGGCCTGAGAGTAAACGACGCGATGCGCCTGGCCAATCCGCAACCAGAGAGGGCGACGGCTCCTGGGCAGGCTCAAACATCCTCGCGAGTGCCTGCTGGACGCCGGGACCTCCGTATCGCGGCTACCGGTGGCCGGCCGAAGGCCATGGCCACATCCTCTGATGAGTTACGGATGGATGAGTAATGATTAACAGTCTCCCAAATGCTCCTAGTCCCATCGGAAAGACCCTGGCGGGGCTCCAGCTCAGCTCACAGTCCAGCAACTGGCCTGGAGCAGAGGCCAGCACACAACCAGCCCGATCGCAAGTCCCTGACAGTCCAGCTTACAGTCCCAAAGTTCCAAGGCAGATAAAAGGAGGCCTCTGCCTGCCCAATCCCAGCTCTGGAACACATGTCAGGCCCACGAACCTCCCCTATGCCTCCCACCAGCTGAAAGAATGGGGTATCAAAAGATGCTCACAACACTTGGTGAGGTTTTTATTCTTGATCAAGTTTAATACACACTAAAACAAGACACAAAAGAGGGTGCTGCGAGCTCCAAACTACATTCTCCCCAACCTCACCCCAGGAGCTCCCAAACAGTTTAGGAACTGGATCCCCTACTCCTGAGATGACCCAAATGCTCCAGGGGAGTTCAGGTACCTCTGAACCCTCTGTCACTCCAATCTCCCATCCTGTCCTCAACCTAAGCTCTGTTGGCTTCTTCCTAGACACAGACCCCTCCCCTTCATGGGCACTGAGACTTCCTCCCCGCTCTAGGGACAAAGGGACTGCAGCAGCATATGGTTCAGGGCCCTCAGGTCCAGGGCCCAGGAAGGGTTGATCTCTGGCCCAGGGTAGACAGACGCCGTCATGGCACTCAGGCGCCCACACATTCTACATAATTGGCAGGGTACAGACCAATGCGGCCACTCTGCAACTGGCCCTGGCACCAGCCCTGTTCATCCTCCTCACTCATCTTCAGCAGCTCTTCCCCTGAAGGAAGAAAGACTAGTCACTGCCAAAGGCTTAACTGGTCCCAAAACTAGGTCAAAGGCTGAGGGGGTATGGGTTAGCACAAGGGCCTTCAACCTGGAGGAAACCCAGCTCAGACCAGGAGAGGACACAGCCAGCAAGCCACCCAACCCTAGACCCTAGGGAAGCCACTGTCAGGCCTCAGCTGGCTGGACCCTGACCAGCCCTTGAGAAGGGAGTCTGTCTTTCCTTGTCTACAGCCCTGCTCTGGCAGGGAAGACAGAGGCTGAAATGGAAGGGAACATGGAAGGCCCCAGTATACCTGCTCGGAAGCTCAGCTCATCAGCTTCCTGGCCAGCATAGTCATAGAGCGCCCGAACCCTCACCCCTGTGGCAGCCTTCTGGGGGCTTTCTTCATCTGACCAGTCCTCGTCCTGTCCACTGCTGGAGAGGGAGACACAGGGGACAACTCAGGGCATAAGACCAACCATATCCAATACTCAAGGCAAAGCCTCTGCCCCTTGGAGAAACACTAAAGAAGCAGATGGGGAGGATGTAAACGAATAGTCACACTTCTGTCACCCAGGACTGCAGATCCAGGTACAGGTCTGTGCACGGGGCTGCTATACAACCAGAATATGAGGGAACATTTGGGACTACACGGCAAAGCTAAACCTCTGTGAAATGGCCTTATTAACTCTCCCAAGATGGCCCTCAGGTACTGGTGTGAAAGAAAGAATAAGACGGGGGGGGGGGGGGGGGACAAGCAAGGGATCGAGCTGTTTCTTTGTTTTGAGCAGGATCCCAGCTCTCACCCTGGGGATGCTGGGGACTGGGGTGGGGGTGCAGTGCCATCTCTTGTAGGTACAATGCTGGTCAAAGTAACCTCATCGGGGCTCCGGCCACCCTTCTCCTTCCGGCTTATTGCTCTCTGTGTATCTAAAGACCACTCCTGTGGAGAGAGTTTTTAGAGTCAGGCTGGACTGTAGTTATGGTGGCAGCCATCTGGACCACCTTCGATTACTTCATCCCGAGCCCTGTCATCATCTGGGGGCCACACTGAGCCCAACCCACCTCCAAGTCCCGCCCAGCCTGTAACACTTGCCTCAAACTGTGGCCAGTTCATAGCCATGCCAGGCCCATGTGTGCTACGCCACCAGCGCAGATCTTCTTCATCACTAGCAGCCTCGATGCCCTGCTGCAGATCTCGGTGGAGCTCATGGAACCTATGAGGCACTCAATGAGACGGGGAAGGCCCGAGCCCCTAGAGCTCCAATTCATTCAGCCCAGCCAGAACCCCAAGGAGGTCAGGGAACCCTCCATCCAGTGTGCAGGCCATACTTGTCGCTGCTGGAAAGGTCAAGGTGTTGATGCAAGGTGAGCAGCATATCCTTGAAGAAGAGCAGCCGCTGGCGCTCAGCAGCCTGGCAGCTCTCAAAGGCCTGCTCCATGTCCTCCATGTACCGTGGGGTATAGCGGTTTAGCTCTGCCAGGGTCTGCTCATATTGAGTTTTCATCTGGGTGAGAGGGAAAGGAGGCAGTGAGGGCAGACTGCCTTCCACGCAGGACTGTACCAGTATTCACTGAGCACAGCCACAGGCTAGACCTAGAGCTAGCCACCAGGGGCAGTCAGGCCTGAAGCTCACTCCCCACTCCGAGGGACTGACAGAAGCAGCCTAACAAGGGAACTGACATTCAAGTAAAAAAAAAAACAAACAAACAAAAACAAAAAAACCTATAAGCAAATGGAGCACAAGACAGGGTCAACCTACATGATAAGATGAGAGAAATCAAAGTAGGCTTCCTGGAGGAGGTGTTATAAACATGACACCTCTCAGAGGGATAGAATGGTAGAGGGAAGGGCAATCGGGGTAGGGGGCAGAGTATACAATATGAGAACTGATCCCAGGTAACTAAGCTCTCAACTGCCTGAAACCCTGCCATTCCTTCCTGGATGAAACATCACGTTTGCTCAGGTTCCTCTGTGCCTGTGTGTGTGAGTACCTGTGAGTGTGTGTATGTGTGTGTGTGTCTGTGGTGGAAGCCTAATGTCATCATAGGGTGCTTTCTTCAGTCCCTCACAGCCCTTAGACAAGCTGCCTTCGAGGTCCAGGGACCTGCCTGGCCCACCCACTCCAGACACACACACCCCTTGCATCACTCCCTTGACCAACTCCAGCTGCCTAGCTAGCTTTTTACCTGAACAAGCACTTTACTGACTGAGCCACCTCTCCAGGCCCAAGTTCTTCCTTTATGTTTGTTTGTTGAGACAGTGTCTCACTGCAGCAGCCTTGGCTGGCCTGACTGTCTCACTACAGAAGCCTTGGTTGGCCTGGACTCATCATGCAGACTAGGCTAGCCAGACTAGGCAGGCTGGCCTCGACCTTATAGAAATCCACCTGCCTCTGCTTCCTGAGTGCTGCTATTAAAGGGTGCATCCCAATGCCCAGCCCAAGTTCCTGTTTTAAATAACTGTCATCTCAAGAGAGGGTGGCGTCAGGGAGTAGAGCAGGAAGAGCCAGGGGTCTGGAAAGGCATCCAGGAAGTTTTGCCCTGGGACTGTACCTTCTCGGCCTCCTTGGTGCAGCGTCCCACCCGCTCCTGCAATTTTCGAAGCTGCTCCTGGGACATGGAGCTATCTGCCTTCGCATGGCTCTCCCTGGTCTGGGCTGTCTTCTCATCCTTGCGGGCTGTGTGGTAGCTCTTCTTGGAAGCCTCAACCTAACAGGCATGAGAACAACTCTGGATCCTAGACGCCACACCCTGGTCCCGAGCAGACCTGGAAGGGGCCTGCCTACAATAACCACTGCACCTAGCCTCACCTCCTTCAGCCTCTTTAGCCAGGGCTTCTGGGCCTTACGGAAACCATCCTCTGCAGCCCGGCTTTCTCGAAAGCCACCCAGCACCGGCCGGTGGAAAGCCCCTCGCTGCCAGGTCCGCACACGCTCGCTGTCTGGACCGTGCAATTTCTCCCTCACCTCCAAGTGTAGCTCGCTCAGCCGCTCAGCCGCAGTGAAGAAGGCATGCCAGGCCTTCTCCAGAGTGCCATACTGTGGGCCTGCAGAAGGATAGGCTTGGGCCAGGCAGGGTGCTATCTTAAATATGACCTCCCCCTCTCCCTGCATCCTGCTCTGGGTGCCAGACAACAGCATGGTAGAAGTTGGGATGCAAAGCTCAACAGCAGCCATGTCAGGAGCTGCATTAGGAATGCCTACTCTGTGCTCAGACATGAACGATCTCATGAATGATGGCCTCCACTACTACCACGGGGACAGCGCCACTGCGAACATGGGACAGGCAAAAACAACAAACCCTAAAGTCTAGAGAAGTCGGGTTAACGTATCCAAAACATCTTAGCTATGAACGGAGCCAAGAGTAAACCCCAGTCTGGTGCACAAACTCTGTGTGCCTGGGATCTTTTTACCCAGTCAGACCTGCACTCCACACGTAGCTCTTTCTAGCGTGTGACTTCAGGCAAGTCCCTTCTCTGATACTCATTTCTGCTATAGAAAAGAAGTGGAGGACGGGGTTGGAGAGACAGCTCACAGTTAAGAGCACTAGCTGCTCTTCCAGAGGACCTGGGTTCAATTCCCAGGACCCACAGCGCAGTTCACAACTGTGTCTAACTCCAGCACCAGAGGATCCGACACTTTCACACAGACATACATGCAGGCACATAGACGAGAAAGAAAAAGAAGAAAACAGAGGAATAGGACTACAGATCACTCTTGGCATGCGCGCTTGAGGTCTTACATTCCGTCCCTAGCACCCACAAAACCTCAGGAAGCAGAAGCTGCCCTGAGGGTGTCACCCTCACAACCTGTTCTCTTCGAGAGGCCTGCACACTGACTCACCCTTCTCCACAGCACCCCTCCATTTGCGGGCCCAGTCAGCCAGCTGCTGGGCATAGGCCTTCTCGATGCGAGCTCGCTCTTGGAAGCAGCTAACCAGGTCCCCACACAGCCTGTGACCATCCTCGACTCGCTGCACCGTCCGTCTGTAGTTGCCAGCCTGGGGCACATAGGAGGGATGGCTGTATCAGGGAGAAGCCCCTCTTCAGTTGAGGCTGATAGCTAGGCCCCTCCACTGGACAAGTGGCTGAGCCCAGAGAGAAAGAAAGGGACGGTTAACAGCCACTCGAAACCCACAGTCCCCAGCTGCTTACCTCCCAGAAACTGCCCCCTAAGACCTCCCCTCCAGCGTCCTCTTCTGGAGCCATGGTGTCCTTGCAGCACGGAATGGTGGCAAGTGTGGTGCTGTGGAGGGCAGGTGTAAGCAGAAAAGTGGGACCTGCAGTTTGGGGCTGGGAAAGGCCTTCCAGTACTCCAGAGCTTTGTCCCACTGCCACCCGTCCCCCAGGAATCATCAGAGCAAGGACTGAGTGACAGAGAGTTAGAAGTCCCCAGAAGAAGCCCGGATAGGGGCCAAGATGGCAGCTCCCAAGTTCCCCTGCTCCCTTTGGGTTGACCCTTTTCAGCCCATCCTCAACATACCTTGGGTCTCCAGATCACTTCAAGGACCTGTGTCCAAGTCTCCAAGCTGCCACTACGATTCTGCCTTTAAGTTAACAAGAGCACAGAAGGGGTAAGGGTGGGGGCCTCCAGTGTCCAGGGCGGTGCCCAGCTCCCCCAATATAGCAACTGCTGTCAGAAGTGCCAGATTCCAGGCTGAGAATGCCAGGCAGGTCATACGATCCAGCAGAGGATTAGGTGACAGACGGGGGTGGATGGTGGGCAGAAAGCCCCACACTCCTACTTTAAATGAGGACTCTTGCCTAACTAGGCCCTCTGAATGACAAGACGACCCCATCGACAAACCAGTCCAAGTGAGTAGGTACCCAGTTACAGCCCCAGCAGCCATCTGTGCTGAGCAGAGTGGAAAGAGAGCCAGGAGGCCTAGGCCCTATCATGACCAGGAAGTTTTTGGACAACTGCATTTTACTGTCCTAAGGGAACCTCAGCTCACTCTAAGATGGAAATTTCCCCACATGGTCAGCGTCCATGCTATGACTGATGTTTTAAACACAAGCTAAGCAATGAACCAGAAACACTTGCGGGATCCATCAGTCGTAAGGAGACATTCACCTGCCCCCTACCAGCACCACACAACATTCAGGAAAGTTTCAACGGATCATGAGATAACAATTCCATTCTACCTTCAAAAAGCCCGGGGTGCGACATCATGAACAGCCAGCAAGCCACACAGCCAGTTAGAAGAACTGTAGAAGAGGGCTAGGTGAATTTTTACCACAAAGTCTCTCTCTCCCTCAGGGACTAGAAGACACAGTGACATGCAGCCTCCTGACTCCAGGCAAGGTCTCAGCTTTCCCCCAGTACCAACTGACTCTTAGTCCATAAAAGGAAATTGCTTTCTTCTCTGGGATAGCCCAAGGCGGCCTAAGGGACAATCGGGTCAAGAAGACAAGAGTATGAACTTGCAGCAACCAAAGCAGGGCTCTGCTACGGTACTCTCTCTAAACTGGTAAGCCTCTACTCACTCTCAAAACTCAAACTGGCATCTCCATCGCTCCTCCCCGTTCCTCCAGCCTCAGGGCTCCCATAATCTCTGTGGTCCCAGTCCTACCATGCATTCCATTGGTTGTGATTGGATCTGTCCACAATCATTCTACAGTTTCAATTTGTGTTGCCCCCAGGAACTAGAATCAGTAACAGCTAAATCAGAAAACAAGGAACTGGAGGTATAGCTCAGAGGTAGGACATACTAGAGGCCAGAGGTTCCACCACCAGCACCAAAAACGAAAGAAGAATGATGTTCCATCTGAAGACCAGAAGATCTGCTGGCTACAGCAGTCCTGAAGTCACCTGGCCTAAACTGACTTCCTACCTCTGAGGGCAGGAAGAAGACTGCCTCTCCCTGGAGACCCCATTAGCATACAGGCAGAGAAGGTCCCTGGACATTGAGCAACTGCCCACCACCACCTTTAACTAGTTCACCTTGTTTCCACTTGTTCAGAATGGCTTGCCAGTCAGATGGGGAAAGAAAGAGCAGCAGCCATAAATCATTGGGCCTTTAGGGCTGTCCCAGGGAACCATCCCCAGCCTGGTGCCCTGCCTACTCCAGCCTCTCTGCTCCCAGCTCCCAGGAGAGCTGCCCCCCACCCGTTCCCTCTCCCTGGCCACCGAACAGAGCAGGCTATGTGTATGCGGCTGGCACAGCTCCCTCAGGCCTCACAGAGCAAACACAAGCTGGAGCCCCAGGCAGAGCCAGGCCTGGCATCCCAGCTTCATCAAGCTATGCGCGTGGACCTGGCACATTGGTCCCTGTTGGGAAGCGTTGGCACCTTGTACCTCCTGACATTAGCAGAGACCCAAATCTGAGTAAACACACTCCACCACAGCAAGAGCTCAGAGAGCAAGAACAGGTGGTTAAAAATCTTTCCACTGCAGGACCACCACCTATGTAGCCAGAGAAGGCTTCTGGGACATTGGCAGGGTCTCTTCTCAACTGCTAGTGCCAAGCTGGAAGTTCTGGGCTTTGGGATAGAACTGGCTCTCGCACCTGAGCGCCAAAGGCTTCTGTCTCTCTCTTCTCCTACACATAAGCTAGCCCCCACCCTTTTCCAGGAGCTAGGGACACAGGCCTGGGAGAGAGCAAAGCCACCCTGCCCTGCTCGGTCCTGTGTCCTGAGTCACAGGCTGCGCCCAAGGGCTTCTTCCCTAGCAGCCGCTCCCAGTCACCCGGTAGACCTAGGATTTGAAGGCACAAGAGCGGGTAGTTGCTGATCCATAGAGGGGCACTTAGAATCGAGAGACTGGCACAGCCTTTGGGAGGCTGGGGGAGGGGGTGGCGCAGAAAAGGAGGAGGCAGGGCCAGGGAGGGGCATAACAAAGGGGCACTTTTGGAAACCCGACCTGCCGGCTGAGGTGCTCTCTCGCTGATGACGCACTCCTAACCTCGAGCCTCCACACCAAATCTCGGAACCCAGGGGCTGCCGGTCTTTGGCCTCCACCCTTATAGACAGCGCCACTCGACAAACCACCTCCCGATCCCAGAAGGCACGGTGTTGAACAACTCTGAGCCGGTGGAGCCAGCCACAGGGACAGGCATAGCCAGGCCTAGACATGGAGGCTCTAGGACTTCTTGGACAAACTTGTTGAACTTGGTCTCGGTGGGAAGGTGGGGCCAGATGGTCACTGCCGAGGGGAAGGGGCGCTGCCTGCCAGGGCTGGCGGGACGGTGGACTACAGATGGTGGCGCGAAGCGGGAGGGGCCCAAGAACCCGGGCTTTCCGCAGAGGCCCCTTCTAGGGCGTCAAGACTGGCCCGAGAAGAGCAGTTTGGGACCCCTTAGGGCGCCCCGAAAGATGGTTTTCTCCTCCAGCCTGGACGCCCCTTACCCCCAGCTGGCCTGAAGAATCGCCGAATTGGCGTGGGAGATGAGATGGCCTTGCGCTCTGTGGCAGCCAATGGCCAGGGTCTCCCGCGCGGGAGTCCGTCCCATTGCCAACTTCAGGAGTCGGAGGACCGGAGAGCGAGCCAGAGCCACGGCACCGCCGCCGCGTCCCCCAGCGTCACCTCCAAGGCACTCACCGCGTCCTCTTAGCGCCCCTTGGGTGGGTGGGGGGATCCGGCCAAGCTTGGTCCCGAGTCCTACCACTCCCGGTCTGGGCCACCGCCTCCTGGAGCGTGCCGGGCCCTCCCCCGGGAAGCCCGGCCCCCCGGGCCCGCCCTCTTCGCCTTGCCGCCGCCCCAACCCCACGGATAGCATCCCCGCGGCGGGGACTACAGGCGTCCCGGCGCCGGGCAGCTCGGGGGGCTGCAGGCTGTAGGAACTGTTCTCCCGCGCAGCGAGAGCCAGAGGCAAGTTTAAGGTAGCACCGCGAGGCTACCAGAGAGCTAGATTTCAGCTTTGCCACTGTCCGACCTTTACAGAGCCTGGTAGGCCGGTGGGAGTGAGTGGGAACCTGCACCCGCATCGTTGGGGTGGGATACAGAGACAATACTGCATTACATTCTTTGCTGAGAGCATCTTTCCTTAGAAGTTAGCTCTGGGGAGGCTCACAACCTCCCCCTCCTTGTAAACATTACGATTCCCACTGAAGTCAGTGGGAAGGCTTGCCCTCGATCTCTAGTCTGGCAGAAAGGAGACTATAAAGCCATGCCTACCTAGCACAGCTCTGCTAGCAACTCTAGCGCGCATTCCGAGACCTGGGACAAACACGTGGTGGGGGTGGGACAAAAACAGCACGAATTCCTCCCTTCCGTGTTCGTAGTCCCAGAGTTTGTACCTCGATTCATCCTTAAATCCCTTGGTCTCTTTACCTCCTATCCAATGTAGACGTTTTTCCGAATCGTCACGATGCCACTTCACCCTAAATACATCCCTTCTTCTTCACTCCCCCACTCCCCAGCCTCTCGGGACTTCAGAGCCTGTGAGTCTGTTATTTATATCCACTGGAGCGGTCCAAGAATGTTCTGAAGCTGACCTAATCGCCACCTGCTTGGTTTCTCCACCCCTCCACCTCTCTCCTGAGCCTGGTGACCCAGCAGCGGTGCCCTGAGCCGAGAGACAGGAGGGGATGCAGGCTAGCGGGGTCCCAGGCCTCTAATGCTCAGGGGTCCTTGAGCCACAATTCGCTCAGGGTTGGAGAGCCTAGGGGACCGGCCCTAGGAGACCGCTCTCTCTGGGAAGCAACAGGCCCTGGCTGTTTTCTTTCCAGCACATACACCCAGCCCCCTTCACTCCCTTAGAAGTGTGAATACGTGCGTGCCGATTTTTAAAAGACAACTTTAAAAATAGCAAAATCGTGTTGTTTCTAAATTCGGACACGTTCTTTGCCCAGTGGAGGCTACTCACAAATGGGAAAGGGGTTGCTGCTGCTGATGGAGGTAACTTAGGAGGAACACTAGCTGCTGGAGGCTGACTTGGGGAGCATGAAACTGCTGTCACAGAGATGCTCCACCTTGGGCCTGAGAACTCTGGCCACGTGTGGCAAATCTCAAGTAGTGTATTTGAAACCCGAGGATGTAGCTTCTGAAACCAATTTCAACACCCACTCTCTCAGGGCTTGGACAAATCTTTCCTCCTTATCTGTGTTTCTGCCTCTATAAAACTTGACAGGTAACCCGGCTGACCTCCCACTGGGCCAAGTGCCCCAGCTAATTAATGATTGTAAAACAACTGCAAATGAGAAGGGCTTGGAAAATGTCTAATCACAGCCATAGTGTTTTACATTATTTGAAATCAGTTAACATCCCACCTAGCGCCTGGGGGCGTTTAGGCACCTAGACAGAAAGTGTGAAAATACAAGAATGAAATTAATTACAGAAGCAGCCTATTAAAACCTCATTAAAAATTAAGTTGGCAGCTAGGCTCTGGGATGTAGGGAAGAGAGGATACAGAGATTCAGGAAACAGGGACGTTCATCAGACCGAAGGAGAAGTGGATGTGCAGTGGAAAACATCTGGCTTCCCTTGGGTTCAAATCTGGAATCGGAAAGCAGAAATGTCGCAGCTGATCTTAATTGTCCCTGAGGTACTGGGAAGGAGCAGAGGACAGAACATATTGGGCGAAACATATTGGGTGAAAGGAAACAGACATGTGTTCAGAAACCCATCTCCCAGCTACCGCCATCCCAGGGGCTCCGGTTTCTATGCCCTATGGCCAGAGCCCTTAATTACCTACTGTTTCACCACCGTCATCCCCAACCTCAACAGTTTGAGATGAGAGAGATGCCCAGGCCTAGAGGGCCAAAGGCAGAGACCCAGTGAGAAGCAGCTTGGCTCAGAGTACCAGGTGGCAGGTTGAGCTACAGCCAAATTTCAGGACACTCACAGACTCACCTTGAGTTTCTGGAATGGCCTAACCACTGTGCCTTCGTTTGTTTGTTTGTTTGTCCAGCCAAGGAAACGTTTGTATGTTTGCTTTATGTTGAACCCTGCGCTGGATTTTGGGAATATGTAGAGGAATAAGGCTGAGCCCTATTTATACAACAACGATGAGGTGTGGATAGAAAGTCCCATGAGAAAACCGAGGAGGAAGGACCACCTTCCACAAAGGCTTGGCACTCGGTTGGGCTTGATGAGTAGGAATTAGTCATGTAGAGAGGCATTCTAGGAGGGAGCAATCGGGTGTGCCAATCCCAGTGGTATTAGTGTATGATTCCGTGACCTAGCTATTCTACTTCTTGGTATCTACCATAGGCAAATGCATACAAATACGGACAGAAGTGCCAGGATGTTTGCATATAGTACTATTTGAAACCCAAGGAAATGAGTACACTGGGAAAGGAAAATTGCTGAATAACTAAAGCTGTGGATTACTCTATAACAATTCCAGAACAAAGACAACATATTTTTTAATTAAACATGTTCTTTGTAGTGTCGGAGATCAAACTCAGAGCCTTGTTTGTGCTAAGCAAATGCTCTGCTCCTGAGTTCCTCCTCAGCCCAGGAGACACACATACTCTCATATGGAGATCTACAAGATACTGCTAAGTGGAAAGAAAAGTGCAGACCACAGGAAATAACACCAGACTCATTTTGGAAGCTATCTCTGGGAAAGAAGTCTCAAATTGACACGTTAGAGGATTTACAGGGAGAGGTTGAGGTGTGGCTCAGTGATAGAAAGCGTTCTCAGCATACAAAGACTTATGGTGAATTCCCAGCACTGAAAATAAACTAATGGTACTTATGTGTAAATGCTACAGTTTTGTTTGTTTTATGCAACAGGGTCTCATGACTCAGGCTGCCTTTGAAAGCTAGTGAGAGCTGATACTGGCCTCCACCTCCCAACGCTGGGATTACAGCAGTATGCCATCAAGCTAAATTCTGTAATTAAAATGAAAACCGGTGAGGGATGGTGAGTAGGTTTGTGTCTAAAATACCGAGGTCCAGTAGAATTTCGTGCAGTAGCAGAAAGGTCCTAAGCTGTGCTGTCCAGTGTGGTAGCCACCAGCCACATATGGCTTCTGGCACTTGGATCATGGCTAGTGTATTTAAATAATTGAGTTTTATTCTTTCCTTTAGATAGGGGTTAGGTCACCCTATGTTACCAAGACTAGTCTCAAACTCCAGGACTCAAACAATTCTCCTGCCTCAGCTTTCTGAGGAGCTAGGACTAGAAGGGCACATCTCTGTGTCAGACTTGTCCTTTTGTTTTCTCTTTGTGGGGATGGAACCCAGGGCTTTCCACATCCTAAACACACACTCTACCTGTGAGCTATACCCCAGCCCAGATTTACCCTTTAAAACATAACTCTGGAGGGAGTTCCCCTGTGGAGGGTGAAGCACAGCACACAGGGGACTGCAGGCAGGGCTGGGCTCCTCTGAAAGCTGCCTTGTTTCTCAAGTTTCCCTCAGCCTCTGGACACTGCTCCAGCCTTCCTGAAAGACAGCTGACTAATGTAGCCTGATTTAACAGCTATGTTTTAAGATCTCAGGCAACCCCAGGTGGAAAAACTGGTCTGAGTTACGGAGAGGGGTTACCTTCAGTAAAGGAGGCTGATTCATAAAAAGAACATCAGAGGAAGGACCAAAGAGGAAATGCAAAGCAGGTTGCTGAGCACAAAGCATCTTCCAAGTGCTGGAATTCTACTCAGGGCAGAATCCTTGGGAAGTACCACAGACGGGGTGGGGGGGAAGGTGGGGGGAGCTGCCATAGCATCTTCAGCTTCCAGCTGTGTGTGTCAGGGAGGCTTCTGCTGGGAAAGTCTGCCTTGGTGGCTGAGGAATGATTGTCCTTTCATTTAGCACACTTTCTGGGAACACCCACAGTGTGCCAGATGCTTTCTGGGTGCTCAACCCTCAACTTGAAGAAAACAGACAAGATCCCTGACTTCATGAAAAATTCCAGTAAAGTCAAATAATACATAATTACAGGTTGGGGTAAACATTTTAAATGGGTGAGGGGAAGAGCATGCAGGGCTGGGAGTGTAGCTCAGTAGTGGTAGAATGTGTGCTTAGCACAAGCAATGCCTAGGACTGAAAAAAAAAAAGAGGGTTGTGTGGTAATAATAGATGGAGCATAATTTCCAATAGAAAAGTGTGAGGAAAGACTCCAGAAGTATAGACTTTCTTCTTCAAAGACCCAAATATCAACAGCCACGTGAAGAAAACATAGGTACAAAAGCATTTCAAGGAAGGGACTGGTGAGTCCACAGACCCCGAAATAGGACCTTGACCTTCTGGAGAGAAAGTACAATGGGTATGACATGGTGACTGGGAGTGGGCGGGGTGGGGGGTCACAACACCCAGACACTGCCAGGCTTTGTGAGTTTCTTTCCAGGCAGGAGGCGACTTGGGAGCAACTTAAGGGAGGAGTGGGCTGACAGTCCATTGGATTCTGGACAAGGAAGGGACTAAGCCGTGATCATTAAGGAGTCGGCAAACAATGGCCTGTGTGGCCCACAGACCAAAGAATGCTTTTAATATTTAATGATTAGAAAATAAAAACCAAAAGAATATTCCACATTAACTTCAAACGTTAGTGTCCAAAAATAAAGTGAGCCTTGCTCACTTATATACAGATTGTCTTTTGTCATTTTCACACTACATTGGCCAAGGTGAGCAATCGGAACAGAGATTGTGTGGTTTGCAATGTCTCTTTTTACAAAAAAAAAAAAAAAAACTAGGTGACTTGTAGACTAGACTGAGACTAGAAGTAGGAAGGCCACACAGGAGGTTGCAACAGACACCAGGGTGAAATGATTGTAGAGCTATGGGAGGTGGATGGACTGAAGAAGCCATGCATGGAAAGAGCTTCCAGAACCTGCTAATGGAACTTGGGAGACTCAGGTAGGAAGAGGATCAAGAGTTTGAGGCCAGCCTGTATTGGAACGCTGCTGTGTAGGCTCACCAGAGAAAGACAAGGAAGCATAATCATACACGCAAGCCCTGCCAGACCTCAGCAGAGAGAACCACCATCACAGCAAGTGCCATCCTTGACAGTAGAACCCCAAGTGTCTGAGCTCAGGTGTTTTTATTGATTCAGAACTCCTCAGGTGTTCTACTGATAGCACATGCAGATCATGTGCAACCAAACTCCCCCCCACACACACACACACATAAATCCAACACCTATAGACAATACAAAATGTCAAGGCCTAGGTATCCCCTCACCCAACATTGCAAAAAAAAAATGATTGTTTTAAACAACTAAAAGTAAATTTCTACAATTCCCCTATTCTGTAGAAGCCAATCAAAAAAATGTTTTATCTCTACAACACAATTCAACACTACACCAGCAAAACCATTTACAAGAAGAATAATCATGAGGGTTGCTAATGCACAGGACCAAATGAAACCAAACATATATCAAGATTTTTACAATGTCTTTGGACAGCAGTTAAACATGATCAATGTCCAATTATCTAGAATTCACTCATGATCTTTTGGGCTCCTCCAAAGGGCTTGGATCACTTCTCTGGCTCTGCCCTCTGCAGGACACACAGCTTGTCCTCCAGGCTCTTGGCTGGTTCCACTTCACTGCTGCTGCTGGTCTTGGTGGTTGTCCCATGGTACTAGCATCTCCAAAACTGCTGGGGTCCCTTGTGCAACTGGGCTACACTTTCACCAACAGCCTCTCCTGGGCTCTTTTCATGATGCCAAGCCTCAACTTCTCTGTATGACCCCTTCATTCTGGGCCTTCAACCGCTATTGAGGCTGAACCTTCACCAACAGCCTCTCCTGGGATCTCTTCATAGTGCCAAATCTCAACTTCTTTACAGGACCTCTTCAATCTACACCTTTAACTATGGCCCTGCACCTTCACCAGTGGCCTCTCCTGGCCTCTCACAGTGTCAAGCCTCAGTTGTTCTCCATGACCCCTTCATGCCTTCAAAACCAGCACCACCTGGGTGATTCTTCAATGCCAAGTTCATCTACTAGCTCGAGATACAACCACAGCCAGTTCTGGAAGACAGCTTTTGTATGCTGAACCTGAGGAAACACTTTCCAGATTTAAGATAGAGTCTGGTTTGCAGGGAAAACAACTGGTAAGCTTGTCTGCAGGAAGGGTTCCCTCATGGGGTGGAGTTCTCATCACCATAGCAGCGGTGTCTTGTCAGGACTGCCTCACCAGTATCTGGACAGGCTTGCACAAAACAAAACAAAACAAAACAAAAGGGATTCTGCAAGATCTAGAATTTCTTTTCCGTTCTTCCTTTTCTCCATGTTGGATGTGGCTGGCATGATGTCAGTGCTCCATGTTGGTATGCCATTTGTAGCAGTTCACTGGTGTATCACTCACCAAGGAAGACAGGGAGGCATATTCATTGGTGCAAACCTTCCCAGACCTCAGCAGAGGGACCCACCATCATGGTCAATGCCATACTGGACAGTGGAACCCTGAACATCTGAGCTCAGGTGTTTTTGTTGAGCCAGAACTCCTTATGTGTTCTACTGATAGCACCTGCAGATTATTGCCAAACAAACATCCCCCACGTAAATCCAACACCTGAAGACAATGCAAAATGCCAAGACCTAGTCAGCCCCTCACTCAACAGTGCATAAACAATTATTTTATGTATAACTAAGAATAAACCTCTACAACACCAGCCTGAGAAATACAGAGTAAGACCCTGTCACAACAAACAAGGAAGCAGACAAAACTAGGAGTGGTGGCTTATACCTGCGCTCCCAGAATTTGGGAGGCAGAAGCAAGAGGTCTTTCCGTACAAATTTGAGGCCAGCCTGTTCTACATAGCAAGTTCTGGGTCATCCAGAGCCACACAACAAGACCTTATCTGAGGTTAGAGCAGGGGGCAAAAGAGAGAAGGAAGTAGGCAGAGAGGAGCAAGGAAGAAAAGAAAAATGGAAAGAAGCGAGGATGGGTTGAAGTGATGAGGTACATCTCAAAATGATCCACAACTTGTGATCCTAGCATAGGACCTTAGTAACCCTTGGCAATGTGATAAGGTTTGTCACTCAGCTAGTAGTGATTTTAGTGTTAACTTCTGCATCCTTGACTACATGGTGATTTGAAGCCAGCCTGAGCTACAGTGAGATCCTGTCTCAAAAATACAACCATAGCATGGCGGTGGGCTGAAAAAAATGTCAAGCAGTTAAGAGCTTGTTGGGAGCCGAGTTGAAACGCCATTATAAGATGGCGCCGGTTTCCTGTTTCCGGGTTTCCGGGGCGCAAGTTGAGTAATCCTTGCCGCCTCCCCCTATGCTAATGAGGTTCTGGACATGCATCCAATCGTTGATGGCCACGTTGCCTATATAAGCAGGGTGCCTCACACATTCAGGGTCTTTCGCTCTCAACACTCAATCAAGCTACAGTCCTCAATAAAGCGTGAACCAGAAGAATCCTGTGTGCGGCGTCTTCCTTGCAGGCGAGGCGGGCGACCACAAGAGCTCTTACAGCTCTTGTGAAGGACTGGCGTTTGGTTTCCAGCAACGACGTTGGGCAGTTCACCTGTAACTCCAGCTCCAGAGGATCTGATGTCCTCCTCTGGCCTCTGAGGGCATTGAACTCACGTGCACATACCCACACACAGATAATTTTTAAAATAATAAAATAAATCTTAAAAATAATAATGGGAGCGTGTGTTAGAATTTCAGGCGTGGACTGCCACTCCTGGCTTTCGTCGTCTCATTTTAAAGCCCTTAATCACAACTAAAGACCCTTTTCCAAATAAGTTAGCATTCGCAGGCTCTGGGGAATAGGATGCACACATTTCTCTCCAGAAACTAATCAGTTAAAGCACTGTGCAGTCTTGCTAGAAAGTCAAGGCTGCTTGCCCTGGAAAGCTCGTCAAATTCTTCTTGAGCTTTAAAGACAGGCAGCCTTCACAGGCTCTCTTCACAAAGTTTCATGAGCGTTCCTCTTTGCAGAATGGAGCAGAAGCCATCATGCTGCCAGCTCAGAGTGGTTTGGTCCTCTAGACTCCCTATAATTGTAATAAACCTCTTCAATTCCGAGCCCTACAAAATAGGCATAGTTAAGAATGAAGGAACAGTAAATGCGTCTGCGATGGATGGTAAATGTCTGTAATCCCAGAAGTTGGGAGGTAGAGGTAGGAGGATCAAGAATTCAAGACTAGGCTTGGCCATATAGCAAATTTAAAGCCTGTCTGGGCCACGTAAAATCCTGTCTCAAAATTCAAAATAAATGCAGGCTGAAGAGATGGCTCAGCAGTTAAAAGCGCTACCTGATCTTCCAGGGGACCCAAACTCAATTCTCAGCACCCACGTGGTGGCTAACAACCATGTCTAACTCGAGTTTAGGGAATTCCATGCCCTATTCTGGCCCTCTTGGGCACTGCATTCATATGATGCCCAGATATATGAAAGCAAAACACCCATATATATAAATAAAAATAAAATAAATTCAAATGAATCAATAGTGTCTGTGGACCCACTCAGAAATTGGCATTTCAGGAGGACATATGTAGATTTGGACAGACACCACTCGTTTCGGTTTCTTTCTTTGAAAGATCATTAAAATTTTATTTATATGTGTGTACTGTGATTATGTGAACGTATGCCATGTGTAGGCGCCTGTAGAGCCCAGAAGAGGGATACCTCAGAGTTACAGTTACAGGTGGTTACAAGACACCAGATGTGGGGCAGAATTGAACTCAGGTCCTCTAGAAAAGCAGGACATGCTCTTAACTGCTGAGCCGTCTTTCCAACCCTTAGTTTCTTCTCTATTGCTACGATAAAAAAGCAACTTAAGAGAGAGGGGGCTTCTCCCAGTTCACGGTTTACAATCCAGTCAGCCTTGGTGGGGAAGTCAAGCTATCAGGAGGCTGAGCTCGCAGGTGCTTCCGTGACGTTGACAACTGACGCTCACCGTCACGCTGCACCACCAGACCAGAGGCTTCACCAATAAGAACACAGCTGATGAAGCGAATCATTCTTTCCTCTGCACCAAGAAACTTAGTTGGAGTGACTTGGGCAAGTTTTATTGTCACTTGATCCTGGAGTTACAGTGTCACAGTAGGTACAGAAGCCAAAGCAGGGCAGTGGGAAGGGGAGTGGGCAGAGGGAGTGTGAAGGACTGTAAATGCAGTTCTCCCAGCCGGCTAGCGTGTGACTCATCTCCCATAGGAAACTGGCTCTTGGCTGTACCACACAAAGAAGCATTTTCCTTTCTGTCATTTGGGATGTCTTCAGTCCTTGGAAGAGAACGTTGGGTCAGAAGAGTAAAAGGCACTGCCAGAACTCAACCCCTCTCATAAAGGCTATCCTATTGGTAAGTACTCTCCCCTAGCCAACTCCAGATGAGCCTTGAACCTGGTATTGGTTAGTTTTATGTCAACCTGACACAAACTAGAGTCATTTGGGAAGAGAGACTCTCAAGTGAGAAGATGCCTCCATAAGATTGGCCTGTAAGCAAATCTGTCAAGGATTTCCTTGATTAATGTTTGATGTAGGGAGGGCTTGGTGGTGCCAAACCTGGGCAGGTGGTATAAGAAAGCAGGCAGTATAAGAAAGCAGGCTGAGCAAGCCATGGGGATAGTGGCAGTAAGCAGTGTTCGTTAACGGACTGAGCTTCTGTTTCTGCCTTCAGGGTCCTGCCTTGAGTTCCTGCCCCGACTTTTCCAATGATCCACTGTGATGTGGAAGTACAAACTCAAGTAAGTAAACCTTTTTCTTCCCAGGTAAGTTGTTTTTGGTAATGTGTTGTGTTTCAAGATTGAAACAATCCTTCCTGCAGGGAAACTTCTTAAGAGAGGTAAACAACTTAAATTAGCTTCGGGACAGGTGTGGTGGTACACACTCAGGCAGAGGCAAGCTGTTCCAGGACAACTAAGTCTATCCAGACTGAGTTTCAGGGTAGCCAGAGCTAAACAAAGAAACTCTTTGTCTTGAAAACCAAACAAAACCAACCAACCTAACAAACAATATTTAACTTCAGGAAATCCCTGAAATTGACCAGATTCCCTACCCCCGGCCTCTCAGAGTAAGTAAAAAAGATGCCTAAAAGTCACCTTCAGACAAGCCAAGCTGCAAAGAAGATTCTGAGACCAGGCCAGCTTCCTGGAAGAAGCAGAAACCAGCCAAGCTGCCTGGAAGAGGTTTATTTTTTTATTATTATTATTATTATTATTAATTTATTTATTTATTCCAAGAGTCACTTGGAAGGGACACTCTCCAACCTGTTGATGTGCCTATGCAGTGTGTTCCAGGTTCCCAGCTTTGTGAGCTGTCACCCATGCTGCGGTGGGCTTTGGTGATGCAGCTGCTTTGGAGTCATTTCTGCTCCTGTAAGGAACCCCTCTCCCATATTCCTATAAATAGCCCCAATAAAGCTCACTGGACTTTGCTGGTATCTGTACTGTGGTCTGTCAAGGGCTCCCTCTCTCTAGGGCGAGTAGATGTGTGTGTTGCATCTCCCCAGGAAGAGTCTTGTCATACAGCATCGTGGTACTTTATCGCAGTAATAGAAACCCTAAGACAGATCTTAAACTTGTTATGTAGTAGCCAGTAAAGACCCTGAACTCTTGATCCTCTTGCCTACACCTTACAGATATGCCCCACCACACCCAGTTTACTGGGGATCAGACCCAAGGCATCGCACACACTAGGCAAACACTTTACCAACTAAACTATGTCTGTAACCCCTGGTGGGGGTTCTTCAAACCACCAGAGGGTTTCTTCATCATTTTTATCAGGCCTTAAAGTACAGAACACCTAGTTGGAATATTATATAACATCTTCTATTTACAGACCACTTTACAGTTTGCAAAGTACTTCCCACAGATTATTTTAGCACGGAAGCTATTGCTGTGCAAAATCTGGCTGCCTGGAGGACATCTCCGGCACACTTACCATGCTGTTTCATGACAGGATATTAAGTTAGTGTGTGGACAGTGCCTCACTCTGCGACAGTAAAGACAGAAAGTGTTCTTTTTTTTTTTTTTTTTTTGACTATGGTTTTTACGTAGTGGTCTGACATTTCAAACAGTACCCAAAACTGTGTACATGTGATTTTTTTATTGTGGTGTAGGGAACCAAACCTAGCACCTTATGCAGGCTATGTATGTGCTGTATCACTGAGGTACTTTCCTAGCCCAAAATTATGTATATAATCACATGTATGTGTATATATACACATGCATACATATATGTGTATGTGTGTCTATGTATGTATTTATTACTTCAGTGTCCCGACTATTTTAGGAAGGCTGCTTAAGTAGAGAAACTTGTGTTTTGTTTCATATTTTGTTTTACTTTTATTTTTATTCTTAGTTTTTTTTGTTTGTTTGTTGTTTTGTTGTTTTGTTTTCCCTATATAGCCCTGGCTGTCATCCAGCTCACTCTGTAGACCAGGCTGGCCTTGAACTCAGAGACCTGCCTGCCTCTGCCTCCTGAGTGCTGGGATTAAAGGTGTGGGCCACCACCACCCAGCTCTTAGCTCTTCTTTTTCCTGTGTGTTCTGTTGAGACAAGGTCTCATAGAGCCCAGGCTGGCCACAAACTCACTACACAGCCAAAGATGACCTTGAGCTCCTGAGCCTCCTGCCTTCATTTCTTACGTGCTAGCATTACAGGTGTGCACCACCGTGCTCTGCCTAGTCATCCCCAGTCCATGTGCCTGTGTGCCTCTGTGTGTGTGTGCTGTATGTCCATGCCTGTTGGCACGCACGTCAAAGCCAGAGCAGGACTTAAAGTCTTTTCCTCTGCTCTCAGCCTTATTCACTTGAGACTGTGTCTCTCACAGAACCGGAAGCTTACTGTTTCAACGAGGCAGCAGGCCAATGAGCTCTCAGATCTGCCTGTCTGAGCCCCCAGTACTACTGATGTAAGCATGATATAAGAATGTTCAGCCATATTCAGTTTCTTTTTCTTTTCTTTTTTTTTAACGTGGGTGCTGTGGATCTAACGCAGGTCCTCATGCTCTCAGAGCGAGCAGACTTTCCCACTGAGCCATCTCCCCAGCATTTTTAATTTTCCTTTCCCTTCCTTCTCTTTTTTCCTCTCTCTCCTTTGTTGATATTTTGTTTTGTTTCTCTGTGTAGCTCTGGCTGTCCTGGAACTCCCTCTGTAGACCAGGCAGGCCTTGAACTCATAGAGATCCACCTGCCTCTGCCTCCTGAGTGCTGGGATTAAAGGTTTGAACCACCATAGCCTGGCTTCTTTTTTCCTCTTCTTCCCTCTCTTTCCTCCCTTCCCCACTCCTCACTGGAGCTGTTTGTTTGGCCTCAAACTCACTATCCTCCTGTATCAGTCTTTTCCAAGTGCTAGGATTATAGGTAGAAAAGTAATTTTTTTAATCTAGATTTTTCTAACTTTTGTGATACAATAATATAGCATCTACCTGAGTCTAAGGAAACCGTATTTTGATACTTGGAAACTGCCATAACTAGAAACACTTAATGCAGATACAAACTGAAAGTCATTATTAGCTGTTCTTTAATATATTCGTTCTTTTATGTTGGGGCTGGAAAGATGGCTCAGCAGTAAAGAGCACTTGTTGCCTTTGCAGAGAACTGGTTCCTCCATGAGCTTCCATAACTCCGGTTCTAGGGGATTGGACACCCTCGCCTGACCTGTAAAGGCACCAGGCATGCATGTGATACACATACATACATGCAAGCAAAGCACTCAAACATGTGAAATAAATAAATCTAAAAAAAATTGTGTATGCACATATGTGTGTGTATAATTACCTCAACTGTCATTCTTTAGGAGCCATTCACCTTGTGTTTGGAGACAAGGAGTCATCAGGACTGGAGCTTTCTGTATGGGTGAGGTTAGATGGTTAGTAAATATCAGGGATTCCCCAATACTGAGATTACAAGTGGGTGCCAACATGCCTAGTATTTGCTGTGGGTGCTAGGGACCCTCAGGCTTCTATAGTTAGTACTCAACTGATTGCGCTATTTTTCTAGCCCCAATAAAAATATTTTCAACAAATCTGGGCATACTGGCACATGCTTTAATCCCAGCACTTAGGAGGCAGAAGCAGGCTGAGCTCTGTAAGTGTGAGGCCAGCCTGTCTATGTAGTGTGTTTCAAGCCAGCTAAAGCTACATAGTGAAACCCTTTCACAATAAATAATAGACAAACAAATAAATAGAATATTTTTGACAACAAATTATACGAAGAAATTTTCAGTTAGATGGCTAGTAGACTTTTTTTTGGCTTTAATATATGACTTATTTTTTCCAAAATTATAGTGTTTAACATTCAATATTCCCAAAGGGTGGAATTCAGGCTCTCATTTAATATTACTATAAATTTGTTCCTATTTGGACATTTAAGCATGTATTAGAGATGCCAAGCAACAAGAACTCTGGATGCTTGAGTTCTATTCATTCTGTTTCCAATCCCTTGGGAAGAATCTCTGCAAGCTTAGCGGAATCCTTGAGCCTGTCATTTACAAACCACTGGCTGCAGTCTGTGTGTGTGGGAAGCCTACACCAGGATCTGTGTGGATTGCAGAGGGCTTTGCAGATTCAGCAGGGTTGGACTCATAGACAGTCTGAGCAGAGTTAGAGTCATGTATCAGCCTGCACTGGGACAACAATTCCTACTCGATAAACACTTCCCACAGGCAGTCTGGAATCTTGTCTTTTGTTGCCATTACAGTGATGCACAAGATCACAGATCCCAAACCTTGGAGAAAAGCAACAGCTCTCCTATTTACCCTCCTAGCAGTCCTGACCAAGAAACTAAAGGGAAAATAATGAGTTCCAGGTCAGAGTCTAAGTATAACTTTCATCCCACTGTGCTTTATTATCTTTTCTAGAAAACACTCCAAAGAAGCCTAGTATTGTTCTGCAGATCAAAGAAACAGGCATTATTTAGGGTCATGCCCATGGTGTGCCCAGCTTCCAGTGAGAACGAACACGAGACCATGATTTGCTGCAACCATCAGCTTTTGAAAGAGCAGCTTTGTGGTGCCTTATGGTAAAAGCAGTATCGGGGAAAGGAAAACAAAAAACAAAAAACCTGAGCATCTATAAATGGATTTTGATGGCCGCAGCCTAAAACTGGAACAACACTACACCATTCACCCCTCTATCAGATTAACATCTTGAAAATACACAGATGAAATACACTTATCTATCCTGTAGCTGGTGGCTCATCAGCTGGGAATGAATAACATCAGGCCATCAGGCAGAGGTTTTGTTGTGAAATGAGGCAACATTCTGGGTTAAAGGTGCCTTACAACCACAACCTGGGGAAAAAAAAAAGTGTTTTGTTGATATTTGCAAGGCAGGTTTCCATTGCTCACACTGAGTTCTATCCATCATGGAAAAGTTCCCAGTTCTAAAAAACAGATTCTGAGAAAACCTGGCACTAAGCAGAATGTTTCCTTTGCTCATGAATCCATCACAGCTGGCTATTCCCCCTTCTGGCCTTTGCACTTCCTGCTCTCTGCCTGGAACACCCTTCCCTCTCCCTCCACAGTACATGATAAAGAGCCATCTTCTTTTACATTTCTTTATTATTTCATGTATATGGGTGGTTTGCCTGCAAGTGTGTCTGTGTACCCCATCTGTGAAGTGCCCGCAGAGGCCAGAACTAGAGTTACAGATTGCTGTGAGTGTTGATGTGGGTGCTGGGAATTGAACCCAAAGTCTCTGGCAGAGCATCCAGCTGCTCTTAACCCAGGCTGGCCTCCAACTTGCTATGTAGTAGAGGCTGTTCTTGAACTCTTGGTCCTCCTGCTTCTACCTTCCAAGTGTCAAGGTGTCAAGGTAGACAATGAGTTCAAAGTCAGGGTGAGTGATGTGAGAGTCTGTCTCAAAAAGGGTGGTGTGATGGTGGTAAGCAAGAGAGTTTAGTGGGTAAAGTGCCTATACTCCCCAGAACATGTAAAGGTAGAAGGAGAGACCCAAGTCCACAACATTGTCCTCTGACCCTGCACATGCTCTGTGGAGCACACGCGTGCGTGCGCACACACACACAATTATAATTGAAAAATAAGAATTTAAAAAATTTTTATTTTGTGTTTGACTGTTTTGCCTGCATGCATGTGTATGCATCATTTGAATGCCTGCTGCCTTTGGAGGCCAGAAGAGGGCATCTGTTCCCCTGGCGCTGGAGCTACAGACAGTTGTGAGATCTCCTGTGAGTGTTGGGAATCAAACCTGGGTCCTCTGGAAGAGCAGTCAGTGCTCTTTAACTGCTGAGTCATCTCTCTGGCCCTAATAATAAATTTTCAGAAAATATCCCTTTTGTGTGTTACTTTCTTCCCCTGTGCTTCTACTTGCAGCCTATCACGTCCCATAGTCCCTGAAATCTGGGCTTACTGTTCTTCACAACGGAGAATGCATATTATAGGGAAGATGTTTCAGGAGTGCTAGGGAAGATGTTTCAGGAGTGCTGGAGACGATGTGAAAAGAAAGCAGACACCTCCAGAAGCAGACGTGTTCTTTTAATCAGAACTGAAGGACTTCAGTCTCTCCAAGGATATGAGATTGTGTGCACATGGTGTGGGGCATTATATAGGATAGAAAAGGGGGACTTGGGGGATGGAAGAGTTCATCTGCAGGTCAGCCCCCAAAGACTGGAAGGGGTGGATACCAGTGGGTTTGCTATGTGATTCTGCTTATTAGAGGCTTCCTCAGGTGTTACCAGTCAAGTCAACTTTCCTATCTGAGTTTCTCAGTTCACCTGAGGCTTTTAGGTAATTAACCCTTCAGACAATGGAACATGGCTCTAAGAGGGTATTAGAATTTATAGGGTTTGACATGTCTTCGGTGCTTTGGGAAAAGAGCTTAAGGAAGTGAGACTTCGCTCTGGATTGGAGACTTTCAGGAAATAGGTGTAACCTTATTGTTTTCTATTGATGGTTTTAGAATATACTACTCCCCAAAATACCACATTGACATGATGGTTATTTTGGCATGATGTTTATTTTTGAGCTGAGGGTACTTAAAAAACAGCAAAAAAGCTTCTAAACACACACACACACACACACACACACACACACACATACACTTCCATCTAAAGCCACATCATGATATGAGAAAGGTACCCACTCCTTGAACCAGAAAGACAGCATTTTCTTTTGTTTGTTATTACTTTTGCTTTTGAGTTTTGTTGTTGTTTGTGTTGAGGCAGGTCTACCTTGTATAGCCTAGTCTGGTCTGGAACTCACAGTATTGCCCAGGCTAGATTCAAAATCAAGCAATTCTTTTGCCTTGGTCTGGGTGGGATACAGGCATGAGCCACCATGCCAGGTCAAGAAAATAACATTATAAGCCAGATGTGGTGGCACACACCTTTGATCCTAGTACTCTGTGAGTTGGAGGCCAGCCTAGTTTACATAGTCCCAGGCCATCCAGGGCTACATGGTGAGACCCTTTCTCCAGCAACAACAACAACAACAAACAACCCACACAAGAAGCAAAACAAAAGAAAACCCACAAATAAAAAAGATGATCATTGGAGGCTGACACCACCCTGAAATGGACCTATATAAGCCTATTAAAATAACTTTATCTTCCCTCATAATCTTCCTAGTTATTGTCTTACAATTTTTCTAGGATTCATTTTTATTTTTATATTTATAGATTTTAGTTTTTCCAGACAGGGTTTCTCTGTGTAGCCCTGGCTGTCCTGGAACTTGCTCTGTATACCAGGCTAGCCTCAAACTCAGAGATCTGTCTGCCTCTGCCTCCAAGGTGTTGGGATTAAAGGTGTGGGCCACCGCCCCCAGCCATTTTTATTGTTTAAGTGTGGGTATACATGTTTCTTTATGTGTTATGTACACATGTGACGGCAGCTGTCTGCAGAGTCCAGAAAAGGGTGTCTTGTCTTCTGGAGCTGGAGTTACACACAGGTAGTTGTGAGCCACCTGCCTGATGCTGGGAACAGAATTCAGGTCCTCTGGAAAAGCAGCAAGCTCTCTTAACCAGTGAACTGTATCTCCAGCCTCTGTCCTATAATTCTTAATTCAAGTCCATTTTAGGACATCCCCGGATTGGTGCTTGGCTAGGTTTGGGTTTTTCTTTTTCCCTACAGTATCGTTTTAATTTTTTTGAAAAAAAAAAAAGAGCTATATAAAAACATACAAACTATACCTATTAATGGACTATCAAGTCCATAAGGAATACGTTTCACACATACACACACCACACACACCATGCGCACATATATTCTTTAAATTATGTTAAACATATCTCCTCAGATATCGTTTATGGGGAAAAGCATTCAAAATCTTTCTACTTCTTCTGAAATATACAGCATATGACAATTTATCTGTAGTCATCTTGCTGTGCGTTAGCACACCAGATTTTCTCGATTTTACTTGACCCCTACAGGTGTCACAGTGTAGTCCAGGCTAACTCTTCATGCCTCAGCCTCCTCAGTGCTGGAAATCACACAGAACGTACGCCATCGCCTGTCCTTCCCTACAGAACCTGAGGTAAAATACATCTGTAAAGGAATCGAAAAGCTAAAACTATGTCTGGCTAAGTACGCACCTATTATTAGTGGGCAAAACGGGGAAATATACGGTCAATTCCGTATTTTTAGACACTTCGCTCTTTGCTCTCGTTAGGACATAATCTAGTTTTATCAAGCCCAACACACAAGCGACATCCCAGTTCTTAGGGAGTTAAAAATAAAAACCGCTCCCAGCACTCGCAACGCGCTATTCCGCATGCCCCGCCTCCCCGGAAGAGGCGGAGCGGGCAGGGGCAGGGGCGGGCGCGACGGGGCGTGGCATCCGGGGGGCACTTTCCGGGGGCGGGGCGGCCCCCCCGCGGTGGCTGTCCCGAGGGGGCGGGGCGGTTCCGAGGGGCGGGGCAGTCCTGAGGGGGCGGAGCGAGGCTAAAAGTAAAGCAGCCTTAGGAGCGTTTGGCGCGAAGTTGTCTTAGCCGAGCTACCTGCGTCGGCCCTGCTTCGTACGTAGTCTCTTCCTGTTCTCGCCTCAGAGGCTTTTCAGATCTCGCTTCGTTGTTTTGCCATAGGGCTTGCTATCCCTTCACGGAGTACGTCATGGCTCCCAAGAAATGCCCAGAAACCCAGAAGTCCCCTGATGTTGCGGTGCCCCTCAGGAGCAAAAGCCGCAGAAGTCCTCAGGAGCTGGAGCCCGAAGCCAAGAAGCTGTGTGCGCAGGGTCCCGGTACGGCCTGTGCTGCTGCCTTAGCTTTCCGGTGGTTCAGGGTGCTCAGGCTAGAGGCCCAAGTTGGGGTGGGGTGGGATGGGGTGCTTGGCCGTAGGATCCCGAAGCAGTTCCTGGCCCTCGTCGCCCCAGGGTGTGATTTTATTTGAGAGGTCTGGGGTTCGAATCCAGCTCTCGAGTATGCAATGCAAATGGTCAGCCAGTGAGCTACACTCTCAGACGGCATTTTATTTGCCAGTTCATTGACACCAGAGAGTTTAAGTTTAACCGTCCCCCCACCTCCATCCCAGGAGACAGGAAGAAGCAGAAGAGTTCCATATAGATCCATAGTCCCCACTTTCCTTCTTTGTTCCAAGAAGTTTTACACATCTACTGTTTCAAAGTAATCCTACTACCAGCCCCGTGGTTACTGAATTTCCATAGTCAGTGTTGTTAGCTGTATGGCCTTGGTTTTCAGCTCTAAGAGTCTGAAATTTCCTTCCCTCCTTTCTTCAGAAAGCTCATTCTCAGAGGCTTACCAGGGTTTGAACCTGGGGCTATAAGGAATGTGGCAAGTTGATGGAGTGGTTTTTATCCATGAGAAGGAAAGTTGTCAAGAGAAAGGACCTACAAGATTGGGTCCACCAATAGGGTTTGGGGATTCAGAGTTGCTTTATTCTCATTGTAGTTTGATTTACCTCCCCCTCCGTGGAAGCAACCTAGTCAATTTAGAGCTTTTCTAAACCCTACTAGATCCTTCTGGTTTCCACTCAAGTAATAGTTGCTCATTACCTTATCATTACTTTTCTTTCTTTCTCTTTCTTTCTTTCTTTCTTTCTTTCTTTCTTTCTTTCTTTCTTTCTTTCTTTCTTTCTTTCTCTCTCTCTCTCTCTCTCTCTCTCTCTCTCTCTCTCTCTCTCTCTCTCTCTCTCTCTCTCTCTCTCTTAATACAGGATCTTGCTCTGTAGCCAGCCTAGGCCTCAAATTCCAAGCTGTTTCTGCTGCAGCCTTCTGTGTGCTATGATTACAATTACATATCACCATATTTGGCTACCTCTTACATAATTTTAATGTAAGATTTAGCAAACTTCTTTTCCTAAGCAGTTACTTCTATGCTGTCCTAGAAATTTTAATGTGTGATTTTACGATTGTCCTTCAGCTCCTGCTAATTTGTCATCCCACACAAGAAAAGTCTGCAGTGTACTTCACTGTGTATCTCTTTGGCTCAACTCTAAGGAACTCTGCAAAGTCATATTTAGTTTTACCTCAGAATTACTGTTTGGAGGAGTGTTTGAAGGAAGGGTTATTATTTCTTGGGTTGAGTGAGATTCAACAGTGCATGGAAAGGCATTTAGGAAATTATGAGGCAGATTGGCTATAGGAATGAAATAGCAAAGAGTTACAGGGGAAATACCTTTATTGAGAATGTGGAGAGGAAAATGTGTATGTGTTCTTCTTTGGCAGTTTCTAGCAGGAAGTGTGAGTCATGCTGCCTTTTGGCAGAGTTGTCTAGTCTGCAGACCCCTCCACGGAATAGCAGCATCATCAGGGATCTTTATCAGCATAAGTTGGGCAAAACCACCTGGCCATCACTACAGCAGGTGAGATGTTTCCTGTCTGAAGTGCTTAAAGGTTTACAAAGCTTTTCAACTCTTAAGTAGATGATAAATTACATGCTCTAACTAGATGATAAATTGGTTCAGCAGATTGTCAGAATGGTCAGGTCACTTGGGCTATGTTGACTAGCCTATTGGACATTCAGTCAAGGAGAAAAAGTTTTACCCTATAAACATCCCAGATAGAATGTATTCTGCCCTCTTGCTTTCAGGATTAGTTCATATACATTGCAGATATTTGATGTACAAGGCCAGGGAAGACTTGATCTTAATGTTTATCCATGAAGGAGCCAGAGATTGACAGTTTACCCAGGACTTGAATTTAATTTTTATTTATGTTTTTGAGACAGGATCTCACTATGTAGCTTGGCTGGCCTGAATCTGTATATAGACCTTGCTGGCTTTGGTTTCACAGAAATTCACCTGTCTTTACCCCCTGTGTCCTGGAATTAAAGGCATGTGCCATTATGCCCAGCTCAGGACATGAATTTTAAGTCAGTGAACTCAGATTAATTCTATTTTCTCTGTATTAGGGTCTCCAGAAGTCCTTTTTGCATTCTCTGGCTTCTTACCGAGTATTCCAAAAAGCTGCCCCCTTTGACAGGAGGACTACATCCTTGGCATGGCACCCGACTCATCTCAGTACCCTGGCTGTGGGCTCCAAAGGGGGAGATATTATGATCTGGAACTTTGGCATAAAGGACAAACCCATCTTCATTAAAGGGGTAAGTGGCTCCAGGTGCCAGATGGTTGCACTGCTAAACTGTTTATTGGAGGAATGGAAAGAATGTTGATATCTAATAGGAAGATAGTTGGGAGCAAAAGTTACTAGCTGTTTTCAAACGGTAAAAGTGACTATGTAGTCAACTTTTATAAATGGAAAAAGAAAACCTCAAATTTTTTGTTTTGTTTTTTTCGAGACAGGGTTGATTAAAGGTGTGAGCCACTACCGTCCAGCTTCAAATATGTTTTGAATGCTGGACTTTAAAATATTAGAAGGTATAGACTAGTCATGCATGGAACCTATATTCTTTCCTCTTCCTCCTCTTTTTCTTCATCTTCCTTTTGAGATAGAGTTTCACTCTGTAGCCTTGGCTGGCCTGGAACACACTTTGTAGACCAGACTTGCCTTGAATTCACAGAAGTCTGCCTGCCTCACCGAGCCCTTCTGGATCCCTTCTTACTTAACCTCACTTTGTCTGTCTTTCCTGTGTTGTTTTTCTTTCCTGTGACAGTACCTGAGAGAAGTGATTTAAAAGAAGGACAGTTGTAGAGGTTTTGGCCCATGCTTGCTGGCTCTAGTTTATCTGGGCATGAGGGCATCATGGCAGAAGAGTATGGAAGAGCAGAGCTGTTCATCTCACAGCAGTCAGAAGCAGAGAGACATAGATTGTAAGAGTCCAGAGTAATGTCCTTGAAATGCATGCCCCCCAGAGACCTGCTTCCTCCAACCAGCTGGTGCCCTACTAGTCCATTCATTAGACACTCATTGCTAAATTAAAGCAATGATGAAGTTAGCACCTTTGTGATCAGTCACTTTTCAATAGTGCCATTGTCTGGAGACCAGACCTTCAGTATATGAGCCTTTGGGAGGCACAGTTCATACCCAAACTGAAGCACTTCCCAGGGTTCAGGTATACCAGCTACTTCTGTTCTTGAAACTGGGTCTCTGTCCTTGTTTTTTCCTTTGGCTGAAGTACTCTTTTTATATACTTTCCTAATGGCTGGTTTCCACTTACAGTTCAGGCCTCTGTTTAATCTGTCTTTTTATTATTTTTAAAGATGTTATTTATTTTTGTGTATGACTGTTTTACCTGAATGTATGTATGTGTACCACATGCATACCTGGTGCCTTCTGAGGCCAGAAGAAGGCATCAGATCCCTTGGAATTGGAGTTATAGATGGTTGTAAGCTGACATATGAGTGCTGAGAACCAAACCTGGGTCTTCTGCAAGATCGGCAGGTGCTTTTAACAGCTGAACCATCTCTCCAGCTCTAAATCTGCCTTTTGATTTTATTTATTTGTTTGTTTGTTTATGAAGCAGGATTTCAGCATGTAGCTTTGGCCTAGAACTATATAGATCCAGTTTGCCTTGAACTCATAGAGATCCATCTGCCTCTGCCTCAAGAGTGCTCGTATTAAAGGCATGTGCCACTTACACCTGGTTTGATCTGTCTTGTTAAAGAGGAAGTACCCTCCACCCCATCCAGTTACTTGCTTCACAGTGTCCCCCAAATGTTTGTCAGTATCTGAAATATTGTATTTCTCTGTCTTTGCCCATTGGAAAATAAGCATTGTGATGGCAGGGTGTTGTAAAAGTTTATTTTTAGTTGTTGAAAATAATCGTTTTGTGCACTATTAGGGGAAGGGCTACCTAGGCATTGGTGTTTTGTATTGTCTGTAGGTGGGGGATATTTGAACACGATCTGCACATGCTATCCGTAGAACACCTGAGGAGTTCTGAATCAATAACAACACCTGAGCTCACAGAGAATGAGGAAAGGCATGGTATTGTCAGGTGCCAGGGAAGATTTGAAGATTTAGTGTAGTTTTTAAGATATTTTATTGCCCACCACCTGCCCCTGTTTCTGTTGTTAGGGCTCAGAAACAGCCTTCTACCACATCTTGACATCCCCACGTAAGTTTTTATTGTTGATTTTGTATTTGTTTGGTTTGGTTTTTTGTTTTTGTTTTTTTGAGACAGGATCTCACTGTGTGGGTCTAGCTGATCTGGAATTTTCTATTTAGACCAGGCTGGACTTAAATTCACAGAGATTGCCTGCCTCTGCCTCACGGGAACTGGAATTAAAGGTATGTGCCACCATGCTTAGCTATTTAATTTTCTGGAAAAAGGGTCTCATTGTAGTACAGGCTGGCCTTGAGCTTGCTATTTACCTAAGGATGACTTTGATTTCCTAATGATTCTCCTATTTCCGTCTCCCAACTGTGGAATATAGATGTATACCACCATGTTCCCGATGCTCCCTGTGCTCCTTAGGAGTGGTCTTAGATGCTAAGGTTTATCTTCAGTTGCTAAGGTGTTGGCTTTCTAGGACATTTACCTTATCTGGTTGGTAGCTGACATTGTAGAGTTGTACTATAAAAAGTGACATTCTAGTTTTAGAACCTAAATAAAACACTCAGACCTCAAGAAGCCAAACACATCTCTTTGTGGGGGGCGGAGGGGAGATACACAGTAGTAAAGAGATGGTTTTCATACAAAAATGTAGGTCCTAAATATTTTTGGATGTATTTTTCTTTTTCAAATAAAGCATAAAAGTATATATATGGTCTCTATGTGTGTTGTCTGGTTTTAGGTTTTCTCCTCCTCCTCCTCCTCCTCCTCCTCTTCTTCCTCTTCTTCTTCCTCCTTCTCCCTCCTCCTCACTTCTCCTCCCTCCTTGTTTTTTGTGACAGTTGTTTCTCTGTGTAACTCTGGCTGTCCTAGAACTCACTCTGTAGACCAGGATGGCCTCGAACTTGGAAAATCCACCTGCTTCTGCCTCTGCCTCCCAAGCGCTGGGGTTAAAGGCATGAGCCACCTGGCTGGTTTTCTTTTTTTGAAATAGAATCTTACTGTGTAGGCTTTGATGCTTAGAACTTGTTATGTAGATCAGACTGACCTGCCTTTGTCTCCCAAGTGGTGGAATTAAAGGCATGTATTAACCTCTTCAGCAATTACTGTTTTGAGATAAGATCTAGTAGTCCAGGCTGGCCTTAAATTCCCTCCTCTTCCTACCACCTAATTTTTAAAAGTCCAAAATGGATGTAACATCAAAGTACCATTTTTAAAAATTATTTTTAATTGTCTTAAAATTCATACAAAATACCATATTAACCATTGTATTTTTTTGAGACAAGGTCCCACTTTGTTGCCCTGGCTGTCCCTAAACTTCTAGGTTCAAGTGATTCCTGTATAGCTGAGACTTGGACCAGCTCACTGTACCTAGCCTGATACGGCATTAGGTAAATAGTCTTCAGAGGTTTCAAAAATTTTTGTGGCTAAATAAAATAAAGCATACATCTGACCTTGCTTATGTTCTAACTTACCACGTCTCCAATTCTAGTTTAGAGTTGGAAGTGGTGAAGTGGATCAGATGAGGCCTCTTTAAATGAGAGGCTTTGGGATACAGCTCATCCAAAAAAGGCTGGGTTAGACAGGCATGGCAGACCAGGAGTCAAGGTCTGAGATTAGAAGAAAGACAGCCAGACAGGTGCTGAGGACAGGGCTGGGTAGATTTCCTCCCCCTCTATCAGGGTAGGTAACAAAGCAGGTGACTGCCAAGAGGGGAGGTTTAAATTTAAGTAAGCCAGAACAAAGAATTCTAGCAGACTTTCCCCAGGAATCTAGGACATGGGAATAGAGAAATGTGGTTTTGCCTGGAGGTGGTAAGTAGTAGTCTAAAATATTCTAGGGAACAGCATCTTGACTAAAAGGAGGATGACAGCTGCTTTGAGTTTGTGCCAGACTGAGCCTGCTTTTGTTTCCAGACACACACACCCTTTTTTATGTAGAAGAGTGTGTTAAAGGGCTCCACTTATGCTAAGCATACTTTTATCCCTGAGTCACACTCCCAGCCCCCGTATCACCTCTTATTATACATGTTATACATGTATATTATCACACATGCACAGAACTAAGGTTTCCTTACACTGCCATGGAAATTGGTTTGAACATTTGAATTTTGTGCTTCACAGGGAGCTAGCTTGGTGCATAGCAAAGGTGTGCTGGTGTCGAGGACTGTTTACCCCCAGATGCTGATAGAAAGTCAACTTGAGAACAGTTACAGGGGGATCAGCAGGGCCATGCTTTGTCACTGTAGTCATCCGATTTTGGCTCTGATCTTGATATTCTAAACCCTTGGTGAGGGACATTTTCAAATGTATTCTTATAAAATGTATGTCCATTATAAAAATTCAAGCCAGACAGTAGTGGCGCACACCTGTAATCCCAGCACTTGGAAGGCAGAGCCAGGTGGATCTCTGTGAGTTTGAGCCCATCCTGGTCTACAGAGTGAGTTCCAGGACAAGTAGGGCTACAACAGAGAAACCCTGGAAAAACCAAAAAGTAAACTAAAATAAAATAAAAATTCAAGTAATAGAAGTAAATATCTAAAGTAAATATCTAAAATCTCCATTTTGAACATTTCTCTGTGCATGTATATACACTGTTACACACATCCATTCGTCTCTTCTAGTATTAGCACATAAATATTCTATCATAGAACATAGAATAAGTTATGGTTAACCTACTATGTCAGATATTTTCCCAGTTTGACATACTACAGTAGTATCCAGGTTGGCCTTGAACTCACTCTGTAAGGATGACCTTGAACTTCTGAGCCTCCTACCTCTTCTGGGATTACAAACGTGTGCCATCATGCCAGGCTCTATATTCTCCTTCCTTTTATATCATCATCATCATCTGCAATGCCTTTCATTTTAGTGTAAGTGCAATGCTGACCTCATAAAATGAGTTTGGAAGTATTCCCTCTGCCTTGGCTTTCTGGAGTTTGTGTAGAATTGGTATTATTTCTTCTTTAATGCGTGTATGTATATGGTGTATGTGAGTGTACATGTGATGTGGATGCTCATACATGTGTGTGTGGATGTTGGAAGTTGGCATTGAGTGTTTTAATTACTCTCCACTTTAATTTTTGAGTCAGAGTCTCTCACTGAACCAAGAGCTCACCGATTTGGCTAGAGTGGGTGGCAACAAGTTCCAGGGATCCACTTATCTCTGCCTCCCTAGCTCACATTACAGACATGCACCACCACCATTGCATAGTTCTTTGCACCAACGCTCAGAATCAGAACTTGGGTCTTCATACTTGCACAACAAGCCATTTACTAATGGAGCCATCTCCTCAGCACTCCTTAGTTCTTTCGTAGGAATTATTAGCAAAGCCATTTGTGACGATAGTTTTTTTCCCCTTCATTTAATTTTAATATTAGTTTTTTGTGGGTTTTTTGTTTGTTTTTGAGACAGGGTCTCACTGTGTAGCCCTGGCTAGCCTGAAACTTGCTATTTAGACCAGGTTGGTCTCAGACTCACAGAGATCTACCTGCCTTTGCTTCCTGAATACTAGCTACACCTAATGTCAGTGCCGAGAGCCAAACTTGGGTCCTCTGCAGGAACACATGTTCCAGCTCCATTTTAGTTTTATTATTATTATATTTATGTGTGTATGTGGATAGGTGCCATGGCATGCACGTGAAGGTTAAAGGACAATGTCCAGGAGCTGATTCTTTCCTGCCATGTGGCCTGTAGGAGTTGAACTCAGACAAGCTTAACAGCAGTCGCCTTTATCCACTGAGCCATCTCACCAGCCCTATTTCTTTGTTTATAATCATTTTTTAATTCTATAATTGACAGTCAACTGCAGTGTTTGATGACTTCTGACATGTGTATATAACTGTGACCCCCATTGGCACAATTAAAATAATGACTATATCATTCCTGTAAGTTTCTGATGTCTTTAATTATTTATTTATTTATTTATTTATTTATTTATTTATTTATTTATTTATTTATTTACTGTCGGTTTGTTTTGTTATTTTGAGACAGGGTCTCTCTGTTGTAACTCTGGCTGTCCTGGAACTCACTCCGTAGACCAGGCTGTCCTTGAACTTAAGAGATTCACCTGCCTCTGCCTCATGCACCACCACCTCCTAGCAAGGAAGGTATTTTTTATTAGACGTAGAATTCCAGATCTATAATTTTTAGAAAATCAATTAAAATTTTTTACGTTTATTTATTGAGTGTCTGTGAGAAAGAGTACTAATGCATGGAAACCAAAGGACCACGTGTGGGAGTTGATGCTCTCCTCCCACCATGTGGGTTCTGGGTATTAAACTCAGGTTGTCAGTCTTGGCAGCAAGTGCCTTTACCTACTGAGCCATCTCACCGGCCCTAAATTATTTTTAATTGACAAAAAAATTGACATGTTTATGTTGTATAATGTATTGTTCATTTGTTTTCAGTACTTCAAAGATGCTTTCTTTTTTAAAAGATTTACTTGTATTATTTTTAAATTATGTGCTTGTATGTGGGTATGAGTATATGAGTGCAGGTGCTCTCAGAGTGCAGAAGAAGGCACCAGATCCCCTGGAGTGAACGTTACAGGATGTTGTGAGCTGCCCAGGTTGGATGCTGGGAACCAAACTCCCATCCTCTTTAAGAGCACTTAACTGCTGAGCCATCTCCAGCCCCTTCGAAGATGTTTGCTTGCTTGCTTCTTTCTTTCTTTTTGGGTATTTTGTTTGTTTTGTTTTGTTTTTCGAGACAAGATTCTTTGTTGTAACTCTGACTGTCCTGGAACTCCCTCTGTAGACCAGGCTGGCCCTGAACTCACAGGGATCTCCCTACCTCTACCTCCTAAGTGCTGGGATTAAAGGCATGCGGCACCACCACCCATCCAAAGATGCTTTTTAATGAGAAGTTTGCCACCATCCTCCTAAAATCTCTTTATGTGAATATTTTAATCCTAGCACTTGAGAGGTAAAGGTAGTAGGCTCGGGAGTTTAAGGTCAGCTCAGTCGACATAGTGATTTGGAGGCCAGCTCGGCTACATGAAACCCTGCCTCAAAAAAATAAAAAGAAGACAAACAAAACACTGCGATGTGCTTCTTAATTCTCCAAGTTTCTTCTGCTGGTGCTCATTGAGCTTCAACCTGTGGGTGTATAGTTGTCACCAAACTTGGCAGTTCTCAGGCCACTTTTCTTCCAGTAGTTTCTCCCCTTTGTTCTCCCCTTATCACTCTTTTTCCCATCTGCCTGCCTCTGCCCCTAGATCATTGGGATTAAAGGGATGTGCCACCATGCTTGGACCTATATTTTTTTTTATTGAAAACAATATTTTATACAATATATTTCGGTCAGGTTTTCCTCTCTACCAGTTCCTCTCAGATTATCCCCATATCCCTACCCACCAACTTTGTTATTCTCTCTCTCTTTAAAAACAAAACCCAATAAACACACCAAAAAATGGAAAAATAAACAAGCAAAAGACCAATAAGACAAAAAGTGCCTAAACAGCCAAGCATAGTTGTTCATGGCATTAATCCCAGCACTTAGGAGGCAGAAACAGATGGACCTCTGTGAGTTCAAGGTCAACATGGTCTACATAGGGAGTTTCAAGACAGCCAGAGTTACATAATGAGACTCTGTCTCAAAAAAAATTAATTTAAAAAGGACAAAGAAAAATGAGATAAAAAGTCTACAAAGACACGATTGTGTAGCAGCTAGCTACCATGCTTTTTACTATCGTTTTCAAAAAAAGAAAGGAAATATAGAAAGGAATCTTCACCACCATTGTAGGCACTCTTGATAAAAAGAAAGAAATATTCACAGCCCTTTTTTGGCTGTCTGAGGCTTGGAGAGCAGAGCTGATAGTGAGCTGGACTAGCATCTTAATGTCCTCGAACCCGATTTCTCCAACCAATGTTCCTCTAAGCAATAACTAACCAACCCACCAGCAACCAATCAACCCTGGCTTTTGGGGCTTCAACCCTTATATACGCTAAGCAAAAGTCCCCAGAAGTCCAAGTGGCACACAGTCATTAGGACAAGCTACATGTGGCAAAACAGTTCCATGTAACCAAATTATAGTAAAGAGCAGTCCAAATCAAACTCATCTCAGCTGGGTTGGGAACAGAAACATAGTTCAAATGCCATTTTATGTTTTTAAAGAAACCAAAATAACAAAACTCTGTCGAAGTGTCCTGGTACACCGCTGAGTTCATTCTGTGTTGGCCAACTATTCTCGGGGCATGAGGCCTGTCCCCAAGTGTGGTCAATATACCCAGTAGATGCCCTGTATATTAAAAATGGTTTCAAGGGGCTGGAGAGATGGCTTAGCAGCTAAGAGAGCTGGCTGCTCTTCTAGAGGTCTTTAGTTCAATTCCCAGCAACTACATGGTGTCTGACAATCATCTGTAATAGGATCAGATACTCTCTTCTGGCATGCAGGTATACATGCAGATAGAGCACTCATAAATAAAATGAACAAATCTTTTAAAAAAAAAAAGATTTCAAGTTAGGTATATGAGTGAAGTCTATAATCCCAGCACTCAAAGCAAACACAGGAGGATAGAGAGAGCCAGGCTAGCCTGGGCTAGATAGTGAACACCTCACCAAACACCTCAACAAAACAAACCCAAATCTTTTCATTGGACAATGACATTATAGATTGTTTTGAAGATTTTATCCAACTAGCTTCTGGTGTTTTCATTTCCTCCAGTTTTGGGTAATTTCCTCACATATATTTATTTACATATCAATACTCAGCCAAAAACGGGAATAATCCCCTGGAAAAGTCTCTCTGTGCATCTGCCTCCCCAGCATTCCGCCATGTTGACAATCTGTCTGTCTGCCCAGCTCCCTGAGACTTGGAGGCTATTGTTCCTCCCTCCCCACCCTGGTTATACTCTCTAAGTAGTAAGCTGGCAGTTGTGGGCCAACCTCTTTACTTTTCCATCCTTTCTTGTCTGCCTATTGTACATGATCTTAAAACTTGTTTCATGTATTTTGTTCATTTTTCTAGTTGTTTAAAGCATGAGGCATATTTTATTTCTCATACTACATTTATTAATTGTCATAGTTTATCTGAAGATTTAAATGTTTTTCCTACTCGGGCTGGTGAGATGGTTCAGTTGGAATGAGGGCCTGAGTTTGAGTCTCCAGCAGGTGGCGTAATAGCCCGCCTGTATTCCCAGCCATGGCAGAGACAGATCCCCCAGAACATTATGAGTTCTAGGTTCAAGTGAGAGACCCTGCCTCAATATGTAAGGTAAAGAGCAAGAGAAAGATGCTTGACATCAACCTCTGGTCTCTGCACTCGTGTGCGCACATAGACACACGTATAAAAGTTAAATATTTTTCTCCTCAAGCCAAATGGGAAAGGGCAACATATATATACCCATCATCCCAACTACTCTGGAGGCAAAGGCAGGAGAATTATTTGAGCTTATAATGAGATCCTCTCTATTTTTGTGTGTTGTTTAAGATAGTCTCACTGTGTAGCATTGGCTGACTTAGAACACGATATGTGGACTAGGCTGGCCTTGAACTATAGTGATTCACTAGCTTCTGCCTCACAAGTGCTGGTATTAAAGGGATGCACTACATACTCAAAGTGATCAATATTCTCTGTTTCGTGTGTGTGTCCACATGTGAAGGCCAAAGATTAAACTCAGGTGTCAATCTTTAGGAGCTGTCTACCTTGGGTTTTATTTTTAATTTAAATTTATTATTATTTTATGATATGTATATGAGTGTGAACATATATATGTCACATGTACTATGGTGAATGGATGGAGGTTAGAGGACAATTTGTTTCTGCCTTGCTGTGTACTCCAGGCTCTTCTGCTACCACCTTGCTGTAGGAATACCGGGATTTCAGCTGTGTACCACAGCATCGAGCCTTTATACCTGGAATCCAGGGATCAAATGCAGGCCATCAGGCTTGCTCAGCTTTACTCACTTTTCCTGCTGCACCATCTTGCTGTCCCCACTGTGTTCTTCTGATACAAGGTCTCTGAGTGGCCTGGAGCTCACCATTTAGGGTAGGCTAGACCAACTGGCCAGTGAGCTCCAAGAATCTTTTGTCTGCCTCTCCAGAATGAGCTTATAGGTAAGCATCACCACCCTGGCTTTTTATGCAAGTGCTAGGAGTTGGACTCAGTTTTTATGCTTGTGCAGCAAGCTATCTCTCCCTCCTTTTTTATTGATAAGATTTTAATCTTTATGTAGTTCAAGCTGGTCCCGTGGCAGAATTCTTGCCTTAGCCTCTCAAGTGCTGGGTTTACAGGGTGCACAACCACACCTGGCAAAACCCTCTTTAAAACATTTCCCCCACCTTGGGTTGGAGAGATGGCTCAGAGGTTAAGAGCACTTGTTGCTCCTTCAGAAGATCTGGGTTCTGTTCTCAGCTCCCACATGCTGGAGCACAATAATACATAACTCCAATTCCAGGGGAATCAACACCCTTTTCTGATTTCACACATGCATGGATGCAGGCAAAACATTCATACATATAAATAAACCTAAACAAAATGTTTTTCTATGGGGCTGGAGAGATGGTTCAGCAAGCAATTAAGAGCACTGGCTGCTCTTACAGAAGACCTGGATTTAATTCTCAGCACTCACATGGGGACTCACAGCAATCTAAAACTTCATTTCTAGGGGATTTGATCCCCTCTTCTGGCCTCCAGTGGCACCAGGCACACACATGGTACACCAGACATCATAGCTTCAGGACAAACACTCATACACATAATTATAAAATCATAATAAATAATAAAAACCGCTGCTCAAGATTTAATTTTTTCCTATATAATCTTATTACCTGCACATGATACAAGTTCAGTTTCTTGGGCTGGAGAGATGGCTCAGCTGTTAAACACACTGGTTGCTCTTTCAGAGTTCAATTCCCAGCAACTATACAGTGGCTCACAACCATCTGTAAGGGGATCTGATGCCCTCTTCTGGCAGGTGTAGACAGAGTGCTCATACATTTTAAGGGGGAAAAAGTACTATTTACCTATCTTTCTTCCTTTCTTTTTTTTATTTTTTCTTTTTGTTTTTTCGAGACAGGAAACACCATTCTTTATCCTCTAATATGTTGGTAAGTATGCGGCTTTCTTAAGCTTGCAGTCCTCCTGCTTCAGTCTTCTGAGGGCCACCATGCCTGTCCTTTTCTGCTGAGGCTGAATAATATTTTATTACACACCTCACATTCCCACATTTTCTTTTGAAAATTTTACTCATTTTTAAGTTTGTGAGTGAAAGTGCAATGCCGTCAGAGGCCAGGAGAGGGTGTCAATTCCCTGGAATTGGAATTAAAGAGTTGTGAGCCGACATGTGAGTGCTGGGGATTGAACCCATGTCTTCCAGCCAGTGCTCTTAACTGCTGAGCCATCTTTCCTGCCCCAGTCCCACATTTTTTTAATATGTGGACATTTGAATTGATTCCACCACGTGGCTATTGTGAATAATGTAATGAAGATGGGTGTGTATATAGCTCTTTAAATAGCCTGCATTCAGTTCTTTGGCATGTATACCCAGAAGTGGGATTGCTGAATCAAATGTTAATAAATGTTTGAGGAACTCCTGTACTGTTCTCAATAGTGGCTACACCATCTTATGTTACATTGCCATCAAGAGTGTGTAAAGATGAGCCAGGTGGTTGTGGTGCACACCTTTAATCCTAGCACTCTGGAGACAGAGGCAGGCAGATCTCTGTGAGTTCAAGGCCAGCCTGGTCTACAGAGTGAGTTCCAGGACAGCAGCCAAAGTTACAACAGAAAAACCCTGTCTTGAAAAAACAAAAACAAAAACAAAACAAAACAAAAAAAGTCTGTACGATGAGGTAGGAGAAACCATAAACAGAATATATTGTATCTTTTAAAATATATTTTCAATAAGAAATAAAATAACTTTTAAAAAGTGCACAAGAATTCTAGTTCCTCCAAATCCTCATTAACTTTAGCTGTTTTCTGTTCTTTTGATAGTGGCTTGTGAGGTGTGTGAGGTGGTTTCATTGTAGTTTCCTTTGTGTTTCTCTAAATGATGTTGAGTACCTTTTCATATGTTTGTTGGACATCAGTGTGTCTTTTTAGTAGGATATTTTCTTGTTGTTTAGCTTAGTTATGGTTTTTGAGTTAATAGGCATTTTAATGGCTATTAACCTTTTTTCTCAATTTGTGACTTCCAAGTATTTTCTTCCATTAGGTTGCTTTTTCAATCTCAATTAAATTTTGTTTGTTGGAAACAAATTCTCATTGTTTTGGAAACAAGGTCCAGGCTGGCCTTGAACTCCTACCTAGTGCTGGGACATGCTGGCACATGTCACCGTGCTTGGCTTGATTAATATTTAATATTTAAACTAACCTTGCCTTTTGGAATAAATCCATCTTAGTCATAATGAATTTAACCTTTTTGAAATAATCACTGAACTAAATTTGCTAATTCTTCAGGGTTTTGTGTGTGTGTGTGTGTTCATGTGTAAATTTCCTAGTAATTCTCCTTTTGTTGTAAGTTTACAGATTTGAGCATCAAGATTATGCTTACCTCAAACTTGAAAATTATTCACTCTTTTTTAGTCAGCAGATTGTTCCAAGATTGACATCCTTTCTTTTCCTCCTCCTCCTTTATAAATAGTTCAACCCAAAAATCATTAGATAGGGTCAAGCAAGAGATTTACACAGTAGGGAGGCCATAATGGCTTTGGACCAGTTTCTGGAGCCTATTAAGTTGAGATGGATGTCCGTGCAGTGCAGTATCAGATCAGGATGCAGTGCAGTATCAGAATGGTAGCTTAGCAATAGAGCCAGGGCCCAAACAGGGCAAGGAGGCCATTCAGCAGGTAGGTGAGAGGGATAGGGGAGCAATAGTGATGTCTTGGAATAATGATCAGCTAGTGGGAACAGTAGATTGTCTTATCAACAAAACTTTAGCAGACAATGGACTCTGGTTAGAATGTTCATACAGCTGGGAGAGGTGGCACAAGCCATCAATCCCAGCACTGGGGAGGCAGAGGTAGACAGATCTCTGTGAGTTTGAGACCAGCCAGGGCTACATTGTGAGACCTTGTCTAAAAAGTACAAAATACATACATAAATAAATAAAAAAATTATAGAGAAACAGAGCATGCAGTATGTTAAGTCAGTTAAGTGCTTGTTATATTGGTGACCTTGTTCAAGCTTGCAGCAGTAAAAGAAGGAAGTAGAGAAGTATCTCCTGAAGATACCAAGTTCTTAAAACAGTGTTTGATATATTGTCAGCACCTATCATATTTGTTATTTTATTTATTTGAGATAGTCTATTAGTCCTGGCTATCCTGAAACTCACTATGTAGACCAAGCAGGCTTTGAACTTACAGAGATTGCTTGTCTCTGTCTCCTAAGTGCTGACATTAAAGTCATGTGTTCCCATGCCTGGCTTGTTTTTTTAATATTTTATTTTTATTTATTTGTGTATGTCTGTGAGATGTATGCCACATGTATGGCAGTGCCTGTGGAGGCCAGAAGAGGGCAGTGGACCCCCTGGAGCTGGAGTTAGGCAGTTTGAACCATCTTATGCGGGTGCTAGGAATAAACTCTAGTCCTCTAGAAGCACAGTAGGTGCTTTTAACCACCAAGCCATCTCTCTGGCTTCTGTAATAAGCACTTAATAAGGTTAAGTCATAGGTGTTACCCTCCCTTTTTAATTTGTGGTGTGTGTGTGACTGGGGATCAAACCCAGGGCCTCATGCATACGAAGCAAGTGCTCTAATACTTGCTGTACCCCCAGGCTCTTCACTGTTGTGTCATCATAAACTTAAATGTATGGAAGGCTAGGAAAGAGCACAGACTATTTCCTGACCTCTAATTATGCCACCTTTCTGAGCTGAAACTCTTCTAAAAGTAGTGTGTGGTGGTTTCCAGGGGTTGTAAGTAAGGGGGGAAATGTGGCAAAGTAGGAGAGCACGAGGGAGTTTTTAATGGGGTTAGTAAAACAGTTATGCATCTTAATCTTTGGGGTGGCTGGGTATTCAAATATCTGTGTGTTGAAATTCACAGAACTGTGGGCCAGAACCGTCATGTTTACTACCTCTTAATTAACAGTATAAAAGTCAAAACAAAGCCTTAAAAAATAAAGAGCATTCCATTGTCAGACATCTAAGCTGGCCTTGGTATTCCTACCTCGGCGCTGTTTGTGTGCCCAGGCCTGGTTCCTCACTCCTGCCCCATCATCACTCACTGGCTTTTCCTTCCTTGTGTTAGATTGGAGCTGGAGGAAGCATCACTGGGCTGAAGTTTAACCATCTCAATACCAACCAGTTTTTTGCCTCCTCAATGGAGGGAACAACCAGGCTTCAGGATTTTAAAGGCAACATTCTTCGAGTTTATGCCAGCTCAAACTCTTGCAAGTGAGTAGTTTAACTAGTAAGGGAAATGGCTTCTGAGCTCTAGATGTACTTCTGCTGAGAACATCCCCAGTTTCATTTCTTTTACTCAGGCCTGGCACAGGGAAGACAGGGGTATTCGCCGCTTTATATGATTCCTTTTCTTCCGTAGACTCTAGCTGCTCTGACTTTGGTCCAAGTGGGTCACTGCACTAGGAAGGTGTTCTATACCTTCACCTGCTGTCTTTGAGGGCAGGGCTTAATCACTTCTGTAAGTCATGACCGTATTAAACTCGACCTTTACTTTCAAAGGATAAGTCATTGGAGTATTTGCTTAGAAAGGCATTTAGAGGAGAGCAGGAATTAAGAACTGAAGTTTAGCCAAGTGTAGTGGCACGTGTCATTAATGCCAGCACTTGGGAGGCAGAGGCTGGTGGATCACTATGAGTTCAGGGTCTACATATTGACTTCCAGGGCAGCCAGGACTGTATAGTAAGGGCCTGTCTTAAAAGGGAAGGGAAAAACAAGGAAGGAAGGAAGGAAGGAAGGAAGGAAGGAAGCGCAATTTTATTGTCCTCTGTTTTCTGGGGTGTAATGGCCTTAACTATTTCCTTGGTGGGAATGTTGATGTGTAGAAGAATCCTCTCCTAAGAACAAGGAGCTGGAGAAATTACAAATGAAAGCCACTTTGATTTCTCGCCAGAAACAGGACTCTGCTAAGCAATAATGAGTGAGGGTATGCTGTGGGTCTGACCAGCTTGGGTATTATTCTGGGCTGTTCCACGGAGCTGAGAAGCACACCATCAGTAGAGGGGACTGGCTGGACTTAGAGTTCTCATGGCTGTGAATCAGGATCCATGAAGCACTCTCTTCTCTGGTCTCTTTATTTTCACATAGTTTTCAAGAGCAAATGTTTTTGTATTTGATTTTTCCCTAAATGCGCAGAAGGGGGCAAATGTTTGCTTCTAGGCAGCTGTGAGCAGCAGATCTGGACAGTTCCTGTTTGTTTTGTCATCTCCTTTGGCCCAGTAAAGAATGAAGTGATGAGCATGAGAACAGTAAATAAGGCTACTTCAGAACCTTGGCTGTGGGGAGCAGGCTAGCCTTTGGATTTGCTTTGTGGCTCTGAGATTTGGCTGTTTCAGGGACCGGCTGGGGATTCCGAGCCCAGCAAAAACTGGACAAATTCTGTGTGATAGATAAGGCTGAGTGCCCTTCACTGGAAATTTATAGGAAAACAGTGATTGATCCAACAAACATTTATTGAATGCCTGTCAGATACTTGAGCTACAACAGTGATAAAAACAGACCCGTTGCAGTCTCAGAGTTTTACAGCATACTCAATCCCTCCAGGGCCTGGTTTTGCAGCCTTGATGTTTCTGTCAAGAGCCAAGTGGTAGTCACAGGAGACAATATGGGACATGTGATCCTGCTGAACACGGATGGCAAGGAGGTGCGTACTATGTGGCCCACTCCCACCCTCTAACCCCTCTTTGGTTCTGTTGCCACCTGAACCAAACTTTTCTCTGCAGCTTTGGAATCTCAGAATGCACAAAAAGAAAGTAGCCCATGTGGCCCTGAATCCCTGCTGTGATTGGCTTCTAGCCACAGCCTCCATAGATCAGACAGTGAAGATCTGGGACCTGCGCCAGATTAGAGGGAAAGCTAGCTTCCTCTACTCCCTGCCTCACAGGCATCCTGTCAATGCAGGTATGACACCCTAAACTTCATCTTTCCTGCCACTAGCCTCCCGGTCAGGCTTTTGCCTCACCCTTACCATATCTACTGAGCTGATTTTAGGACCCTTTCTGGCTCTGGCTGCTTCTTTACTGTAGAGTTTCTATATTTTTGTTCATAGTTCAGATTGGCCTCTCCTGCCTTACCTAGAAGGGAATGGTCAGGATAAGAGGGTGTCAGGGTTCCTTCAACTTAAGGGCTTTTTATTTTGTCAGCCTGTTTTAGCCCAGATGGAGCCCGGCTCCTGACCACTGACCAGAACAATGAGATTCGGGTTTACTCTGCCTCCCAGTGGGATAGCCCCCTCAGCCTGATCTCCCACCCTCACCGTCATTTTCAGCACCTCACACCTATCAAGGTAAGTGACAAGAGGAAGGGATTTGTGATTATGGGAATGGGCTAGATCTTTTCAAGTTGGGGAGGGGGTCCCATACAGCCTACAACCTCAGATACTGTCTTTGCCTGACAAAGAAGTCCCTTAATCCTTTGGTTGTATCTGCTTCTCTTATCCCATTTCTTTAATTCCACTGAGAGTTTTCTCTGTCTCTCTTTTTGAGGCAGGGTCTTAATATGTAGCCCCAACTGACCCAGAACTTGCTACATAGACCAGGCTAGTCTTGACCTAGTAGAGAACACCTGCTTCTGCCTCCCGAGTGCTTGGTATTTAAGGCATGTGCCACTATCCACACCAAGCACCCATTGAGTTTTCTTAGTTTAACTGATTAGCTAATTTTCCAAGCTCTTTTAGCCCAGTGTTTTTCTTGCTGTGGGCATTTTCTATGACCTTGATCCTTTTGTTCTGCCCTCTGTATCAGTTACCCTTGTATGCAACTGAGCCATAAACAAACCTCACCTTTTTCAATTGTCTTGCAGGTTTAAGTGGTTCCTAATAATAAAAATAAAACCCGTAGTTTCCCAATTTAGACCTGTCATCTGTAAGAGGGAATTGTATCTAATAGTATCTAACTGATAGGGTTTTGTGAGCATGAGTCAGTATACATAAAACACTTGACACCATGCCTGGCACTTGTGAAGTACTTAATAAACGACCTAGTATCCCATGTACCTCAAATCAAACCCAATAATAAACAATATTAATAATTCTTCTGAAGCCAGGTGTTGTGGCACACACCTTTAATCTCAGCACTTTGGAGGCAGAGGCAGTTGGATCTGTGAGTTCAAGGCCAGCCATGACTACATATTGAGCTCCTGTCACACATACACAGAAGGATTTTTCTGGGATGTTGCTCAGTGGCAGAGTGCTTACTTAGCATGCACAATGCCTAGGAGAGGGAGAGGGGACATGAAAAGATCAGGTGTGATGGTACATACTGATAATCCCAGCACCTGGGTAGGTAAATCAGGAAAATCAGCTCATGGCCAGTTACTGCTCTTGCTAGGCTGTGTCCTCATCTATCCCTTCATGTCCCAAGTGCCAACTTTCATCTGTAATTTCTTTTTTAGTGACTACTCCCAAGCCACTGCATATTACCAATTCTTTTCTTTATTTAATGTGTATGGATATTTTATCTGCGTATATGTCTGTGCACCACTTCCATCCCTGGTGCCCTTGGAGGTCAGAAGAGGGCATGGGATCCCCTGGAACTAGAGTTACTGATGGTTGTGAGCCAACATGTAAGTTACGGGGAAACTTAGGTCCTCTAGAAGAGCAGCCAGTGCTTTTAACCATTGAGTTGTCTGTCCAGCCCCTCTTCTCTTTTTTTTTTTTTGTCTTTCTTTCTTCCTTCAAATTTGCCTTGAAGCCATGCATGGAGGCACACACCTATAGTCCTAGTTGAGGCAGGATTGTAGGCTGAGTACTGCCTGGACCACAAGTTCAACCCCTGTCTCCAAAAAAAAAGTTTTGGGATTAGAAAAGCCTATCAAATTCTGTCACACCAGTAACTGCCAGATTTGTTTTGAATGATGTGAGCTAGGGAATACAGGTTTTCTTTCCTCTCCCCTTCCCACTAGTGACTTTATACCCACATCTTTGTTATGTGTGTGGATAGAGGGGGCTTAGTAGTGGACTCACTTCAGAACCTAAATTCTATTTGGCGTTGTTTACCAGAGGCTTTTTGCTTTGTTATAGGTTTGTCTCTTAGGTTAAAATCTAAACAAGGTTGATATGAGAACATTTGTTAAGGGCCAGAGTTGTTTAATGGTAACGCACTTGCCTAGCATATACAAGCCCTGGGTTCAGTCCTAGAATCACAACAAAACAAAACAAAAATGTCCAAGTTAGTATCACCTTAAGACATGCAAGAGAGGGACTGGAGAGATGACTCAATGGTTAAGAGCATGTGCTGCTCCTGCAGAAGACCTGGGTCAATTGCTAGTACCTACATGGCAGCTCACAACAATAACTCCAGTTCCAGGTGATCCAGTGCCCTCTGCTGGCCTCTGCAGGCACCAGGTACACATGTAGTACACTTATATACATGCAAGTAAAATAGTCATACACATAAATATAAATAAATCTTTGGCAGGTGGTGGTGATGCACCCCTTTAATCCTGCACTCAGGAAACAGAGGAAGGCTGATCTCTGAGTTCGAAGCCATCCTGATCTACAGAGCAAGTTCCAGAACAGCCAGGGACTCGCTGGACAGTATACACAGTGAAATACTACCCAAAATAAAAAGCCATGTACTACCACACCACCCAGTAGGAAGCTGTTTCTTTACAATAAATTGTTCTTCTTAAAAATAAATAATTGTATGTCAATGTACATGAAATTGAAAGCCATTCTTGTGGTTTTATGTTGGTGCTTTTTGTAAAAAAAATCTTTTAAAAGCCTGGTGTGCTGGTACATGCCTTTAATCCCATCATTTGAGAGGCAAAGGCAGGCAGATAGATACCTATGTCCAAGGCCATCCTGGTCTACAAAGTGAATTCCAGACAGCTAGGGCTACACAGAGAAGTCTTTTAAAAATTACAAACACTTTTATTTATTAATTTTGTGTGTGTGCCTGTACACTAATGCCACAGTGAGCAGGTGGTCAGAGTTGGTTTTTCCCTCCTACACATGGGCCCTGGGGATGAAACTCCGATTATCAGGCTTATGGCAGATGCCTTTACCCACCAGCCCTCATGTTTGTCTTATATGCACTATTGTGTTCTTCCTGGCCTATTAGTGGTTAAACAAAACAAAAACTGAGAAAAAGTATGCATGTACATATACATACATTTATATACATGTGTGTGTATGTTGCTGGGATCAAACCACGGTCTTGTGTATGCTACGTAAGTGCTCTGCCACATATCCAGCCTTTAAGGATTAAAGAATACTTCGTGTGTGTGCAGGGCAGAGGTCGACATCAGGTGTCTTCCTCAATTGTTTTCCACCTTATTTTTTGAGACAGGGTCTCTCACTGATTTAGCTAGACTAGATGGCTAGCAAGTTCCAGGTATCCTGACACCTCCTCCCCAGCTAGAATTACAGGTGCATTATGACAAGATTTTTATGTGGGTGCTAGGGATCCAAACTCAGATCCTTATGTTTGTGTGGCAAGCACATTACCAACAGAGCCATCTCCCCTGGCTTCACGAATACTGATGTACCCTTTCACATTCTGATCTACTTATCCATTTCCTAGGCAGCCTGGCATCCACGGCACAACCTCATTGTTGTGGGCCGATACCCAGATCCTAATCTCAAAAGTTGTGTCCCCTATGAACTAAGAACAATAGATGTGTTTGATGGAAGCTCAGGGAAGATGATGTGTCAGCTCTATGATCCAGGATATTCCGGTATTACTTCGGTGAGACTTGGGCCCTCAGTGATGGGAGGAAGAAGGGAGTCAAGCTACCTTTCTGACCAGAATTAGTCCCCATGTACCCTTCTGCCTCTGTACTGCCTTCACCTCAACTTCACACTGATATTCTTCCCTCTGCAGCTTAATGAGTTCAATCCTATGGGGGACACACTGGCCTCTGCTATGGGTGAGTAAAAGCAACTGTATCTCAGACTGTCTAAGCCTAACCCTATCCCTAGGTTTCAGTGGAGGCTAAATTCACCTTAGCCCTGCCCCATTCATCCCAGGGCAGTAGGCAATAAAGATACCAGGAGACAGTGGTCTCTGGCCTCCATCCCCCATATGGCTTTACATTGGTCATGGCAATGTCAGGCTGCTCTCTACTCTGCTAGTTCCCCGTGACAGCCCCAAGATCACAGACCAATAACAGAAAGTGTGAGACATATTTCTTGCTTCTTCTAGGTTATCATATTCTCATTTGGAGCCAAGAGAAAGCTGAATCACAGAAAGATCATGAAAGACCATGAAGAAGGCGTGGGACAACAACATCTGGACCCCACAGATGGAAACAAGTTCTGTGAGAAGAGGCAGCTATTTGTTAGTGGGCCAGAAGTACCTAAGTTTTAGGGTTGGAGTAGGGACACCTGTTGCATGGGATACTGTGGGACTAAGATTCTGGCATATTACTGCGCTAGATTTGTTCCAGAAACTTCTAAGTAAACTGACCTAAGGATCCCTGCTGTGTCTAGCCTGGAGCCAAGTTTTTCCTAAAGCCAAGGACTTATCTCTTTTCTGATGTGTGGTAGCAGAATAACCAGGAAATTTTTTTAAACTTATGTTCAATCTTGGTATGTCCAATAAAACTATATCATTCGTACACCAACTAAAAAGCCCAAAAGTCCAACTGAGCTTCTGAGTAGACCTAGCAGTGACCTGGTTAGAGTGCTCCATGGATGTCAGAAACGGGGAAGAAAAAACAAAAAAGGCACAGAACCAGCACTCACAGTCAAAAACTTCATTCCTCGGAGTTCCTTCAGCCCTATTTAGGGCCACAGTCAAGATGTCCAGTTTACCTGCATTTACTTCAGGTTCCTGAAGAGCCCAGCCCAGCTGAGGGAGAGTCCCTTCACGATCCTGCCTAAGTCCTCCCACTCTCATCCAGGTACAGTTCAAATATTTTTCAGACCTGCCTGAGGCACCTGCTCAAGCTGAGGGACGTTTTGCCGCTGGGTGATCCAGTTCCTTGATAGCCACACTTGATACTCCAAGTGATTTACAGTTTCTGCCTCTTAAAAAAATACCAAGGGACAGTGTCCTCTAAGCCATCTGTCGAAGGTATAGGCTAGAAGTCAAACAGCAAGGCTTGGTGGAAGAGCAAGGCAGATCAAGTACTGGCTTCTTCAGTTTTTGTTTTTTTTTTTAAATTCCAGGTCCTGAGTGAAACCTGAATGCTTGTCTGTATTTCAGTGTCTGTATCTCAGGTGCATCTATCTCCTTAGGGAGTATAGAAGAGGCAGATCCCATTTGGAAAAAGCCAGTGTCCAACACAGTCCATGGCAAACATCAGGCATGTAGATGGTGCATCATGGGTGTAAGGCGCCCAGCCAAGCCTCACTCATCCATTTAGGTAATCAGGGAGGCTAAACCCAGGGTCTCCTATCCAGACTGGGATCAGCAATAGGCAGGAGTGAGGACTCAGCCCACCTCCCCTAGGAGGCAGAGGGAAGGGGACTGAGTGGTTGTCAGGCATGGTCTTCCCTGTCTGCAACATGGTGGTAGCCAGGAGGCTGGGCCTGCATCCGGAAGAGGACAGTGAGGAGCAGCACTATTAAAAGGAAGAGGATGGAGCCACAGACAGCCAAGGCCACAATCACCTCTGGGCAGGGAAGGGGAAAAGAAAAGCAACATTAGTATTCATCCAACAAATACAGAGCACCTACCCCATGCCAGGTACTGTTTTGACATAACAGGGATATAAGAAAGTAGTCAAGACAGTCTGGACTCGTGGACATTACATTCTAGAGGAGATCCAGTAAACAAACACTTGACAGTGATGGCACACAAGTGATGCTCTATGGACAAGATAAGTTAGAGAAGAAATCTCTGAGGAAATAGGAGCAGAGACTTGGGGTCAGAAGTGTCACGGGCTGGGCGTTAGAACAACAAGCAAGTACAAAAGGCCCTGATATTGGAATAGGCTCGGCATTCTGAATTCAGCTAGCAAGGATCACTGGAGCAGAGTCAGCAGGGGACACCAGGAAACAGGAGATGACCAGGCCAAGTAGAGGCTGGGTGGTCATGGTAGAGAACTTGAGTTTGGTGTGTGACAAATACACACAAAAAACAGAGAGTTGCGGGGGAGGTCTCAGGCTGGAACTGGCTACATAGTGAGGATGACCTTGAACTTCTGGTCCTCTTCCCTCCACCTGAGTACGGGAATTAGAGGTCTGTACCACCACACCCAGTTAATACTGAGTATGGAGATTGAACTAAGAGTATCTTCCCTGTGTGCTAGGCAAGTACTCTATCAACTGAGCTATATCCTTGGCCTAAATTACTATTTCTTAAGAAATTAACTCTGGAGGCTGGAGAGATGGCTCAGTGGTTAAGTGCACTGGTTGTCCTTTTAGAGGTCCTGGGTTTAATTCTCAGCACTCACATGACAGCTCACAACTGTCTGTAACTCCTGTTCCAGGGAATCTGACATCCCCATACAGATAGATATTCAGGCAAAACACCAATGTACATAAAAATTAAAAATATATAAATTGTTAAAAAGAAGAAAGGAAATAACTACTGTATTGAGACTAGTAGGGACAAGAATAGAATCAGAATGAATGTTAGGCTTTCGAGCAGTTCAGGCAAGAACTGACAGTGTTAGACTGGGGAGGTAAAAGCTCAGTATCTGAGCAGCTGAGCAGAAGGAACCTGCTAGTGGACGGGGTGAAGGGGTATGAGGAAGATAATGCCTAGTGTTACACTGTGAACAGGGAGACTAAGGTGGCATCTGTTAAACTGAGGAAGCCTGTAAGATGAACAAGTTGATCTGAGGGGAAGAGAAGCTGTTTTAGACACAACTTAAATGCCTCATTTGACCCATGTAGAGAAGAGGCCGCAAGTCAGGAGCTGGATAAGAGTCTAGCTCAGAAGAAGTTATAAACCTGAAAGTCATACTACAAAAACTTACTGTGGAGAGGAGGTGGGGGAGGCACGAGGTTGGATGAGATCCCTTGGGAGTTGAGAGAGATAGGAAAAGGGCTAGGGACAAGCCTCAGGCTAGTCATCATTTAGTGAAGAGGGAAAACAGAAAGTTGCATTAAGTGAAGAACAGAAGCCATGAAAACAGTTGTAACTGTTTTGCAGGACTGGGTAGGGGAATGAATCCAGGGCCTCATACATGCTAAGCATGAATCCTACCACTGAGCTATGTTCACAGCACTCAGAAAACATGTTCAAGGAAGGAGTGGGGACTACTGAGAGGTGAGAGAAGCTGACTAAGAATTGGTCATTTGACAACAGCTTCACTGAAGCAAAAGGTGACACAAAATTGTTCAATGTTGGTCTGAGATGGTAAGCTGAGGAAGTAAAGCCAGAAGATAGGCAACTCTTTGAAGCATTTTGCTCAAAGGGATCGGAGAGAGAAAGTGAGACTACAGAAGTGAGTCTCAGAAGCCTTTGTTAAGCTTTGCAATGGGAGTGTTACCGTAGAGAAGGGAGACTGACGGACAGAGCGTAAGTGGAGAGGCTGCACCCGAGTGCTAGTTTATATAAGCAGGTAAGATGGTGGATGTGGCAGGACAATGACAGCTCTCTCCTGGTGACTCCTATTTCCTCAGTGATAAGAGTATCACCTGACGGTGGAAAATGGGGAGAATATATTAAACAATGGTCTTAGGGTTGAAGAAGCTGTCCAGGGAAAGGCAGGAAAATGGCTAGGAATATGACTGCTCCCTGAAGATTTGTGGGTGGGTTTTGGGACATGATTAGCACAAAAGCAGGTGGCAGCTCACCTGTGTCTGCAGTATCACTTGCTAGCTGGCACTCCTTCTGCCAGTCCTTGGGTATGACAGCCTCTGTGAGGCGAAGGAAGTCCTGCAATGGGCAACGGTGAGGGCAGCCAGGCAGGATCAAAGGCCAGGGTGCCTTCTTACTGTCATTCCGAAAATACATCTCAACTGAGAAATTCCTGAGGGTTAACAGGAGGCAAAATGGAGGTTGATCGCCACACCCGTAACTGAGTCTCTGAGACTCACTTCTGTAGTCTCACTTTATCTCTCTGACCCCTTTGAGTAATGGCTCAGCCATTCCAAGTGCCCCTTTTGAGGATACCCTGGCAGCTCCACTTACCCATTATCTTCCTGGTACAGTTCAAATATGTGGCAGGAAGCATAGGGGGCTTGTCTCCCATTGTAGACATTCAGTGCCATTTGCAGAGCAACCAGGGTAGTGTCATGCTGTAAGGGAGAGGGGGTGCCCATAAAGACTGGTTGCTCCTCCACAACCCCAGGAACTGTATCTAGGGAAAGTACCTAATTCCTGGTTTGACACTTGTGTGTTGAGGGGCTTCGGAGCTTACCGCAGAGTAAACCAGAAGCTTAGGGAACTGAGAGGTGGTTGCCATTAGGGTCAAGTTCTTCAGTATCTGAGCCAGCAGAACTCCTGAAGAAGAGAAATCCCAGGTGTTAGTGTCTTGAACCATCACTGATCTGCTTCTCCAATCATCTGCTATTCTTAGTCTGATCACCAACCCAGAAAACCCTTCCAGTTCATGGGGACCATACTGGAACTCTATACCAAATACTACTAAGAGCTGTCAAGTTTACGGAGGAGACAGATAAACTATTAGTATTTAAACACAGGCGTAGAAACTAGAGCTAGGAGGCCCTGCTCATGACTGATTTAACAGTATGAACACAGTGTAAACTTAAGACTGCTTCAGAGCACACAAGATGATGATTCATGGTAGAGCAACTGCTCTATGCAGCTCTGAAAACGATTGCATTGTCAAAGAGTTAGGAAAGCCATACCCTTGAGTGCGCAAGTGAAGTAACTGGCACATGTTCCCTCAGCCTTTTCTCCAAAGGCCTTAGCAGTTCTCTGGAGGGAGGTATGCAGTTAGGAAAGAGAGGAAGGGTCTTCTGACATGGGTGAACCTTAAGAGTAAGAATGGCAGGCCACGTGTGGTGGCGTACCTTTAATCCCAGTACCGGGGAGGTAGAGGTAGGTGGATTTGGGTGATTCAAGGCCAGACTGATTTATGCAGGGAGTTCAAGCTGGCCTGGCCAGCTATAGAGTGAGACCTGTGACTCAGGCTAAATGTCAGAGAACTGGGAGACATGGGTGACTAGCAGGGATGGCAAAAGGGAGATCTGGTTTCGAAAGGGCAGAGAATTATCTTAGGCAGAATAGTGTGTGAGAAGCTCCCACAGCAGATTTTCAGTACTGGAGAATTTTGAGGAGGGTAGTGACATGCTGTTCTTGTCACTCACCCCCCTGAAGCCGGGCCTTCTGCACTTGCTCGTGGATCCCGAAGAGGAAGCGGAAGCTGAAGTCCTTTAGCTGGCTCAGACGCTGCATGGTTTGGGGTGAGGCCCAGGGCGGCAGGAGCAGCCCATGTGTTTGCTGTGTATCGCAGCAGGCAGGTTAGCTCCCTAGGCCTAGACCAGAGCCTCTCCAGGGGTGGCTTTCTTCCCCAGGTGGGGAAGGTGCCTGTGTGTATGAGGGAGGAAGAGGAGAGCAGAGGTGAGGCAGAGGGGCCATTGCAGACATGGCAGACAGAAGGGCAGAGGAAGGGAAGCTCAAGCATGAAGAGCAGACTCAGCAGAAAGAAATCTCACAGCACTGAGCTCTGGATGGAGAAGGGCAGAGTGCTGACAACTAGTAAACCATTTCCCACTCTGAGGTTATTCTACCCACGAGGGAAGTTCCCAGGTTACATAAGCACTGACTTGCTGGGCCTTCCCAGTGGGGATGGCGGTATCCAGGCAATGTGCTCTACTGCCCTAGAGACCTGGACCTGCTGAGGAGAAAAGAACAACCCCAACAGGCACCCTGGTCAGCTCACCTCACAAAAGAGTGTGTCATACACATTCCAGATGGTCTCTAGGGTCAGGTTCATAACCCCTGTCTCATTGGCCACCATGTCCAGAAATTGCTATGAAAAATGGATCAGGAGATCAGTACTGTTCTGGGGAAAGCAGTCTGAAGACCTACACCTCGGCCCCCACTCACTGCATTCTGAATACTCCTGTTCTGATACTCTGGTGTCTGCCGAGTCTCATTCTGTAGCTGCTCATAACGGGGACATGGGCCCAGTGGAAACTTCAGCAACTGAAAATTAAGCGGGAAACAAGCAGAGAAGGAGTCTGGGATCAGTAGGCCCATAACTATAGTTGTGCCCTCACCACCTCTTGAGAAAGGCTGGCTAGTCTTACCCTGTCTTCAGTGACTGGCACAGTGTGGACAGGTATAGGCTGCCATGAAATGTTAGGGTTGAAGTGCTGCATTTCATTGGGAGGGAAGAGTCCAGCCAGGTTGGCCTCAGCACTCATGAGAGTACGGTCAAAGTCTGTGCTTCGCACATAAACCTGCAGATTGACAACACAAGTCTCTTTGTGTGTGTAGAAGCACTTTGGCTCCTCACTAGAGCCCCAGGGGAAAACCTGTTCTGGATGGTTTCTCAGCACATTACAAACTTAGCATGCATACACAACCTCTCTGGGCCTTCCCTATTCCTCAAGGAGCCAAACATTCAGCCACAGGCTATCACTGTATAAAGAACTTGGCTGGTAGGAATGACTAGTTCAAACACTCCTTCTTGTTCATCAAAAACACTCATTTGGTAAGCTATCTAGCCTGGGAGATTTTAATAACTGGTTTGTCTCCCATCAAAACCAGAGTCCTTGGGCCAGGCAGAGGTGGTGGATGCCTTTAATCACAGCACCTGAGAGGCAGAGGCAGGTGGATCTCTGAGTTCAAGGCCAGCCTGGTCTACAGAGTAAGTTCCAGGACAGCCAGAGTTAAAACAGAGAAATACTGTCTCAAAAAAAAAAAAAGAAAGAAAAAAAAAAACCTAGAGTCCTTGTTGGGCATAGTGGTATAACACTCATCCCAGTCTTGACAGGGTCTCACTGTGTAGCTCTGGCTGTCCTGGAACTTACTAGGTAGAACAGGCTAGTCTCATACTCACAGGGATCCACCTGCTTTTGCCTCCCTGGTGCTGGGATTAAAGGTGTGTGCCTCTACATCCGTCTTGGTACACTCTGAAAACCCAGAATTTGAGAGGCAGAGACCGGAGGATTTCTGTTGAGTTCAAGACTAGCCAGAGCTACATAATGAGATCCTGTCTGAAAAAACAACACCCCAGATGGTGGGGTGGATTACCCCACCTAATGGTGGATACCACTCCTCACCACACTCCCTTCCTCTTCATAAATGGACTTAAGAGACCATCTAGGGGGAAAAAGGAACAGAGTAGTGACCTGTGAAATGGGAGGAAGAAAATAGGGAAGGGCAAGCTCAGAGTAGAGCTGGATCTTTAGGGACAGTAATATGTAGAGGACTGAGACAGCTGTGCCTGAAGGCAGTAACCACAAGCACAGCCATCTCCATCCCCAGGAGCCAGCACACTTGCCAGTCTTCACTGTTCCCCTTTATTGTGGCTCTGTCCAGCTTATTAGACTGTTCCACTATACTCTAAGCTCCATGAAGACAGTAGTATACCTTCATATGGACAGCACTCACATAGTGCTTGTCCCCTAGTTGTCAATAAATGTCTTGGATAGATAGTTTGTTATTTCATAGAGACAGAAAGTACTTTACCAGACCCTTCCTTTTGTCTGAGTTGGACCCTTGACCAGTTTTCTCTGTTTCTAGAAAAGCAGAGACAACTCAACTTCCAGAGCACTGTTCTAGATAGCTCTTAGAAGTTTTGCCCGGGGACCAGAAATTCAGGTGGAAAGCTAGAATACCCAGCCTCACCCTTAAATTCTCGGAGGTCAGAAGGTAATCCAAAGATCCCATTCCTCTTACCAATCAAGCTCCTGGCCTTACCTCTTGCCGATGGTAAGAGGTGTTCAGAAACCCGTGGTAGCGCTGCCGCAGAGCCTGGCCCAGTTCCCAGTGTTGTAGCATCCCCTCCTGTGGGCAAACCTGAGAGTTAAGTCCAAAGGGAAGGGATGGCTCACAAGCCCTATGGTATTTAGGTATTCTTCCCTTGGCAAGAAAGAGTATGATCCCAGAAGTTAAGTGGCCAGTTGTGAATGACACTGCCTGACACAATTGGAGATGTAGCTCAGTGTTTGCTTAGCATAGACAGGTCCTGGTTTGATTTCTAAAACCACAAGACTAAAGCAACAACAAAATGGCATCTGGTTCATCAGAACCCATGTGAAAAACTGGCAGTTTAGAGAGCCCTAGTTTCTGTGCTCCGTAGATGACCCACTCTATAGCACATCCTGAAGCCTTATAGATTGGCTTCTCACCCACCTTGGTTAGCTGACCAAACCCCTGGGGCCATTTCTCTTCTTGATAGGGGTCCTTGGGATATGTCTTCACTGGTGAACGATCTCCATGTCGATACAGCTGAGTAAAGAAAATGGTTTGTCTACAGATCAGAAGGGACTTCTAGTTGAGGACAGGAAAGAAGATCTCACGCCCTCTGGGAAGCCGTTCCACTAAGCAATGAAAAAGACCCCAGTTCAAGAGATTACTAACTGGGCTGTGCAATGTAACCGGAGATAACAGGCAAAGCTAAAAGCATAGGTAGAAGAGTAGTGAAAGCAATGCATTCTGGGGAAGGAGGGGGGCAATGATTGGGAAAACAAAGATCATCAAAGTGGTCTTTATGGGTGAATCTCAACCTTTTAATTACATTCCCATCCTAGGGAAGAATCATCCCAGGAAAGACTATCCCTTAACATTACTCAATCGCCCTGCCCTGCACAATAGCCTAGAGCTCCAAATCAATTCTGAATCCAGCCTTGCAACCCACTACAGGCCAGTTGCTTCCTAAACCAGCTTTCTCCTTGAGAAGTGAGAGCCCGAACCCCAGAGCACAAGCTCTGCCCCTCCCTCTACCAGCCGGCCTTTGCCCTTTCAGCTTTGGCGAACCCGTTGGTGACTCCGTCACCCATTACCAAGGTAACAAAGCGCAGACTCCGGGCCTGTGTGGATGGCATCACCGTTAGGCACATGCCAAGAAGGAACTGGAGAAGAGCCGCCTGGCTCCAACCAGACCGTCTGCCCGCCATCACCGTTGTAGGCTGTGCAGCAAAGGGGCCGGAACGCCTTGGGCGGTACCTGCTGCAGCCGCCCGGATGCATTCGTAAGGACACTTGCCGGAAGTGCACCTTTCGCCATCTTTCTAGGGGACGGGGATGAGAAAGTCCGGTTGGGAGAAGGCAGAATTTCGGAGGGATGCTCACGGAGAAGGTTTACGATCGGCGGCGGTGGAGGAGCATAGGAATGTAGCGCGCCCTTCCGGGCAGAAAAGGGCTAAGGACCTCATTTTGGTAAAGAGGCCCTAGGTCAGGCTTGCCTCTTCCTCTGCTAGGCTGATGCTTGCACCGGGCGGGGTCTTGGCCCGGAGAGCGAGCAGTGCTTCAAGAGCGCCATCCCAGAGTCTGAGCTGGTGCGGAATTGGGGCTAGGAAGAATAGGGGCTTACGGTCTACGCCTGTCCTCTGTAGTTTGAGCCTTGACTCTGGCAGTTTCCTTAAGTAATATTGTTTGGATGTAGGGCACAGCATGTAAACAGCCCTTTGGACTCCCTGTGCCCTTGAGGTTGGTCCATTCATGCCCCGAACAAAACTTTAGTATCCCTCTCACTCACTGATTTCAGACAATGTGTCCGTTTCTTATTTAAATTAGACCCAAAACCTCATACTTTCTCAGAAGAGTTGTATAGGATGTTCAGAGCCCCCAAATACACTTCATCCAATTCCTATGGGAGGAATTTCGGACAATTGAGGCTGTATTTTGATTCAGGCATGTAACTGGAGTTTCCATAGAATCAGAGTTCCTCCAGACATTAGCCTTTAGCATTAGGGGCAGGCAGCCAGTCTAGCCTTCGGATTTTAAGACTAAACCTTAGAATGACACACAGTTGAAGGTCAGATCTTAGACCCTTGATATGCTTTGGTGCAGATTTTCTTACTATAAGCAAACCTACCTCAGATTATCTGCAAACAAATCTGATCAGAACTATCAGTTACTGTCCTAGGACTCCAGATAAAATGTACCAAACTACCTAAACTTTACTTCCAAAATCACCTTTACAAAGACTGAGGTGTGAGCAGAATAAGCCTTGAAAATTAGTTTTTAACTTAAAAGGAAAACCTATTTTCTGTGTATGAGTGTTTAACCTGCATGTATATCTGTGAACCATATGTGTACAGTGCCCTCAGAAGCCAGACGAGGATGTAGGATCCCATATAGACTATGAACAGCCATGTGGGTGCTGGGAATAAAATCTGGGTCTTCTGGACTTCTTAACTGCTAAGCCGACTCTCCAGCCTCAATTCTTAACTTTCTCCCCACCCCCCACCCCCAAGCAGGGTTTCTCTGTGTAGCCCTGGCTGTCCTGAAACTCATTCTGTAGACCAGGCTGGCCTTAAATTTAGAGATCCACCTGCCTCTGCCTCCCAAGTGCTGGGATTAAAGGCCTGCACCACCACACCTGGCTAGTTAACTTTCTTAACCACAGATTCCCTGATAAGTCCCATGAGGGCAAAATTAGCCCTCTCTGGAAAAAATGTTCACACATGAACACAGAATAGAATTTTGCATGTAATCTCAAGTGATTCACACAGATCCTCCACAGGTTTATAAGATTAAGAAACTAACCCAGAGAGAAGTGATGGGCCTAAATTTACACAACCTAGAGAATGAATTGAAATTCAAGTTTGCTTGTCTTCGTTATTTATCTTTTGAGACAGGGTCTCCTATAGCCCAGGCTGGCCTCACACTTCTGATCCTTCTGTCACCACCTGCTAAGCACTGGAATTACAAGTGTGTATCTTTCAGATACAGCTAGAATCTTGCTATGTAGCCCAGGCTAGCTTTGAACTGTCATTCCTGCCTCACCTAACTGCAATGCATGTGCAACCACACCTGGTTTGAAATTGAGATTTTTTTTGATCTCTGATTAGTATATAACCCATCGTTTATTTTTAAAGTAACTACTTATGTGTGTGTTGCTTGTGTAGAGGTCAGGAGTCCATGCTCTCCTTCCACAATGTGGGTCTAAAGATTGAACTCTGGTCTGGCTTGATAGCAAGTGCTCTTACCTGCTGAGCCATCTCACCAGTCTTTTCTTTTTTAATATAAAATGTTCTGGGTGGTGGTGGAGCACGCCTTTAGTCCCAGCACTCAGGAAGCAGAGGCAGGTGGATCTCTGAGTTCAAGGCCAGCCTGGCATACAGTGTTCTAGGACAGCTAGGGCTACACAGAGAAACCCTGTCTTGGAAGGAAGAAAGGAAGGAAGGAAGGAAGGAAGGAAGGAAGGAAGGAAGGAAGGAAGGGAGGACAAGTGCCTATTATTGGGAGTTTTTTGTTTGCTTTGAGACAAGTTCTTACTTAGGTCAGGCAGTCCTATGACTTTACATCCTCCTGCCACTGCTTCTAAAGTGCTGGTATTATAGGCGTGCTCTACCACATGCATCTTGTGGGGCTGTTTTATTTTATTTTATTTTGGTTTTGGTTTTTCAGAAACAAGGTTTCTCTTTGTAGTCCTGGCTGTCCTGGAACTCACTCCGTAGACTAGGCTGACTTCAAACTCCACCTATCTCTGCCTCCTGAGTGCTGGGATCTCCCAAGTGTTTGGGAATAAAGGTCTGTGCCACAGCTAGCTAGTAGTTTTATTTTTAAGACTATTTTATTTAATTATTCCAGCAAAAGGCAGATTGAGGCAGGAAGAGCAGGAGTTCAAAGACAGTCTCAGTAACATAGCAAGTTCAAGGCCAGTCTAGACTACACGAGACCTTGTCTCAAAAGACAAACAAACAAACAAATTTAGTATAACTTTTACCCTGCAAAATTATCCAGGCCATTGTACTTTCAGAATGTAAATCTTTAGCTCATCAAACAGAACAAAAGTCCTTCATGCTTTGCTTTTCTTCCCACTTGCTTAAGTATGTCTATACCCTTTGTATCTGTAAGGCTCTGTGTAGGAAGGATTGGTGAGGCAGATGTTATTTCAATCTTTATAGTGAGAAATTACTTCAGGATAATGTGAGCATTGCATACTGTTGGTAGGGCCCAGAGCAAAGCTTCAATTTTGTAATTACTTGGCTTTTGCATTATTTTCTACAGATGATTTCAAGTTCTTCCTACCTTGTTTCCTTTCAGCTGAAAAAGAAAGAAAGAAACAAACAAACATCATGTACATAGATAGATGGATTCATGAGCCTATTCCAGACCAAATAAATCAGTTTCTGAAGGTGATGTCAGGTTTGAGAACAACTGCCCTAACCTGTGTTGGCAGAAGCAAACCTAAATCCAATTGAGCTAACCATTTTTCTCATTTTGGAGGCCGTTTTCTTTTTATTTATACTGGGATAAAGTAGGTTTGTTTGTTTTATTTTAGTTTGAATTTCATTTTCATTTTATTTTGTTTTATGTAGTTTGTTTTATTTTTACGTGTGTGTCTGTACGTGTGTATGCACATGAGTGCAGGTGCTCATGGAGGCCAGCAGAAGGCATAGATCCTCTGGAGCTGGAGTTACAGGTGGTTGTGAGCCTCCCAACATGGGTACAGGGAATTGAACTCAGGTCTTCTGTAGGAGCAGCGAGGGCTTTTAACTTCTGAACATTCTCCAGCTTGAAGCATGAGCTTTTGAATCAACTTTACTTGTATTCAGTTTTGATATTTATACCTTATTAGTAACTTTCTAAGATTTATTGTGAGAATACATGAAATGATATGTGTAGAATAAATTATGCAGAAAAGCCTAAATAAATATTACTTTTCTTCTTTGTGTTCTGCTTTCTACATCATGTCTGATCATACAGGTTTAGGAAACAAGGGTTCCTAGATTCTTTATCTTGTATTTATGAGGTTAGGCAGAAGTTAACTTGAGTAGGTTTCCAGGGCTCTGAAAGATGATTCGAAAAGGATCCAGAAACAGTAACTGCCCTTGCAAACCTTACTTTATGGCTGCTTAATGGGAAGGATTGCCTTTGGGGAAGTTACCTGGTGGGACATTTGACCAAGGGCTGGTGAATGCTGCTATTTCTAAGCCTAGAAGTGGCCTCTGGAAGTTTCGGATGGAGGAGTCAGAGATGTGACTTAGAAGATTCCCCAGGGATGTTCCCAGGGATGTTGCTTCCTGTAAGAGTCAAGAAAACATGTGAAAGGCCCATAGGACTGGGATGCCTTGCCCTAAACACTTCCTGTGGGCTGATGGAACTGTGCCATGAGGGTGGGGCTGGTAAAGTAGGACGTGTGCTTCTAGCTGCTAATCACCTGATTGCTTGCCCTGGCTTGGGGCAGAAGTCCCAGTGGTCAGTCACCGGAAAGTCCAAGGAGATACCATCAACAGGTTTTAGCCCTTCCCCAATTTCCCCTCTCCCTTCTCTTTGTGGCAAGCTCCTCCACCACCTGTAACCTGGAGGGGTAGCTGTAGTGGTGAGCTACCGGCAATGCTGCCTCTTCAGGAAACTGGGCTGTGCTGCCTCCCTGGCTTGGGGGAGGACTTGCTTACTCAGTGGTTGCCTCTAGCTTGGGTCAGTGGGCTCCAGCTTGGGCGTTCCTGGGGACTGGGAAGCACCCCATGAGGAGATTAAGGAGCCAGGGGAAGGAGTAGGATCAGAAATGGTTGAGGGAGACTTTTTTTTTTTTTTTTAACATCTAGAAGACTTGCCGCTGGGCTTCAGGCCAATGTTTCATCTCAAGTTCCTTGAAACGAGGTGTATCAGGGACATCTCTGAGTGTGCTACTCTGCGGGAACTGAGGCAAGGGAAGAGAGCTGGATCCTTGATGAGACTGGGACTGCTGTCCTTGGTTTCTACTCTCCCAGGACAGCAGGTCCTTGTGAAAATTGGGGAAGGAGCACATAGAAGAATGGAGAGCCTTGTGCTCATGATTCATGAGTGTCCAGCCAGGGTGGAGGCCTTGTGAGGGGTGACCTTGTGATGAGAAGGAACAAGAGCTGCCAGAGGCAGTGCTGAAGATGGGGGCTGCCAGAGGGGCTTTTTCTGAGAGTGAAAAATGAACACATGGGCAGATTTTGCAACACCCCCGCAGCCTGCCGTCTTCTCACACGTGCTCCCAGTCTCCGCCTGTTCCCTCGGCTCACCCTGTGCTTCCTCTCATCTCTCAAGGAGCCCCTCTTCTACTTCAGTTTTCTTGTCCTTCCCCCATCCTGTTCCTTCAGTCCCGCCCCCACAAACATGTTCACTCTTTCCCCATTTCCTCTGCTTTCTTCCCTCGTGCCCTGTTCATCTCTGTTTTGGTCCCTCTGGCTGCTTGTCTGGCCCCTGTCCTATGCTTTAATGTGGACCCATGGGAATTGGAGTTCACAGCAAAACAGGAAGGGCCTGTGAACAGAAAACTGGGAATGGGGCAGGGGGTGAACGGCCGACAGTAACCTCAACTGCTGCCTCTCACATCTGAGCTGAAGCATCGCCAGAGCTCTGCAGCCCACCAGATCCTCTGACAACGAGCCCCGCTGACCACCAGCCCCACTGGCCACCAACCCCACTGACACCAAACCTGCTGACCACCAAACCCACTGACACCAACCCTACTGACCATCAACACAGCCGACTACTAACCACACTGATACCAACCCTAATGACTACCACTTTGCTGACCACCAACCCTGCTGACTAGCACTGGCTTCTTACATGTTTTCCTTCAGATCTGAAGACACTCTGGACTCAAACACAGGAAGAAAAGACCAGAAGGCCTGGAGAAAAGACATCTGGATTCTGATCTCAGCTTGGCCACTAACTGTGTGGTCTTGGGCAAGGCTTCCAAGTGAGCATCAATGTACCTTGTAAACTGGAGTCATTTACTCTTTCTCTTGGAGCTGCTCTCAGGAACCAAAAAGATAGTGAAGGGTTTGTAAATGGAAACAAAGTTTCAAAGGGTTGGCATGTACAGGTTCAGGGTGACGGGAAGACAAACTACTAAAGGGATTGGGAGTGGGGAGAGTGCTGATAACCCCTGCTCATCTTTAAACATTTATTGTGACTCTGCTGAGTTTTAGTCTCACATTGATCTTATGTGGCAAAGCTATTGTTATCACTATTATTATTCCCATTTTAAAGATAAACAGAGGTTCAGAGACATTAACTTGCTCAGTCAAGATCACACAATTGGATGGGGGCAAAGTTCAGCCACGGAGTGCTTTCCTAGCATGGGTGATATCCTGAACTGAGGTTTGAACCCAGAGCCCAAATGAGAAATGATTATGCTGAGTTGAAATTAACTGACATTAATAAGTACAAGGTTAGAAGAGGAACATATTTTTCTCATTTACTTATTCAACAAACAGAAACAATATCTACTGTGTGTCCTCTCTAAACCAATTGTTGATCCCCTTGGAAGATTAAATCAATGAAACATGATGTGTTCCTTCAGGGCTGAATCTCTTGTCCTAGGCAGCAAGGCAGGAAAGCTATGGCTGTAGATTCCCTAGCTCTTGACACTACCTCAGATGGGACTGTTCCCCGCTTATCTCCGGAGGTCTGTGCTGGGAGGGCCCCCCAGGTTGTTAGCGTCTGCTCTTCTCACGCCTCTCCCAGGGCTCCTTTCCCTGGTCTCTTCCCTTCTCTGTCCCACTCAGGGCACCCACACACAAACTCACTGGAAGCCCCAGCACCTGCCTGTCTTCACCCTTGGAGTTCTACCCGTTTGGCTCAGTCCTGGGGCTAGTGGGGAGAGCTTGGCGCCTTCCCAGAGGCAGGGAGGAGGGAGGCTGGGAACACAGGCTGGGGCTTGGTGTCGCAATTCCGGGCCGTGCCGGGACCTTTGCTCCGCGAGGTGTCCATGGGGGGGGGGGGGGGGAGGGAACGCTGACTCTGGAGGCTGCTGGGATTAGGGTGGGGGTGCCTGAGAAGCAGTCCTTCTGTAAGAGAAAAGAGCCTCCAGGGTGAGGAGAGGAAGGAGAGAAATGGAACTGGGCCGGTCTGCGGGGAAACTGGACAGTCTTGGTAGAGGGTAGGGGACAGGGTGGCGCCGGCTGGGGAGGAGTCAGCCTGGTGGGGAAGCTACCTCGTGGGCGGGGGCCTGAGGAGGCTAAGGGCTCCGGGTCGCGAGTCAGAAGGGGCGGTGGTCCGACCCCTTGGCAGTCCATCCCCTCAGCCTTTTCCTACATTAGTGCTTCTCCCCGCTGGCCCCGGGGTGCTCAGCTCCAGTCCCTGGCTGCCCGCAGCGGCCTCGAGGCCCGGTACTGCAACACCCTCTTCTCCCAGCAAGGGGGCTCCAGAGACTACGTAGCAGGAAGTCTGGTGGCCTGGGGATTCGGCGGGTCAGCTCCTCGACAGTGGCCCGACAGTGGCCCGAGGCTCTGTCTTTGCCTTTGGGGTTGGGAAGGGTGGGATGGGAGGATGTTCTAGGAAAGGATCTCTGGGGAGAAGTGAGGACTAACGGGAGCTCCGGGCAGGAATAGAGTTTTACTAGATCTCAGAACTGGAGGGTTCTGGGAGAAGAGGCCCTGTACTGGGAGATTCTTGGGACAAGAACTTTATGCTGGGACTTCAGAAATGGCAGGGAAAAGATTCGAGCAGGCAGACTTATAGAGTAGGCTTGGATCCAGTCTTGTAGTCCTGCCAGCTTCGGTTCTCTCTACTGTTAGAGCACAGGAAAGGACCCTCCGCAGAGCTGGAGCTGGGTGCCGAGAAGGATAGAACAAAGCTGGCTGAGAACTCAAACAAATCAGGATTCTGCTCTTGGCTCTGCCACCTCCACCTGTGTGGCTACAGGCAGTTTCCTTAATCTCTTTGAACCTTAGTTTTCTTATCTTTAAAATAGACTTAAGAATAGTCCTGACAGACTGGAGGTATAGTTCAATGGCAGACCATTTTGCCCAGCCTGCATGAAGTCCTGGGTTCAGTCTCCAGAACTGGGAAAAGAAAAAAATATATAGAGAGACCTGACTTCATAGAGATATAACAAAGAAGACTTCACAAGCTAACACATGACAAGTAAATGTCCGCTGACAATGTGAGGTCAGGTAAAAGGCAGCACAGGGGGAGCAGAGGCCTGGTTCTAAAAGAGTGTAACCTGGATCATCCCTGCAGGACAATGTCTTGGTAATGTCCAGGGCTCCAGGAAGAGATGTCCTTGTGGCTGGAGGCCCCAGTGCCTGATGCTTCTCCTGGTAAGCTGCTTTATTCAGACCTTCTCCCCTGAGCCCAGGCCTGTGGCTCATCTCCTACCTCGGGAATCAACTCTTTGCTACCTGTGTCCAGCACTCCTGAAAAGCCCAAGGCAGATGTATCCTTCTAGTACTTGATCAGTGCAAACCCTGTGGAGGCCTCAGTCTGAGTTTGTTTCTGCGGAGTGCTGACATGTCTGATGCTTAGACAGCTCTAGATTTGAGAGTCCTGCCTGATCTATGGATGCCCCCCAGCACCCCCAAGGAAGGCTAGCATCTTTATATAAGATCTTGGACTGCAAGATTGAAGATCAAAGGACTGACTAACTAGTCCTAGATCCCACAAATCCTGGAATCTAAAAGCATGAGCTGGGGCTTGGCTGCACCCCCTCTCCTTTTTTTCTTCTTCCTGAGACAGGGTTTCTCTGTGTAGTGGTGGCTAACTGGCTATCTTGGAAGCTCTGTAAACCATGATGGCCTCGAACTCAGAGATCCACTTGCCTCTGCCTCCCAAGTGCTGGGATTAAAGGTGTTCACCACTCTGCCTGGCTACCTTGGCTGCCTCCTAAGGGTCGAGTTAAGTTTGTAGTTTCCTAGCCAAGACACTTGGGGACGGAGTCTGGATAGATCTCGAACCTACCCCCACTCCCCCGTCCCTCTTTTGGGCTCAGACTCTGCAACAGAGTTGTGGAAGGCAGAAACCCAAGATGCAAGAGACCAGGAAGGCAACAGTTGCATCCCCAGGGAAGAAGCCAGGATGCCCCAATCAGCTGGAGGTGCTTTGAGGATGGGGTTGGAGGCAGCAGAGCCCACAGTCCTGCTCCCCAGGACAGAAACCCTTCCAGAGCCTACAGGTAAGCAGCACATGGATTTGGAGAAGATAGGGACTCCCTAGATCTGGGAAGGGAATTCTGGAACACTTTACCTTCTAATGTACAGTTATGTCCAAAAGCTTTGGGCCAGCTAGATCTGAGTGACTTCGGTGTGAATTTTACCTGTGTCTTGCTGAGCCTCAATTTCCTTGCTTATGAACTGAAATCAACCCTTACGATTGTCTTAAGGATCAGTGTTTATAAAGAGCTCAGAGAGCACCTAGGACATAATAGTCCTTGGGAAAGGACAGCAGCTGTTTTAATACATTAAGTCAGGCACTGTGGCATGCTCCAGTAATTCCAGCTACTCTGGAAACTGAGACAAGATCACTTGATCCCAGGAGTTCAGTCCAACCTAGGCTACATGGGGTGCGGGGGTATGAATGAGAGAGACTGTCATCCAATGAAGGGAAGGGAATGCAGAGTACCTATTCAGGAGTTACCAAGGAAGGAAAGACATTAAGCCTTGTGTCTGTATCCAGAGCTTCGTCCACAAAAGCGGAAAAAGGGGCCAGCCCCGAAAATGCTGGGGAATGAGCTGTGCAGCGTATGCGGGGACAAAGCCTCTGGCTTCCATTACAACGTACTGAGCTGTGAGGGCTGCAAGGGATTCTTCCGCCGCAGCGTCATCAAGGGAGCACGCTATGTTTGCCACAGCGGTGGCCACTGTCCCATGGACACCTACATGCGGCGGAAATGCCAGGAGTGTCGGCTTCGCAAATGCCGCCAGGCGGGCATGCGTGAGGAGTGTAAGTGTCAGGGGCAGGGACTGGGAAGAGCTGATGGGAAAATACTGGTGCCCTGCTGTGAAGGCAGGCAGGGATCTCCTGAGTGGGAGCTAAAACTTTCTTAACTGGGCATAGTGGCACAGGCTTTTAGTCCTGCGCTCAGGAGGCAGAGGTGGATCTCTGTGAGTTCTAAGGCCAGCCCGGTCTACAGAGTGTGTTCCAGGACAGCCAAGAGCTACATAATGAGACCGCGTCTTGGGGGGAAAAATAAAAATAAAAAACATCCTTTTATACACATTTTGCTTCTGGAGCCTCAAAGCATCCTTTCCGCCCATCTGCTGCTCGTTCACCCTTGCCCCACTTCACCTCACATCTGGCCCCGTCTTTAGGCGTCTTGTCGGAAGAACAGATCCGCTTGAAGAAACTGAAGCGTCAAGAAGAGGAACAGGCTCAAGCCACATCGGTGTCCCCAAGGGTTTCCTCACCTCCCCAAGTCCTGCCGCAGCTCAGCCCAGAGCAACTGGGCATGATTGAGAAGCTGGTCGCTGCCCAGCAACAGTGTAATAGACGCTCCTTTTCTGACCGACTTCGAGTCACGGTACTTGATGGCCGGGGAGAGGTGGCTGTGCCGGCAGCAGTGGCTACCTTCTTGATATCTGACTCACAGCGCTTTACCCTTTCCTTCCTTGCGTGCTCTGGGTAGCCTTGGCCCATTGCACCGGATCCTCAGAGCCGGGAAGCCCGTCAACAGCGCTTTGCCCACTTTACTGAGCTGGCCATCGTTTCGGTGCAGGAGATCGTCGACTTTGCCAAACAGCTCCCTGGCTTCCTACAGCTCAGCAGGGAAGACCAGATCGCCTTGCTGAAGACCTCTGCAATCGAGGTGGCTGAAAAGGGAATGGGATGAAGGGAGAACCAGAGTAGGATTATCTGTAGAGGGCCTCCAGATATCCAGCTTGGAGAGTCCAAGCCATTGGGAAAGGGAATCAACCTTTCAAAGGTCATGTACCAAGACCAGCCCCTTCATCCCCATTTGAAAGCTGCTGCTTATATGCAGGTGATGCTTCTGGAGACATCACGGAGATACAATCCTGGAAGCGAGAGCATCACCTTCCTCAAGGATTTCAGTTACAACCGGGAAGACTTTGCCAAAGCAGGTGAGACCTAAGATGGTCAGGGGACTGGCACTTTCCATCATGGGGCCCATTGTGATTAGAGAACCCCGGACCTAAGGTCTGGGTGATGGTACAGTAAAGTCATCACTTGTTTTTCCAAGAGAGAAGCTGGGCATTGTTGATCGGTCACCAACTGCTCCAAACTTGACTCCTGTCCCCTGACACATCTGGCCTCTAGTTTTCAATTGTGTTCTGGATTCTGAGCTCCTTTGAGGAGACCAGGCAAGGCTGAGCAATGGTCTTCATTCTTGCTTTAGCTAATGAAGCTTCACTTAAATCTTCACTGTGCTTCTGCTTAACATTTGCAATATTGTGTAGCTAGGAAAAAAAATCGAAAACCACTGTATCCAGCCTCTTAACAGACAAAAGGTAAGAAACCTTTTTCAGGTAAGGCTCTTTAAGGATCATGAAGGCTAACTTGACCCTTACTCTATTTCCGTCCCTCTTCCTGATAAGCTGTAGAACCAGAGTAGAAGCATGACAAGCATGCAGAATCAAATTCAGTCTGTAGTGTTTTCTCTTAGAACTGGTTCAAAACTGGTGCTGAGGGGCTGCTTCTTGCTCACGGCTATGCAGTGGGGGTTTCTCTTATTCATGTATTGCTGATGTTGATGAGATTGGGGCTGACAAAGGATAGAAGTCTGGAGGAGATTTAGGAGTTTGGCAGCTGAGAGAGCAGGCGGCGGAATACAGCTAATGTTGTGACTGTTCCCAGGGCCGATAGATCCTGGGTTCCAGGCCAGAGTTCAGAAAGCTTTCCCTGGCATCTGCTGACTCAGGCCAACCCATGGGCCTCTTGACCCTGTGCAGGCTTTCTAGGAAGGCCTCCCTTAACTGTGGGGAAGGCCGAGGCTCTGTCAGGCCCTGTTGTGTTTCTTTGCTTTCTTAATGTCTAGGTACCTCGTGGGTGATGTGATGGCTCTGTCTAGCCTTAAAGCCCAGCTCCTCCCTCTTTTCTCCCAAACGCCTTTCCCTCAAAGGGTTGCTATCGACTTTCTTAACCCTTGCCTCTGTCAGAACACTCTTTTTCCTGGACCCTTCCCGTTCCTTCGGCGTCTGTGGACTTGTGTATCTCAATCTGCACCTATTTATAAGATTTCTTTATTTAAGCAGTTTTGATGCCATCTTGTTTTTCGTTACTCATTTTTCCAGTGTGTTCTTGGGAAAAGGGAACAGAAGGCTCTTTTTATTTTTTCTTTCTTCTCTTTTTAACCATCTTTTTTTTTTTAAGGTTTGACTATCTTGTTTTCTCTCTCTCTCACTTTTTTTTTTTTGTCCTGCTGTTTCTTTCTCTAGAGGCTCTGTTTTGTCAAGTCTCATTCCCCTCCACATCCACTACCATATGTTGCACACTGTGGCCAATGATGTGAACCAATCTCATTTGAGGGGTTCTTTCAGTAAGCATTCGCAGACCCTCACAGGAGCACAACTCAATTCTAGAAGCTTCTCTCTTTCTTCATATGAAGGGGCTTTTAAGCACATATTGGAGCTTAATTTTTTCATCCAGGAATGCTTTATAAAATGAAGCTTGCCTGTTGAATAGATCGATGTCAGGGTGAAAGTACAGGAAGTGACTAATCAAGAAACCTCGAATGGAGAAGCATAGCAGATGGTTGCTAAAAGAAATCTGAGAAAGCCTAGAAAACCATGCGGGGTTTGTTGACAGTGAGGATAGAGGTGTTCACCAGGTGTCTAGGCTGCGGGTCAGGGGTTATCCGTGCTCATTGTGTTCTCTGCAGGAAGACTGGTTTATTATTGTTGGGTTTTGTTGTTATTGTTTAACTGGGAGACAAATATTAGGATCAACGGTTCAAGTCCATGGGCTGGGGAGGTGGCACACATCTGGAACCCCAGTGCTGGGGAGCAGGCAGAGACAGAAGAATCCCTGGGACTCACTGGCCAGCCAGTCGAGACGAAACGGCTTGCTATGGGTTTAGTGAGAGACTTGTGTCTCAAAAACCTAAGTTGGAAAACAGTAGAGGAAGACACCTGAGATCATTTCTGGTCTCTGCATGAGCATGCACGGGCAAGTGCACCCCCTCCTCATATACATGTACACACACACACACATGACCATCCTTGGCTACATAGGGAATATGAGGCTAGCCTAGGGTTATGTGAGCCCTCCTGTCTGTCTGTCTGTCTGTCTGTCTATCTATCTATCTATCTACACACATCATGAATAAACAAGCAAAAACAATCACTCCAAAACCCCAAAACAAAAACCAAGGGAGAAGCCAGGCATGATGGAACACACTTTTAATCCCAGGATCTGGGAGACAGAGGCAGGCAGATATATGTGAGTTCTAGGCCAGCCTGGTCTACATAGTGAGTTCCAGAACAGTTAAGGGCTATGTACAGAGACCCCGTGTCTTTTACACACACAAATGCCAACCAAAGGGGATATAGTTTAGTTGATAGGATGTTTGCCTAGTATATGAGGGCCTGAAATTGACTGCCAGCGCCATATAAACTAGCTGTGATAGCAAACACCCATAATAGCAGCACTCATAAGGTAGAAGCAGGAGAATCTGAAATCCAAGGTCAACCTCAGCTTGGTGAACTTGAGGCCAGGCTGGGCTCCATGAGACTTTATCACAAAAATGAAGTCTTTAAAAAATGTAATGAACACATAATAGATATCTCCTCCTCCTCCTCCTCTTCCTCCTCCTCTTCTCCTCCTTCTCCTCCTCCTCTCCTCCTCCTCCTCTTCCTTCTCCTCCTTTCTTCTCTTCTTTTTTTTTTTTTCCCAAGACACAGTTTCTCTCTTGTAACTCTGGCTGTCCTGGAGCTAGCTCTGTAGACCAGGCTGGCCTCAAACTCAGAGATCCACCTGCCTCTGTCTCTCAATTGCTGGGATGAAAGGCATGCACTACCACTGCCTGGCTCCGTTTATTTTTCTAAGAAGTTTATGAGAAGATATTATTGTCTCCATATTACAGATGGGGACCCTAAGACACAGAAAGGTTAAATAACTTCCCTCAAGTCACCCAGCTTAGTAAATGTAGGTAGGTAAATAAGGAGTCAAATTCTGGTAGTCTCGAACCTCAGTCCACACCCTCAGCCACTTTGCTGTATTCTCTTCAGGGTGTGATATATCAGCTGTAACTCTGTATTCAGATAAGGCCATTTGCCAGCCCCAAAAGGCTTCATTATAAGAAAAAGTAAGAGATACCTTTATTTCTAGAAACGTGGCACCCTTGAGAATCCTAATAACTGTTATTTAATTCAACACATTTTATGTGTCATTGACATTGTGCTAAATTTTCTGCATACTTTTATCATATAACCGTTTGTATTCGTTACTTTTCTCGATTCCACGACGAGATCCCTGCCAAAGGCAAGGAAGGAGGGGTTGCATTGGCTCCTGGACTGAGGGTGTAGTCCATCATGGGGTTAAGGCATGGCAGCAGAAGGTGTAGATAGTCACATCAGATTCACAGTCAGGAAGCAGAGACAGATAAATACGAGTGCTCAGCTTTCTTTTTACGAACTTCCTCAGAGACATGCCTAGAGATTTGTCCCCTAGGTGATTTTAGGATTCTGGAAAGTTGCCATCAAGTAACCATCACACCATTTCAATAGGTTTTTGTTTTGTTTGAGACAGGGTCTTGTTACGTTGCCTTAACTGGCTTGGAGCTTGGAATCCTCTTGCCTCAGCTTTTCAAGTGCTGGACGTCCATTCGTGTGCCGCCATGCCCAGCACACTAGTTTTGTTAGATAGGTTCAGCCATGACTCCCATTCCACAGAGGAGGTTTAGAGAAGTTAAGACGCTTGCTCTGACGTAGCAGAACCCTGGAGACCTTTTAGTGACTTCCTAGCAGTTCCCCACATTGGGGTGGAGGATTTCTCTGTGCTCCTGCCACCATCCTCAGCCCCCCTCCTTCTCCCCCAGGGCTTCAGGTGGAGTTCATCAACCCCATCTTTGAGTTCTCCAGAGCCATGAATGAACTGCAACTCAATGATGCTGAGTTTGCTTTGCTCATTGCCATCAGCATCTTCTCTGCAGGTGCGGAGGAGGGGCAAGGGGGAAACTGAGTAAGAGACTTTTACCCAGGAGGGCTGTAGCCCCTACAGGGCAGGAAGCATGGGTGTGGAGGACCCTGCTGTATTATTTGTGGATCAGAGAGGTTGGGTGGGACATGTCCCTATTTGGGAGTTACGATTTGGGGTATAGAACTAAGACCTTGGCCAGACCTGCTCCTCAACTCTGTTGGTGACCTATAGACCGGCCCAACGTTCAGGACCAGCTCCAAGTAGAGAGGCTGCAACACACATATGTGGAGGCCCTGCATGCCTATGTCTCCATCAACCACCCCCACGTGAGTGCCCCCCCAGTTCCTTTTTCTTCTGCTCTTCAGGCCCATTTTCTGATACCCACTTTCTTTCAAGAATCCTTCTGCCTACACCTAGCACAGGCAATTCTTTATCTCTCTCACAAATTCCCTGCCCAGTCTCACCTTCTCTGAGGAAGAGCAACAACTAGACTCACTCTCCTCCCCTTTTCTTTTCCAGGACCGACTGATGTTCCCACGGATGTTAATGAAGTTGGTTAGCCTCCGGACTTTGAGCAGCGTCCATTCAGAGCAAGTGTTTGCACTTCGCCTGCAGGACAAAAAGCTTCCCCCGTTGCTGTCTGAGATCTGGGATGTGCACGAATGAATGTTCTTCCTCCACATCCTCTGTGTTTGGGGCCACATGGCTGAGGCTTACTGACTGCTTCCTAGAGGTGGAGCAGACTGAGAAGGGCAAACATTCCTGGGAGCTCCTCACATAGCATTAAAGGAGAGTTAAAGGACTGGGTGTTTTGTGGCTGCTGGGCAATTGGGGACCTGCTAACATTGTGCACCATCTGAAGACCTTGTTGAGCCAACCAAATAAACTAGCCAAGAGGGACACTTTGCACAGGGTTCTTCGGAGCCCTGCCCATCCTGCCTCTACCACTTCCTGTTTTTCCCCACAGGGCCCCAAAGAAATTCTCCACTATCACTCTGTGGCTTGGCTATAAATGCCTCAGGGCTGCTTTGCCGATAGATCTGGCACTCAGTACAGGAAGGCCAAGACGAATGCAGAACTAGGGAAATCAATTTCCGGATCAAGGGTGGGGGTGCTGCATTGGTGGAGGAAGCCTGTGTCCATTAGGATCTGCTTCCAGACTCAGACAGAGGAGAGAGGCAAAACCCCAAGCCATAGCTTCTGTTCACTGGGCCCATGGCATAAGAGAAGTGCTCAGGCTTAAATGCACCTTCCCCTTTAATGATCCAGGTAGGAACAGGTGCTCTTTCTGGGGGTTGGGGAGGAAGTTGGATCTTAAGCACTAACTCAACAGTACACTTCACGTGTGTGCATAATGTCTTAATTTTTCCATTGGCTTCTGCAAAAGAGTACGGCCTTAAAGACCCAGGGCAGGGTAATACTTCCCTTAGGGCTCTGTGCCCGGTGGAACTCGGAAAGTCCCCGGAGGCCAGTGGAAGATAGCCGCCGTTTGAGTTGTCAAAAGGACTGGACTCCATTTCCCAGCAGGCATCGCGGCACCGTGTTTCCCCCACCTTGGTGTGTGCCAGCCTGAAGTCCCCCCCCCGCCATCCAGAATTGGTAGATTCCAGCGGCAGACTATTTGGCTTTCCAGCCTGGGCGGCTGGGCATGTCCAAACAGCGAGCGGGGAGGGGGCAGGTTAGGTTTGGAGAAACTGTCAGAAAGTCTTGGGGGCAGTTTATTTTGCGAAGCACTTCCAGATTAATCACCATTTCTTCAAGACAGGCTCCATAACCAAGTCGAATTAAAAGCTGTCTGAGCAACCAAAACAAGAGGTATTCCTTTGAGTCCTCCCCTTGGCACCTGCCCGCACTGGGCCGGCCCAGTGCTTCCCACCTCGTTCCCACTCCCACACCGATAGGTGTGTGCGCAGCCGCCTTCCTCCCTGCGCTCGGCTTGGTGCAGCCCTGTCCCCTGGACGGCGGATGGTACGGCCCCGGCCCCCTCGGCCTCCCCCTCCCGCAACTGGCCCGAGTGGTACGCGCCCCCCGGTGCAGACGCGGAACTGGCGGCGCCCGGCTGGGAAGCGAAGAGCGCTCCGCGGCCGGGAGGCGTTGGGCGGGCCAGGCAGGTTCTTCTGAGCTCGGGAGGTAGGGGAGTGCGTGCCGTCGGGAGCACGGCGTGGGTTTCTGGGAGGAAAGCGGCTCCTGGAGGAAGGGGTCTCCGGGGAGGCCCTGATGGAGCGCGAGGGGGCGTGGAGCCTGCTGAGAGAGTGAGGCGGGGGTCGAGGCGGGGCGCCCGGGCTGCGGAAGGGCTGCGGGCTGGCGCAGAGCTCCGCTCCCTCCCGGCTCGCCGTGCGGGTTCCGGGGTGGGGGCGAGGAGCTGTCCAGCAGGTGAGGGGGCGGGCAGAGCTGTCCAGCCCCGGGCCCGAGCGGGCACCGGCGCCTGGAGCGTGCGCGCGTGCGTGCGTGCGCATGCCTTATTTTTGATTAGCGTTTGGAAGAGAACCGCGTTTGGTTCATATATATATGTAGATATACATATATGTGTGTGTATATGTATATACACACACACGTATATATATAAATATATTTACATTTCATTCTTCAATATCGAGTTGCTGAAGATAAGGCACGCCATTTAATATTTGCTGCAGTTGCTCCCCTTATCCTCTTGTAGATCAATTCTTCCTCGTGCTCTCTCCTCCTTCCTCAGTCATAACCATCGCTGGCTTCATTGCTCCAGTTTTCCCCCACGCTGGACCAGTCTGCTGATGAGCTTGCAAGGTCACTGCCTGGGGAGGAGGAGGAAGGGGAGGAAACCCGTTGTGCTCACGTCAGCGAAGATGTCATATCGTCCTTGGGTCGGGTTCCTGTGGTTTTTACTATGAGATCCTGCCCCGAGTGAGGGGAGAACCCACAGGGTTGGTAGCATGGCCATTGTAGGCTGAAAAGGCATAGATTACCTAAAGGTCCATGGATTCTAGATGTGGATGGTGATGTAGGATTATAGCAGAAAGGGGTGCTTAGAGATTCGGACTAAGGATGAAGAGCTAGGGGCTCTACATTAGTAAATAGGATTGAAGTAAGAGGCAGAGTCTGAGCCTGGTTGGTTATGAAGACTGCAGGAGTTATAGGTGGTGTTAAAGGATTTAGAGTATGTGGGGAAGGCAGAGAAGGAAAGGAGTGGCCTTGAATGTCTCTATAGTTTGAGTATCTGAAGTCAGTGGCTATTGATGGAATAGGAATTGAGCCTAAAAATATATCCTGTCATTGCTAACTAGGACAGACTCAAGATCTTAGGTTCCTGTAACTCTGAAAGGAGACAGGACTGTAGAATATGGTAATTGACTTGAATTTGGAGAGGGGCTTCATCTCACCACTACTAGAGAGGCCCTAGTAAATTAGTGGCTAATTTACTAGTAGGAGAAAGCTTTAGCACCCATTTTAGAGATTTTAGCCAGAAGATGCTTCTGGTGTTCAGTGTAGACCTGTATTTAAAGATTCAGCCTACAATTCTGGACCTACAAATTCTGTTTTATTGTAAGGTGCTGTAAATAGGTCTTGTTTATAGCTAGGTATTTCTATATAGAACACACTATGGTTTTAACCCATATCCCATTTCGTATCTTCATTTCTGTCTTTTATTTCTTTTAGGAAGAGGGGAGCTTAGCTCTATAAAGGTGCCCCACTTCTGCAATATGCTCATTTCAATGGTAGTTGGGAGAACCAGAGAACTGTTTGGGATTATTGAGAGTAATGAACCCCAGAAATGATCAGATGTGTGGCATGCTCAGGAACTTGAGGGTGAAGAGCTATTTCTAGTAAAAGCCACAGTGGGATAAAAACAACCACAGATAGTGAAGATAACCTGATTCTTAGCAGATGCTGTCAATGGAATAGGTGTCTACAGGGTTAGGGAGAATGATATGTTACAGGTTGTGGCTGGCTTTGGAGTAGCAGCTGCTAGCACTGTTCGGTCACCAAGCAGGGGAGGGACTATGGCTCTGCTATAAATAGTGCTGGGAGCCAGAGTCACCATGGAGACAAAACTGAATCCTATTACCTGTGGGTCCTCTATTGGGAGCAAGGGGGAGAGAGGGAACAATATTTTGAGGACACCAGAGGTATTGTAAATAGGTTTTGTTTATGGGTAGAGGAGAGACAAGAAAAAAAAAAAAAACCTCCTTATCTAAATCAAATAGTGCCTTCAGTATTACAGGCAATGTGTATGTCTGTAGTATGAGAGTGTACACAGCACACATGAAGTGGGGTGTGTTTAGGTGTATGTAGTAGTATAATAGGATTGTATACAGTGAGCAAGGTCTCAGTGTGGCCATAGAAGCAAAATCTTAGAGCACTGGAAATACCCTGTACTGGAATGAAACATTTTATTTAGAAGTATATGAAAATCTAATAGGAAATATAGATTCTTCTTAAATATATTTGTTTATTTTATGTGAGTGTGTGTGTGTGTGTGTGTGTCTGTGTGTGTGTGTGTGTGTGTGTGTGTGTGTGCTCTGTGAGCCCAACCTGAGAAAAGAGTGACAGATTCCCTGGAACTAAAGTTACAGGCAGGTGTGAGCTACCCAATGTGGGTGCTTGGAACTGAACCTAGGTCTTCTAGAAGAGACACAAGTGCTCATAACTGTGGAGCCATTTCTCTGATCCTCAGGAAATAGTCCATTTTTAGTATCATGTGAGCTTGTCCTAATTTTAGGCTTATAGTTTAGAAATTCCTTTGCACACTTCCCCTGTACTTGCAGAAACCCTAGTGTTTTCAGTACCTAGTTCATAATCTCTGCAAGATAGAGAAAGATCAGACCCTCCCCCCCCACTCCTGGGGAGCATATTGTATTACTGAAGCCGATCCCAAGACCAGAATAGACACCACTATCTATTGGTTAAGCACCAAGGGCAGAGGTAGTTCCCGTAGCCGCTGGCCCCCTTTCTTGCTTGAACTGGGAAAACTAGAGATGAGACAGTTGGGACATGGACATTCTTCATATGAGAGCATATGACTAGACTATCCAGCTGTTGTTACTGTCTGAGTACAATTAACCGGAATGCCTATATGATAGTTACACATCAAACTGAATGCCGCTTAGTGGGACAGAATAATTAGGTTTCCATCTAGACATAAAAGCACAGATTAGTGCTGTTCAGAGAGTCTCGTTTGATCTTGGTCACCCCTGGAGTAGTCCTGAAACTGACTTTTTTGTTACCATAATTATTCAGTCTAGATTAGACTGCCTAGGTCGGTTTTTCAGAAACAAGGCCTCAGGAACTAGCCTGGAAATCAGCCTGTTAGCAGTGCTGAGCCATTATTTCCCCAACTCCTCTTCCTTCTTTTTGTGGTGCTATGGACTGAAACCATACCAGATAACATATGTAATAACATAGTTGAATACATACTAGATAAGTACTCGGGCACTAAGCTATACCTTCAACCGCTATTCTATTTGAAACTTGACTCTGGGAGCCCATAAACCTAGACAACCACCAGTCTAAGCAAGTGTCGAATTCTATCCTGAGTATGGAAGTGGAAGGCCTTCTGACCTATGCCCCTGGCTGAGATGAAACTGAGAGGGATGATTCCCTTTGGCATAGCCATGGATATTTATCAGTACTTTCCCCTATTGGATTTTCAGATTATATCAGGACTCCTCCTGGGAATGCTGACTCCTTGCTCAGTGCCCTGAAGTTTCTCTGCAATGAACTGATAAATTGGAACCATGGTGCAAAAGAAGTTCTGCCCGCGATTACTTGACTACCTAGTGATTGTAGGGGCGAGGTAACCAAGAAGCTTGATGATTGTCTTGTTCTGTGGGGCAGTACAACGTCTTCAGTTATTCTCACATCTTATTTTCATGTTGCTTTGCATGTCTTATTCTTCCTTATTGTTTTAATCTGATGGAAACATTAATGTTGGTCTGGAAAGCCATACAGTTGGGTGGTGCGAGAAGACCGGTCTGGAGAGAAACAACAGAACTGAGCTGTGTTTTGTTTTGTTTGAGGCAAGGTCTCTCTGTGTAGTCCTCGCCGACCTGGAACTTGCTGTGTAGACCAGGTTGGCTTCCAACGCAGAGATCCACCTGCCTCTGCCTCCTGAGTGCAGGTACTAAAGGCATGTGCCACCACACACAGCTCAACACTCAACTTTTCACTCACACTTTTGGGTAGGTGAGATGGCTCAGTGGGTAATGATGCTTGCCACCAAGCCTGACAACCTAAATTAAATCCCCGGGACCCACATGGCGGAAGGAGAGAGTTACCTCCCGCAAGGTATACCTTGACCTCCACATATGTTCTGAAGCATGCATGTTGCCTCTCATAAGTAAATACATACTAAACTCATAGTTTGTGATTTCTGAGCAAATGTGCTCTTTATAGGCAAGTTTTCATAGTTTGTGAAAAGGGGAAAGCACACCGTACTCCTTTTCTATCTGCGAATATTCTTGTGGCACTTTGTTAGGTAAGGTGCTTTGGAAGGTGCTCATCATCTTTAGGTATTGTTGACGACCTTACTGTTGAAACTTTCAGGATAGTGCCTTAAGGACAGTGCACACTTCATCTAGTCTGCCAGTTAAACTTGGCAAGCAGTCCCCAGACATCCAAAGTCCTATAATTGGCTTACTTTATCCAGACATATCTTTGAACTTCATTTGTTGCTGTGGTGAACGCGTGATAGTGTTGCATATGCTTTTGGGCTGCTGAGTGTGTCTTTATGTCCCCCAGGCACCCCAGCAGCGACAGTGTGGCTCAGACTCCCGAACTGTTGCGGCGGTACCCATTAGAGGATCACCCTGAGTTTCCCCTGCCCCCGGATGTGGTGTTCTTCTGCCAGCCAGAGGGATGCCTGAGTGTGCGGCAGCGGCGCATGAGCCTTCGGGATGACACCTCCTTTGTCTTCACCCTAACCGACAAGGACACTGGAGTCACCCGTTACGGCATCTGTGTTAACTTCTACCGCTCCTTCCAAAAGCGAATGCCAAAGGAGAAGGTGGAAGGCGGAGCAGGATCCCGTGGGAAAGAAGGGACTCACGCTGCTTGTGCCTCAGAAGAGGTTGGCACTGAGAGCTCAGAGAGTGGCTCGACCTTGCAGCCTCCTAGTGCGGCTGACCCCACTCCTGACGTGAGCCAGTCTCCCCGGGGCAAACGCCGGGCGAGGGGCAGCCGCTCCCGCAACAGTACCCTGACATCCCTGTGTGTGCTCAGCCACTACCCTTTCTTCTCCACCTTCAGAGAGTGTCTGTATACTCTCAAGCGTCTGGTAGACTGCTGTAGCGAACGGCTGCTAGGCAAGAAACTGGGCATCCCTCGAGGGGTACAAAGGTATGGATGGCTTGCTGCTGATGCTCGGAAGAAAGGGGAGACGTTTAGAGGTTACCATGATCAGTCGGTGAAGGGGGTAATTTCCCCTACAACCCGTGCTCCTTCAGGACCGCTTACACAATTTATTTCCGATCTAAAGACTGCTGAGAGTTGGACCTCCTGCTGCAGCTGTGTGTATAGAACTGCTGAGGAGTTTGGTGTTTGACGGTGGACATGACATTGGGTTCTATCACATAAACCTTTCTACACCCGTTTCCATCATCATATATACCCTCTGGTCCCATCTGAGCTTAGAGAGCGGGCTTCCCTAACAATACTCCCCTTCCACTTGTTACCGTGGCTTTAGTGAGTTTCAGTACTGTCAGCTGCTAATGCTTCTGTGTCTGAGTCTTGCTATGTGCTCCTCAGGGACACCATGTGGCGAATCTTTACTGGATCACTGCTAGTGGAGGAGAAGTCAAGCGCCCTCCTGCACGACCTTCGAGAGATTGAGGCGTGGATCTATCGGTTGCTACGCTCCCCAGTACCTGTCTCTGGGCAGAAGCGAGTGGACATTGAGGTCCTCCCCCAGGAACTCCAGCCAGCTCTGACCTTCGCTCTTCCAGACCCCTCTCGATTCACCCTAGTGGATTTCCCACTCCACCTTCCCTTGGAACTTCTGGGTGTGGATGCTTGTCTTCAGGTGCTAACTTGCATCCTGTTGGAGCACAAGGTGAGAGGGCTGGCTCTGTAGACCTTTCTAAGGAGAGAGCCATACAACATGTTGGGAGCTAGATGATGAGCTTTTTAAGGACAAGAACTGTGTCCCTTTCATCTTTTTATTCCCAGGAGGTAATGTGATGGCTAGTATATAGCAGGTTATTTGGTAAGCATGAGTTGAACTACAATACTGATGTCATGCAGAATGCTTTGCTGAGTTCTCCTTTGTTATACTGATTTCATTCTCTGGGCTATCAGTTGCTCTTTCTCAGTGTGTAGTCCTAGGGTAGGGAGTGGCAGAACGAAGAAGCCAGTGATTCAAGGGAGGATCGCTACCGTGTTTGGGTTGGAGGGTGGCTGGCATGGCAGGGACTGGAGTCACGGTGACTGTGGAGATAGGCTGCAGCTGTAGGCCTCGTGAGCCTGAAATCAAACTGGAGTGCTGGGAGCTGTGTCTAGTAAAGCTTGTTTTGCGCTGCTGAGTGATTTATGTGGCCATGGCAGGTGGTGCTTCAGTCTCGAGACTACAATGCACTCTCCATGTCTGTGATGGCGTTTGTGGCGATGATCTACCCCCTGGAGTATATGTTTCCTGTCATCCCGCTGCTGCCCACCTGCATGGCGTCAGCGGAGCAGGTGAGCCTCAGGGTGTCTTCCTGCTGCGGTGCTCTCGGCTTCTCCGGGGAGGGAGCACAGTGCCAAAGAAGCTATTAATCAGCACTGATCCTCGACCCCTCATAATTTACTAGTCTGAAATTTTTGATGGATTCGAACTAAGTATATGGTAAAACTATGCTATTTGTAGTTTTCGTTTGTTACAGTTAGTGATTATAGACTCTCTGCTACCCTGCCGTAGGTGTTGATATACTGAAATGTATTGTTACCTTTCTGAAATCTAAAAAGTTCCGAATTTTGCAACGCATCTAGCTGCAGGTATTTTGGGAAAGGAATTGTCATCTGCGTTTCCTTATCTAGAAAAACTCTGCCTTGATTAGTGCTCATAACAGGTTTCGCCTTTGTTTCTTACCCTCTTCTATCTTTTCCACAGCTCCTCTTGGCTCCGACCCCATACATCATTGGAGTTCCTGCCAGCTTCTTTCTCTACAAGCTGGACTTCAAAATGCCTGATGATGTGTGGCTAGTAGATCTGGACAGCAACAGGGTGAGGCCCTGGCTAAGGCGTGACATAGGATTGTGCTCTAAACCCAATACCTTTTTTTTTTTCTGGATTATTTCTATCGCAATACTCATTAAAACATTTTTTTTTTCTTCTAATACTGCCTTGACTCTATAGGGCAGATAGACCCTTGCCAGATACTGCCTTGACTCTATAGGGCAGATAGACCCTTGAGTATAGAGTTTAGTCTTGCCAGAATTAAGAACTCCTCCTAAAAGCTCCAAGAGCTGTATTTTTGAATATGTCATTATATAAAGTGTAGACACTCAGGTCATGGTTTTCTTATAAGTTTAAAGTAAGAAGCTCTTTTCTAGCACACATTTAAATTAAATTAACATTCTACAATGTAAGTATATTAAAACTCTTGTAGAAAGCCTATTATGTGTTCATTATTAAATTTTAGACAATAAAGTTAAGGTTAGGTCCAGGCCAGCGAGGTGGCTCAACAGGTAAAGGCTTTGCCTCCGAGTCTGACATCCTGAGTTCAATACCCAGGACCCACATGGAGGAACTCCTGCAAGTTGTCCTCTGTCCTCCACTCATGTGACATGGAGTACCTCCTCCCTTTAAACACAAATAAATATAAAAAGGAAAAATTAAAAGTAAGTATAGGGTCTGGAGAGATGGCTCAGCAGCCGTCTCTTAAGAGCACTTGCTGCTCTTTAAGAGGACCCGAGTTCACCTCCCCGCGCCCACATCAGGTGGCTCACAGCCCTCTGTAACTCCAGCCTTAGGAGATTTAATGCCTTTACTTCTGCTAGCACGTGCATTCATGTGCATGCCCACATGCAGACACATACACTTACACATAACTAAAAATAGTAAAAATAAGATTTAATAAAGTAAACATGAAGAAGAAAATATGATCCATAATCCTATTATTTAGAGATAGTCACTTATGTTATTTAGATATATATCTTTTCAGGCATGTATATATACATATCTCTCATATGTATAGTGTAACATATGTGATAATATCTTATCCATCAAATCTCCCAGTGCATGTTATTTGCTCTTACGTAAGCAGAGCTCCTGGACAGCTCATTCTAAGGTTGTGTCTTTCTTCTCTCTGCTGCAGGTGATTGCCCCCACCAATGCGGAAGTACTACCCATCCTGCCAGAACCGGAATCATTAGAGCTGAAAAAACACTTAAAGCAGGTAGGTGAGGGATGAAAGAAAAGAAGGGGAAGGGTCTGCAAGATGTCCTTCAGGTAATGGTGCTTGCCACCAACTCTGACTACTGGGACCCACGTGGTAGAAGGAGAGAGCCTGCTCATGCAAGTCATCCTCTGAGCGCCACACGTGCACTGTGGCACACATGCACCTACATATGTACACATGCTCGACCCAGAGTAAATTAAAATGTCATAAACGTTTTAAACAGTGGAAGGGACAGATGGCAAGGTTGCTGTAGGAAGGCAGTTGGTCTGGGACCCCTCACGTGAAATACTCTTTCTTTGCCTCGAACATGCTTAAGGAGCGGTAGATACAAACTTTGTGTAGCAGGGTGAATCTTAAAAAGATCGTTTCTAACTCCTTTTTTGCTCTATCACCACCCTGTAATGTACATGATGCCATGTATATGTATATGTGTATGTGTATGTGTATGTATACATCAGGTCATCAGGTGTGGTGGCGCTCACCTAAAATCCCAGCACTCAGGCTGGCAAGGAAGGTTGTGAGTTTGAGGCTAGCCTGGCCTACATGGCAGGATCATCTCAACCCAAACCAACAAAACCAATACTTCACTATCTGTTTCTTGTCATATCTGTTAGTCTTTGTCTTTATAGAATTCCTTCCATCTTGTAAGGTGGGAGTTTGAAGTTTGGACAGACTTGCTTCATAAATCAATTCCAAAGTCCCTATAGATACCCTTTATTTAAAAAAAAAAAAAAATCCCTTTCTTTGAGTCAGCCCTTCAAGCCCAGTTTTTTATTGACTGATTTTTCTTTTTTCTTCTGCATGCTAAACACAGTACCTGAAGGTAAAACAGGACAAGGCTCCATTCCCGTCCCCTGCTGTATGTGTTATGTAGGATCAGCAGTAGATAGCACTGTGCTTATTAGGAGTCCCAGTCTCAACTGAAGGCTCTTTAGAAAGAAGTCTTTTATGTGTGTTGTCTGAAGCATCTAGTAGTGCCTCTAGATCAATGGTTCTCAATCTGTGGGTACCAACCTCTTTGGAGGTCGAATGACCCTTTCACAGGGGTCGTCTAAGACCATCTGCATATCAGATACTTACATTATGATTCATAACAGTAGCAAAGTCACAGTTATGAAGTAGCAGCAAAAATAACTTTATGGTTGGAGATCGCCCAACAGGAGGAGCTGTGTTAAAGGGCCGCAGCATCAGGAAGGTTGAGAAGCACTGGATGGTGTTGGACTGAACTGGGTCATTCCGCATCATCCAGCTCATTCTCACTTGCTTCATCTTTGCGGATGTAATATGATACCTTGTTGCAGCAAAGGCTGGTGAGGGTTGCAAGTTCAGAAGGTTCTCTAGCTGTCTTCACTCGCTGTGTTTGCATTGTTGATGGCTGCTTAAGAATGACTAATGTGAGCCGGGCAGTGGTGGCGCACGCCTTTAATCCCAGCACTGGGGAGGCAGAGGCGGGTGGATCCCTGTGAGTTCGAGGCCAGCCGGGTCTACAGAGTAGTTCCAGGGCATCCAGAGTTACAACAGAGAAACCCTGTCTCAAAAAGGAGGGAGGGGAGAGGGAAGGGGAGAAGGAAGGGGAGAGAGAGGGGGGGGGAAGAGGGAAGGAGGGAGGGATGGATGGAGGAGGAAGAGGGAAAGAGAAGAATGACTAGTGTGAGGGAGAGTACTATACGGATTTGCGCCAGTCTGCTACCGTGTAGTCCATGGACCAGCAGCATTAACAACACTTGGCCTTATTAAAACCACAGACTCACCCCAGATGCACTGATTCCGAATACACTGTGTCACTAGCTCAGGGGGTTCCTAAGCTCACTCACATGTAAAAAGCACTGCCGGTCTAGATCAGTGGACCATAGTGGCCCGTGGAACCTCACAGGCTACTTTAAGTTAGGAATTTAAGTCTCTTGTTTTTTTTGTTGTGTTGTTTTTAACATTTTTAGCTTTTTTTGTTTTTTGTTTTTTTTGAGACAGGGTTTCACTATGTAGTTCTGGCTATCCTGGAGGAGCTCTGGTTTTTGTTTTGTTTTTCAAGACAGGATTTCTCTGTTTGTCTCGAATTCAGAGATCTGCCTGTCTCTGCCTCCGAGTGATGGGATTAAAGGCATGCTCCACCATGTTCCAGTGAGACTCTGGTTTTTCTGTCCTAAGTAGCTCTGTTTTTACAATTCACTTGTTCATTTTTCCGTGTATATTTTGATTTAAAAATCACTACTTGGCTAAAATAAATGGAAGCTATCTGGACTTCAATTTTATTTAAAATGGCCAAGTTTGGACTTAAGATGGACAGCTACATAATTTTGACTATTTTCTAGAAGCTAAGTTATTTGGATTCTTTTTTTCAAAGATACAGACTCTAAAATGAGTTGGTCAAGATTTTCAGATTAGTGCAGTTCTTTGCAGAGAACGTTTTGATCAGAGAGAGCGTGGCGGGTAGAAGACTTTAAAACAGCTCTTTCCTGGGGGCCGAGATTGGCTGCCTGAGAATCTGTCGTATGTCAGGACGTTCTGTTGTCCCGCAGGCCCTAGCCAGCATGAGTCTCAACACTCAGCCCATTCTTAATCTGGAGAAGTTCCACGAGGGCCAGGAGACCCCACTTCTCCTGGGAAGGCCTTCTAGTGACCTTCAGTCCACACCTTCCACTGAATTCAACCCACTCATTTATGGCAATGACGTAGACTCAGTCGATGTTGCAACGAGGTAAGACCGTGAGTTCGAGTCCCTGCCTCTTGCTTTTGAGGGAGATGACCTCCCAGAGCCAGATTTACTCTCTTTATAAAATGTGTATGATATTTGGTTATATTTTCTGCCTCAGCAAAGTAAGGAGAAGGAATAGTTCACACTCTCAGCTTGAAGAGAAAGGCTGGTGGTTCTCTAAGCTCTCCACGATGGTGGTTGGACCTATTAAGTGACTGTGATGGGAGGTGGGCTCAGACCTTGCATCGTGGCTATCCTAACGATACCGGGTATGGGTCTTAGATTATCTCACCACCCGCTTCTTTCCCAGAGTGGCCATGGTACGTTTCTTCAACTCTGCTAACGTGCTGCAGGGCTTTCAGATGCATACACGTACACTGCGACTCTTCCCCCGGCCTGTGGTAGCTTTCCAAGCTGGCTCCTTTCTGGCCTCACGCCCCCGGCAGACTCCCTTTGCTGAGAAACTGGCCAGGACTCAAGCCGTGGAGTACTTTGGAGAATGGATCCTGAACCCTTCTAACTACGCCTTCCAGCGGATTCACAACAGTGAGTCCACCTGCTCCCTGCTTGTCCCTCGTTGCCTTTGCCCCTTGGCGGCCCTGCCTTTTTTCTCCCTTCCTTTGTGTTGCTTTGGACTTCTTCTTTTCCCCACTGCTCACTGCTTTTCCTCTTTGGGTAGATATGTTTGATCCAGCCCTCATTGGTGACAAGCCGAAGTGGTATGCTCATCAGCTGCAGCCCATCCATTATCGAGTCTATGACGGCAGTTCTCAGCTCGCTGAGGCCCTGAGCGTACCGCCGGAGCGCGATTCAGATTCTGACCCCACTGATGACAGGTGAGCAGTCCCTCCTGCTAGGACACGGGAATCTCATAGCAGTTGTTGGTGTGAGTCTTCGAAGCCTTGCATTAAATTTCAGTTGGTTTTCTTCTTTAAAAAAGACTCTGTGTGTGTGTGTGTGTGTGTGTGTGAATGTGTGTGTGTGTGTGTGTAGTGAATGTGTGTGTGTGTAGTGTGTGTGTGTGTGTGTGTAGTGAATGTGTGTGTGTGTGTAGTGAATGTGTGTGTGTGTGTGTAGTGAATGTGTGTGTGTGTGTGTAGTGAATGTGTGTGTGTGTGTAGTGAATGTGTGTGTGTGTGTAGTGAATGTGTGTGTGTGTAGTGATGTGTGTGTGTAGTGAATGTGTGTGTGTGTGTGTGTAGTGAATGTGTGTGTGTGTGTGAATGTGTGTGTGTGTAGTGAATGTGTGTGTGTGTGTGTAGTGAATGTGTGTGTGTGTGTAGTGAATGTGTGTGTGTGTAGCGAATGTGTGTGTGTGTGTAGCGAATGTGTGTGTGTGTAGTGAATGTGTGTGTGTAGTGAATGTGTGTGTGTGTGTGTGTGAATGTGTGTGTGTGTAGTGAATGTGTGTGTGTGTAGTGAATGTGTGTGTGTGTGTGTAGTGAATGTGTGTGTGTGTGTAGTGAATGTGTGTGTGTGTGTGTAGTGAATGTGTGTGTGTGTAGTGAATGTGTGTGTGTGTGTGTGTGTGTGTAGTGAATGTGTGTGTGTGTGTAGTGAATGTGTGTGTGTGTGTAGTGAATGTGTGTGTGTGTAGTGAATGTGTGTGTGTAGTGAATGTGTGTGTGTGTGTGTAGTGAATGTGTGTGTGTGTAGTGAATGTGTGTGTGTGTGTGTAGTGAATGTGTGTGTGTGTGTGTAGTGAATGTGTGTGTGTGTGTGTGTAGTGAATGTGTGTGTGTGTAGTGAATGTGTGTGTGTGTGTAGTGAATGTGTGTGTGTGTGTGTAGTGAATGTGTGTGTGTGTGTAGTGAATGTGTGTGTGTGTGTAGTGTATGTGTGTGTGTGTGTAGTGAATGTGTGTGTGTAGTGAATGTGTGTGTGTGTGTGTGTGTGTGTGTAGTGAATGTGTGTGTGTGTGTGTGTGTGTGTGTGTGTGTAGTGAATGTGTGTGTGGATATGCTATCCAGTGTGTGTGGGGAGCCAAGAGAGGGCATCGGATGCCCCAGAGCTGGAGTTATAGGAGTTTGTGGTACATCTAACTTGTTAGGTGGGTGCTGGGATCTAAACTTTGGTCCTCATGATTGCACAGCACGCTCTCCTAAGCACTAGCCATCTGCAGCCTGTTTGTTCCTTCTCTTCTTTTCTTTCTTTGAATTTTCTAATCTGTTATTTGACAATTTCAGGCATCTGTACAATATGTTTTGATCATATCCACCTCCAGCTCTCCCTTCCTGCTTATCCCTTCTTTTTATTATGTTTTTATTGATTTGTTTTGTTTTTTGAGCCAGGATCTTATCTAGTCCAGATTTACCTCTGACTCAATATGTAGTTGATGATGACCTTGAACTTCTGATCCTCCTGCCTCTACCTCTGGAATGCTAGGGTTACAAGTGTATACCATCACATCCAGTTTCTGTGGTGCTGGGAATCAAAGCCTCTGCCTCCTGCCTGCTCTACCACCTGATCTATGTTCCCAGTCCTTTGGTTGGTTGTTTTTGTGGATTTTGTTTGTTTTTATTATTTATTTAATAATATTTTATTTTATGCGTATAAGTGAGTTGCCTGAGTGTATTTATGTGCACCATGTGTGTGCCCGGTGTTGGTGGAGGGAAGAGGGGGGCATTGGCTCCTCGAGAACTGGAGTTACAGATGTTTGTAAGTGGCCACGTGGGTGCTGGGAACTGAACCGGAGTCTTCTAGAAGTGCGGCCCAGTCCCAGTGTTCTTAACTACTGGGCTATTTCTTCAGCCCCTCGTTTGTTTTTGTATTTTGAGACAGTCTCACTGTGCAGTCTAGGATGGCCTCAAACTCACACAGTTCTCTTGCCGCAAGTTCCCAGGTGCTGGATTCCAGGCATAAGCCACCCAATCAGCTCTGACTGGTTTCCTCAATATCCTCACTTTGTTTTGTACCCTAGCCTTGAATTAATTGTGCTCCCCGTTTTGTTTTTCAAGTACTGATTGTGGATTCTTTTGTCTCCCCTTTCTGATTTTCTTTGTTTCTATTTTATTTTGAGAAAAGGTCTCATGTGTCCTAGGCCGGATTAAACTTACTAAGGATGACCTTGAATTTCTAGTTCTATTGCGTCTCCTTCCCAAGTGTTGGGATGGTAGGAGTGCACTGCCGTGCCTGGTTTACACAGCGCTAGACTTAAACCCAGGCCTCCCTGCATGCTGGGCGGGCACTCTACCAACTGAGCCACATCTGCAGCTATGCATTTGTGTGGCTCTGTGTCTCTGTGACGGTCAGAAGACAACTTGAGGGAGTCGTGGGTCAGGCTTGGCAGCAGGAGCCTTCACAGCACGAGCCGTCTCCCCAGCCCCGCTTCCTTCCTTTGTCGCTGTTTTTACTCTGCAGTGGCAGTGATAGTCTGGATTACGATGACTCGAGCTCATCTTACTCCTCCCTTGGTGACTTTGTCAGTGAAATGATGAAGTGTGACATCAACGGTGACACTCCCAGTAAGTACACTTGGGAAGACTGGCCAGTGCTAGGCATCTTGGGGGTCGGGGGATGAGACGGTCTGTACCTCTCTCTCTTGGCAGATGTGGATCCTCTGACACATGCAGCCCTTGGAGATGCCAGTGAAGTGGAGATTGATGAGCTGCAGACCCAGAAGGAGGGAGAGGACCCTGGCCCAGACAGTGAGAACTCCCAGGAAAACCCACCACCGCGCTCCAGCTCCAGCACCACGGCTAGCAGCAGCCCCAGCACCGTGGTCCACAGTGCCCACTCTGTACGTGAGGACTACAGGGGTTGGTGGGTGGGGCCACTGGTGGGGACGTGGGCCTCGGACTGTCAGGGAACCTTTACTGCAGCTGTTCACTTGCCTCTTTCCATGTGCTTCCCATCTTTTTCTCTATAACGCTCTGACCAAAAGCCTCTAAGATGTAGTTTTAACCCAGAAGAAGGACACTGGACTGCCTTTAAGGTCTCACTATTAGCTACTTGTATAGTTTGTAAGTCCAGAGATCAAGAATATTGTGGCTCTTCTCCCATACATCGTATGGGATAGGAATCTGACAGATCTGGTTTGTTCCACTGAACTGAGACTATGGGAAAGTATCACTGGGCATCAGGTGACCACTTTTTATTTAATGTGACCCTAGGAACCTGCTGATTCTACAGAGATGGTTGATAAGGCAGCAGCAGGCATCTCCAAGCCCCTCCCTCCTGTGCCTCCCGGCATTTGCAAATCTACTGTGGACAGGAGACAGACAGAGACCGGAGAGGGGTCAGTGTGCCAGCGAACCTATGACAATCCATACTTCGAGCCCCAATATGGCCTTCCCCTGAGGAAGATGATGATGAACAGGGGGAAAGCTACACTCCCCGATTCAGCCAACATGTCAGTGGCAATCGGTGAGAGCCTGGGGATCCTTTTCAGATGGGTGAAGGACCTCACTACAGTGACCCTGGGTGAGGGTTAATCAGAAAGTGTGACTACTCTCAATATTCTGCCATCCCCAGAGGGTAGTTCTTTGAACTAGGGACTTAGGAGTTATGGGATGAGAACAGCAATGGCAGTGTAGCATAAGACCTACTCCCAAAATTAGGTACTCCTGCCTGGGACTCATAGGTTCCACTGTGCATTCAAGGGCTCAAAAGCTGCTGCGGCCCAACAGCTTGAAACTGGCAAGCGACTCCGATGCTGAGTCAGACTCCCGAGCAAGCTCTCCTAACTCCACGGTCTCTAACAACAGCACCGAGGGCTTCGGGGGCATCATGTCTTTTGCTAGTAAGTACCTCAAACTCTCTTATTTCTCTGTCCCATTTTCTTTATGGTTCATGTTTCTCAAAACTAGAGATGTAGGCATAGGTTCAGATCATTTGAGTGACACTGAAGTATTTTTAAATGAGGTAAAAGAAACACCAACCAAATTAGTCATTAAACATGTATGTATAGATGTATTGTGTGTGTGTGTGTGTGTGGTGCACGCGTGCACACGTGCCAACAGGCCACAGTATGCATGTGGAGGTCAGAGGACAGCTTACAGGAGCTAACTCTCTCCTACCCTGTGGCTCCTCAGGATCAAACTCAGGTGTTAGAATTGGGAGCGAGTGCCTTTACCCACTGGGTCATCTCCCTAATCCATTCACATATGTTTCAGACAATATAGCCAGAAGTTAAACGTTAAATTATAAATCATACAGTTTTATATATACTTTATGGAAATGTTTAGTCAATTTTGTTTTGGATCTGCTATCTTCTTTGCCTGGTAAGGAGCTTCAGTGAACATATTTGAAATCTCTCTCCCTCCCCCCCCTCTATATATATATGTGCGCAACTGACTTTCATGCTTCTAGCATGTGTGTTAGAATCACTCACAGCAGCCAGAGAAAAAAACTAATGAGTTTTGAGCAGACCTGGCCGTGGTTTCTTTGTTTGCCCTAAGTTGCACTGGATCTTTTCTAAGATAGAGCAGAGATAGCAGATCTCGCCGTTGGGATGCTGTTTGTAGGGAGGGAGGCAAAGATGATGCAACCGCCACTGTACGAGGATGCTGTGAATGTTTGTCCTGTTAACTCACGGCTTTTTAAAAAAAATTTATTATTTCTTATTTCATGTACATTGGTGTTTTGCCTGCATGTTTATCTGTGTGATGGTGTCGGATCCCCTGGAACAGGAGTTACAGACAGTTGTGAGCTGCCATGTGGGTGCTGGGAACTGAAGCTGGGTCCTCTGGAAGAACAGCCAGTGCTCTTAACCACTGAGCCGACTCAGCCCACTCATGGCTCCCACACCTTCCCCGTTGTAGGTAGCCTGTATCGGAACCACAGCACAAGCTTCAGTCTTTCAAACCTCACACTGCCCACCAAAGGTGCCCGAGAGAAGACTACACCATTCCCCAGCCTGAAAGGTAACTACAGCCTTTCTTTTGTCAGACCACATTTCTCCGAGAGACATGTCAGACATGTAGATGCTTGTCAGGAGCCCTGTGTACCATGAACCATTTGACCTGGCTGTTGCCTCATATTGCTTATCATGGCTTTCACCCCACACCGTAGGCACTGGGGTTGCAGGTAGAATCATCTTCGTTGCTGGAGGAGGCTCTGTAATATCAGTCGGACAGAAGCAGTATGGGATTACCGCTGCTTTGGATAGGACCTTATCGAAAGTATATGCTAAGTGTATCAGCCACCCTCAGTCGTCTTCAGACTCCCACTGCATGAACTTGGGTAAACTCCTTCCCAAGGGGCTGTCCACAGGAGGATGGTTATGGGCACTCCAGCAGTATTTATGCAGTCTAGCCATTTACTGTGGCTTCATGCCAACTTCTGGTCTATGAGTGGTATTGATTGGCTTCTAGGGTCAGTTCAGACTACATTTCATCTATTATTTTTGTAGCTTGAGCGGCTTTTCTCAATTTAGGTTGATTTTTGTTTGTTATCTCTGGATACTGCTAATATTTAATTACAGTAGTAAGGATAGTGGGAAGCAGCCATCTAACTGATACAGGATCTTCCTATGTAGAGCCCCTCAAACCTATAGCCCTCCTCCCCGAACTTCCCTAGTCCACTCAGCACATCCAGCTAGAGGTGGCAGAGCCGAAGGAATGTTCTTTAGTGGGGCGGGGATGTGGGTAGGTGTGTGAAGGAAGGTTAGAGCGGTAATACAGAGAACTAACTAGTATAGCGGCAATGAGTCCTCAAACGGATGGGGTGGGAAGGTGTGCTAGCCTCTCCGGCTCTCATCGGGTGCATCCGAAGTGAGGAGGGCGGAAACCCTTTGATTGCATGCGATGCTTCATCTCACGTGCTGCACTTAGCCTTTCTACCCACGCCTCGTCCTCACTACTGCATCCGTACTCCCCTGACAGCACCTGCAAGACGTCTCCTCCCTGTGGGGTGCCCACGGGCCCTCAGGATCCCTGTGCTATAAATGTCACGAAAACCAGTGTCCTCTCTTTCGTGCATGTGCCTGTTTAGTACCCGAAGGCCCTCTGTGTCATTTACCGTGCCCCTGGCTCTGAGAGGTCTGAACCTAAGAATGGTCTTTCTTAGAGCCTTGGTTATCTCCTGGTCACTTGGCTTCCAGCTGTGATGTGCCCGAGAACCAAGGTGACATGCACTTTCTGGGCTTCGAGAGAGTGCTCAGATGATCTGACTTACTGCTCCATCAAGGGGTACAGGGGTTCAGGTATTGTGGTCTACCTACTAATTGTGTATTTTTGTCCCAGTATTTGGGCTAAATACTCTAATGGAGATTGTTACTGAAGCCGGCCCCGGGAGTGGTGAAGGTGGGTCTTCCCCGTGAGCTGTGCATGACTTTTTTTTTTCCATAGCATCTTCTCTGCCTGTCTGAGGGCCATCCTTCTCATAGAGCAAGTGATGTCACATGAGTGACCTGCCTTGCCTGACCCCCACGACACTCATGCAGCCCATGGGGCATGCTGCTGGTGCATGTGGAGTGGCCTGAATCTCCATCCCCACCTCCTGCACATTGCCATGGCTGCTTTCTACCTGTGTGTGATGTTCTACCCTGCCAGCCCTGCTGGAGAGTAGGTGTGAACTATGGCAACCCAGAGCTATGATAACGTGAACCCCTGGACTACGCCAGTGATGTGTCTCATTGCTGCCTTTCCTACTGTAGGAAACAGGAGGGCCTTAGTGGACCAGAAGTCATCTGTCATAAAACACAGCCCAACCGTGAAAAGAGAACCTCCATCACCCCAGGGCCGATCCAGCAATTCTAGGTAATAAATGGCAGAGCAGTTTTGTTTTGTTTTGTTTTGTTTGAGACAGTCTCCTGTCGCCTGTCATGCTTGCCTTGAACTCAGTGTGTAGCCAAGGATAACTTTGAACTGATCTCTATTTCCACTTCCCAAGTGCTGGGGTTACAGGCGTGCACTTCCACACTCAACTGGCAGAGCAGTTTTAAGGTGGTTTCTCAAGTAGAGGTGATGATTCCTGTTAAAAAGAAAAAAAGGAATGGTTTATGGTGTGGAGCAAGGTGAAACTGTAGGAGTGTGGGAGTTGGCAGGCAAGATCCTTGGGGAGAGGGGTGTATGGTAGCCTTGAGCGTTTGGAGTCTTAGCTTTATGCGTTGCCCTTGGGTAAACATTGTGTCTGGTGAAAGGGGAATGCTCTGCCAAGGATCAGATGACTACAGAAGTGGTTTGTGGGCCCTGTAGCGAGAACCAACAGTTCCTGAAGGAAGTGGTACACAGTGTGCTGGATGGCCAGGGAGTAGGCTGGCTCAATATGAAGAAGGTACGCCGGCTGCTAGAGAGTGAGCAGCTTCGAGTCTTTGTTCTGAGCAAGCTGAACCGTGCAGTGCAGTCAGAGGACGATACCCGGCAGGATGTCATCCAAGACGTGGTAAGTATTTGGGCTAGGGAGTCAGAATCAACTGGGCAGAAGGATGTGGATGTCAAAGAAAAGTTGCTAGCTCCGGTCCTGGCTGTTGTTGCAGGAGATCAGTCGAAAGGTGTACAAGGGAATGCTGGACCTCCTCAAGTGCACGGTCCTCAGTCTCGAGCAGTCCTATGCCCATGCGGGTCTGGGTGGCATGGCCAGCATCTTTGGGCTTTTGGAGATCGCCCAGACCCACTACTATAGTAAAGGTAGGGATATATTTCCTGTCTCCATGTTATGTTTCCCAGCCACTCCTCTTCCTGTTACTCTTTGGGATTTTATTTTTATTTTATATGTAGGAAATATTTTTCTACCATGAAAAATAAGGCCTTAGCTATTCTTTCTGTGCTAACTCTACTCCACATCCCCCTGTATTCTGGCTTCTCCCATCTCATTTTCCTGGCTTGATTCCCATTTGCTATCTCCTTTCCCACTTTCTATATTTGTTCCTTTCCTCAGAACCAGACAAACGAAAGAGAAGTCCAACAGAGAATGTAAACACCCCCGTTGGCAAGGAGCCTGGTCTGGCTGGGCGGGGGGACCCGAAGGCTATGGCGCAGCTAAGGGTCCCTCAGCTGGGTCCTCGGGCACCAAGTGCTACAGGAAAGGGCCCTAAAGAACTGGATACCAGAAGTTTAAAGGAAGAAAATTTTGTGGCATCTGTTGGTATGTATCATTGCATTTTATATGCCGAAGCGGTCCTGGCTTCTTAAATACCCCTCTTTTCTCTCAGTTCATCCAGAATCCTGACTTTCTCTTCCCCGTGCTTGCTTTTTAGAGCGGGAGATAGGTCTCTGCCCATTTCCAATAGCCCAGGAGCACTTTCTTGTACTTGTCTGGTCCTCCTGCTTGCTCTAGAGCTGCTTCACCAGCCTCTTAGAGGAATAATGGCAGTTTGCCTAGAGACCCATGTGATGCCGGGCGTCTGTATCCTCCATCCCTTTTTATCTACATCTGAATTTCTTCACATATAGAAAGCATGCTCTTGGAAACATCTTTGGGATGTAAAATTATGGTCATCTGGGTCTCTGCATCCAGTTCCCCCACATCCGAGATTACACTGCTCTGGAGTGTTCCTTTCCGGCATGCATGTTCTGGACTCCAAAGCCGGAGATTTCCGAACCGGCTCGTCTTTCTTCCCTCCCCAGACCTGATTAAAAACTTTCTTATGTTTGCTGTTTCCCCACTTGCTCTCTCGTGTCACCTATTTGGCTCACTCCTACTTGACCTTGAGTCCTCTAGGCACTTTCTTTTCGACTCTAGGTCCCTGGGCGCGGTGCCATGCTTTCAGCCAATGCTTCTTTGCCACAAGCTCTAGCCGCTGTCAGTAGTTTTCACAGGAATGAGCCAGTTCTCTTCTTAGGACATCTCCAGCTCTCTGGCTGGCAAATATTCTCCTAGAAGCAGTAGCTAAGCCTGGCTTTCTCCTGGCTGATACGGTGTTCTGGAAAAAAAAAATATTGACCCGCTGCCCTGAAAGTCTTGAGTCTACTTGGACAGATCACTTTTCTATCAGGATCTCTATCAGCACATCTAAGAAATGAAGAGATCATACAATTTTTATTTTTCATTCCAGGGTGGTGGGGGGGAATGCTATGATTGGTATTCTCTGTGCTTTCTCAGAAACTAATCTCAACCACTGTCTGTCCTCTGTTGCATCTACTGGAAGCATTTTTCCTAGATGGTGACTAAGAATGGGTCTCCTGGGTGAGCAGACAATAGTTCTGGGGGTAAATTGGTTTTTTGGTCACAACAGGAGGAATGCTAACCAAATGCTTGATCCGGCCTCTGTCCAATTCAGTCAAGCAGATCTCTGTTCATGTTTCTGAAATTCTTTTGACTGCTTGACGCGCTTGTCTCTCTTATCTGTAATTTGTAAGCACGGCCATTGCTCAGCTCATTTGGCAGAAAGATCATGGTGTGGTGGGAGTCGAATGATCTGTCTCTAGTCTGTGTAGGGTCCAGCTCCTCATACAAGATAAAGGGGTTTTATGGAGAACGCTTCCAGCTCAAAGATTCTGCAGTGTTTGCATTAGGAATAGGGTTAGAAATTTAGTCTTCAGTTAATGATTGGGGGTTGGGGGCAAAAAAAGATGGATCTCTTGATTCCTCAGCCCTACCCAAATAAAGATATCTTTGTATCTCTTAATCGATAACATTGTGTCTGAAACTGAGTAACATGGGTGGGTTTCCCATTCTCTGACAAGCCTCTGACTTTCTCTGTCTTTCTCTCCTGCTTGCAATGCATCTGGGGTAGAATTGTGGAACAAGCACCAGGAAGTGAAAAAGCAAAAGGCTTTGGAAAAACAGAGTAAGGAACGAATGCGTCTTCCTGTCCCTCAGTCTCCCATACCTGCCAACTTCCCAGGCCCAGCCGGGGCAGGCTCCTTTTTGTCAGCCCCACCCCAAATTTGTTCTTGGGTGATATTTGGAGGAAGAGTTGTAAAGACAGGGCAGAAGATTCTTGGGTGGGGGGGGGTTTGGATTGAAAGCAGGTAGGTGTTATGTGACTCCTAGGTGTATGGCTTGTAAGCTGCTCCTTGCCTCTCCCTTCATTGGCAGTCAGGTGTCTACTGAGCAAAATGCCTAACCTTGGTTTTCTATTGCTGTATAGCTGGTGGGGGGAACTTCTGCTGATTGCAGTGGCCCTCCTTGGCTGATACCCCCTTACTGTTAGGCCTGTGGGTTCAGTTGGCAGAGATGGTTGCTGTCCCTCTGTGTTGAGTCTGTAGCTGCCCAGCTCTCTCTAGTGGCTTGCCTAGGTACACATTCTTGCTTTCTGTTGTTCTGTCCTTCTGCCATACCATTGTGGGTGGGGAGTTAAAATAGGGGCTTTTTTTTTTTTTTTTTTGTCTCAAATGTAGGTGATATAGGGTGGGGGTAGGCAGTGCCCAGGCAGAAAATGTTTCTTTCTTTTGGCCTAACCTTTTCTGGCCTCTTTAGACACCTTGTCAGGAATCACTGAGCACCCTGGGGACGCTTTCATGGTCTCAGGCACAGGTGAACCTCTGACTTTGAGTGCCACAGAATAGGCACTCAAATGGGGTTTGTTTGTGGAATGTTTTGTGTTAGGATGGTTTGCTCTGAACTTTCTCAGGTTGAGAAGATGGCTGCAGAGACCCTTGACCAGATCTAATGTACTACTTGGTTCTTAAGGCTTCTGGGGGCCTCTTCTAGTGGGTCCCAGTGACGGGGAAGGGAAGTCCCTGGGAAGTGACTGGGATGTGATGGACAGGTCTGGAGCAGGCTCTGCTGCTGTCCCACTCCCTTCACCAGCCTGTTTCAAGCTTCTGTGTGCTGAATAACAGAAGTCTTCCCTCCTCAGGGCCAGAGGGAATCAAGCCTGTCTTTGACCTTGGTGAGACAGAGGAGAAAAAGTCCCAGATCAGCGCCGACAGCGGTGTGAGCCTGACATCTGCTTCCCAGGTTTGTGACAGCCTTCCTGAAAATTGTCAGGAATAAATTACTCTCTCAAAGCTATTATTATTGTTGTTGGTGTTGTTGTTGTTATTATTTTGCAGTGGGAATTAAATCGAGGGTATTCATTCTAGGTAAAGATTACCACTAGCTTAAACCACTAACCGTAAAAGTACTTCTTATAGTTAAAGAAAAGAAAGAAACAATCTCAGGGCTGGAGAGACGGCTCAGCAGTTAAGAGCATGGGCTGCACTTCCAGAGGTCCTGAGTTCAATTCCCCCCAACCACATGGTGGCTCACAACCATCTATAATGGGGTCTGATGCCCTCTTCTGGCCTGTAGGTGTATATGGAGAAAGAGCACTCATATGTAAAATACATAAGTAAAAGTCTTTTAGAAAAAGAATCAATCTCAATATAACCAATAATTTAACCAAATAATAATTAAATAAATAAAGTCATGTAAGAAAATCAATTGCTCAGAACCTCTCTAGAAACAATACAGGAGGTGTCCGTTTGTCTTATTTCAGAGGACTGATCAAGATTCTGTCATTGGCATGAGTCCAGCTGTCATGATCCGCAGCTCAAGTCAGGACTCTGAAGTTAGCACCGTGGTAGGGGAATACCACATCAGCTTCTTTGTGGGTGCGGTGAGGGTTTTCCTTGGAAGGGCTCCTTCCGTTTGGAGGCTGTTCTTAGTCTCAAATTGCTTGATTCTCATAGTTGTGTGTACACAGAATGTCACTCATCTTATAAAGTGGTGTCTGGGGAAACTGTTTGACATGCCTGTAAAACGATTCTTTTTATAGTAATATAGGCTTATAACTGGCATTGAGAGTCCTTCCCTGGGGACTGTAGCTTACTACTTTTTGCCTTCTCCAGGTGAGTAATAGCTCTGGAGAGACCCTTGGAGCGGACAGCGACCTGAGCAGCAATGCAGGTGATGGGCCAGGAGGTGAAGGCGGTGCCCGCTTGGCAAGTTCTCGGGCCACTCTGTCTGATAGTGAAATTGAAACCAATTCTGCCACCAGCACCATCTTTGTAAGCTTTGTTTACTAACAAAAGACCATTTCTTTAATGGGAGAGGAAGGTGGTTTAGTACAGAATGAAAAGTTAAGAGACACTGAGAAGGAAAAGGTGGGGCTGGGGGTGTAATTCTGTGGCAGAACACCTGCCGAGCATGTGCATGGCACTGTAGAGGAAAGGGAGGGACTTCCCGTAGTCATCCAGTGAGGTCTGGTTCAGCTGCGATGGCTCTTCTCCTCTCCTTCTCCTTCTCCTCTCTCTCTCTTTCTGACATTTTCCCTCCCTTCCTCTGTCTCTTCCTCCTCTTTCTCTGCCTCCTCTTCTATTTTGAGACAGTCTCCCTCCATGACACAGGCTGTCCTCAAGCCTTTTCTGACTCGGCCTCCCAAGTGCTGGGATTACAAGTGTGTGCCCCATACCCAGACGAAATAGAAATCACTCAGTCTTTTTGTTTGTTAGTTTTTTGATTTTTGGTTTCGGGGTTTTTTTGTTTTGCTTTTATTTATTTTTCTTTTTTTTTTTTTTTGAGACAGAGTCTCTCTGTTGTAACTCTGGCTTTTCTGGAACTCACTGTAGACTTGGCAGGCCTGGAACTCACAGCGATCCGCCTGCCTCTGCTTCCCAAGCGCTGAGATTAAAGGTGTGCGCTGCTGCCGCTGCCACCGCCACCGCCTCCACCACCACCACCGCCTGGCCACTCTTAGTTCTTATCCCATCCCTCTGCTTTGCATAGTGTGCCACTTTAGACAGCATTATCTACTCTGATACATGTTCCACTTTATAAAGAGGGTAGTGGATTCCCTCAATAGCTTTCAATCCTTTTGCCTATAGAGGAAAGTGGAAGATAAGATTTAAATGAAGTCATTATTTATCACTGGTGCTCCTTTCTGTCTTTAGGTCCTTCTATATGTCTGTGTCTAGTAGAGCCAATGAGGCTGAGATAGAATTAAGAGTTAGCAGAGCCTCTCAAGTTATAGGGTTTGACTCTTTCTGAGTCTACACAGACTGTTTTAATAAGAGTGTTGAAAAAATCCTTTCAGCTGGGTGTGGTGGCACATGCCTGTAGTCCTTCTCAAGGGGCTTAGGCAGAAGGACCTTAAGTTTGAGGCCAGCCTGCTACATGGTGGGGTGGGGCCCAGGGAGACCACTCAGCAGGTAAAGGCTGTTAAGCTTTGACAACCTGAATTCCATACATGGAACTACATGGTGGAAGGAGAAAACTAGCTCCTGAAAGACATTTTCTGGCCTACACACGCATGCCATGGCACGTGTGTAACACCCCCCCAGCCACACATGTATAAAATGAATAAATGTTGCTTTAAAAAGTCTTCTAAACCTTTTTAAGAATCCCTTCATTGTGCTTTGGTCTGGATGTTAAAACAAATGTGAGTATCAGTCTTGTAAGGTACTTGTCACTATGTGCTACCTTTCTACTACCCCGTCCTGATTGTCCTGGTAAACAAGGAATGTTTGTACAGATGAGGTAAAAAAAATTACTTAAATTTCTCAGCTCAATAAGGGCTTTTCTTGGGGTGTGGGTGTGTATGTGTATGTGTGCGCGAGATGTGGAAAGTAATAGAGGGAGATCTTCTGATATCCACTTCTGATATCACACACATTCCCTTGCACATACATGTGAACATGCACACACACCACACACACACACACACTAAATAAATAAATAAACAAATTAACTAAATCATTTCTCCAGTGAGGTAGATATCATAATGTTCCTTTTATAGACAAGAAAAATGATCATCAGCAACTAAAAAAAATAATAGTAAGTAAGGAGCAGAACTCTAGCCAGTCTGACTTCAAACTCTATGTCCTTTCTACTGTATCATGAAGGCTTTACCTTGTTTTATGGGGTGAAGTGTGAGACAGGATTTCATGTGGCCCAAGCTGGCCTCAAACTTGCTATAAAGTTGAGGTTGGCCTTGAACTACTGATCCTCCGCTCTTAGCCTCCCACAAGCTGGGATTAGAGGTATGCACCACTATGCCCAGCTTTAAGAGAAAGCATTACAGATGCTAAAGAATAAAGATAAGTCAGAATGAAGACTTCATTTCTTGCTTTAGGAATCAGTAACATAAAATAGGATTATCAGATTGACTTTTGGCCAACCATAGTAGCAGAAGCAGGGATAACTGTGTTGTTAATGGCTGGCACCTACTTAGTGTATGAGCCTTCCAGTGAGGTGCCTGGTTCACTTTGTCTCTTTTGGTTGGTACCTCTGGCATCTGATCTACTGCTTTGTCTTTCTAGGGTAAAGCTCATAGCTTAAAGCCAAAGGAGAAGCTGGCTGGCAGTCCAATTCGCTCTTCCGAAGACGTAAGCCAGAGAGTCTATCTCTATGAGGGACTACTAGGTAAGAAATAGACTGGCAAGGCCCCTTGCATTGGAAGAAAGCTGGGCTCAGCCATGGGAGAGGGCGGCACCAAACGGCTGCTGCTTGGCTTTTTACTAATATCGATTATGACATCAGACAGCATGTCAAACTTCTTTTTAATAGTTATTTAATAGGGGGCACATGCTATACACACACGTGGAGTCATAGGGCTTGTGGAAATTGGTTCTTTCTTTCCTCCTTCCACCATATGGGCTCCAGGGATTGAATCTGGGTCGCCAGGCTTGGCAGCAAGCACCTTCACCTACCGAGCCATCTCACCTGTCCAGATAGCATTTTAAAATCTGAACCAAGGAACCTGTGGAATAAGCAGAGGCTGAAAACTAGATGAAACTGGATTTTGGTATTAATCATCAGGCTGTGTCTTTCTGTCTCTTTTCTTTCCTCTTGCTACCATGTCCCTTCCTGCTCACAAATTGGCAGGAAGGGACAAAGGATCGATGTGGGACCAGTTAGAGGATGCTGCTATGGAGACCTTTTCTATAAGTAACTGTTTTTCTTTGTGTGTTGTGTTCATTCCTCCTGCTTGGGAGGAGCTGGGCCCCACTTGGAGGCCTCTGGGGTTGGTGGCAAAACATATTAGTTCTGGGAGAAAGGTTTGGCTTACTTTGCCCTGGAATTTGGAATGATTTTGTTTTATCCGGGGCTTACTATCTTTTTATTTGGCAGCTGTATCTAAATGTTAAATAAGCCATGTCCCTCACCAAAGGAATAACATTATTCTACACAGGCAAAGAGCGTTCAACTTTATGGGACCAAATGCAATTCTGGGAAGATGCATTCTTAGATGCTGTGATGTTGGAAAGAGAAGGGATGGGTATGGACCAGGGTCCTCAGGAAATGATCGACAGGTATGGGTCTTAGGAAAGACACAGGGATATGCCTATCCAGTTCTTTTCAGTTCATAGTCTTGTGGTCTCCCACCTGAGAACTAACTTGAGCCTGGTCTTCTGCTTAGGTATCTGTCCCTAGGAGAACATGACCGGAAGCGCCTAGAGGACGATGAAGATCGTTTACTGGCCACACTCTTACACAACCTCATATCCTATATGCTACTGATGAAGGTAACGTCAATTTTTCTTATGTCCAACTGTTACCGATGCTGGAAAGGCAAGACTTGCTCTATTGCCTAAATTCTGGGACAGTTGGGAAGTTGTCAAAGTATCTGACGGGGCTCTTTTCCTCACTGAAAGCCCAAGGCCTCTATGCAAGCTTGCACACTATTCATTTTAACTGAAGCTGCTAGGCTGTTTTGTTAATGAATGTTATAAAGCTAATTTATCTTCACTGGTTCCTTGTTTACTTTGAATTTTATATGTGCTCCCTTTGCTAAGTTGTTTTAGGATACAATAGAGCTCCCCACAGAATACAATTGATTCAATACTTTTTCTTCTCAGTAGTATATTCTAAAACCTTCAGGTGCTCAGGATTCACTTTTCAGCACCAACCCTTTGTCATGCAGAATTTTCCATAGCTGGAAAAAGCTGCTTAGCTGGGCATGGTGGCTCATGCTAGTAAATAAGGCACTTGGGAGGTAGAGGCAGGAGGATCTGGAATTCAAGGTCAGCTTTGACTGTAAGTTTAAGACCAGATGAAACTATATAAAATCTTGTCAAAAAGAAAAAAAAAAAAAAAACACTTACTAACAAAGTAATGGTATGCCCTCGTTTGAGTTAGTTGTGCTATGGAGAAGTATATTCCCAAGCAGAAGAGTTCTCCTCTGAAGGAGAAGTGTGGGTTTGCATTGGTAGTGGCAGAGAAGTGTTGTGAGAATGAGCCTCCCTGAGTCTCTCCTGTTCTCCCTCACCTCTACGTGTGAAGGGATCAGTTGCCCAAATATGGAGACAGTTCTGTAAGCCTTTTGACTTGAATACTCCTGTGTCTTAATTAGGGTTCTCTTGCTGTTATAAGCACTATGGCTAAAAGCAACATGGGAACAGAGGGGCTTATTAGCTAACTGGTCACAGTCCATCATCAGGGGAAGCCAGGGCAGGAACTCGAGACAGGAACCTGGAGGCAGCAATGCTGCAGACGCTGTGGTGGAGTGCTGCTCGTGGGCTCGCTCAGCCCGCTTTCTTACGCACTCCAGGACACCTGCCCAAGGAGGGCGCTGCCTACGGGGCGCTGTCTCTCTCACATCAATCATTAGTCAGAAAACGCCCACAGGCGTACCTGCAGGCCAGTCTTATGGTGGCATTTTCTCAATGAAAAGGCCCTCTTCCCAGAAAACTCTAGCCTGGGTCAAACTGACAAAAATCAACCAGCATCTCTTGTAAGTTTTCCTCTGTGCTCAAATTCTGTTTCACTCTGGTTGGGGGTGGACGGCAGTACTTACCTGCAGGGGTGTCTCAGTTACCACTGAGACCCACCGTGGCTGTCCCTGTGTTACTGTTTCTAAATTACACCCTGAGACATCCTTTTGGGGAGAACGTTGTGGTGGTATTGGCTAAGCACAGGAGGAGTTGTCCCTCGATGCCCAACTCTCTTAAGAGCCGCGTCTGTAGAAGCTAGGCAGAGGCAGAGCCAGTTCTTTTCTCTCCAGCGTGTGGACAGAATACACAGTTGGAAGTGTTCTGCCACAGTCAGTGAGGCAGTCTTTTAGAATTCCACTTCTCTCAGGTAAGAGGAAGCTTAGAAATGTTCTTGTCTCTGCCTCGGTGGGAAAGAGAGCAGACCCTTCACTAAGACCCCTGTCTCGGCTTTCCAGGTGAACAAGAATGACATCAGAAAGAAAGTGCGGCGCCTAATGGGGAAGTCTCACATTGGGCTCGTCTACAGCCAGCAAATCAATGAGGTGCTTGATCAGCTGACCAACCTGGTGAGCACACCAGACCGTCTCTTGGGCTTCTTCCACTCTGCTTGTCATCCCTCCATACTGCAGAGCTTCCACATGGAACATTTCCGGCCGTATCCCCACGCAGCCCGGTTAATTTACCCTAGTTTTGATAATGCGGCGATGGTCCAGGTGAAGTTTTAGTTCAGTGTTGGTTCTCTCAGTGTTCCAGCTGAGAGCTTCCATGTGGGGATCTATGAGATGAAATCTCTTCTTATCACAATACTAAAATGCCTCTTTAAACTGGTTAATATTTGCACCAGAACTGCAGAAAAAGTCTTGTATAGATTGCTGACACCTTAACTGTCATGGCACTAAACCACGTGAGACCCCACCCTCACCTCCATGCATTCTATTTTTTTAAAAAAGACAGCTTTGGAAGCTGGGCATGGTGGTGGATGTCTGTAATCCCAGCACTTCGGGAGGCAGAGGCAGGCAGATCTCTGAATTCAAGGCCAGCCTGGTCTAAAGAGCAAGTTACAGGACAACCAGGGATGCACAGAGAAACCCTATCTCAGGAAAGGGAAAAAAAAAGACAGTTTTGGGTTGGTGAGATGACCCGGCAGGGAAGGCACTTGCTGTCAAAGCTGACCACCTGAGTCTGATCCTTGGCACCCACATGGTAGAAGGAGAGAAGCACCTCCCGCAAGCTGTCCTTTGACCTACCGTGAACTCCATGGCACATGCATGCCTACACAGACACACCCGCACAAAATGAATGAACTAATTAATAAGTAAATAAAATGTAATTTAAAGGGCTAAAGAGCTGGGTCAGCCATTAAGAGCACTTGCTCTTCCAGAGAACTTGGGTTCAATTCCCAGCACCCACATGGTGGCTCACAACTGTCTGTAATTCTACTTCTAGGGGATCCAATGTCCTCTTCTGACCTCCACGGGCTCCAGCCATGCACACGGTGCACATAAATACTCATATACATAAAATAATGAAATCCAAAGCAATTAAAATAAGAAACCCAACAGTTTCATGCTGAACGTGGCTAGCCACACCAGCGAACCTGTCACTCAGGATTTATTTATTTATTTTAGCCTGAAGCTGGGTTTTACAATTTTTTAAATCTTATTATTCTATATGTATCTATTTGTCATTGCAACATGTATGTGCCTGGTGTCCAAGGAGTCCAGAAGAGTATGTTGGATCCCCTGCAGTTGGAGTTACAGCTAGTTGTTAGCTGCCATGTGGGTGATGGGACTCAAACCCTAGTCCTCTGGAAGAACAGCAAGTTCCTTAACTGCTGAGCTATCGCTCCCAGCCCTGAAACTGACTTTTTAAAACTGCATTTTGTACAACCCAAGGAGGATCACAAGCTTGAGGCCAGCCTGGCCTGTGTTGCAGGACTGTCTAAAAATTATGGTGGGGTTGGCATGAGGTAGATTTGGGGGAGAAGGGAGCTGGGGGAAACTTGGAGGAATGGAGAAGAGTCAAGATATATTATATAAAATCAGAAAAATAAATTTAAGAAAATTTTAAAACCTCCTATTTTGTTGGACATGGTGGTGCACGCCTTAAATCTAGCACTCAGAGGCAGGCGGATCTCTGAGTTTGAGCCCAGCCTGATCTACAGAGTGAGTTCCAGGACAGCCAGGGCTACACAGAGAAACTTTGTCTCAAAAGTCAAAAACAAACAAACAAAATGGAGAGATGGTTCAGTTTTTAAGAGCGCATACTGCTCTTGAAGAGGACCTGGGCTTGATTCCCGGCACCCACATGGTGGTTCGCAACCATCTGTAACTGCAGTTCCAAGGGATCGATGCCCACTTCTGGCCTGAAAAGGCACCAAGCACACATGTGTGCACAGATGTACATGCAGGCAAAACACTCATACGCATAACATAAAAACAGACTAAAAATAAAATAGTAAAAAATCAGAAAGCAAGTTTCACTTATGTCCTTGATGGAGAATTGAAAAACATTACATTTAATTTTAATTATTGCTCATATGTCTTTAATATTCTCTATAAAAAAGTGGAAAGTATTCATGAAGTATTTCTGCTGTACACTCAGCGAATTGATTGTTGTGAGGAAAAGCAGTCTGTAACAGGTGAAATACTAGCTGTGTTCATAAAACACTGTTTTCCCTATGACTATTATTAGGCTGAATTGGTGACATTCTTTCTAAAAGCAATACAGTGAACCGGTTCTTTTAAAGTGGACAGTTGACAATATTTGTTGCCAATAATAAGTCAATTTGTTTTGTTTTGTTTTGTTTTTTGAGACAGGGTTTCTCTGTGTAGCCCTGGCTGTCCTGGAACTTGCTCTGTAGACCAGGTTGGCCTTGAACTCCGAGAGCTGTCTGCTCTGCCTCCTGAGTGCTGGGATTAAGGGCATGTGCCACCATAACCAGCTATATTTATATTTTTAAACAAAGACAGCTCTTATTTTTTTTAATTGGATTTTTATTTGTGTGTATGTGGGTTAAAGGACAAGTTGCTAGAGTTGGTTCTTCCCTTCTAGGGTGTGGGTTTTATAGATAAAACTCAGGTTGTCAGGTTCCTTTACCTGCTGAGCTGTCTTGCCAACCCTTTTGTATTTTGTTTTGTTTCACTTTTGAGATAGGTCTCACTATATAGCACTGGCTGGCCTGGAACTCATACGTAGCCCAGGCCGGCCTCAAACTTGTGTTCCTCCTGTCTTAGCGTCTTGAGTATGTAGTACCATACCCTGCCCAAGAATGCAGCCATCTTCCCCTGCACCAAACATTAAAGAGATTTGCAAATAAGTAAAATATCGCTACTCTTTTTATTATTGCGGTTATTGGAGAAATATATTTTATAAAAGGGATGTTCTTTATTGTATTCTTGACTGCCAACAAATTATTTTTAAGTGAATTAATTAACATTAAAATGTCATTACTATTTCTAGAATAGTTAGTATAGCTATAACAGATAAACAGAAGTTCTTTGTGATCTTCAGCTTTTAGGAGGTGTAGGGGCCCTGACTCCAAAGAGTCCTTGACCCTTCCCTGTGGCCGGTGGCTAGTAGATAAGAGTGTACTAAGTGCTGTGTGGTGGTGGCACAGGCAGAGGCAGGTGGGTCTCTGAGTTCAAGGCCAGCCTGGTCTACAGAGTGAGTTCCAGGACACGAGGCATTTTATTCCATATCTGCACAAGAACATCTGAATTTCTCTAAGCATCTCTTTTTCCTCAGAACGGACGCGATCTCTCCATCCGGTCCAGTGGCAGCCGGCACATGAAGAAGCAGACATTTGTCGTGCATGCAGGGACGGACACAAATGGAGATATCTTTTTCATGGAGGTGAGTTCTAGTTTCACGTTGGAGAACCGGAAGAATATTTCAGAGACACAAGAAGCTCCTAGACTAATGTTAGGCTTTGTCTCCTATCTTTTTTATCTTCACAGTCTGCTTATCATCAATTTATCAAGTTATTATGCAAATAATTAAGTAACTAGATTTCTTTTATCAATACTGGATGTGTGACATAATTGCATTGTCTGTGAATCAGAACACCATCAAACGATATGGTGTCTGGTGTATGCTGAGCCCACTTCCATTCAGTTTCCTGTGTCTGGTGTATGCTGAGCCCACTTCCATTCAGTTTCCTGTGTCTGGTGTATGCTGAGCCCACTTCCATTCAGTTTCCTGTGTCTGGTGTATGCTGAGCCCACTTCCATTCAGTTTCCTGTGTCTGGTGTATGCTGAGCCCACTTCCATTCAGTTTCCTAATGTCCTCATTCTCTCTTCCTACAAGATATCTTTGTCTCCTTTGTATCTTCCAGGAGACTGTAGGCAAGAAATAAGATATAAACATAAATTATTATTTCCCCTTCTTGTGGAAAGGCAGGAGACAATCTCCATGTGCACTAGAACATGTTGCCTTGATTTACAGCCGTGTGGTTTCATCACATATTCTATGGCCTACACCTTGCTTTTTTAGTCAGTGTTTTCCTAATACTTCTCTGTGATAGAATAAGAAGAACTTTTTGATTTTTCTCTTTTCTTCTTTTTTAAAAAAATTTTACGTTTGCTTGTGTGTGACAGCATGTGTGTGGAGCACAGAGGATAACTTAAGAGTTTTCTCCTTCTACCGTATGGACTCTGGATATCAAACTCAGGCTCAGGTCTTCAGCCTTGGTGGCAAGTGAGCCATCTTGGCAGCCTCTTTCTCCCTTCCTTCCTTCCTTCCTTCCTTCCTTCCTTCCTTCCTTCCTTCCTTTTTTTTTTTTTAGATAGGGCTTTACAGTATAGCCATAGCTGACCTAGGACTCACTGTGTAGACCAGGCTACCCTCAAACTCACATGTATCTGTCTGCCTCTTCCTCCAAGTGCTTGGATTAAAGGCATGCATGCCATGCCCAGCTGCAATAGCTATTCTTAGGCATGTCCTAACATAGGTCCCACTTACCGCCAGTCATTTTGCTGAAGAAATTCAATTTCTGCTTTTAGGGCTTCTAGACAGTTTGGTGATCGCATCTCCTTGAACATTAACATTTCTCAGTCATTTGTATTTCTTATAAACTGTGAGCCCAGAGATGCTCAATATCACATTCAATATTTTGGCAAGAATACCGTCTAAGTATATATTTGTTGTGGCTTCTTGGGGTGTACAGGATTCATTTGTGTCTCCTTTTGTGTGTATGTGTGGGGGTGGTATTATGACATAGAGTCTCACTGTAGCTGGGCTGTGTATTTTAGCCCTCAGCTGTGAGAAACACCTAGACAAGTTGTGACATGCTAAGGGAATATATTACTTCCTTCCCAGCCACACATATGCACTCCTGCTTCAGAACAGGGACGGTGTGCTACTCCTGCACTTCTAGCTCGGGCACCTGGCTAGATGGTGGTGTCATTTACTACCATAAGAGACTTAGAAGGAGCATCTGTCCAGAGGGTGTGAGTTCTGATTTGGACGAGCAATGTTTCAGGTCCTGTATATGAGATAACCCGAAAAAGAGTGGTCAGAAGCAGAGAGGAGAGGGCTTGTATGGAGAAAGATTTAAAGAGCATCAAAATGGTAATAATAATTATATATATTATAATTTATTCGCATGTGAATACGGGTGCCACTGAGTGAGTATGGAAAATAGAAGATAATTTTTAGAATTGCTTCTCTCTCATTCCATGTTTATGTGGGTTTGGGGATCAAACTCAAGTCTCCACTCTTGTTTAGCAAGCACTGTTGCTAGCAGAGCCACCTCACTGGCCCTAATTGTTATATTTTTGTATCACAACATATAACTGGGTACTTTCTGTGTGCAAGTGCTCTACTGTTGAGCTGCTTCCCCAGACCTGTGCTGTAACTGAAACCCTCATCCATGCGTTCCCAGCTGCCCCTCTCCTGCCCGGCCAGCTGGCCACAGGCAGGAAAGGCACAAGGGATCGTGGCGGTGGGGGCAGTTCTTACTTCGTTCCCATCCTGTCTTTGGTGGAGCCTGGTGAGTCAGTGAGTGTAAGAACTCACTCGGGAGAAGCACGCATAGTGTCCTGGGGCTGTCTCAACTTTAATGCAGCTTTAGGATACATTTCTAGGGTGGGCAGGGGAAGAGTCATTGACCCTGAGAATGGGACCCTTGGTTGTGGCAAGGATACTGGGAGTAGCCTCATCTGCCTGTGGCGAATCTGTGCTTCCAGCTACAGGGCCGACAAAGCATCAGCCAAGCCACGTTTCTTTGCTCCCGTGAAGCTGCCAGGCTAAGGCATGGAGCAGCTGAACATCTTCTGTTTCATCTCTAGGGGTGATACGAGGTTCCACTCTAGGGCAGTCCCACAGACCTGTACCTGGCTTTTGCTGCACATTAAGGATTTTATGTATATAGCGCCAGGTGTAGTGGTGCACTCCCGTAATCCCAGCAGAGGCAGAATCATCTCTGTGAGTCTAAGGCCAGCCTGGTCTACGTACTCCGGGACAGCCAGGAGTACATAGAGTGGCACACTATCTAAAGCAAAACAAAGCAAAAGAATTACATGCATATTAATATACTTCAGAGTGTAGTTATTTCTGTCAGCGAGCCCCTCCTTAGCCATGAACAGATATCAGCAGAAGAGCTTGCTCAACATGATGTAACTAGGTACGGTAGAGCTAGGGTCTCAACCGCCGTCTAACCGCATACCCATGCTCTAACCAGCCTGCTACAGTGTCGCTATAGTAACCGCAGTTGTGAGAATGGGTGGGTTCACCTGGAGGGGACTTTGCTTCTTAACTTTATCGTCTTGTATTGGGTAACTTTTATGCACTAACCGTCATTCATGTGTCACATAACTATAAAAATATAGGAGTAAAGAAGAGCTAAGACTAGAAAATGTATTGACCCCAACTTTTTCTCCTTGGTTAAGCATGCCCTTGTGTTTGATTTCTCCACACAGTTGTAAGATGGAGGCAGGAGACCCACTCTGAATCCTCTGTCTAGAGAGCAAATATGAGGTGGTACACTAACTGTTCTGGACAATGTGCATCTGTACACAGGCCCCTTTCTGTCAGTAACCCTTCTAACAGACAGTATGTCCAGCAGTTCAGTGCTTGTGTTTCCCCTAGGGGGACCCTGAGCATTGGGCAGAAAACTTGACCAATCGGGCTACTCCGAGGGTTGGTCCTGCCATCCATTTCCTGTGGGTCACATGTAGTGTGGCCTGGGATAGGAAAAACTATCAGAGACCAGAACCACTGATCTATGCTGTACATTTTTCCAGGTTTGTGATGACTGTGTGGTGTTGCGTAGTAACATCGGGACAGTGTATGAGCGCTGGTGGTACGAGAAGCTTATCAACATGACCTACTGTCCTAAGACCAAGGTCCTGTGTTTGTGGCGTAGAAATGGCTCTGAGACCCAGCTCAACAAGTTCTATACTAAGAAGGTACTCAGAGTCTCCCTTTGGGCTGGGGATTGGATAAGCATTTAGCGCTAAGTGCTGAGTTTCTCACTGGAAAGTTAAAATGCCAAAATCGACACCTCGAGCCATATTTTGGCATCCAGCTCTCATGTGGAATAACTCACACTGGCTCTGAGTCTGGCAATGACCTTAGCCTTTGGTAGCCCTAGAGCGGGGAACACGGAACCCTGGAAGGGCTCCCATTACAGGATATCCCTCCCTGTGCTGCAGTGTCGGGAGCTGTACTACTGCGTGAAGGACAGCATGGAGCGTGCTGCTGCCCGACAGCAGAGCATCAAACCTGGTGAGGAACAGACAGCACTCCCAGAGTATCCTTCTGACCACAGAGACCCACTTAGGAAGTTGGGTTGTGGGATTCTTCACCTTGCCGTTCGCTGACACCTTCCTACTTACTACAGGGCCTGAACTAGGCGGTGAGTTCCCTGTGCAGGACATGAAGACTGGAGAGGGTGGCTTGCTTCAAGTCACCCTGGAAGGGATCAATCTCAAGTTCATGCACAACCAGGTAGGCACAAGCAGCAGCACAGGCCTCCTGGGCCTGATGTTTTACCTGTCAGATCAGTTTCCAGACTCTTGGTGTTCTCCTAGTGAGCAAGAGAGAACCTTGGGCCAGAGAGAGGTGAATGGCTGGACCAAGAAACCAAAGGGGAGGGCACAGTGACCTTGGCGAGACCACCAGGCTCTGAGCAGATGCAGCAGGGAGCCTGTGATGGGAACTGGGAAGGATAGTGAGGCTTGGTGGCTGTGCCGCCCATCCGTTAGACTCACACAGTGTGAGTGGGAGCGTCTCACTTGGCCCCTCCTGCGTGTCTCTGCCTTCCTGTATTCCCAGGGTGTGCTTCGCTGGGTGGTTGGCTGATCTCATCGTGTACCTGAACTCTGTGTGTGTGTGTGTCTGTCTGTCTGTCTGTATGGGTGTTTGCCTTTTCCTTCTGCTGATTCTCATCCTTTCTCTTCTCTGGGTGCCCCTACTCTGTCCTCCTCCACAGGCCTCTTGCCTCTTCTTTTGATGGGGGAGCGCTTCAGGAGCCCTTTTCCTTACTGTGATTCCACCCTAGGAGCTGACTTTTCTTTTTCCTCTTGGTCTTTTAACACAGTGCTACTTTTTCTCTCAGTGGACATTCCTTAAGCTAATTCCCTCTGAGGCCAGCGCATCATCCCAGGTCCGTTCCGACTCTGACTCCTCACACAAGTGCCTTTCTTCCCCTCCCCTAATGTTCCCAAGGCTCTGAACTAGGTCCCAATATGATACCCTGAAGCGCCTGGCCAAGCAACAGAAACTCAGAAGAGGTGGATATCTGACTTTGATGTGGCTTTGTCCCTCCTTGCTAGTTTAGCTAGGAAGACAGCTAGCTAGGAAGTTGAGATGCAACAAGAAATAGCTAAATAGCTGCTCTTATATCCAGTCCTTCTATTAGTGTATTTCCAATCTGGGACCTAGTGTGGCAGCTCACCCATAAAGATCTTAGGGTTATCCAAAGAAGGGGTAATGCCTATGTACTTTTTTGGACCATGAAGGTGCTACGGAAGTGACTTTTGATCCAATTTGAGTGCTGTGCCGCTTCCCCCCTCCCAAAGAGAGATGAGCTCTTGACGTCCTGTCCGCCCCTTTGTCCAGCCTTCAGTTCCCCGTACCAGGCCTTCCACATTAGCAGTTGCACACCATATTCAAACTGCCCTGTCCTGGAAGGCGTGGCTCCTAGAAGTAACACCTACAGACAGTAATAGTGAAGCGGACTCCTGGTCTGACTCCATGGTCTGAAATGATAATGGAGCAATGCCTTGTGACCTGACCCATCTTCTGCCAGACAGCAGGCAGGTGGGGTGGACAAAGCTTTGGCCCTCCCAGCGTGGTTATGCAACTTGGAACAACAGATGGGAAAGCACAGACTTGGAATCAGAATGTGCTTGGCCCAGCTTCATTCATGAATAAATAAATGCTCTGATCCTTCTCGTCTGTTAGATGGAGACAATACTGTAGTCTGAACCAGGTAGATAAAAATTTGTAAAATGCCAAGTCAGTGCTCAGCACATGGTAGCTGTTATTAATGTCACTGCATACTTCTTGGGAGGTCCTGGATCCTGTGTCAAGGAAGATAAGATCACCTCTCACCCTAAGGACAGTCTGAGGGGAGCTTTGCACCTGTGCCAGCCCTCTGCGCCGGAGGAGGATGTATGGAAGGGTAGAGACCTGATGATGGGCGGAGTCAGAGATCCCTGGGACACCGTGTCCTCTGAGTGCTGCCCTGGGCAATGGGTATGGGCGGGCAGCCCAGGCCAGCAGAGGGGCCTTTGGGTTTGGGTTTGACCATTAAAACTAATGCCTTCATTTCTCTCCCATGCTTTCTCCTCCGGCCAGGAGCGGAAGGTACTTGCCCTTTCTGCTTTCTTCGCTTCTTAGCGCTTTTGATTGTGTGTGTGTGGATTCTTATGTCCTCCCTTTGGGAATTAGGTTTCCCTGGTGGGGCATGGGGCTGTAGCTGGGAGAGTGGGCTTTATGGGGCAGGGTGGAACCTTTGGGCCTTACCGCCCCCTCCCTCCCTCTTTTGCAGGTTTTCATAGAGCTGAATCACATTAAAAAGTGCAATACAGTTCGAGGCGTCTTTGTCCTGGAAGAATTTGGTAATTACACTATTTTGCTCTTAGGTCTGGACTCACATGGCAGTAACTCAAACCTTGGAGCCCAGAGGAGGGACTAGGGGCAGAGGGACAAAAGCCTCAGCAGAGAGGTCAGGAGGAGCAGAGCGACAGGGAGGAAGGAGAAAGAGCTCAGGAAGCAGAAGGGAAGAAGAAAGGACAGTGGTCCTGAAGAGCAGGGACTTTGGACAGGTTTAGAGTCTAGGGATGGTCACGATACGGTGCCCTCTCTCCAGGCTTGGCCAGCCAGTGCTCAGAAAGTTCTGGGGCAGAGCAGACTGGTGATCCTCAGCTCTGTTACGTCCATGTTGCCTGCTGCCATCTCTCTAGCAGCCAACCCAGCCTCCCTGGCGCCACTCTGGGTTCCACCTGGCCTCTGTTCTAGAGGACGGCATGAGGCATCACAGGCAGACTCAGTTGAGGCCAGAGAAGCCTAGTGGGCCTCCCAGGCAGAGGGGGCAAGTGTGTCTGGAAGCTGGAGCCAGCCTCCCCAAACAGGCGCTAAGGAATGGTGTAGTGGGGTCTCACCCTGGGGCTTTGAGTTCCTGCTGTGTTTGTGCTTCATTCTTTTGTGCCCCTCATCGCTGCTATGAAAACCTTCGTTCTCCAGCAGGTAAAGTGACCTCGGCTCGTGCTGCCTTTCCCAGGCCCCAACCTTGGGCCCTGCAGCGGGTGGGTGGGCTCCTTTCAACCAACTGAGCTGCCCACATGGCCAGTGGTCTCTCCTCCCTACCCCTTCCTTCCCAGTGCCCCCCCACTCCCCCTGTGCTGGCTCACTGCTCTGAGTTCTCTCTTCACTGTGCTCCCTTCTCTCTTTTGCCAGAGAGACACTTGGGGAACTCTTCCAACTCAGGAGAATGATCTGGGGCTTCTTGCTCTGCCTTTGATGAGTTTATTTCATGCTAACACTGGGTTCCGGGTATTCTGCCTCCCAGGGTCAGAAGAAGGTGTGGCCAACTCTCACTCTACCTTTTCTGCCCCCAGGGGGATGCCATGCCCTCCTCCCAGTCTCACAAGGCCACACTGATGGCTGCACCTAGGGGACCCTACTCTTTCCTCTGACCGGGCACAGTCCCTGCATGGCCGGGATGGGGTGACTCCTAGTCTTGCATTCTGGGCTGTGAACATGTGTGTATTTGCCTGATGCTCCCCGTCACCTCCACCTGGGTGCTGTACTTGCCTGTCTCTCCTGCTCAGTATGTCTGCTCCAGAGCCCTCTGACGCTCTCCCTCACACAGGCAGGCCCGAGATTCTCCTGCCTCACAGGGAAGGACACTTCCAAGTCTGATGTATAGTATTATATTACTCCATACAACCTAATGACCCTCTGTGGGGGCTGCGGGGGGGGGGGTGATATTTTTCGTGACTAGATGGTGGACTCGGGCGACAAGGATAAGTTCACGGGCACCTCAGCAAGCTGAGGCACAGGCTAGAGACCGACCTTCCCTACTGCGGCTCCTCAAAAGCCCCAGGCAGTAGCTGCGGCCAGGCTGGAGAGCGGCCAGCCCTCCCACCTGGGGCACCAAAGGAAGCATGTAGATGCCAGCCGTCAAGTCAGAGCCACGCAGACTTCACGCGTCTGTCTGAGGAGTGTGCCTGACTGCACAGGGTAGCTTAGGCTCTGCATAGCCTAAGCCGCTACAGACGCTGTGAGAGCACACAGGGGAAGGGGAGCCTGGCACCGGGCACCGCCACCTGGGAGAGCATGACACGGTTGCTCTTAGTGTTGAATTTTCTCTTTGTCTCTTGCCTGTCCGGTTTTAGTTCCTGAAATTAAAGAAGTGGTGAGCCACAAGTACAAGACACCAATGGTGAGTACGCTGCTCAGCCACAGCAGGCCAAAGCTCACAGGGCTCCCAGGGGACCTTTGGACAGGAGGGGTGGCCCCTTTTGGGGAATTGGTCTAGCTACCAGTGGTTTATCGCTAGTCAAAATACATCTTTCACCTTGGGAGGGGTGCATGTGCTGACCCCCTCTCCCAGGAGAGATGCTTCTAAAGGCTTGCTTGAGGCTCACTCAGCCTGGAGGCCTGTGCTAGTGTCAGGGCACGCCTTGCACTCTGGGATGAGCCTCCACGTATGAAGGTGTAGGAATCTGTGTGGCTGATCTGCCCGCTCTTCTGTTCCCCGTAGGCCCACGAGATCTGCTACTCTGTGTTGTGTCTCTTCTCATATGTGGCTGCAGTTCGTAGCAGTGAAGAAGACCTCCGAACCCCACCTCGGCCTGTCTCTAGCTGATAGAGAGGGGTTACACAGCTGGCCCAGCCCAGGGCCACCCCTCACCTCTTGCTGCTCCTAAGCGCCGAAGCTGCTGTGACTGAGAAGGGATGATGTGTGTGTGTTCTCTGCAAGCTCCTTCCCACGGTTTAGCTGGTTTCGTTTCATGTCCAAGTGTGTCTTTGTGTTCATCTGTCACTGGGCTAAGCCAGTCCCATCACCTTCTTCCTCCTCCACCAGACTAGCCTACTGTCCCCTCAGGGCTCGTGTGTGTGTGTGTGTGTGTGTGTGTCTGTGTGTGTGTGTGTGTGTGCGTGTGTGTGTGTGCGCGCGTGCCCACTATTGCGTGTCCTTGAGATGTTTGCACTGTTGTTCCGTGTCCTTGCCCTCACACCCTCCAGGTTAGGGGCCTTCTCTCCATCCTCTGATCTGTCTGGCACTATAGAGCACCTGGGACAGTTCCGCTCTGCGAAGTGAGAAAACTCAGAGCCAGCCTTCCTGGCTGAGGATTGGGCAGGAGGAAGGGAGGATTTAAGGGAAGCTAGAGTAAATGCCGATCTTCCTGCTTCCTCATACAGTTCCTAACCCGCAGGCCGTGCCGCGGCCTGCTCGCCTCCATAGACGAGGCAGGTGTTCCTGAGGGACTGCCATGTACTGAGCTGGGATTTTGCAGTGGTCTTCAGGGCCTTTGGCATGAGAGGACAGAGGGGTGGGGGGATGATGGTGTTCCAGAGACCACCGCTACTCTGCCTCAGAGCCAGGGAAGGGTGGGTCAGGGCCAAGTTGAGTCCATACGTGCCTGTCTGCAGGCAGTGCCCCCTGGCTTCAGTGCCAGAAGGAAGATATGGACTAGACAGGAGACGAATGTAAATATTCCAGCTCCGAATTATTTATAGAAATTGTACAGCTGTGTGATGTGAAATAAATGTCCTTAACTCTGCTTGAGCTCCCTGGCTGCCTTCCTTAAACGATACTTCCCCTCAACACAGGTTTGAGGAAGTCTGTCCCTGGCTCATCCACATCCAGGCTCTGTCGTTCTGAGGCCTGCTCCGGCCTCCTTTCTGGGCTTCCTAGGATGCCAGAGAGGGACACCTACCACACCAGGGCTTTAAAGGGCTGGGCGCTCTGGCCACTAGAGGGAGGAGGTGAGTTGGGCATCCATACCTAAACAGCTTAAAGAAGGCACAGAAAAATGCAGGAGCAGCTCTATACCCTGCACAGGAGTGATTTGGTAACCTGGGCCTCCCACAGGGTCTTCGGTCCAGCTCTCAGTGCCTTTGGCCAAGTGTGTGTTGTTAAGTTGAGTAGAACTCAAAGTTGTATCCCAGGTCCAGCCTTCATGGGATATCCATGCCATGGGAAACCCTGGTACTCAATGGGCAGAATACCCACCATACCTCCATGACACTTCTGAGACCTGCTGGCCACCATATTTCTAAGAAAATTGGTGTCTGTGGAGGAAGACAGGGAAGGTTGTGATTCTCTGTGACTTGAGCTGGAACACAAGACACTGACTTAGAAAATGGCGTGCCTGCTGAGATCAAGCAAATGCCTGTATGCTTTTCTGTGGAGAGGAACACTTTGGACAGGAAACATCAGCCCTCTGTGACTGCACTGATGTTTTATTGACCTTACACAATGAGCTAGCTAGAAGGGCCTGTTCCCAGTCACCATTTCTGAAGCCCAAGATCAATAGCACTTAGGAGCTGTGATGTCAGTTCCTGTAGAGCCCACCAGATCTGCCAGTATGAGTGCTGACCAGTCCTTCCCAGCACACACTGGCACACACACACATGCAGTAGCAGAAAGGGGTGTTCCTCCAGCTCCCTTCTGGGCTTCTGGTACATGGCATCCATTTCTACCTGTGACACAGGCTTGTGAGTGACTGAAGCACCCCCCCTGCACCCCCGTTCCTTGATAGCCACCCTAGACCAAGGGCCAAAGCTCAGCTTCTGCCTCAGGCCTCGGGTCTCAGGTGATCTGGAACACATACCTAGCCATCTCTGGGGAGCCATCCTGGTCACTGAGGAACTGTAAGAGGGAAGGAGACAAGCCATGTCTCCCTAGTCTTCCAGAAGCCAGAACCCACTGAACATGCCACTGCTCTGACAGCCAGAGGTACTGCTTGAGCGAGGACAGCAGAGCAAGCCCAGGGTCCCTGCCATTGCTCCACTTTCTCCCAAACCCTGGCCCAGCATACTCCTCACCTCGCACCTCCAAGCGGCACTCACACTGTGCCTCGCCCTGCAAGTTGGTGGCCCTGCAGACATAGACACCACCATCATAGGGGCAGGGCTTTCTGATCTCCAGGGTCAATACTCCCTGCTTGCTGAACATGCGGAAACGAGCATCTTCTCCCAGGTCCAGGCCATTCTTGAACCAGGAAATCTTGGGCTGTACATCAAGTAAAAGGAGGGAGAGAAGGAAAGCATATCAGGTGGCGGGGGTACTGGTGGGAATTCAGACGGACTATTCTAGAAGTTTCCACTGGAGCACCAGACTCAGCCCAAGGCTGAGAATGAACAGAGAGCCAACAATAAGGGTTTAGGCCCTGTTCAGGGGGAATACTGGAAGTGCCCAGGGGTTGAGCAAAGACAATATACAAGCTGGGAAGATCACCCAAAGGGGAGCCTAGACTAGTCTCCTGTCAGTCTAGCCCAGGACCGTAAGTGCCTACCTTAGGACTGCCCCGGACAGCACAACAGAGGGTGGCATTATAGCCTGCAATGATGGAGCGGTTTGCCAAGGGCTGGGTGAAGCTCGGGGCCTCAGAGAAGTCCAGGGCCTTGTACTTGGGTGGCTCGTATGTGATGCCTGTTGGTGACAAATCTTGGTACCAAGAAGGTCACCCCAAGCTAGGCTCCCTTCCCTTTCCTAGCTTCCCCACAGTGGGAGTGAGCATACAGCACCTGGTCTTGGAATAAAGACAGGCTCCTTGGTGGTAGCTGCTTTGTCACTGGAACCCACCATGTTATGGCTGAAGACCCGGAAGTAGTAGCCATTGCCAATGATGAGCTCTGATACTACACAGTGGGTGCGACGGTAATGCTCCAGAACAGTGAACCATTCCTGGAGGATGTGAAGAAAAGAAAGGCTCTCTGAGGGCCCTCTACCTCCCTTGGGTACCCCTTGTGCCTCCACCACTTATGTGGAAGAAACCAGATTGATAGGTTAGGGGTCAGTGGTAAGCACAGGGGAGGGCTGCTGGACCCCAGGCTCACCATGGTCTTCTTGTCAGCTTTCTGTACGGTATAACCCCAGATCTCTGTGTTGCCATCATCTTGGGGTGGCTTCCACTCCAGAGCCACATTGAAACCCCAAGTCTCAATGACCCGGATATCCTGGGGAGCACTTGGTTTGTCTGGAGGAGACAGCTTTGATTGGATCACTACACACCCTGAGGCTTCCTGAGCAGAAGCAGGGAAGTTCTATCATATAGGAGCCCTTTCCTCTAGCCACCTTCTGCAGGGACTCTGAGCTGGGTTCCCAGACTCAAGGCCAGGAGAAGAGTGTGCTGAGTGGCAGGACTCGGGGCCACATACCCACGATCTGCAGAACCAGTGTGGCCTTGTCCTCCATGTTCTCAATGCGAACTGCCACCTGGTAGGTGCCTGAATGGGTGCGGCGGGCAACCCGGATGAACAGGATCGTGTCTGTGGGGCTGTTGCGAATGCTCACCTCCTCACCCTCCAGTGGCTGCCCCTCTTTGGTCCAGGTCACTTGAGGCCGGGGTTTGCCCTGGGGGAGGATGGCCAGCCCAACACTGAGTTTGACTCTCTACAAGGGTTGGTACTACACCAGCTACATGTGGGACCGAGGCCTCAGGCTTCATAGTGCCCAGGAGATCTTTCCACTGTGGCTTCTCCCTTGGGACAGGGAAGGGGTCAACCTACCTGGAAAGGGATGAGGAGGTTCACAGGCTCCCCAACCTTCTTCTGGATGATCTGGCGCAGGTGTCTGGGCAGTTGGAGCCGTGGTCGTTCTGTGGGTAGAAAGGGGGCAGCTCAACAAGGGCCCTTCTGCAGCCCCAGCCCTAAGGACCCCACGGTTCTATTCTCTCTTGAGGCAAGTCCCAGAGCATGGTAGCAGAGAAGAAAGCTGCCCTGGGCTAGGCCGTCCTAACCCACAACAATTCCAGTGTGCCCAGCACTGCGTGCTGTACGCCAAGCCTTGGTACCCTGCTATCATTTTGTTTTGTTGTGTGTGTGTGTGTGGTTTTCATTTTTTAGATTTATTTATGTGTATTAGCATTTTTCCTGCATGCATGTATGTGTACCATGTGTGTGCCTAGTGCTTGCAGAGGTCAGAAAAAAGCACTGGATCCCCCGGAACTGGAACTGGATCCTGGCCCCTCCTACCCCATCCCCCGCTCCCCGCCTGTGCCCCCACCCCCACCCATGCCCACTGAAGCCCATGCCTCTGGCAGGGCCTCCTTGATTGGGAAAGGGTGGCCAGTGGTAGGTCTTGTAGCAGAAGGGCACTCACGGAGTATCTCCTGCACCGTCACAGGCTCCTTGGTGATGACGGGGGCTCCAGGCCCTGCCACATTGTGCGCCCGCACTCGAAACAGCAGCCGTGCTTTAGTGGGCAGGTCCTTCACCAGCAGCGAAGTGCGCTCTGTCAGCCCCTGCAGGGCAGCCAGCCACTCCGAGCCTGGGTGTGGGCATAGATGAGGGAGAGTCAACGTCACACCTCGCCTCAGGAGCACCTCCTGAGGGCTGTCGGGGACCGGCCTGGGGATGGGCACTTACAGCCCTCCTGGCAGTACTCCACACTGTAGCCATCCAGGCCACCTGCGCCTACACGCTCCGGGGGCCTCCACTTGAGCGAGACAGTGGTGTCCGACACATCGTCCACAGCCAGGTGGGTTGGCTCACCAGGCGGACCTGGACAGAGACAGGTAGAAAGGGTCGGAGTGAGCCTGCGCCTGGCAGAGAAGCTGCCCCACCCCAATGACCAGGACCTCAGCTGTCTGCTGGTCTCATAGGAAGGACTTCTGTTGGCTTCCAAGCACTTCCAGGAATGTTTGGTCTGCATTAAAAGACATGTCTCTGGATTGATTTACAAACCAGGAGCAGTTATAAAATGGGGACTCAAAATTAAACAGGAGAGGAGCCAAGAGAACAAACGGATGTGGGGAGGACTCTCCTCTCGGTGTAGGCAGTATTAGAAGTGCAAGAGAAAGCCAAAACCAGTATGAAACGTGGGAATTCCCTGGCACTGTATGATTAGGTGAGTTGCACAAACCAGAAATTAGTTCCTTAAAAAAGGGAAGGCAGAGGAGCTGGGGCTGGTGCTATGAATTATCCATTTTAGAGACTTGTTTTTCTTGCAGAGGACTCGGTCCCCAGCACCCACAGGGTGGCTTGAAATCTCCTGTAACTCCAGTTCCAGGGGATCTGATACGGCCTCAGGGGGTGGCACATGCATCTCATCCCAGCATTCAGAAGGCAGAGGCAGGTAGATCTTTGGGAGTTTGAGGCTAGCCTGGTCTACAGAGAGAGTTCCAGGCCAGCCAGGGCTACATAAGTGAAATTGTGTCTCAAATCTGGGAGGGATGTGACTAGCTCTCACTAGAGTGTCCATTCTACCAGCGAGGTGCTCCTGAGGTCATTTAACTTGTCCAGCCCCAGTTTCTGCATTCGTAATACAAGGCGGGTTATCCTGGGCAGCATTAGAGACCATTGTATGCAAAGGCCTGGTGCAGCACCGCCTATCAGCTGAGAGGAAACTTTACCAATAGGCATGAAGGGCTGAGAGGCGGGGCTGGGCCTGGACATTCCCACGGCATTGACTGCGTAGACTCTCATCTCGTAGGCCACACCCTCAATCATGCGCCTCGCCTCGTGGCTCAGCTCCTGCAGCAGATCAAAGTTGAGCCTCATCCACCTGTAGCTCTTTTTCTTCTTGCGCTCCAGGATGTATCCTGTAGAGAGGAGATGAGAGCTTGGGTCTGTGCCCAATCACTCCGGTGACAGCTGCCCTTGGCTGTCCCTGTACCCTGGCACTCACCCAGGACGGGCTGTCCACCATCATAGGCAGGAGGCTCCCACTGCACAGTGCAGGAGTCCTCGCCCACATTGCTGATCTTGGGGGCCGCAGGAGCATCTGGCACGTCTTGATGGGGAAGAGGAACCACATCAGCTACGTCCAGCTCAGGGTCTTATGACATTGCTCACCCCTTCTCATTCACCACCCCAAGCACCACGAGTCAAAGCAACCTAGAATCAGATTATGTCACCACCCACCATCTTACTACAATGGCTGTTCATTTTCACCTTATGTCCCAGCTCCATTTAGCTACAAGCCCTCCCTCCGGATTGTCTCGTGCTCATTTCTCCCAGAGAACTATCAATGTCACAGACAGTGACATTTCTACACACGCATCTCCCCTTCAAGCAGGCAGAAAGAAAGTCCCAGTCATTACTGCTGCCTGCTTATGAGTGTCCCTGTGATAGCTGTTGAGTAACTAAATGGGTGGATGGGCCCTCACTGATGTTGTCCTGTGCTCTCCAGCCTGGACCTCGGCCTCAGGTTGCCTCACCGATGACCTTGACGGTGAGGTTGACCTGGTCCTCGCCCACTGGGTTCTTGACTGTGACCGTGTAGACGCCTTCATCTTCCTTCTCTGCCCCTTCAACTGTGAAGATGCTGCGGTCTTTGGTGGTCTCCACTCGGACCCGGCCCTCAGTCTCACACAATAGCTGAAAGGGAGAGAGAGTTGGGGACAAGGCCCAAGTCAGACCTGAGCCTGTACAGTAGCTATCAGCCCTTCAGTGAGAGGGTGGCCCAGTGCAGGGTCTGTGGGAAGTGGCGGGGCACGGCCTGGGTGGAAACTGCACCCCTGTAAGTGACTAATTCAAAAATGTGAGGGTCCAAAAAGGCCTCAGGCATTCAGACCTTCAGAAGAGCCAGCAGTAGCACAGAAGAGAAGAGGCAGATGTTGCAGAAGTTTATTTAGCTATATATAAAATAATTGTTTTATGCACTGTTGGGTGAGGGGCTGTTTAGAGCATTTTGTATTGTTTGCAGGTGTTGGATTTCTGTGGGGGTTGCTTAATTGCTAATGATCTGCATGTGCTATCAGAACACCCAAGGAGTTCTGAAAGAATAAAAAACACCTGTGCTCAGATGCTCAGGGTTCCACTGTTAGTATGGCACTGGCGGTGGTTCCTTCTGCTGAGGTCTGGCAGGGTTTGAGTCTATGAAAATTCTTCCTTGGTTCTCTGGCTAAACCCATACAACAGCATACTACTACAAATGGCATATCAACATGTCAGGGGTCACTGACATCACGCCAGCTAATCCAACGTGGAGACAAGGAAGAAAAAGAAATTCCAGACCTCGCAGAGTCTGGTAAAGTACACTCAGGGAAGCTACCAGTGAATAGAGGTTAAGTTATTAATAGAAGACTCCTGAAGGAAAAGGAAAGAGAAAAAGGGAAATAAGCCTCTATGAAGAGAAAATTGTGAAAATTAAGTGAGAAAGAGGGCTCAAAAGTGAGTCACAGAAGAGAGGCCTTTAGAGAAAGACATTTTCATGGTGAAAACAGAGAGTTCAGCTGGGAGCAGGGAAAAAGCGAGGCTCTAACCGCTGTTCTTGTCGTGGAGCTGATGTTCTCTCCCGCCGCTGGCAGCAGCCAGGGCATGGGAAACGGAAACCAGAGTGTACTGTTGTATAAACTGAGTCTGTTGATGGTTTTGTGGGTGTGAAACCCAAGTGGGCCTTGTGTTTGAGGTCTAGGAAGAAGGTTGGAGGTTTCCCCTTAGTGGTGGTGAAAAAAAATCACCAAACCACCAGAATGTTTCAACCGGAAATTCTTTCCAATGGCCCAGGACCCCCTGCCGTTATGGAAGCCTTGGCTTAGAGTCAAGAAGCCACTTAGTTAAATTAAACGGTTCTTGGTTTGTTTTGTTGTTGTTGGATTGTTTTTTGTTTGTTTGTTTGTTTTCTGCAAACCTGACTAAGAGAAAGATAAGCAGTCCAGGCACTGGTAAGGGGAATGAGAAATACATCTATGAGGGGACCCTTACTGCAGACACAGTGACCAGTTGTTTTTCCTGTAAACCAGACTCTATCTTAAAGTCTGGAAAGTGATTCCTCAGGGTCAGCACACAGAAGCTGTGCTCCAGAACTGGCTGAGGTGTCTTGTGCTGACAGCTGAGCTTGGTACTCTAAGAGTTAATCCAGGGGGTGCTGGTTTAAAAGGCACAAAGAGGTCTTTGGAGAGCAGCTAAGGCTTGGAACTATGACAGGTCAGGAGAGGCCATTGGTAAAGTGCAGCCGCAGTAGTAGTTGAAGGCCCACATGAAGGGGTCATGTGAAGAAGCTGAGACTTGGCACCATGAAGAGAGCCCAGGAAAGGCTATTGGTGAAAGTGCAGCCCAGCTGCAGCAAGGGACCCCAGCCTTCTGAAGATGCCAGTGCCATGGAAGGACCACTAAGAACAGCAGCAGCAGTGGAGTGCAGCACTGTTGGGTGAAGGGCTATTTAGGGCATGTATTGTTTGCAAGTGTTAGATGTGGGGGTTGCTTAATTGCTAATGGTCTGCATGTGCTATCAGAACACCTAAGGAGTTCTGAAAGAATAAAAACACCTGAGCTCATATGCTCACGGTTCCACTGAGTATGGCACTGGCCATGACGGTGGTTCCCTCCGCTGAGGTCTGGCAGGACTTGCCTATGAAAAATGCCTTTGTGTCTTCTTTCCTGAGCTTCCCCAACAGCAGCATACTGCTACAAGCAGATCTGGGCCATGCCGGGCAGCTGCACTTGCTGCCAAGTGCCAAGGAGCCTACTCCCTAGTTGGGAGAGGCACATACATAGCCAAGGTCAGCTCTAGAGGCACACAATCTTGAACCAATCAATCTCTAAAAGCTGGCTAGCTTTTAGAGAGCCAGAGGTGTTGTGCAGGTTGTTGGAGGAAGACAGTCACCAATGGTCTTACCCACTCCTGGACCCTGCTTGCCAAGATATCCACCTGCTAGGCAAGTGTCATTGGCTTAACATTAGTGCACTAGCACAGCTATGGGGTAAGTGCTGCTCCCTGCTAGGATATGTGGCCTGCTCCACAGAAGGGAATGCCATGCCTGGTACTGTAACCCTGGTCGAAAGTCCATGGCTGAGGAGATCATAGGCCCTAGAGTTGAACCTGCCATTGTTATTTTTCTAAATGGTCACGTTGTCAAACTGCTTCCTAGATGTTTCTATTTCTACCCATAGACCTGGCTGATCTCAACCTTAGTCAGCTTGCGGTGGGTAGCAAGCTGTCAAGACGGAGATGCACAAAAGTCAGTGCTGAGAATAAGACACCACTGTTCAGCCCTAAGTCAGATATCTCTACCAACCCCCCACCACTCTCCAAAGACTCGGGGAACGTCTTGGCAGAGGGGAGAGAAAGGATGTAAGGGCTAGAGGGCAGGGAAGAGAGCTGTGAAAGCTGCCCTCTGGCCACGCTACAGCTATAGCGATCTCGAACTCCCAGCCACTATGGTTACCCACACTCGGGAAAGCCAGCCAAAGTCTGCCGAACTCAAGGAGACGATCTCCGAGCCCTACCCTGTGTGAGGCACTATTGGCCGTGATGACTGGGGGTTGTCCACTGGTAGGCTGCCCAGACTCCCGAGGATGGTCTCACACCCATACACGTACTGGGAAGCACTGACTGAGTTTAGTGGGTTAGAGAAACAGAAACAGCACTCCCGAGGCAGAGGCAACTGCATGTCCGAGTTTTGAGGCCAGCCTGGTCTACATAGGTAGTTCCAGGTCAGCCAGGGCTGTGTAACAAGACCATCTCTAGAAGAGGAGGAAGAATTGGGATGGAGGTTTTAGTTGGGGAACACTGGGAGTTGGAGGAGTGAAATGGTGGAAACACTCGTATTTCATTATATAAGTATATGAAATTCTCAACAATAAAGAATAACGATTTAAAAAAAAAAAAACCACTCTCGCCAGGCAGTGGTGGCGCACGCCTTTAACCCCAGCACTTGGGAGGCAGAGGCGGTAAATCTCTGTGAGTTCGAGGCCAGCCTGGTCTACAGAGTGAGTTCCAGGACAGCCAGAGTTACCACAGAGAAACCTTGTCTTAAAAAGCCAAACAAAAAAAAATTAATAAAAAGAAGGGGAAAAAAATGAGGCAGGGATCCAGAAGCCATCCCAGTTACAATGATTTCCTAGAACAGTCAAGGACACCAGCGCCTTGGTGAAGGGTCTGTCAGTTACCTCCCTGTGATGTGAGAGCCCCTCAGGTCCTTCCTCTGGTGGATGCCCCATGTGTAGAGAAGAGTGAGGACCGTGACCTGACTTCAATCTTACCTTCTTATCAAACACCCACTCTTCATCGGCACCTGCGTCTTCTGGAGCATCAGGAGGTGGCCCAGCTGGGGCCTTCTTCCCCTGGGGACGGAACCGACCAGAATAAGGGACAGGGGTGCTGAGTCAGCTTCCCTTCCCCACATGCCTCCCACCATGTCCTGCCTTCTGGCCCGTGGGGGTCCCCTGTGGTCCCAGTGAGTGGAGCTTACACCTGCAAGGTGGGGTGGGGTGGGGTGCGGATCAGAGCCTGGTATTCACTGGGTCCCACACATCCATCATACAGATAGGGAGACTGAGGAGGAACAACAGTACCTGCGTGACAGTCTTCTGCCAGATCACGGTGGGAGCAGGGTCCCCAGAAATAGGGACATCCAGGCGTAACTTGTTCCCAGCAACAACCACAATGGTGTCTGGTGTGTGGCCAGGACAGTCCAAGTGGATCTTGGGAGGTTCTGTTTGAAGGAGTACAGTTCAGAGAAGAGGGAGGCATCCAGACCCACCAGTGTGGCAGAGGAGGTGCACGGGTCACGAGGTGGGTCTGCGAGCTCATGTTCCTGATTGTTGGTTTGTACTAATTTCATCTGGGCATAATGTATATACAGTAAAAAAGCAACCCCAGTTTGAACAGCACTGAGCTGGAAAAATCCCTAGCTTGAGTTACTCTTCTAAAATTAGGATGAAAGAAAGATACATCCAAAGAAAGGAGAGGTATGCTAACACCTCACGCTGGTAACACCATCCCTGTGAAGGGCGCGCTCTCATTTTAGAGCTGAAGAAATCAGAGCCAGAAGAGATGGGTCAGTTGGCAAAGTCAGACTTGAGTTTTGGTGTCCAGAACCCACACAGAAAAGCCATACGCGTATGTATAATCCCAGCACTGGAGGGTGGAGACTGGGGAATCCCTGGGTCTCAATGGCCAGACAACCTCACCTAATCAGTGAGCCCAGATCCCAGGGAGAGCCCCACAGAGTGGACAATGCCTAAGGAACAGCACCCAAGGTTGACTCTAGACTCCACATGCACCCTCACACACGTGTGCATGCACATAAGTTCTCCTGCACATACATGAACATGCACACACACACACAATTTGAGGCTAGAGAGATTATAATCAGCCTGTGGTCATGTGTGGTGGAGCAGAGTTGTGCTGGCTAGATTTATGTCTTCTTGACACAAACTATAGTCATCAGAGAGGGAGAAACCTTGATTGAGAAAATGCCTCCATAAGATCTGGCTGTGGGCCAGCCTGTAGGGCACTTTCTTAATTAGTGATTGATGGGGAAGGGCCCAGACCATTGTGGGTGGTGCCATCCCTGGGTTGGTGGTCCTGAGTTCTGTAAGAAAGCAGGCTGAGCAAGCCATAAAGAGCAAGCCAGTAAGCAGCACCCCTCCATGGCCTCTGCATCAGCTCCTGCTGTCCAGGTCCCTGCCCTGTTTCAGTCCCTGTCCTGACTTCCTTCCGTGACGGACTACAATGTGGAAGTATAAGTCAAATAAACCCTTTCCTCCCCATCTTGCTTTTTGGTCATGGTGTTTTATCACAGCAATAGAAACTCTAAGACAAAAATCTTAGGTCCTATTCCCAAATCTTTGCCATCCCTGTGTCTGGAGTGGAAGGGAGTTCAGGCTGGAGTGGAAAGTGGGGAAGGAGACAAAGCTGACGGGGCACAAAGTGGTCCCAAGACTCACCCTGCCTGGGCACAAAGTCAATCTTGACCTCTGAAAGAGAAAAGTAAGGAACACTAAGAGAAGTAAAGGGCCCAGCCACCGGGCATCCAGGCCATGTGGCCAGGTACACACACACACACACACACACACACACACACACACACACACACACACTCAATTCTAGCTCACCCATGAAGTGGAGCTTGGCAGATAGGTTGCAGGCAAATCCTTCAGGCACAAAGCTGTAGTCTGCTTCATCGGCAGGTGTGACATCATCAATGGTCAGTTTGTGGACCCTGAAAGGCAGTGGTAACTCAAAGGACCCCCTATTGGGTCACAACAGTCCTAGTCTCTCCACGCACCCCCCAACTTAGGGGGGAACTGGGCCTTACTCTTGCTTCTTGGTGCTCCAATATTTTAAAATGTGGGTTCTTTCACTAGTTTCATGTTTTCCCTTACGTGTTTTCTGAGGTCAGCAGTGCAGAAGCAATGTCTGCACAGGGCAACCCCAAGGCGGGACCCCTAGAGACAGGCAAACACTGATCTGGGTAGTCTCTGTGAACTGGCCCCAGCGGCTCTGGGATGAACCAGCACCGTGTCCTCAATGGCCTTCTGCCTAGTTTGATCACAGCCTGGGGCACTGCAGGGCACCTGAGCCTGTGTGTCCTACACTCTTTGCCTCTGAACCTCTGAACCTCTGCCCTCTGTCTTAGGTGACTCCCTCTGTGACTCCCTCCCATGCCTGATACCTTAATTTCACCGTCCTATCGCTTTCTCTCTCTCTGGGCCCTTTACTTCCCTTAGTGTTCCTTACTTTTCTCTTTCAGAGGTCAAATTGCCTGGCCTCTCTCCTTAGCCTGTGTCTGTTTCACTCACCGCCCTATATGGGACACCTTTATGCGGCTGTCAGGCACCAACTCCTTCCCATTCTTCAGCCACACGCCACGTACGTTCTCATCTGAAACCTCACACTTAAACACAGCCTGGTCCTTGGCGCCCACCGCCAGGTCTGCGATGCTCTGGTAGACCTCCAGCTTCTTCTCTGGGGGATGGATAGAACCTATGAACTCACGAGGGATGTGAGGGAGTGTGGGAGGGTGTGGGTGTGGGGGGATGGGGGCTGGCAGGCGATGCTGTGCATGTCTGCCTAGGTATGTGCATTTGCGTGACATTCATGTGTACCTTGATATTTTAGTTATACAAGGAAGCTCAGGCTCGGGGTGACACTGACTAAGCCTACCCGACTCCCCCAACACTCCACAGTGCTAACTTTAGTACTCCCGTTTTACAGAAAGGAAGACAAGGCTCTGGGTATCAAAGAGTACTCTGAAGCCTGTTCCCTCCGCATGGCCAGCCAGGGTTGGGCTAGGGACCCTCACCTTGCACGATGAGCTCAGCCACTGCCTGGCCCCCACTTGTGCGTACTGCATAGTGTCCTGCGTCCTCCAGGGTGGCCTCATTGATGATCAGATGGTGTTTCTGCCCATCCTTCTTGAACCGGTATTTGAAGGTCTCCTCACGAGTCAGCTCTACGCTATCTTTCAGCCTAGCCGGACACAGGCTAATGTCTCCTCTGGGCAGATGTCCCCGTCCTCCAGCCCTGTGTCACACCCCACAGCCCTGCACTCACCATTTGACTTGGGCCCCTTCTTCTGACACCTCACACTCAAACTCCACACGCTGCCCCACTGTCACCAGCTGGTCTTCCAGGGACCGTGTGATCAGCACCGGAGGCTCTGTCCAGGGAGGGACAGCATAAGGGCTGGTTCCCTGTGGCTTCCTCTTTTCCTCCCAGTCCCCTGGCCCCTGGCCCACCTTTGACAAAGAGCTCCGTGCTGCATTTCTCACCCCCAACCACGCATTGGTAGGCGGCATCGTCAGCCAGTGAACACTGGCTGATGGTCAGGGTGCGTTTGGCACCAATGGACTCAAATATGTACCTGGGCAGGATACGGAGGCATGTCAGGAGAGCTGTGGATGCCCCTCGTGGGCTTGGTACCCTTCACAAACCCCATACCTGCTTCAAGCTGTCAAGGAGACTTACTTGCTATGGCACAGAAGGGGCCGTTACGGTGTTTCACATAGAAGGAAGTGATACATAGAAAGAGAGAGAGATAGGCAGGGTCAAATGACCTGGAATTAGACCCCAGGATAGGGAGGAAGTAGGGAAGATTCAATGGAGACCAGGAGTCAGAGTTAGGGAGATCTAACAGAAAGAGACAGGGCAGTGCGGCTCTCCCCCCACCCTAGAACCCAGGACCCCTCCCCACCTCCACCACACCTGCCACTCATCTGGATCTCCTGTCCGTTCTTAAGCCACTTGACCTCAGCATCCGGGTCAGCCAGCTCCACAGTAAGCCGGATCTTGTGGCCCTTGTTTACCTGGTAGGCAGGCTCCAGCTTCTTCTGAAAGGCTGAACACCACACCTCAGCCCAGCCGCCCCCAGGGCCTACCCGCTTCCCCCAGGCACCATCCACAGCAGCTATGGCAGGCACCTACATCGACCTGCTGTGTACCCCGGCCACACCCTCTAGGCTCCTCTGATGACCTCTTCTCATCTCTGTTCTGTGTCTGTTCGTCTCTTTGTCTGTCTCAATCCTGTCTCCCTTGAAGACTTTCTAACTGCTCAGCTCTTGGGCAGGGTTAGAGGCGTCCCGCAAGATAGAGGCTTGTCATGAGAACTAGGAATTGTGATGCACGCCCCTTCTCTTCCTCTTATTGATGCCAAGCCTGGTGTCCACCCTCCTCCCAGCCTCCCCTCCCTCAGGGTTGTCGCTGCCCAGTTCGCAAGGCCATTGCTGTGGGTCTGTTGCAGGCAGAGACCAGGCTTAAGGGAGCGTGGTGACTGACCCAAGACCACTAGCCCTCCATCTGTGGCATGGGTGAGTCTAGAGCCCAGACCATCTCACAACAGCACCTCCACTTGCAGCATATGGTAAACCCAGAGCCGCATATGAAGGACTGAGCGAGCCTCAGGCTCAGGCTGGGCCTGGAGACAGCTGTGGGGGAACACTGGTGCCTGGAGCTCTAGGGTTTTTATCTTGTTCCTTAGGTCTCTATGCCTCAGTTTCCTCATTTGTCAAAGTGAACTGATAATATTCCCTGCATCGTGGTGTTGTTGGAAGAATTAAAGTAGGCAGTTAGGTAAAACCTGCTGTTCCTTGCTAACTGTTAATTTGCCCTTTTTACTATCACTCCTTGCTTTGCCCCAAAGGGCTCTCTCTGCCCATACCGCAGGCTTTCGTGTGGTGCTCTCTGGGCCAGCAATTGCCTTTTGTTGGAAGCTAGTTGGTGCCCCCTCCTTTCCCACATGTGGGAAGGGCTAACCTGTGCTCTTCTTCTCGTCGTGCTTCATGCCCTTGAGCCTCTTCAACATGCCTCGCAGGTCTGTGACTCCGTGCTGGAAGGCGATGCGCTCATATTCCGATGGGGGTGCCTGTCTCAGGATCTCCCACACGTCCTCCTCAGCGGGTGCCTCCAGCTTTGAGTCCCTGTGTCCCACAGCCCTCTGGGAAGCTCATGGCAGTCTGCCCTTGTCCTTTCCTAGGTGGGGGTCCCTGGACACTGGATGAGGACCTGCCTCTGTCCCTCCCCTTCCCTCCCTTTCCTCCCTTCCTCTCAGTCTACAGGCTGGGGAGCCTTGGGGGTTGAACTAGGGAGGGCTCCGAGGCTGTGGGGCACTCACCTCCGGAAACTGCTGCTCCAGGTGAGGAAGAAATGACAGGGACACATTAGAAAGGCACCTCCCTGCCAAGACTGGGAGCCTTCACTTCCTCCCTCTTCCCCCAGACTGTGCCCCTACTTTCCAGGGAAGGAGCTCTCATTCTTCTCAATATCAGACAGAGTATCAGGGCCACTCCAAGCCTCAGGGGTGCTACCCTGGTGTGTGCGAGTCTCACCAAACCCCAGCAGAAAGGGTATGTATCCCCAAAGCCAACATTCTTTTGTCCCAGAACGTCCCAGCCCCATTTCTTACTCTCTGGGCAGGAGCAGCAACAGAAGCCATGACAGGTGGATAGGGAGAGAGGGAAAGAGAGGACAGAAAGAGAAATGAAGTCAGGGGGCTGGGCTAGGTACACATTGCTGCAGCTTTGGGGACCCTCTTCCAATGTCTTGGGGTCCCTGGAGACTATGGAAATGATCTACTGTAGCTTCAATATGGGATTTTGAGAGGTATACTGAGGGTGGTAATTGGGATGTAACTCTTCTCCACACTGGGGTCATCCCACTTGACAAGGAAACCAGCTCAGAGAGGCACCCTGTCTTGCTTAGGACCACACAGCTGGGACACCCCATGCCATGTCTTACTCCTCACCCTGGAAGATGTGACTCAAGGACTCACCTCTTCTTCAGCAGGGAGCTAAAGTCCAGAGTCCCAGCGTCTTCGTGGCTGTCACTATGGAAAGGGACCCCATGAGGCTTCCCTGGAGAGCTAGAAGGGGCTTGGGGGATGGGGTGGAGTAGGAGGAAGGGACACGGCCAGATGGGGCTCCCACCCATCTCAGATCCACCTGGTGTCTGCATGTGGGACAGATGGAGGACAGGAAATGGTACCTGGTTCGCCGACCTGCTCCAGCCAGGCTCCTGTGGGAGTTAGACAACGTCTTCTATTACCCAGGAGCACCAGCCCTCACAGACTTCAGCTCCCACCTCCATGTGCCTCTATCTAAAACCTCAAGGGGACTCGGCCTCTCACACTGGCCTCACTCTAGTCCTGAGGAAAGGGAGCCACTCACGTGCGGCGGAAAGCTGATCGGAGGTCCAGGTCTCCGGAACCAATGGCCTCTGTGTACAAAGAGAATGAGGGCTGGTGTCGGAGGGGGCTCAGGACTCCATCTTCTCAACTTTTCCCAGGGTCAGCATCCAGAGGGTGGGGCAGTTTATCATCACAACCTCTGCTGTGGGCAGCCTCCCACTCGCCTCCCAGGTCACGTTCAGACTCCTCAGGCAACTGAAGCAAAGTCCTACCCTTGACTTGCTCCTAAGCCTCCCACAACCCTGAAAGTCTGGATTTCTTTCACGCTCTATATGATCAGCACTGGACACGTGGTCAGCACCGGTATCTGGCCACGGTTAGTCACCCTCTTTAGTGTTGGGAGACCAGGACTCATAAAGACCACGAGACCAGATCAGACACCAGGGCCTCCCTCACCATGGACAGTAAGGTTGAAGTTGCAGCTGTCAAATTTGTCCTTGGTAGACACTTCACAGCGGTAGCCCCCAGCAGAAGTGGTCTGGGCATCTGTGATGTGCAGCTCAAACAGGTAGACCTGTGGGCAGACAGGGTGTCAAGGAGGTCTGGGGCAGAAGAGGCCCTAACTCCTAAAAGAGGATGGGAGTGGCAAAGGCCTGCCAACCTTCTCCCCTCTCGGGGTTAACACGTACGAGCTTTTGTATAATGTACAGAACGGACCTGCCTCTCCAGACCCAAGACTGTGATAAAATTCCAAGCAGATGGCTACACCTAGGACCTGTTTTGTACAATGTACAGCTGGTACAGCTGAACATTTCAGCTCTGCCCTCCTTCCAAGTCTTCTAGCCTCCTTACGCCCTGTGCTCCAGAGCTCTCCGTGCCCCTGACCAGTGTCCCACCTTGCTGGCTCGATCGTAGCTGTCCTGCAGCTGCAGGTGCTGGCCCACCTTGCTGCTCAGGTCCACCCACTTGCCCTTGAACCACTTGACCACAGGCGGTTTCAGGAGGCTGGCCCCAGCCACACGGGCTGAGAAGATGATGCTGCCCCCTGCAGGAGAGGGGTGACAGGCTGAGCTTTGGGTGCTCTGCGAATTCCTTCCCATACTACTCCTGAGCGCAGAAGTCCCCACTCACCCACGGTCACTTCGCCATCCTGTGGCCGCATCAGAAAGAGGCCAATAGGGTCATCGGGGGCACCCTCTGAGGCTGAGCCATTTGGGATTGCTGAGGCTGAGGCTGAGAAAGAAGGCTTTTGAGACCTGTCCTGGGACATCCCCCTCCCATTGGTCTCTCCCTCATTGCCCAGCACCCTTCACCTTCAGGATTTGGGACGTTTTCTTCCAACTCGGTGGCTGGAGCAGGGACTTCTCTGGGGGCTCCTGGGGCCTCCTTAGGGATGGGGGCAACTCCAGGGTCTGCTTTCTCTGGAGGAGTTGAGGAGGGGTCATGGCATAGTTTCTAACCAGAGACCCAGACACACCCTCTCTCGGACATCAGACCCATGTCCCACAGTGCCTAAGAGGTTTCTCACTTGAATGGCGGTGTCCCAGGGTCTTTCAGCCACTGGGCTCACACCAAGAGGAGGAGCCAGCTTGCATCTCATCTCCCCACCCTCATAGTCCACCTGTCCCATGTCCAGATTTCTGCTCTGAACAGCCCTGAGGGCCATCTGCCATCCTCTTCTAGATTCCGGCCTTGACCCAGCCCCCTCTAGCTCTCAGGACCACCCCCCAAACTGCACAGCTAGCCAAGTCCTCATCTGGGTGTGACCATCACCGTGGATCAGCTTCGGGAGGGCCGCTTCCTAATCCACTGCTTACATTTTCCCACCACCACAGTGCAGAAAGGGCTGCCACAACAGTTAACGCTCAGAGAGCTCTTAGTGCAAAAGAGGGGGATGGGCATTTTTGGTTTACAGCATCGCCAGGGCAAAGGTGAGCACCCCGAGTCCCTTCCTGCTCTGGGCTACAATGGAAGTTCAAGCCTCGGGTAAAGCTCACCAAGCTCTTACCTGCCTCTGTGACCTTGAGGTCAAATTTGACCTTGGAGGAGCCTGCAATGACCGCATAGGAGCCCTGGTCTGCAGGGCTCACATCCCGCACTGTCAGTGTGTGCTTCTTGCCCTCAACTGCCAAGCCATACTTGTCACTGGCGCTGATGTCAATGCCTTCGCGCTGCCACCGCACCTTCACACCTGCCCGCTCCGTCTCAGCTTCAAACACCGCAGCGCTGCCTGCAGTCACCTCCGCCGACCGTGGTTTCTTGTTGAAGGCTGATACTGAAGAGCCAGATGGGGACTGAAGGGGCTGGGCTGCTGGTACCCCATCCCACCACCCGTCTTAAAACAGAGTGTAGTAAGCACACTCTAATACTCCGACCGTTCTACAGGGTGGCTGCAGCCAGGTTTATTCCTCGGATGAGGTTAAGTGATCAAAGATCACATAGACAAAAGGGCTGAGGCTATTGTCCTAGCCACCGCACAGTTCCTTCTTTGGACCCTCTCCCTCCTGCCTGGGACCTGTGGTAGCCCAGCCCCCCTCCCACCATGGGGCCCCTGGGGAGGGCGTCTGTCACTCTGCCTTGGAATATAGCTAAATCTGTCTTCTGAGAGCTTCAGACCAAGAATGAGCAACTGAGATAACGCTAGCCTCTGAGCAGCAGGGGCTGTGGGTTGGATCCTTGCCCCATGACCTCTACAAGGGCACAGGCCTGGTCCAAGCCCTGGGCTTCAGTTTCTCTGTCCTTCGCCTGCTCTTTTCTAGAGAAGATAGGCAGTGTCCCCCTACATCTGGAGTAAGGCATGGCGCTAGTACTCTAGGGGTTCAGGCTTATGTGGCAGATACTCAAAGCTGGAAAGGATCTGTACCCCACATGCTGTACATTCAGAAACTGAGACCAAAAGATGCTCAGGGGCTCAGGGAACTGGCTCCCCTGTGGCCTAAATTTGGGCTCTCTGAAGCAGGGACCCAGGCTAAAGAAGGAGAAATAGGTCAAGATAGAATACGGTGTTGGCCCTGGGTTCTTTTTAACAGTGAGGTCACCTCTCAGTGCACTGAGACCAAGTTTAACCTTGATCTCATCAGTGGGTGGAAAAAGAAGCCGAGAATTAGACAGAGACCAAAAAAGACTATCCTGTCCCTTCCTGGGACCTAGAGGTCTCATCTCCATTGGTGCCTATCTGCCCCCAAGCTGTGAATACCCTCTGCTCCAGATTCAGACCCAACCCCATGCGAGGAGCTACCTGGCTTCTTCCCTGGCTCAGGCATCTCGAGAACGGTCACACCAGGCACCAAGCAGGTCAGGGCACCCAAGGAGGAACTGAGCGGGGCCCCGTGTTCTCACTATTTATGAGGACCACCCCTCCCAGCCTTGCCTATCTGCCTCCTGCCAGCCACCTGCTAAATATAGACAAATTCCATCCAGCTGAGGTATCTCCATGGAGAAGATAAGGCCACTTGGTCCTCTGGCTTCTCCCCCTCCCCCCACCAGCGCGATTGGATGACTTCTGCCCTTCCAACCTTGGGGTAGCCCAACCGTCGCCGGTGTATCCATCCAGCAGAAACTACACTGTGGAGGTGCTCTTGGCCCGGGACATCCACCACTAATGGGTCAAGGGCACGTGCTTGGGGTGAAGGTATAGTACCTAGGTACTACTGTTCTTGACTAGTGGAGCCTTGACACACGTTACTGCACCACAAGGGTCAGGGCTGCCCTGTACAGTGGAACCCCGGGTGGGCTTGTCTAGGGCCCGGGAGGGAGGAGACAATGCTGGGAGTCAGTGGCACCCCAAGGGAAGTGCTAGGTGAACCTGCAGGTGAGGGCATGGGAGCAAATCTCTAAATGGACTTCAAAGCAGAAGACAGCAGAGCTAGCTCTTACCAGAGTCTCAAGGATTAACCAGAGATCAATGCCAGAATATTCTGAATCCCCTCGTCTCCCACCCCACTCCCACTGTTCTTGCCCTGTGACGGGACCCTCAATCACATCACATCAGATTCTACAGAAAAAAAAGTAAATTCAGGGGATCCCTGTGAAGCAACGCTAGTACCAGAATGGATTGCTTATCATCAGAAGGGAGGAGTCCCCATATAAGAGTTATAAGAGTTTTCCATATGATAGAAACTTACCAGCCATGATTTCCACCCAATTATTGGTTACATTAAAGCCACATCACCTTCTCCTAAGCTAGCGCACTCTCTCTCACTGTGTGTGTGTGTGTGTGTGTGTGTGTGTGTGTGTGCATTGAAACTATTACTAGTAATTCAAGTTGGTCTCAAACTTAAGACAATCCTCCTGCCTCAACCTCCTAAGTGCTGCAATTCAGACATACACCTGGACATGGACAAGGACATAGCTAGGCATTATGCCTAGCTCCGAGTCTTCTAGAGAACTGGTATGGCTGAAGAGATGGCTCAGTGGTTAAAAGCATTTGTTGCTCTTGCAGAGAAGCCAGGCTCCGTTCCCAGCACCCACATGGTGCCTCATCACCTGTAACTCCAGCTCCAGGGGCACCTGACACTCTCTTCTAAACTCTGCAGGCACCAGGCACACCCAGGCTACACATGCAAACATGCAAGCCAAACAGTCATATGCTTTTTTAAAAATCTAAAAAAAATTTTTTTTAAAAACTGGTGCTTGAGAGCTGCCAACAAGATGGCTCAAGTTGGTAAAGGTATCTAATGCCAAGCCTGATAGCCCAAGTTCAAACCCTGGGATCCACTGCTGGAAGGAGGGAACTGACTCCTTCTGACAACATGCCGTGGTATGTGTGCACACACTCGCAACCATACACACAAAATAAATGAACTGAAACATAATAGGATGTTTTTTTAAACACTGATCTACCACTGAACTGTCATCCCCCAGAGCCTTCTCCCAAGGGTCTGCAGCCTGACCAGGGAGCATCATGGTTGGGCTACTAGGAGCCCGCATGTCCAGGGGTGTGCAGGAATCCTCCCGCCTACAATGACATCCCTAGGGCCTGGGTTTTCCCAGCTGTGAAGACTGCTTTGGGACATTTCCTCACTTCCTGTCTGCCACTACTTCTGGCTACACCACCTGAATGAAGCAAGATGTTTGCACTGTGCTTGTCTGCTGCCCCTGAGGGCAAAGTGCTTAGAGGCAAAGGCTGTGTGGGAGAGGCTCCAAGGTTTTGCCTGTGGGGTCTCTTAAGAATGCTTTATGGCTGGCTGGCCTGGGAAGATGGTTCAGCCAGAAAGGCTAGGCTCACAACCAAAATGTCCAGAATGTTCTGCCGGGTCTGGAGTTCTAGACTTAACTCCTGCTGAAGCATCACCTGCCACTAACATGGTAGGCAGTCCTGGCCAACCCAGCTTGGCCACTCCCCACCTGTGTGACATTGAACCAATTATTTAACGACTATGAGCATCAGTTTTCCATACTATAAAATGGGGCGATATTAGACTCCTCACCTCAAAGCTGACAGATGCTAAATGATCAGAACACCTGTGCTGGTGCTATCAGATCGTGTCTAACTCAGAAGATTATGAGTTCAAGCCTCACTAGGACTTAAGCCTCCCCGGTACAGAGGGCCTTTCAATATGATCCCTGCCCCTGACTCACTAGAAACAGCCGCTGTGTGCCCATGGTCCCCGAATCCCCAGGGACCAGCTTTGGATACATGTCCACTGGACAAATGAGAAGAGAGACATGTGTGCACACGGGGTGCACTCTGGACCAGGCACACATAAACTCTTGAGACTGCGCTGGGAGAATAGCTGAGAATAATTTTATGGGAGAAATTAAAGTGGGAAAGCTTTCAAAAAAGCATTCAATATACAAAGACGTGCCGACGCCAGACTCCCAGGGAAGCACCGTGGCCACTAAGCCAGGCTGACCCTCTGTGGGGTCCCTTGGGCCGGGCTAGAGTCCGGGTGGGAGGTGAAGCGGGGCGGGCGCCAGCCGGGAGCGGGAGGGCGAGGCCGGGCCCCCAGTCCTGCTCAGCCCTGGGAACGTCCTCCCTGTGTCCGGGCCCGGCGAGGGGTTAATGCTATGGCCGGCGGGGACCGGGAGCCTGGCGGGCTCTGCGGGCGATCAGTGCGGCGGGAGGCGCCGCTCGGCCAGGCCCCCGCGGCCCAGCACCTCGCCGCTGAACTGGTAGGTGAGCTTCTTCTTGACTTTCTTCACCTCGCCCGTCTTGCCGTAGTTGCGCAGCGCGCGCGCCATCTTCTGGTAGGTCATCTTCTTGCGGTTGCCTTTCTGGACGCCCCAGCGGTGCGCCAGCGCCTCCTTGTGCTTGGACGAGAACTGGAAGGTGCCCTTGTCCTTGTCCACCCACCAGATGCTGTCCTTCATGTCGCCGCTGCGCAGCAGGTCCAGCAGGAACTGGTACAGGCGAATCTTCTTCTTGCTGCCTGCGGGAGAGGGGCAGCCAGGTGGAGTGGGGACGGACGCCAGGACTTCCCAGGGACCCGCCCATCCTACTGGCCGTGGTGGGTGCAAGCACCCACGAGCCCGCTCCAGGCATGCGCACGTGTGTCCATACATATGCTCATATCTGTTCTCACATATCCACATGCCTATCACAGGCACTCACACATTCAGGCACTCACATACTCATAGACATTTACACACTCATAGACACACTCACAAGCCCTCAGTCACTTACACACACACTCACAAGCACTCACAGGCATTCACACACTCACACACTTACACACAGGACTCCACACACCCACACACAGGACTCCACACACTCACACACACACTCACACACTCACACACAGGACTCCACACCTCACACACAGGACTCTACACACTCACACACCCACACACAGGACTCCACACACTCACACACACACTCACACACTCACACACTCACACAAAGAACTCCACACACTCACACCCACACACTCACACTCACACACTCACACACAGAACTCCACACACTCACACACACACTCACACACTCACACACAGGACTTCACACACCCACACACAGGACTCCACACACTCACACACTCACACACAGGACTGCTCACACTCACACACCCACACACAGGACTCCACACACCCACACACAGGACTCCACACACTCACACACACACTCACACACAGGACTCCACACACTCACACACAGGACTCTACACACTCACACACCCACACACAGGACTCCACACACTCACACACTCACACACTCACACACTCACACAAAGAACTCCACACACTCACACCCCCACACAGTCACACTCATACACTCACACACAGAACTCCACACACTCACACACACACTCACACACTCACACACAGGACTTCACACACCCACACACAGGACTCCACACACTCACACACTCACACACAGGACTGCACACACTCACACACCCACACACAGGACTCCACACACCCACACACAGGACTCCACACACTCACACACAGGACTCCACACACTCACACACCCACACACACACTCACACACTCACACACAGGACTCCACACACTCACACACACACTCACACACTCACACACAGGACTCACACACTCACACACCCACACACACACTCACACACTCACACACAGGACTCCACACACCCACACACAAGACTCCACACACCCACACACAGGACTCCACACACACACACACTCACACACACACACAAAGAACTCCACACTCACACCCACACACTCACACTCACACACTCACACACAGAACTCCACACACTCACACACACACTCACACACTCACACACAGGACTTCACACACCCACACACTCACACACCCACACACAGAACTCCACACACTCACACACCCACACACAGGACTGCACACACTCACACACAGGACTCCACACACTCACTCACACACAGGACTGCACACACACACAGGACTCCACACACTCACACACAGGACTCCACACACTCACACACCCACACACAGGACTCCACACACTCACACACTCACACACAGGACTCCACACACTCACACACAGGACTCCACACACTCACTCACACACAGGACTCCACAAACTCACACACAGGACTCCACACACTCACACACCCACACACAGGACTCCACACATCCACACACAGGACTCCACACATCCACACACAGGACTCCACACGCTCACACACAGGACTCCACACACTCACACACCCACACACAGGACTCCACACACTCACACACAGCGCTCACACACCCACACACAACACTCACACTCACACACACACAGGACTCCACACACTCACACACAGGACTCCACACACTCACACACCCACACACAGGACTCCACACGCCACACACAGGACTCCACACATCCACACACAGGACTCCACACGCTCACACACAGGACTCCACACACTCACACACCCACACACAGGACTCCACACACCCACACACAGCGCTCACACACTCACACACCCACACATAGGACTCCACACACTCACACACCCACACAGGGCACTCACACTCACACACCCACACACAGGACTCCACACACCCACACACAGCGCTCACACACTCACACACCCACTCACAGGACTCCACACACCCACACACAGTGCTCACACTCACACACAGGACTCCACACACACATTCACACACAGGACTTCACACAATCACACACTCACACACAGGACTCCACACACACACTCACACACAGGACTCCACACACTCACTCACACACAGGACTTCACACAATCACACACCCACACAAGCACTCACACACACACACTCACACACCCACACACAGGACTTCACACACTCACACAGCCACACACTCACACACAGGATTCCACACACCCACACACAGTGCTCACACTCACGCACCCACACACAGGACTCCACACACTCACACATAGCGCTCACACACTCACACACAGGACTCCACACACTCACACACACACTCACACACTCACACACAGCACTCACACTCACACACCCACACACGGCACTCACACTCACAGGCCTGTACACACTCAGGCCCTCACGTATACGCATGCAGCCTCCCATTCATACACTCACACAATACTGATGCACACCCACATACCCCCACACACTCTGAAGAGGTGCTTGTTCCCTCACAACACAGACTCAGAGGCACATGCATAGGTAGAGAAACACACTCACACACATACACGTCTGGTGTCAGATGTATCAGAGAGCTGCTGCTGAGCCAGTTGGCCTCGGCTGGGGAGAACAAGGGACATAAATGCAGCTAGGATCAGCTGGATCAGGGGCTGCACCCTACCTGTCTCCCCATGCAGAAGGCCTGGCCCAGGCTCCAAGCCATCAGCCTCTCCATCAGACACCTCCAATGGGGGGCTCTGCCTCTCGCCCTCCTCCTCATCTGAGCTCTGCTGGTGGGTGGGGGACAACGATGGATAAGGGAAGCACATCCGGGGCATGTAGGGAACCTGAAGAGGGAAGGAAGGCTCAGACTCAGTAAGGGCAGCTAAGGGCTGAAGCAGGGGTTGGAGTAGAGGAGTGCAGGGTATAGTCAGCAGGGCAGGGAGACCGAGGAGGGAAAACTAGCAGCCCGTCTGGACCAAACTCAGGGATGCAGGTCATGGTGCAATGGGTTGCTAGTATTGAGTCTACACTCCTCCTGAGGGGGCATCTGGCTTAGGGCAGAGGAAGGCATGCTTTATTTCCATACGTGCAATGGGGCCATCTGGCCTGGCCTGGACTAGGAGAGAAGCGGAGGTGTTGGAGAGCAGTGAGTTAGTTAGAAGGAAGGAAGTGGGGCTTAAGAAGCGGGTGATAAGCCAACAAAAGGTCAGTGGAGGTCAGCAAGGGGTGGTAAAGGTCACTGGAGCAGAGAAGGGTCAGTAATGAAGATCAATGGAGAACCAGGGGGTCAGTGGAGGCTAGCATTCACTGACTCAGATACTGGGTATGTGAAGAGACAGTAAATGGGGACTGTAGTCAGTGGGACCCTGAGGGGCCTCAAACAGGAATGGGGTGGGAGAGGATGATGAGGGCCAGAGGATCATATGGGGTCTGTCCATCCTCAGTGAGATAACGGTGTGGGTTCATAAGGTCAGTCGGGGGGTCAGCACAGCCGTTGGGGTACCAGCTGCCGTTGGCTCCATCAGGCAGGAAGCCACGTTGAGTAAGAGCTCATGTCAGCTTCCTGTGAAGCTCCCACGCCTCACCACAGGCCTGGAGGTCCAGAGGGCAGAGGACAGCCAGCAGCACGCACCTGGTGGCTGAGGCTGGCATGGGGTGGTGCCATGGGGGTATCGAGGACATGCATCTGCTCCAGCTCCATGTGGCGGTAGAGCTGCTGCAGCTGCGGAGGCTGCACGCTCTGCAGCTCCGTGAAGTGGTTCTCGGGAAAGCTCTCAAACTCGCTGTGTACGTGGTGTGCGGGGAAGTCCCAGTAATGATCTGTGGGGACAGCCAGGGAGGAGGAGGTGAGCCAGGGTGCCAGGGCACGTAAAGGACATTATAACACAAAATAACCATTCAGGCTGGGCAGAATATTTAAGTTAATCATCTCCTGTAATGTTCATCTTCTACACTGCTACTTTATAGAAAGGACTTAGATATCCTAACACACATGGTTAAAGCCCTTAAACAGTGGTAGAGCCCCGGGTCTCAAGTCATGCCTGGAGTCCCAGCAAGCATTTTATCCTGCTTTCTGATTGGGTCCAGGGATGCAGGCTTCTGAGCCAAGTCTGAATCCTGGCTGTGTGACCTCAGCACAGGCCTAGGCCTCTCTGTCTGCAATGGACCAACCTATAAAGTTGGGGGGTTGTTATTGGGAGAATACAAATGAGCTCACATTCATAAGCACTTCTAGGCCCAGAGGAGGCCTCAATTTCCTTTCCTGCCTCTTTGACCTTCCACAGGGTACTGACCACCTAAAGTCACAAGCATGGGCCCTTGACACATGACCAAGGTATGATTGCAAGTCACAGGGCTGACATTTCTCACACACCAGAGTTTGTCCAAACCTCTGACACTGCTTCCACAAAGCCACAGTCAGGGGCAGCCACACCCAGGTTCCTGGGAGACTGCAGGAACAGATTTCCCCAGAAATCCCCGCCCCGGGGGTAGAGGGTAGGGGGTGGGAGGTGTCTGGCATCTGTGGCTGGGTGGACTCAACTCTGGGAAGCAGCCTCACGGCCCTGGGAAGATCTGTGCTGTGGTTTCTCTAGGCACCTTTTCCAGGAACAAAAGCTGCTGCATACCTGAAGGCCTTCTTGGGCCCAATTTGAGGTCCAGAAGACAAGTCCTGCAGTAACCAGGCGTATGTATATACTTGTGCACACACGGGCATACAGGCCTATTGTCTTTTTCCTCTTTCTTTGTCCACCACACAAACACAGCCTCACTCGCACATCCCCGAGAAATGCCGGATGCTTTCCAGATGTGAACTGGTCATCACAAGGCTCTCTCTCTCTTTTTTTTTAATCGTTACATTCGTTTATTTATTGGAAAATGGCAACTATGTTGTGCATGTGTGGAGGTCAGAGGACAACTTGTAGGAGCGGTTCTCTCCTTCCTCTACGGGGGTCCCAGGTATCCAGCTCAAGTTGGTGTAGTAAGCACCTTTACCCGCTGATCTGTCTCACCCACTCCTGGTTTCGAGACAGAGTCTCACCCAGGCTGAGTTTGAACTTATGATCATCCAGACTTAGTTTCTTGAGGTCATGTTTCTTACTGTCATGGGCAATATCGTTTGAGCCAGGCAGCAGGGATCCCACCTCTAGGATGGCACAGAGAAGAAAAAACACATGCCGTGGAGTTGTATTCAAACTCTGACTGCAACATTTACCGCTGCATGATACTGGGCCTCAGTGTCCTCATCTGAGTGGGGCTAATAATTTATACCCATCATATTTGTATACTGTGAGGGATAAATGAGCTATCAGATGCCTGGAAATCCTTAGAATAGAACCTAGCACAAAGGAAGAGCATTTACTCTCATCATGCTAATAGCCCTATAGCCCTGGCTGTCCTGGAGCTCAGTCTGTAAACCAGACTGGCCTTGAACTCACAGACAGCCATCTACCTCTGCCTCCTGAGTGCCACCACTGCTCGGCTACATCTGTAATTTCACTAATCAGAAAGCAGAGGAAAGACCAAAGACAAGCTGGGCCTGGTGGCATATGCCACCATGTCGGAGCGGTTCTCTCCTAGCACTCTAGAGGCAGGGGCAGATGGATCTCTGTGAGTTCAAGACCACCCTGGTCTACATGGCAAGTTCGAGGCCATATACATATTACTGAGACCCTGTCTCAAAAATGAAGTTTTGAAATCTGAGTCTGGAGAGAGCTCAGGGTTAAGAGAACTTTCTGCTCTTACAGAGAACTGGAGTTGAGTTCTCAGAACACACACATGCACACACACGCACACACACACACACACACACACACACACACACACACACGGAGTGAAAGAGACAGAGAGACAAAGAGACAGTAATAAACAAATAATAAAACAATCTGTTTTTAAAGTTTGGGGCCATCTTGGGCTAGCAAGCAAGATCTTATCTCAAGACAAAAACAAAAAGGTTGGGGCCGCAGCACGGTGGTAGAGCACTTGCCTCCCACACACAAGGCCCTGGGTTCAAGTGGAGGGACCAAAAACAAAGGTCACTAAGCAAAGAGCAGGGCTACGGGATTTGGATTGTGAACACAGCTTCCTCTTCGGTAGATCACCTCCAGCACCTTCCTGGCCATTGTCGCTTCCCTCCCCCTACCGCCCTCCCCCCATACCCTCCTCCACGCCCCCCCCCACTCCAGCTCTAGGACAGGAGCCCTGAATGTGTGCTGCTGTCCAGGTGTGGGCTGCTGCATCTGGCGGAACCCTTTCCAGCCCCACCACACCTCCACTGCTCGCTGTGCGACTTGGAGCCTGAGGCTGGCACTTCCCAAAGCCGCTGTGGGTAACAGGCGTGCTGTACTGCAGGGGAATGTGAGATGCTGTTTCCTGAAGATCACTGAGACTCCCTGAGCTACAGTGGATTTGAAACCTCACCTTTCCCCTTGATTTGGGTGCCCCAGCAATTACGTAACCAACAGTCTAGCAGGCAAACTCATTCCAAATACGGGGTTCCCAGAGAGAACATTCAAGGAATCATTCAGAGAACAAAGGTCAGCCTTTCTGGCTTCCTGAACCTCATTTCTTTTATCTTACTCTATACCCCAGGCTGGCCCAGAACCTACCATGTATGTAGTCTAGGTTAACCTTTAATTCATGATGATCCTTTTGCTTTATTACAGATTTGAACTATCATTGGCTCTAGACACCTCTTTTCTTTCTTCTGTTCTTCCTCTCTTCCTTCCTTCCTTCCTTCCTTCCTTCCTTCCTTCCTTCCTTCCTTCCTTCCTTCCTTCCTTTCCTTCTTTCTTGAGATAGAATCTCTAGCACAGGCTGGCCTCAGACTTGCTATGTAGCAGAGAGTGATCTTGATGTCTGGATTCTCCTATGTCAACATGCCGAGTGCCAGGATTACCGGTGTATGCCACCACACCTGGCTTGGACAACTCTTCATTGTGCCACCTTGCCTTCTGGTTAGAGGCTACCCACATACCCCATTAGCATAACTCTAATAGCACATAGCACAGCTCCTCAGAGAATATCATCATGTCCCTTGCATATCTGGTGACAGCTCTATGTCCACTTTCTACAGCCTGTAGGCATCTGCCATGCGAAGGTCTCAATGGATCTCAATAGGATCGCTGATGCTAACTTGCAGTGTAGCAGACATCGTGCTAAGATCTTAACACACTTTGTCTCTTTAACCTCTACTCTAACTCTGAGGAGGTAGACGCTAGAGGAGGCCCTTCCTTTTGACTATTAAGGAAGCTGTGACTCAAGAGGTTAAGTCCTGTCTTTAATCCAGCACTTGGAGAGGGAAAGGCAGGCAGATCTCTGTGGGTTTGAGGCTAGCCTGGTCTACATAGTAAGTCCCAGGACAGCCAGGGCTACATGGAGAAACTCTATCTCAAAATTAAAAAAATAAAAAAGAGGTTAAATCCTTTGTCTACAGTGGTCGCTGGGAGTGTAATGTCATGATCCAAACCCTCTTTTGTATAATCCAGAGGCTGAACTTTTACTATACTGTGCCAAATCTGGAGATCAAGGCTATTCATGTGATTAATATAAACTTCCAGTCATTTGTAACTCACCCAGCCATCTAATCCCCCCCCCAAGCCTTTTTTTTCTTTAGACAGGTTCTTGATGTCAGCCAAGGCTGGCCTCGTGTGCTGGGACCACAAATGAGTAGCACTACAGCTGGCCATCCATTTGTCTTACCCTCTAATCCCTATTCTTCCTTAGTTGTCACTCGGACAAAAACAAAATGAAACTCAGATTATAAAATATCAAGCCTTAAGAGTCACTCAGCTGACCTTATCTCCTCAGAACAGAAACCCCAGCCTGAAGCCCAGGGCCATCCTGAGAAGAGACAAAGAACTCTCAGAACTGAAGATCAGGGACTGGGGAGATGGTAAAGAGCACGCACACTCTTCCAAAGGGCCTGAATTCAGTTCCCAGCACCCATGTCAGGTGGCACAGAACAATCTGTAACTTGAGCTTCAGGGAACCAGACACCTCGGGCCCTGAACCTTCTTCACTCACACGCAGACACACACATGTAGAATATATACCTACACATAATTAGAAATACTAAAAACAAATCTTTACAAAAGAAAACATCAGAACCAGCCTGAGCTATATAGGGAGTTCAAGGTTAACCTGGGCTATATGAAACCATATTTCAACCAAAAAAAAAAAAAAAAAAACAAAACAGAGAAGACAGGGAATTAAGAAAGGAGGGGCCCAAAAGATCTTTCTTAGGAAATTACCACCACTGCAGAGCCACGCCCCACCCAGGAAGCCTGCTGGGGAGCAGAAGGCCTTGTGGCCCTTGCTCCTCTCCACTATGTGTCCTGGTGACTGGCGTCTTAATCATCCCCCTGATGCAGAGTTGAATCTGGCAGTGCCAGCCGGCATCCTGTTCTCCCCACAGCATCTAGCCCTGTACCCAGCACAGAGAAGACCCTCGGTGTATTTATTAGATGGAGAGGGGAGGGGAGGTGGGTGGAAGGTTTGGTAGGTGGAAGGAAAGACATCTGCAAAGAAGGACAAGTGTTCGGTTAAAATCAACTCCAGCCCCATGACTACTGTCTTCTAAAGGCCAACAGTTACAACAGGAAATGACCAGTGTTCCTGACAACATGAACACTTGCACACTGTTGTTGGGATTGTGAAGCTACCGCCACCATTGTGGAAAATAGCACAGCAGCCCCTCAGAGACAAAGAGAGGCTGAGGAGATGCTCAGTGGTTAGGAGCGCTCACTGCTCTTCCAGAGGGCCGGAGTCTGGTGCTCAGCACCCACATCAGGCAGTTCATAACTGCCAGTAACTCCAGCTCCAGGGTATCCGATACCTCTGACCCCCATGAGCCTCTGCATGTATGTACATATACCACACGCAGACACACAAACCTACCGCACACAGCTAGAAATAATAAAAACAGCCTAGGGTGGTGGTAGTACACGACTTTGATCCCAGCACTTGGAGGACAGAGGCAGATGATACTCTACGAGTTTGAACCCAGCCGGGTCTACATAGTGAGTTCCAAGCCAGCCAAGGTTCCAAAGCGAGACCCTATCTCAACATTAAAATAAATAAATAAACAAGCCCTTAACACACACACACTGAGGAACTACCACAGGACACAAGTCCACTTGGAGAGTGCATCCAAATCGATGTAAATCAAAGTCCTAATGAGAGCAAAGAAACCCATGGTCACAACTGCCTTATTCACCAGAGCCGGAAAGTGGAAACAACACAAGGGTCCATCAGCAGCTGAGCCAGCAAGTAAAATATAGCGGTCTAGGTGGCAAGCATGGCTGCCTTCCAAAATGTGCTGTACTCGGACAGTGGAATATTATTCAGCCTTTAACAGGAGAGACGCTCTGGCATGTGCTGCAACATGAGTAACTCCTGAGGGCATTCTGCGGAGTGAGATGGGGCCGTTACGAAAGAACGATTCCGGTATGACTCCTATCCGTAGATATCGAGAGGAGAGCCGGGCAGTGGTGGCGCACACCCTTAACCCCAGCACTCGGGAGGCAGAGGCAGGCGGATCTCTGAGTTCAAGGCCAGCCTGGTCTACAAAGGAGAGTTTCAGGACAGCCAGGGCTACACAGAAAAACCCTGAACCCAAAAACGAAGAAGAAGAAAAGAAAGAAGGGGGTAGGGAGGGAGGGAGGGAGGGAGGAGGGAGGGAGGGAGGGAGGGAGGAGGGAGGGAGGGAGAGAGGGAGGGAGGAGGGAGGGAGGAGGGAGGGAGAGAGGAGAGGGAGGAGGGAGGGAGGGAGAGAGGGAGGGAGGAGGGAGGAGGGAGGGAGGGAGGGAGGGAGGAAGGAAGGAAGGAAGGGAGGGAAGGAAGAGAAGAATGGTAGGTCGGGGATGGCCCCAGGGTTTCAGTTGGCAAGATGAGTTCTCAAGACAATGTTGATGGCAACATAGCAATGTATTTTCATTTGAGACAGGGCTTTGTAACCCAGGCTGGTCTTGAACTCACTTAGACACTCGCGGAGTTTGAGTGTCTGGTCTATCTTTGGTCTCCCGATGATGGGACTACAGGCATGAAGCACCATGCCCACAAGCCCAGCCTTTGTGAAAGTGTTTTACTACCGCCAGTTATACCTTGAGTAGTTCAGACGGTGGGCCGACAATGGCGCCTGCCACCAAGCCTGACAACCTGCGTTTGAGCCCCAGGCCCCACATGATGGAAGGAGAGAGCTAACTCTAACCTCCGTGCCTGTGCTGTGGCACATGCATGCCCGCACACATATAAATAAGTAAGTAAGTAAATAAATGTGATTTTAAAAGATTAGGATGGTAAATTTTATATTATGTGAATATTCGTGATACCTTCAAAACCTCTCCTTAATATGTTTAACCCTTTTGCTTGTTTGGTTGGTTGGTTTTGTTTTGGGGCTGTACTTGTGTGTGTGTGTGTGTGTGTGTGTGCATACATGTGGTGTGCAGATGAGTGTGCACACATACAGAAGCCAGAGGACTTTTTAAGTGTCTTTATCACTCTACCCCTTTTTTTCCCCTTTAAAACAGAGTCTCTCCCTGAACATGGTAGTGCACACTTTTAATCCCAGACTTGAGAGGAGGCAGGCAGATAGATCTCTGTGAGTTCAAGGCCAGCCTGGTCTACAAGGAGAAACTCTGCCTCAGAAAAAGAAAAGGAAGAGGAGGAGGGGAAGGAGGAGGGGAAAGAGAGCCTCTCATTGAACAGGACACTCAACCATTTTGACGAGGCTGGCTGACAGGAAGCACTCCGGATCTGCCCCTACTGCTACAGTTACAGCCATTGGCAGCTGTGCCAGGCTCCGGGGACTGCTTCTCTGGTCCTCATGCTTGCATAGCAAGCAGACTTACCTACTGAGCCATCTCTCCAGCCCTAGGTCTGTCCCTTTTGTCTCTGTTGCCACTGTTCTTTCCTGAGCCTCTACTGTGTCGGGTGTTAGGAAAATGCTGGAGCAATGCCCATTTTCCTAAGTGCCCTTCACCCAGATCCCACCCTTGCCTCCCTTCTATCTTCTGTCTACCCAGAAGCCAGCGGGACCACTTAAAATTGTTGGGTGTGGTGGTACACACCTCTAATTCTACCTTTTGGGATGCTGAGGCAGGGGGATGACTGATTTGAGGTTAGCCTAAGTATATGGTGAGACCCAAGAAAGAAATGGGGGGGGGGGAGGAAGGAATGGAGGTAGGGAGGGAGGGAGGAGGAGTGCAGGAGGTAAGGAGAGAGGGAGAGAAAAGAAAAAGAGCTTCCAGAGAGACAAAACTGAAATAAAATAAAATGAAAGGAAAACAAAATCTAGATTATAAAGAATAGAACACAATGGAATGGTGCCAGACATCATATGGAAAACTGTAATAACCAGAAGACAGTTGAGAAATACTTTCAAATTTTCTAACAGAAAGCATGGTTGTTCCACCCTGAAGTTTGACACAGCCCAGCTTCTTCTCACCAGGTGAGAGCATGGAAAAGAGACAGCGGTATACAGCATACAGCACAGCCGTACCTCGCCTCCCGCATAGCGGGAGCTCCAGGCACAGCATCTGCTATAATCCCTGTCCTGGGCTTTTAGCAAACAGTGGCTCGCTCTGTCCTTATGCTAATCCTGCAACGTGGGTGTCATGGAAAAGTAAGACACAGGATGACACCCCACATAGCAGCCTGGGCTCTTATCACCTTGAAACAGTACCCCTGAGAAACCCAGGAGAAAGGATCCGAGGACAGCTGGGTGTCAGAGTGGCCTGATCATAACAATGAGCGTGTCTGTTCACGTGAGTTACCACATAACAGTGGGAAACCTGCAGAAATGTAATCATGTGTGTCGTGAATGGCTGTCGCCGATGCTCCTCTTCACAGCCTGTGTGCGCTGTGCCTCAAACTGGAAGACCAAGCTGGTTCATATCAGCTCAACACCTAGAAGGCTCTCAGCACAAATCAGTGTTTGTGGGGTTGGGGAGATGGTTCAGTGCATAAAGCACTGGGCCTACAACTGTGAGAACTCTGGTTCAAATCCTAGTGCCCACATAAATTCGGAGTGAAAGCCACTTGTAATTCCAGTGCTCTGAAGAAAGACACAGGTGCTCTCCAAAGCAAGCTGACTAAACAAACTAGTGGTACCAAACACATGGGATGGTAATGTACCACATAGCTTCTGTAATACAGTGCGATCAGCAGGGGGAGCGAGAGGAGGGGAGAGGAGAGGAGAGGAGAGGAGAGGAGAGGAGAGGAGAGGAGAGGAGAGGAGAGGAGAGGAGGGAGAGGAAGGGAGAGGAGAGGAGAGAGATGAGGAGGGGAGAGGAGGGGAGAGGAGAGGAGAGGAGAGGAGAGGAGAGGAGAGGAAGGGAGAGGAAGGGAGAGGAGAGAGAGAAGAGGAGGGGAGGGGAGAGAAGAGAAGGGGAGAGGAGGGGAGAGGAGGGGAGAGGAGGGGAGAGGAGAGGGAGGGGAGAGGAGAGGAGAGAGAGGAAGGGAGAGGGGAGAGGAGAGAGAGAGAGAGAGAGAGAGAGGAGGGGAGGGGAGGGGAGAGAAGAGGAGGGGAAAGGAGAGGAGGGGAGAGGAGGGGAGGGGAGGGGAGGGGAGGGGAGGGGAGAGGAGAGAGGGAGAGGAGAGGGGAGGGGAGGGGAGGGGAGAGGAGAGGAGGGGAGAGAGGGGAGGGGGGAGGGGAGGGGAGAGGAGAGGAGAGGGGAGGGGAGAGGAGAGGAGAGGAGAGGGGAGGGGAGGGGAGGGGAGAGGAGAGGGGAGGGCTTCACTTGATAGCTGCATTTCTTACCTGGTGGCATTGAGAACTTGTTTTAAGATTTATTTATTTTTACTGTATGTGCATGAGTGCTTTGTCTACATGTATGCCAATGCACATGTGCTTTCGGGGTGCCCACAGAGGCCTGAAGTGGGCATTGGATTTTCTGGAAAACTGGACAGTTAGGAGCCACCATGTGGGTGTTGGGAAGCAAACTTGGGTCCTCTGCTGGAGCAGCCAGTGCTCTTATCTACTGAACCATTTCTCCAGTCCCTGAGTATTTGTCATTTGAATGTTAAAAATTAAGCATTTAAAATGTATTTAAGGCTGGCAAGATGGCTCCCACAAGTTGTTCTCTGACCTACACACACACACACACACACACACACTCACACACACACACAGAGTAAATATAAAAACAATAGTAAGCGTATTTAAATTTTCACCACACATATGGTTATTCAGATATGTAATTTTTGTGTCCAAATCTCCTCAGTAGGATTAATGTTGTAGCTTAGTGGTGGAGGGCTGGGCTGACAAGTATGAAGACACAGAATACGCCTCATACTCCTCGTGGCCTTCAAGCTTTTTCCAATCTGTCCCTTGATGGCCATTTTGGCTTCATTTTATCTCCTAGTCATCTGGAGCCCTGTGTCCTCTGCCTATGAATTTCTGTTTCTTGTATTTGCTGTTCTCTGTCCTCTATGTATCTCATATCCACGGTCCCTTCTCTTCCCTCCGATTTCAACTCAGCCATTACCCTCTCAATGGAGGCAGGATTGAAGCCAGGTGCACCCCAAAGCCTTCTTTCTAAACATCGCTTTCGTAAAGCATGGGCACAGAGGGCGGGGACAGACAGCAACCAGTGGGAGGATGTGAAGGACAGAAGACTCTTGTCTTGAGTATTCTAATAGTGTCTTCCAGTAGGACAGCACCAATACCCAGATGGGTAGTAATGGCAGAGGTAGGGAAGGGACAGGAGCACCCAAAGACACTGGGGGCATCTTTGAAGGAATTCTGGGCTCGTGCCTTAAGTAGATTGCCATGATGACAACAAGTCATTCCTACAGCCCTACCCCAGATACACAGAACCCTGAGCCAGGGACACAGGCTCCATCCTCCCAGCCCAAGCCCCATTTGGTTTCTAGATATGTGGTTAGCTGCAAAAAGGGAAAACCGAAATGGCCGAAGACTTGAAGAAAATGTCTCCAAACCCAGTGACCTGAACGTGGGGCTAAACCGAGAGAAAGCAACCCTGATGGAGAAAAGGGCTTGGAGCCCTGCTGTGCGTCCTAGGCCTGTGCCACTAGGGGGAGCCCTCCTCAAGCCCAGAGGGACCTTGATCATCTCCAAAGGCCAGCAGGCTGGAAGGGTAGATGTGGTGTCCCGGGTCACTCAGACCTGGTTCTTAATGTGGGTGAGAGGGGCTAGGAATAATGTAAGACGAGAAAGTGCCTTCCTATGTTATCTGGATTTCACACAGGGAGGGTGTATTTCCTAGCCACGTTAAAAAGAACAGGAGAGGGCGATGGAAAGCCTTCCTAGCACTGGGAGTCTGACAGAAGCTCTCTTGAGGTGGAGCCATCACCTCCCCCAGGGTACTTCCAGGAAGACTTCATGCTGGATGCCAGGTGAAGGTGTTCTCAAGGTTTGGCTTCCAGATGAAAAGCCTTGGCTGTATGGCATAGCACATGGCAGCCCTGGGTGTGGCTGTGAGGTGTGAGGCCTCCCTCAGCTGTGGCACTCAGCGTTTTTCCAGATGCAGGCGTCATGGAGAACCGCCCCAGTCCAGCCCGGAACAACATGGTCATGCTTCTTGGATGCCAAGATCCATTTCTGGTGGCCTGTTATCTCCTTGCCCAGGCTCCAACCACTAAGAGTCTCCTCCCTCTCCCCTTAACTTGCTCCAGAACAAGGCTGGGTTTGGGGTGGACAGTTGGGGCCTGGCCTCTTCCCTAATTCCAACAGACTGGATCCCTGGTGTCTGCTGAACAAGGGATGGCCAGAGACTTTCCCTTGGCCCAGCATGGATTAACTGAGGATGGGGGCTGGAAAGATAGTTGCCATGGTTGGTGGTGGCCCTTCTGGTATCTAGCAGAAGAGGGGAGAAAATATTGCTAAACCTCTTAGCAACAGGATTACCAAACCCCAAATCTAAGTAGTGGCGATTGGGAATGGCTGCTAGCCACACAGTAAAAAGGAGGCTCCCCGAAGTGAGTGTTTGATAAAAGGGGTTAACAATGAAAGGGAGAAGGGGTGGAAAGAGTGGGCAGGGGAAAGCTCTAGACCACCTGGACCAGAACCCACTGGCGTGGTCAAGCCACTCAGCTCCCTGCCTGCCCTCACTCACTAAAACCTCCCCAGACCCACACAGATCTAAGCCAGATGTGGTCCCAGTGCCGAGAGGGGAAGTGGACCAAAGACCCCATCCCTAACTCAGGCTCTATCTCCAGCTGATAACCATTCACCATGGAAAAACAATACTCTCACTAGGTAGACAGACCACTCTTAAGGGCAGGTCGCATTCCCAGCAGGTGGACCAACGCAAAGCAGTCTCAGTGGGAATTTTGTAGGGTTTTTTTGTTGTTGTTCTTGGTTGTTGTTTGTTTGTCTCACACTGCTTTGTTCGAGCACTTTTTTTTTTTTTAACCTTATGGTCTTTTGCTTCGTATAATATGGTTCCCATTTCTGTGTTTTTATGGGACTTTTGTGTGTGTGAATGTGTGTGTCTACGTTTATATGTGTTTCTTGTGCTTTCTCTTTGGTTCTTTTTTTTTTCTTTCTGTTTATTTGGAGGTTTTTTTTTCTGTTTTGTTTTTTGTTTGTTTTATTTTCAGGTGCCTATATGTGTTCTAATGAGAGAGAGAAAGAGAAAATGGGAATTTAAATGGTTGGAGAGGAACGGAGAATCCGGAAGGAGTTAGAGAAGGAGAAACCACAGTTAGAATATATTGTATGAAAATAAATCTATTTTTTAAAAAAGTCCCCAAGGACCGGACAAGCTAAATAAGAAAGTAAATTTGCCCTCGACATAGGGAAGATGGTCAATGCTAAGGGGTGGGGCAGAAGCTGTGGATGCAGGGAAGAGGTAGCTCTCTTCATCTAGTTCTCAGAATTCCCAGGAGCCTCAGAAGTCTTTTTTCTCCCCAGCCCTATGGCATGCTCAGGCAAGGGGGGTGGGGGAGCACTCACCACTGTGGCTGTCTCCATCGCTGCCCATAAAGGAGTAGTAGTCTTGTGCTTGACGTTGGTACAGTTCTGAATCGTAAGGAACCAACTCATCTGGCTGTTGAGAGAGGAAAGGTGTCGGAGCCTGAGGTGTTGGGCGAGTTTGCAGCTAAGTCTGAGATCTGCAACTTTCCCTGACTGAGGCACCTGCCAACAGCCTGGCCTTTGCTTAGAATCCAGAGTGCTCAGGGATACAGGGAGTAAGACAGTGGTGGGAGGCTCAGGAGAGTGTGGTAAGGCAAGGATGGGTAGAGAGGTCGGAGGTCAGGAAGATAAAGGCTGAGAAGAGGGTGCAGCCCCTGCCTCTCTTCTGCTTACTCTCCATAGCACCCTTAAACTCACACCCATGCCTGCAGGTCATGGCCCTCTCCCACTCACACCAATGCCCTTCCCCAGATGTATAAATGCTCCCTGTGACACTTCTACCCAAACCCCATGGGACTCAGTCTCATGTCCCCACACTCCTGAGCTCCTGTCCCCCCCTCACACACAGGCAGACTCACACCCTCTCACGAGCCCCTCGCTTCACAAGCCTTCACATGCACTCTTAAGAACAGTCTGGCTCAGACACGCCACGGTGCATCCACCCCTGCGGGCACACGCATGGACTGCCGCACACATGCTCACGTCACTTTCTGGCCATCAGCGTGTTCACACAGCCTTCCGCAGAGCCACCCGCGTTCCACACGCACGCTCTCCCGTGCAACACTGCGTCCCTCTGTTACAGCCTGCCCGGCCCACTCCCTCCCTGTTAACCTGTGTCCCCTCAGCCCTAGGCAGCACAGGGCTGTCATGGTGACTGTCATGCTGATGCTTTGTTTGTACGAAGGCCAGCCAGGCAGATTGGGGGACAAGGGACAGAGGGCCTTGACTATCCCTCCTGCCCCCTCCCCCCAGTGTCTTTGATGGGAGACTCTCTGCCCTTGTTACTTTCTCTTCTTCCTCCTCTTCTCTCTCTCTCCCCGCTCCTCCTTGCCCTCCTCTCCTTCCTCTGTCTTTCTTCCAACCCCCTCTATCTTCTCTTCCTCTCCCTCCTCCCTTTGCCTCCTCCATCTCCTTTCCCCACCCTCTCTCACTAGCTTGGGCACAAGAATATGCACACCCCAGCCTTCCCGACAGTCACCGGGCTTCTCCCTACCCCCTCGGAGTGTGCCCAGGGATTGCACAATAGTTACTGCAGCCCTCGGGTCTTACTTGGTAGGCCAGGGCTACCTTGGAAGCCCACCCTCTCAAGAGACACTTGGAGTGACCTCTGGAGCTGGAGAGAGGCTAATGAGCCGGTGTAGGAGCTCAAGATCTGCCCCTACATCTCTGCCTGGCGTTCAGGAGGCAGAGGTCAAGGGTTGGGACAGTGGCTTTGCTTAGGACAGGATGGACCCTCTCTGGGATAGCCTCTACCATCTGTGCCATGACACCTTCTCTGTCCCAGGTGGGGGAAGGAATCATGATGTGGTTGAAGACAGTGAGGTGTGGCCAGCCCTGTCTGGTACACAGTGAGGAGCCAGACGCTGCCCCAAGCCTGGGTTTCCAGGCAGCACTCTGGGCCTGCCCCTGTGCAGGACATGATGTCAGGCCTTGGGTGCCTCCTAGGGCTCCAAGGTCGGGTGGGGTAGAAAAGAGATCCGTCTCTAGTTTGGGAAAGCTGAGTCAGGTGGGCAGGCCCTGCTCAGCCCTTCCTCATTGCCCTCAAACCTCCAAGGGTAGGAGAGAGCAAGAGGGTCCTTTGCAGGGGACTTTGGGCTGCCATCTGCCTAAAGCTGCAACTGTCACTGAGAACAGGAGGGACAGTGGCGACCTGCCACCTGCTTGTGTCCCTCTCACTGTTCCGTCCTGACTCTGCTCTGATGCTCAACCCTGTTCCTCCTCCTCCTCCAGCCCCAATCTTGGTACCATTCTGGTCCCAGTCCCACCCTTCACCCGATTCCGTATTGATTTCAGCCCTAGCCACAAATCTAACTGCAATATTTCTGCCACATGACCTATTCTTGCCCAGTCTGGCCCTAAGACCTCAAGGCAGCCGCGGCCACTGCCCCAGACTCTCAGGTCCATGTAGGCCCAAAGCCCAAACACTTGGATCAACAGTCATTCCTCTATGCCAGGCCACAAACTGAGTGTTGGGGACCCATGAGTGACCCAGAGTTCTATCAACCTTTGTCTCGGTGGCCCCCAGGTCATGGATTGAAACCTCTACCGCTGCCTTGCCTCCAGTGGCTCCTAGGCCAATCTGAAGATTTCCCCATCCATGTCCTCTCAGTAGCCGTCCTTGCCATCCTCAACCCAGTACCCTGCTGTAGCGCTTGGCCTGCCACTGAGCCCATCTATAAATAGCTGTTCAGGCCCCACCGATCACAGCCCCACCATGGGGCCAGCCGGCAACCCTCAGCCCGCCGGGGCATGCTCTAAGGAAGCCAATGGCCCCTCGCTGGGTCTCAGGCCAGCAGCTCTGGGGAGGAAACACCAACTTCCCACTGATAGGGAGCCAGAGGGTAACGGGTGGGTTGGTGGGTTAGTGGGCAGATGGTCGCACATCCCAGGGCCCCAGGCTGGGTTGGTAGTGAAACCCCAGTACTCACAGGGGGGACGAGGGGAAACCCTTCCATTTTGCACGCCTGTAACATCCAGCTGAGCTCCAAGTTGGTCAGATCCCCTGCTTCGGTGAGGATCAGTGTGGATCCCCTCAGGACCAGGTGCCCCGTCGGGGGGCTGGACGGTCGTGGGTCAGACGCAGGGCTCAGGCCTGCCCCCTGAGCTACAGGAGCCCTGGGTGAGCCCCCTCCCTTGACATTGCAGGGCCAGCACAAGTTCCTGATTTTATCGAAGGGCCTGCCACTGGGAGATAGTCCCCTTGGGGTGACATCACCGCCCCAGCCCGTTTGCATAAATCTCTTGCGCTACAGGAAGTCTCTGGCCGGCTGAGGCAGGTGGTGCTCAAAGGGCTGCCCTGAGAGGCTATGGGGCCAGGCCCCCTGCCCAGAGGAAACCGGGGCTGGGAGAGAGAAAGGCTGGTGCTACCACGGAAGGCCTCCGCTGCCCCAGCCATCGGGACTTGTTGGGGTTGTCCAATATTTCTCCTAGCCCAATAATGCTGAATTCTAGGACACTCCCCCCCAATTGTGGCCAAGAGTTACCTCTTTGGAGTCAGAAATAGTGACAGCGTGGGGTCCTGCTTTCTAGGGTGAATCTAGCAAGCGGAGGACTTTGATCCCAAAGCTGCCAGGCTTGCCTCTTCCCGTAGGCCCTGCAATCCCTGCCAGGTCTACCTAGGGTAGGCAGCGCCCACAGTGGACCTTAGGTCTAGCACGTTGCATATCTTTTCCTGGCTCCTCAGGTGGGGCTCCCTTCCACCTGGGGAGGGCCTTGGCTTTTTATATCCTCCCTTCCCTGCGGAGTACCACAGCTGCTTCCAGATCCCTACAGACAGATTTCTGCTCCCCCAACCTCTGAATGTTAAGGTCTATCTAGTCTTCCTAGTTTGTAAACCTTCGTATATGCTCACCCTTTCATCAGTTGCCCCATCATCCCTTCTGATCGTCTGTTCCCCTCTCCAACCCGCCATACCAGCCATGCCTTTACTCGCCTGTCTTTTATGCAACCGCTCATTTTTTGTCTGTAGGTCAGCTCATCCACTTATCCTTGTGCTTGGTGGCTTGTCCATTTACAGCCACCTGTCTGTCCATGAGTCACCGTATCCATCTGCTAGCAGTTTATATATAATTATATTATTAAATTATATTAATGAGACATGATGATATATTATATTATAATATATATATTCTGTTTATCCATTCTATAATTGTCAGTCTGGTCATGTCTTCATCTATCCATCCGTCTGTTCATTCATCCATTCATTCATTCATCCATCTACACATGCTTTCTTCCACCCACACATCCATCTATTCATTTAATCTACTTACCCATTCATTCGTCTGCCTATCTATCCATCTCCCTGTCTACCCATCCACCTATATACCCATCTACTGATCCACTTTTCCACCCATCATCCATCCACCTACCTACCTATCCATCAGTCTGTTGTGTACCCATCCACCCATTCACCCATCCGTACACTTGTACTATCTACCTATCCATGAATCCATCCATCCACCTAACTAATCATCGATCCACCTGTCTACCCATCGATCTACCTATCCACATATCTATCTATCCACCCATCCATCTGTGCATCTCAATGTTAATTGAACTCGAAGCTCTGTGCTGAGGCCCGCCTGTGAAAATGAAAAGATCTCCTGTCCTTCAGAGATCCAGTCAAGAGGGAACGCAATGGACCCTCCACACATATACCTCTAGTGAGTCTGCTCTGTTGAGGGAGGACTTCTTGATCATTCGGTTTCCTCCTGTGTATACTTTAACCTCTTGTTTTATATAAAACTAGCCTGACCCCCTTCACATACCCCAGTGGATTTTTAATCCCAGAAAAAGGCAGGGATTCACAGCCCAAGGCTCACTTGTGTGTCAATTAAACCTCCATCCTCACTGTTTTCAGGTGTCTACTCTCGGGAAGTCTCCAAAGAGTCCAGACCACACACCCTCAGGACTCCTAGGAACCTGACTCAGGCCCTTCCCTAAGATGAGGGAGATACACACTGGCCCTATACCAGCAACACTGTAGTTCCTCAGTTCCTCATCCAAAAGGCCAAGCTCCCGGTGACGAGGGGAGAGTGGTCTGGGACATGAGAACCAGGCCCTGTCTGGTACGTCCATTCATTAGCTCATTCTTTTGGGTTGTTTCATTGAGGTCTTTATTAAGGCGTACCTGGCTAGCCTGAAACCTGCTGTAGAGCCCAGGCTGTCTTCAAATGTGTAGTCATCCTCTCACCTTTCCCCTACAGGCCTGGAATTCCAGGTGTGAGCCCCCATTCCCAGACTCGAATTGTTCCTTCCTTTCTTTCTTTGCTTCTTCCCTCCCTCCATTTGCCCCTCTCTCCTCTCCCCCAACTCCAAGAGACTGGGGTCTCTAGGCCAGGCTATCCTTGAATTTTTAATGTAGCTCAGAATGGCCTTGGTCTTTTGATCCTCCTGCCTCCACCTCCGGAGTACTGAAGATGTGGGCCACCACACTCAGTTGCCTGGTTTATGTGGTGCTGGGGTTTGAACTCAGGGCTCCAAGCATAGGCAAGCACTGTGTCAACTGAGTTTCAACCCAGACCCCAGCTTGTTTTCATTCTGCACTTGTTTACCCACTTGTTCCTTCATCCACTTATTAACATTTTACTCAGTGTTCTCTACGCACTGGTCCTATAAAAGCACACTAAGATGAATGAGGTCTGCATGGTCCTCAGGAGTTCACAGGCCTGTAGAGAGGAGTGCAAAATGACCGTGGGGCTTTGTGGAGAAAGATCAAGGGACAGAGGTAGTAGGGGCATGTAGGAATAAGTCATTAGGTCAGGGTCACAGAAAGGACATCCTGGGAACAATGTACAAAGGACATCTCAAAGTGCTTTGCGTTCACTCCTGGCTGAGGAGGCAGCCTAAGCAGCGGTGGGGAGTTAGGAAGGAACCTGGGGTGGTAAGCTGCCATCCCTGTGGCCAGGACAAAGGCATGATGGGAAGGCAAACAGCCTTCAGTGCTAAGCTGCAACAGGATCATCAGTGGAGTGCTGGCTCTAAGCAGGGAGTGGGAAGTTCTGTCTTATGATCACAGACCGGAGACCGGGCAGCCTGTGTTCCCAAAGCATAAGATTCAAGGGCCTGGTAGGGAGGGGGAGACATATTCTATTGTCCTATGTCTATCCAAACCCAAGGCATCTGGGTAAAGCAGCTCATCAAAGAAACCCAGGTAGTTTCTGGTGGCAGAGATTGTTGCTCCACTCTCAGCACGCACATGGTGCACACACATACACATAGACAGAATACTTGTCCACATAAAATAATAAAAAAAAATTTCAAAAAAATCTAAAGGAAAAAAAGAGAGAACTCCAGGGTAGCTGGGAGGGGTCTCGATCATAGAACACATGCTTAGTATTAACAGGGTCCTGGGGTCAGTCCCCAGTATGAAATAGACCCGGGGGCAGGCACAGGGAAATCTACAACTAAAACTCTCTAGGAGTGTGTGGACTGACCCCCTGGATAGCACGGTGTGCTGCGAGCACACACTAGCAACCTTCTGCTTCTCCCAAGGGCCCCCCCCCAGGCCTTTTCCTCGCTTATCTCCAGGGACTTGCTGTTATTAAAACCCTGGAATCTTAGATTCCAAGGACGTCCAAGTCAAACCTTGTACCTCACAGAGGGAGCCCAGGGCCCACAGGAAGGCTCCTAGCCTGACCCCAATCACTCCTAAAGGAAACAACTGTGGTGCTGAGCTGGGGAATTCAGATGTGAAACACACCTTCACAAGATGTTTTCAGTGTGCAGTGAGTTTACCAGGATGCAATTCTCTGACCTCATCATAGGTTGTGGAGTATCTGTGCTATGATAGTTTTAAATCGTGAGCGACAGAGGGAGCCTGCTAATGCACAACCCAAGTTAACAGTGTCTTTTAAAAGAAACTTGGGGGTTGGAATGATGGCTCAAGCAGTTATGAGCACTACCTGCTCTTCCAGAGGACCTGGGTTCGATTCCCAGAGCACAGATGGCAGCTCACAGCTGTTTGTAACTTCAATCTCAGGAGATTTGCAGGTCCTAGGCACATATGTGGTGCACAGACACACATGCAGACCAATACCCACATACATTAAACAGACAAACAAATAAAAAGAAACTTGGGTGAAGGGAGTTGGAATGATAGCTCAGTGGGTAAAGTGCTTGCAAGCTGGAGGACCTGAGTTCAATCCCACCACCTATATAAGAAGTAGGGCATGATGGTATCATAAGCCCAGCACTGAGGAGGTAGAGACAGGTGGGGTCATCCTACCTAAGTCCAGTGAGAGTCCCTGTCTCAAAGAACAAGGTAGACAGTGTCCTAAGAAACTATACCTGAGATTGGCTTCTCGCTTCTATATACAGGCACACACATGTACATGAGTGCACGCACACACACACACACACACACACAGATGACAACAGGGAAAACTGTTGGTTTGGGATCTTTACCATGCTGGATGTTTCCATCCTTGTGACCTCATGGAACCAAACAACCTGTTACACTGAAGCCCAGGAGATGGGGGACTCAAGCAGGGTCCCGAAGCCTGTTGGGAAGGAACTGGTCTCTGGGCAGCTCCAGGTTTCCCAGCAGGAAGAAGGGGGCCAGTACTCCAGGAAGGGAAAGAGAAACAAAATACAAAGGTCAAGGGAGAGAAGTGAGAAGCTGACCTCAGGAGCCTCAGGCAGGGAGGGAGAGAGTGAGGGAAGAGAGGACAGAGAGGAGCAAAGGAAAATTGGACAGCCGTGGTCCGGTGAGCAACCTCAGAGAAGGAAGCGCAGCCCAGACTCCTTCCTCTCTAGCAGACAGGGTCCTGGGCTTTCTGAAGGTCACCAGGTGTCTCTTGCTGGACAGTGCCTCTCACTCCTTCTTGTCGGCGGGAAGTTAGTTTGGAACCAAATATGTTGGGGCCTCCAGGGAATAAAAGAGAAAACAAAGTTTTATTTTTGAGTTGATAATGCAGACATATGGTGTGGACTTCAGACAGTATGAAAAAGTTGATAGGTCCCGGCTACCTCACCTGTTACGCGGCTCTCTCTAGGTGCAATTCAGTCCAATTTTTACCCAGAAGATACCACATTGTGTTTATGATGGTGTGAAAGGGAAATGCTTTCAGTAGAAACTTTTGGTGAAGAAACCCAGATTTTGAATTCTGATCTTTTTCTCAACCAAGCAATACGCAGTCTGAGACGCGCTCTCTGTAGGGTGAGCTGGCCGACTCAGCCGCCGGCTCAGCTGTCAACTGACCAGGAGTTTGAGCACTGCTGCTGAGCTAGGATGGAAGGCAGATTAAACACACTTTTAAGGATTTATCTGCATATTCTGAATTATGTGTATATTTGGGGAGTAATGTGCTCCTGAGAGCAGGTGCCCTCAGACTTCAGAACATGATGTTGGATCCTCTAGAGACGAGTCACAGGTGACCGTGAGCTGCCTGATGTGAATGCTGGGAACTGAACTCAGTCCTCTGCAAGAGCAATCAACACACACTCTTAACCAGTAAGTCATCTCTCCAGCCTTTTGCATGCATTTTTTTTTTTCCCTCGAGACAGGATTTCTCTGTGTGTCCCTGGCTGTCCTGGAACTCGATCTACTTGTCTCTGCCTCCCAAGTGCTGGGATTAAAGGCATGCACCAGCGGTGCCCGGCATACACACATACTGTGTGTGTCTGTGTGTACGATAGAGGCAGGTATGCGTGCCATAGCCCAAGTGTGGAAGTCCGAGGACGACTTTGTGGAATCCGTTCTATTCTACCCTGTGGGTTCCAGGACTGAACTCAGGTTACCAGGTCCAAGCAACTAGAGCCCTTACCTGCTGAACCATTCCCCCATCCTATTAAATTCATTTTTTAAGTATTTCCAACTTATGATTACTTTACCAGGCTGTAACCTGGTAATACCAGAAACTGTAGCTTGCTTTCAAAAAAATAGTAAATTAGAGCAAGCGAGATAGCTCAGTGGTAAAGGTACTTGCCACCAAGCTGGTGACCTAACTCTCATCCCTGGGACTATGTGGTAGAAGGAGAGAACCAAGCCCCGCAAGCTGTCCTCTCTCCTCCACACGTGAGCATGGCACGTGTGCAAGCTCCCCACGCCATGATGCACACACACTAAATATATGTCACATTTTTTAACTTATTTATTTTATTGATATAATGTCTTGTGGTTATTCCCAAATTCCTGGGCTGGTGACCCTTGGTTTCATAAGTAGCAAGGACGAGAGCGGAGGATGACCCCAGAGTTGGAGCACCTGCCTAGCATGCGCAAGTCCATGAGTTTGACTCCCAGGTACCGGAAACAAAGCAGAACCAAGTATCAAGGTTACAGATGTGTGTCACCATGTCTGGCTGTGCATCTTCAGATTTTGGGATGCCATTCATCAAACAGAGTATGTAAGATTCTTGTGTGCAGTTGAAGATAATCGTAAAGTTAACACCTGTGGAATCAGTATCCAGGACAAGACATAAAACATCAGGGCTGAGAACGGAGCACGCTAAAGAAGACCACGAGAAGAGCCCAAGCGGAACCATTACCCAAATGCCCCCCTCCCAGTTTCTTCTAGAAGGGACTCTACTCTAACTTTATTATTTCTTTTATTTATTTATTTTTTTTCTGGTACTGAGGTTGAACCCAGGGCCTCACACCAGCCAGGCAAATGTTCTGCCGCTGCCACACCCCCCAGCCCTCCTTTTATGTCTTAATATGAAACAAAGTATCACTAACTATCAGGAGCAGGCCTTGTACTTCCTGCCTTCCTGTCTCATCCTCTCCGGAAGCTGGGATTCCCGGGCCTGTGCCACCAGACCACAACGCCACCCTCTTTGTGTTACTGGGGATGGAATTCAGGGTCTCACACAGAGTGGGCAAGTGCTCTATCAGGGTTACAATCCCGGGCCTGTCTGCTCTTCTTTATAAGCATCTCTAAAAGTAAATTTTAGGCCAGGCAGCAGTGGTGCATGCCTTTAATCCCAGCACTAGGGAGGCAGAGGCAGGCAGATCACTGTGAGTTTGAAGCCAGACTGGTCTACAGAGTGAGTTCCAAGACAGCCAGAGTTACAACAGGGAAACCCTGTCTTGGGGGGAAAAAAGTAAATTAAATTTTAGGGTTTTAAATTTTTAATTAATTAGACCATGCATCTGGTTAGCCTGGAACTCACCAGACTGGAACCAGACTGGCTATATAACTTATTCATTTTCCTAACAGATTTTAATTTTTAGAGGAGACTTTGGGCGTTGCTCCTTTCTCCCATGCTGCTGCACGTTGCTGGGGTCCATTGTCATTGCTGGGTGGTGTTTGTGGTCACAGTTTCTGTAACCAGGTCCTTATTGATTTGGGTTATTAACAGTCTTTTATTCTTTCTTTTGTCAGGCCTGGGACTCACAGCTCTTCTGTCTCTGCTTCCCAGATGCCGCAATTCCAGGCTTGCCTAGCTCTGCTCAGCACTGCCTTTTGCTGTTCTAACCTGGGCTGCAGTCGATAAATACAGTAGTTTGAACACATGCAGGAGTATGTCTAGGAAAAATGCCTAAAACTTGAATTAAAAGGTCAAAGGGCAATGTGTTGTTAATACTGAGAAAAATGATAGATCGATAGATATTGCCCCAACTCCCTTAACTAAATTGTACCTATTTATCATCCTATTAGCAGCGCATGACTGTGCTGCTTCCCCACCCAGGACAAGAGGGTGGCCTACAGACTGACAGGGAGGCCAGGCAGGCCTGGTGGTTGTGTATCCCTTTGCCCCCTCTGGGCTGGTGGCTGGTGGGGGTGGGCAGGGTGCTCATGCAATCACAGAGCAGACCAGCAACAGGAAACCCAACAGGAGTCCTGAAACTACAGATGGGTCACGACCCCCGACCTCCCCGGCCCTTTACCTCAGCCCAAAGGGCTGAAAAGTGAGGGGACTCCCCACCTCACTTTCTGATCCACAGATCCCTGGGCTGTGACCAGATGCATGCGAAAACATAGACCTCACCAGCAAGGCCTGGGAAAGCTGACCAAAAAGAGCTGAGCCCACGTACTGAAATGGCCGTCTTGCAACTTCCTCTCATGGTTGAGACACTGGGAGAGGCTCCTGGGGCCCCAGCCTGTGTCACTTGGGCCCCTTGGAGCTCCCCAAGCTCTGGGTTGACTCTTGAGAACATTAAGATAGTCAACAAGTATTTACTTGGGTTCTCTAGAAGCTAGTTGACCAAAAGTGGCAGGAATCTTTCCCTGCCCTCGTGGCAGGCAGAGAAATGATGAACAAGTAGATGAATGACTTCTGCTGCCCGTTAGAAGCAAACAAGCCATAGGAAAGGGGCATACAGCTGGGAAAGGGGCTGTGAGCTGGAAGTTTGAGGTATTAAAGGGGACAAGCAGAGCAGAAGAGTAAGTCTGAGCAAGCCCTGGAAACAGGCGAAGGAATGAAGGAAGCTCTTGGGTTCCTGGAAGTGTTCCGAGACCGTCAGACATGGGAACAGCGGAGCAGCCCCAAGAGTAGAACCTGAGGGGAGGTCAGACAGAGTTGGGGGCTGACGTTTGGCCTTGACGCTGATTGTGGGGCACGGTGGCAGTGCAGTCTCCCTCATCGAAATCTGAAATGGCTTCCATCATCACGCTCCTGGTTAACAGGCAGCTGAGGCTCTGGAGTGGCTTGCATCTTGCAGAATTGCTTAGCTAACCTAGAAAAGAAAGAGCAGGGGAAAAAGACTCCAGCGAGTGTTTTTTACGTACTATGGGCAGCTGGCATTGACTGAGTCCCTGCACTATGCATATGTTAACTCATCCTACCCTCCCGTGGCTCTGCAAGGCAGGCCTTATAGGTGCTATTGTGCAGGTGAGAGAAATGAGCCTAGAGAGGTGAGGGCCACGCACAGGCACGTGCCGGCGAGGGGGCCAGAGTGCCCGCAGCTCTGAGTGCCCTAGGGCCTGGGCTTTGGCAGCTGTCCCAACTCTTGGGTTCCTGAGCCCTTCCTGTTGGGTTCCTAAGTCTTCCTTAGCCCTTGCCTGTCCAGAGATGAAGCCCACGCCTCGGAGGCCTGTGCTGGAGCCTGACACTGAGAGTTCAGCTAGCCCTACCCCCATGCCAGCCAGAAGACACTGCTCAACATTCCCAGAACCTCTTTCTCAATCTCCCACAGGCTTTGTTCACAAGCTCATCCTCTTCCACACCCTAAAGAACACCATCTCTCCAGGGCTTAACTCCTCCAGACTGCTTTTTTTCCCCCCCAGTTTGCCTTGTCTTTCCCAAGCCTTGCCTCCGTTTCTCCTCCTGTTCTACTGCAGGTCCTGGTCCCCTATGCCCCAGCATCAGGAAATGCAAATGCCCAGTCAGCCCACACTCCTCTGATCTCACTCTCCCTGTCTCCTGCTGACCAGGCCTGCAGATGCGAAGCTCACCTCCTGGCCACATCACTCAGCCTCCAGCACCTCAAACCCACCGCCACCCACATCGACTTCCGCCTGCTCACCACGGGCAGCACCACACCCCCGACTCGCTCACTGACAGGAGCTGCTTCCCCACTCAGGCCCCCTCCTCTCTGGAGCCTCATCTGCCATCCCATCTCCAAGCTCCTGTGGATCCTTCCCCCATGGATTGGCCGTGTGACTGTGTTCTTTCACCCCTCCGGAGCTCAGGCTCAGCTCTACAGAGAGGCATCAACACAAACCACTTCCCAACCTTGTTTCTCAGACTAAAAGTCCACATAGTACGTGCTTCTTTCACTGGCCTCTGCAAATGCTTCCTGAGTCCTGCAGAGAACAGGCACAGAGCCCTGAAGCACTGGGCACGACTCCTATCCCTGACCCTCACTCTCTACATGGTTGAGAACAAGGCACCCACTTCTAGGGACCTTGAGCTCTTCATCCCCAGATGGGAGCAATAATGGGAAATATCTCTGGGCATGGGGGTGGGGATTTCTCAAGGCTAATTGAGGTAGTGGGGACGATGTCTGTGTGGGACACACGGGCCAGGCATCCCAGTCTGGGGAAGAAGACTTGGTTCCATCCCCAGAGCTCAGCATTTTGCTTCGTCCTGGGTCCCTTAGAGCCCCTGAGAAAAGAGAGTTGGGAGAGCAGAGCTGGGAGATGACCCCTTTCTGCTCTCGGACAAGTGCCCACCAACCTAAAGGCAGTGTTTGAGCCATCTGCTCTCAGAAAGAGAAAGCCAGCCCAGAAAGCCTCGTCTGGAGCAGGGACCCTGTGGTTGGATGAAGGGGTTCTTTAAAAAGAAAGAAAACTAAGACTCGGAAGGCTCCCACTGTGGGCCCAGTACACTTGTCCCTTTCGGTAAGACTATGGGCAGGAATGGCTTCTACTTTACAGATAAGCAATGGGCTTGCTTCAGGTCACACCGGTAGAAAGGGTTTGCCTTCCCTCAAATCTCATGTTGGGTGGAAAGCTGTCCCTGGGTGTATGTTTGGGGGTTTTGTGACAGAGTGAATGAAGGGTGCTAAATGAGGTTCCTGAACTCAACTTCCACTCTATGGAGCCAATGGTCAGTACACAGCTACTCAGGGCCTCCCAGCTTGGGTGGGAGATAGCCCAGTGAATTGGGCCTACAAGGAGTTAACTTTGTGAGGGGTCTGAGTGAATCAGACACTCCGCAGGCTGCAATGGAAATTCCCTGTGCATGGCGTGTGGTCACCCAGAAAAGGGAAACGGTGCTTTTCGGAGCAGAGGACAAAGGGGGCTGGAGCCTGGGAGCAGACGCCTGCCCGGGTGGGGCGGGCAAGGACATGGTGAACAAGAGGACTTGGCCTCTAGTTCTGTTTAGGCTCTGAAAAGGAGGAGGCAGGTGAGGAGCCAGGCCAGGCCTGCTCATGGTATGGTGTGTCTGAGAGCTTTGGTAGGTTGGTAGGAATCCAGCAAAGTCAAGAGCAAGGAAAGGCACCCAGGCCATGGGAACCACTGAAGCCGAGGCACGGGGTTGTGACTCAACATGGATAGCCCTTCCGCCTTACTTTCCTGCGGTGCATGGGCTATCCCAAGTAGCTCCGCTCCGGTACCTCCTTACCCGGCCCAGACAGTACTCATTGCTCCTCTCTCCTCCCACAGCCTTCTCTGGAAGAGCTCTTGGGGTTTTGTAACTCATCTGCCTTCCCCATTGGATTCTTGGTTTCCAGGGTCAAAGGACGAGTCTCAGCTGTAAGACACTGGGCGCCTGGCGTCGGGCTGGCATGGCACACTAACTAAATGTTTGTAAGGATTCAGAGAACTGTAATCCAAGGCTCTGAAAAGCCAGATGACTGTGGACCAACCAAGTTCAGGCTCGCCCCTTCCTCAGCCGGGACATGCCACGAGGGAGGACTGGCAGGTGGAGAAGGCCAGGGCTCCTGGGCGCGAGAGATGCAGCCAGAGAAGCTGGTGTGGCTGCTCCGTCTAAGGCCTGCTTCTGCCTTCAGCCTCAGTCATCTCAATTTCTGCCTTTGTCACAGCTGGGAAATGTCTGTCCTCCCAGGAGGGAGATTGAGGAGGGAAGGGGGCAGGCAGAGGAGAGGCAGGACATGGCGAACCTCCATCCAGAGCTTTCTAGCAGCGTGCCGTGCCCTTAGATGCAGGGCTTCCCCTCAGAGCCTCTGCTCCCACCTATGGCATTGTTTTGTTTCCAAGACGGACCGTGAACTGTAAGCCTCTGTACCAATGTGGGGAGACTGTCTACCCCCGGTAACAGTTCTTCTTGCTGTTTTTGAGACAGGGTCTCAGATATTCCAGGCTAGCCTTGAACTTGGTATTTATCAGAGAATGGCCTTGACCTTCTGATCCTCCCGTACCTTCTGAGTGCTGGAATCACAGGTGTCTGCCGCTACAGCTGTTTCTATGGTGCTGGGGACCGATTCAGGGTTCTGGGTCAGACAAGCCTTCTCTGCCGCCTACGGAGCCACATTCTCAGCCTCCCAGTAACGGTTTATAGTGTTGTCAGTTGTTTGTCTTTGGAGCATTCCAAAGTACCAACCTGCCCGCTAGTTCCTAAGCAGTGTTGGGCTGTGGTCTTAGCTGTCTTAGCTCAAGTCTGGACCACACAAACCCCTGTGACCCTCACAAGCCTGACCTGACAAAGGCTTGAATTCCAATTTGAAAAGACTGATGGCCAAGACTTCCTGCCAAGAAGCATGCTTTATAGACCCAGGGACTCCAGTACCACCCAAGCTGCTAGATATTTTGACATGTTCACTGTGAAGGTTAAGAGCAGTCAGAGAAGCCGCCCTTGGGTAGAGGCCAGAAGCATGGTGGCAGCCATTGAGGTTGGAGCTTTTCCAAGTATGAAAGGGAACTGAGACCTGTGGGAATGTGTTTGCGCAGGCCAGGGTGGGCTGAGGCTGATGGGAAGGAACAGCTCCAAGAACTCTGATTGTTGGGGTCCTGGGATGAAAAGAAGGGGACCCCCCAGGAAGGCACTAGCACTATGGGGTTAGAGGTCACTGTGAGGTGCTTGCAGGGAATGTAGAGCTGACCAGGCAGTGGGAGGTTGGGGAGCTGTGCGAGGGAAGGAAAGAGGAAGCCATGGGGAGAGGGGGTGGGCCGGTGGGGGATGGAGTGGGGGCTGGGGGCCTGGAGCCACTTTGGCCACAGCCACTTCACTTCTCCCGGTTTCAGTTTGTAAATAGCTGCCGTCTCTGGCTCCGTGCGGGCGGAAGGCGCCCTGTCCCTCTATGACCTGTGTCCAGTGAAGATTGGGCCTGAGGGACTTGCAGATGCTTAAGCCTGAGATTCAAGGGTCACAGGCAGCCTTTAGTCTGACTGGGTGGATTCTGGTGGGCCCAGCTCTGGGCAGCCTGACCTGTGGTCACTGAGGTAATGCAGCTGGACTGGAGGAGCTGCAGAACTTGATGACCTGGCCAGATGGCACTTATTTATAACTGGGTCTTAGTGACCAGGGCAGCTGCTGTGTCGCAAACTCAGCACTCAGGCTGGTCCAGAGCACGGAACTATGAAGGCCAGGCTGGTCCAATGGCCCCTTAGCCTGAGCCTCAAGATCAGAAGACTCCAAAGTTTCTTCAACTGGGACTGATCCCTTTGCTGTGATTGACAAACCTTGGGATTTGAGGGGAGCTTCCAGTGGGATACACATCTCAAAATATCCTAGACCAACAGGGCTAGCTAACTTAGCCCACAAACTGGTCAGTGTTCAGGGTCTTGGGCCTCAGCCTTCTGGAAAGATGTTCCTCCTTAGAGGCCAGATGCTCTCTGTAAGCCCTACACAAAGCAGAGTCATCCCCTCCTGTTCTCGAAATGCCAGCTCAGAAGCAAAACAAAACAGCTTCGGGAAGAGGCGATGTCAAACCTCAAGGCCAGCCCCTAATGGCAACACCCGCATCTCACCCTGGCAAACAGGCTGATAGGTGGGGGACAGCCATAGATCTCTCTCAAGGTTCCTGAGTCATATCATATGGGCCTCCAGTGCTTTGGAAGATGGGACCCTGCAACCGACCACTGGCCTCCTAAGGAAGGATGCTAGGGGTGTCAAACCCTTTTCTGATGTCTGCAGGGGTAAACTGTTCTTCTGGATCACCTAGATACTCACTATTGTCCTCTATCCCATCAACACCGAGACTGTAAGACTAAGTCCTGGTGGGTCCCACCTGGCTTGCCCTCTTCCTGTCTCTGCAATTTCCCTTTCTGCCAAGGTCTATGCCAAGTCTCACCTCTGGGGGGCTCAGCTTCAATTTTGTCCCCAAAGCTGTAGCTCTTGGGTTGTGAGGCTCAGTGGATGTAGGAACTAGGGCCAGTGTGAGCTAGGAATTTTACATATGGCTGCCAGAAACCAAGGACTGGAGCGTGGAAGAGGCCAACGGTAACATTTAGAGAGAAAGAGAGAGAGAGGGCCAGGCCTAGAGCCATGTGCCCTCACGCCCAGGATGATCACCCCTAGGTGCTGCCCTCCTGGACTCCCTGATGGTCCAGAACCATGGCATGCCTGACCTTTCCCTTTTGAGAGAGGATGTTGGGCAAGCCAAGGCTAGGACTCAGTGCGGGCAGGGAGACTCATGCCCACCTACTGTCCTGATCTTTAGTTTGAGGGTGGTGGGCCCCTCAGTCCCTTCTGGGCAGGGTCAGAGTGCCCAGCCTGGAGCCGCCCTGGCTGCAGCTGCCCCTGTTTCCACATCGGCAGCAGCAAGGCCGGTGCCTGAGAAAACAGGAAGCGCCCGGTCACCACAGGAAGCATGTGTGCACTGCCTCCCCACCCCCGGCCCATTGCAAAACGCCAACAGCCCCATTACCACAGGCACCGCACAGGGGCTGGGAGAAACGCTCCTGCCACCAGGCCTGCAGAGGAGCAGACACAGACCCTGGCTTCCATGGGCAGGGCTTAGGGTGATGTCCCACCGTGACCTAGAGGAGCCTAGAGTCTTCTGGGCCCTCAGACATCAGGGTCTCAGCCCAGTACCCCAGCTGGTCTGAGCCGGGCCTACTGTGGCTGCCCTTAAATCAGAATATGGGGTCAGGGGTCACAAAGAAGTTATGTCTCAGTTATGGTATTGACCACTTGGAGACTGCCTGGCCTCCAGACCCTGACCGGCTCTATTTCTAAGCCTTACCGAGGCTGTTAACCTTGAGTATGTTATCCTACCAGCGCAAGAAGCCCACTGCTGTCAAATCTATACCGGCTTCACCCTCTGCCCAGACAGTGCTTTGCTCACCCTGGGGTGGCCTGCGTTTGAGAGCCCAGGGCCCCTCCCATCCTACCCTGCCTGCCCGACTCACCTCTCATTCCTGGTCCCCATGCCCTGCCCTCAGAAAGAGATGGTAGTCCAGTAAGGCTGAGGCCCGGGGCCTGGGGAGGTCTGTGTTCCTCCAACTCCGGGGGACAGCAAGGAAAAGAGAAGAGAGCAGAGCATTTCATGGCTATAATAAATCAAAGGGGGAAGTCGAAGCAGGAGAAATAACAAACTTCCCTAGCCTGGGCACGGGGACCTGCCAGGCAGCAGCCTGGGGCACCCCATGGTCTTCCCTCCTTCCTCCTGCCTCTCCAGCCAGCGCCCAGATCTCGCCTTGAGCCCAGGCATCTCACCTGCCCAGAACCTCCTCCCCAGGTATCTATCCAACACCCCTCCTCACTGCTCTTTGGGGCTAGGCACCCTGACTTTGAGTCCACGTTTCCTCCTAAGAGGCACAGAAATCCCCAGGCTGTGCCCTGGTCCTGGAGGGTGGGTGCCAGGCTGCATGGCAAAAGGTCATGAAGATGGGTGGCAGACCAAGGACCTCACGGGACAGAGTGAGGAGTGGGGTGTCAGAGAACTGTGAAGCAGATTCTTGGGGGCTGATGGACAAATGTCTGTGAAGGAAGATGGCCACGGCCAGGAGCAGAGGCAGAGGCTGCACCGTGACAGGCGCCAGGCCTTCACCTTGGTCTTGTTCTTGCTCTTCTCTCGGATCCTCATTGCCTGGGATCCAAGGTGTAGACACAATATACACAGCCACAGGATGGTGTGTCTTCCCAAATTGTCCACTTAGGCAAAAGCCTGAAGGGGGGTTCTTCTATAAAAGAGGGGTCTCTTCCATATTAAGAAGGATGGAAACTTGTATGGAGTTGTAAAATAAGAAATTGCATAATGTTTTTCTAGTTTTGGGGTCTCCTGTGAGCCATGTCTTCATGCCCAGGGGCCTGCTTCAACTTTGCCTTTGGAGACTAGGCAAGGGGACACCAGTCGCCTCTATTGAAGGCCTCGTGGCATGGTGACCTCACACTTACTCCGGTTCCCTGCTCTGTGAGAGGCTTCGCCTCAGGCCCTCATGTTACAGTGACATCTAGACAGCTGCCGGGCTGGTGCTCTTGGGAGACAGTGGTGGAGACTGACATTCTTTGGTGCCTCCATTTCCTGAGCAATGGAACAAGATCACACCATTTAGCTAGCAATCTTGTCAGGCAGTGACTCCCGACGGAGGGCACGCTATAGAGGCCAAACAGACCCTGGAGCAAGTGACAGGTACCTCCCCGGCCGCAGATGCCATATTTGGAAGAAGGGGGAAATGTTTACTTCAAAAGTTTGCAATAAGGGACAAACAAGGTTCGGGATGGGGCCTCTGGTGATCCTGCGGCCAGCATCACACCACAGCGCCCTTCCTGCCTCCTCCCAGAAATCCCCACTTCCTCCCTCCACACCTGACTGATGGAGGTGAGAACCTTGGCTCCCCACCTTCTCTGAGCACCTCATGGCCCCTGGCCTTGCTCTGACCTTCCCCTGTCTGGGAGAATTCCAGAGCCGGGCTTCTAGCCCTCAAACGGGGCTCCTCCTTGGGAACAGAGACCTCAGCAGCCTCAGCTCCTGCTGGGTGGGAAGAACCTCCCCATTTCTGCTGACACTTCTTGCCTACTGTGTCTATTTAGAGGACTTGTGGCATTCAGCACCCCATTTACACATACAGAATCTTTACTCCTCGAGGGTACGGGATTATCTCCATTTTACAGGTGAGAAAACTGAGGCCCAGAGCAGAAACAACTGAAGCCAGGTGATCTTAGCTGCAAAAAGAAAAGGAGATAACCGGGTCCTTGAGCCAGCTGGCCCAGGGTAAATCCTGTGCAGACAATGAGCGGACAGCTCATTTTGTTTAGAAAATAACTGCCCCGCCACTGCCAGGCTAGCAACCATATCTTCCTGGCTCTCTGCTTTGGTGCTGTCCTAAGATCCTCCTGCTTCTCCTGACCCTGCCTGGAAGACGCTAGGGTTGGGAAAATTGTCTGAAAGTGTCTGACAGAACAGAGATTATAAAATCTAGAATGAGAATTGGACATAGTGATACATGTAGACCCAGCACTTGGGAGGTGGAGACAGGAAGGTGGGAAGTCCCAGGTCATCTTCAACTACACAGTAAATGCAAGACCAGCATATGTGAAACTTTGTATCAAAAAAGAAAGGAAGAGAACAGGCCAATGAGCTGGCTCGTTTGGTAAAGGGGCTTGCCGTTGATCCTGACAACCTGAGTTCTGACTCCCATAGTGGAATGAGAGAACCAACTCCTTTTCTGTGGTGGTGGGGTGTTTTCTTTTGTTCTCTCAAGACAGGGTTTCCCTGTGTACCTCTGGCTGTCTTGTAACTCACTTTATAGACCAGGCTGGTCTCAAGAGATCCACCTGCCTCTGCCTCCCGAAGTGCTGATATTAAAGGTGGGTACCACCACCGCCTGGCTGAGAACTCCTTCAGGTTGTCCTTTGATCTACCATATGTATATCATGGCATGTACTTGTGTGAGCATACCCGTACATGTGCACACATACACACTCTAAGTGTAATAATAATAATTTGAAGAATAGAATGTGAGGCCAGGCATGGTGGTGCACGTCTTTAATCCCAGCACTTGGGAGACAGAGGCAGGCAGATCTCTGAGTTTGAGACCAACCTGGTCTACAGACCAAGTTCCAGGATAGCCAGGGCTACAGAGAAACCCTTTCTTAAAAAATAAAAAAAAAACAAAATTTAAAATATAAAACAGAATGTGGAGCACCCTGCTTGATTAAGAGGTTCCTTTTTCCTTTCCACCTTGGACATGAACCGTAAGAACAGTAGCGTGTAACTCTATAGGGTAACAGGCCTGAGCAAGCCATATTCCCAGTCCCTGGACCCCAGCTCTGGAACCAAACATTTATAAGTTTTTTGGCTTGTTTGTTTTATTTTATTTTATGTGTATGGATGTCTTGCTTGCATGTATGTATGTGCACCACGTGTACACCTGACACCCTTGGAAGTCAAAGGAGGGCAATCATATCCCCTGGAACTGGAGTCACATACTATTATAAACTGCCATCTGGATGCTAGGAACTGAATCCAGGTCCTCAGCAACAGTTTCTGTTTGTTTGTTTTTGTTTTTGAGATGAGGTCTTTTGTCACCTCTGTCTGGCCTTTAACTCACTATGTAGACCAGGCTGGCCTCAAACTTGGAGAGATCTGCAGAGTACTGGGATAAAGGCATGTACCTCCATGCCTAGCCCGAGATCTAGGTTTTAAAGTCTAGTTCTGTGACTGAGAGCAGTCCCTGAAGTACCACCTTGACCCTAGAGTTGGGAGGCACCAGAGGAAGTGCCTAACCTGGCCTGGAAATGTCGTAGAAAAACAAACAAACAAACAAAAAACTGACTTCCAGCATCCAAAGTCCTCCTTCTGCATGCTCCCTCAGCTTCAGAACAGCTCTGTCCAGCAGGTGTTACTGCCACTCCCACCTGACAGGCGAGGAAGCAAGGGAAGCTCCTCCCCCTCATCCCACAGCTGCCTGGGCCCTGAAGCCTCTTCCTGTACAACTCCAGTTTGGTTGCACTTCACAAAGGAACCACAAAGATCCTTCTCTCCCTGGAATTGTTCCTACCTGCTACTCAGGGCCAGGACCCCTGAGTGACTGGGTGGGACTTGAAAGCATGGACCTGCAGGGTTGCGGCTGCAGTCCTCAAATAATCCACTGCTCTTGATAGTCACTGGGCTTAGGGACTCACTGCCTGACCGTAGTAGGGGCTGGGTGCAGCTGTGGCAATGCCCCTCCCTCCGCTGTCATCCCTGCGGTGTGTCCTCGGGCCTCCCTGCCCGGTTATCTGTATGGGTAGTCTCTGAAGCTCTGGGAAGATGCATATAGCCCTGCTAGGCGGTTCAGAGTGGTACTGGACTTGACCTTCTTCCATAGTTTGTGTTCCTTTTAGCCCTGAGAAGGGAGTCTGCAATTCTGTATTTATGGTTTTATAATCTTTTCCTTAGTCTTCATCCCAAATTGTAAAAACTTGAGGCTCCAAAAAGCCTAACTCTGCTTGCTGGCTGTGAGTTTGGTAAACCTCTTCCCCCTCCATACATTGGGGACCAATGAAGCCTGACAGGAAGGTGTGGCAGGGCCAGTGAGGACCTCGGGGTACATCTGGGCCAAAAGTCAAGGCCAGCCCAAACCCTCAGAGAGCTTCCAAGTGGGTCTCTCCATCCCACAGCGCTGTGGGGGGAAGTGGCCCCGCTCCTGTCTCCAACTGAGACAGCCACGGTAGGGCAGCCCTGCTGTCACTTGCCATCAGTTGTCCAGAGAGGAGGGAGGAGGGTAGGCCCCATCCCCCACTGCTCCCTTGGGCGGGTCTGGCTCTGGGGCAGGTTGGGGGGGGTCTCCACCCCACCGAGGTTCCTCTCCCCAGTGGCAAAAAGTGCGGGGATGGGGCCAGCTGCGTCCCGCACAGTCTGGCCGCAAGACCCACCCGGGTCTTATCTGCTCCGGCAGCTTCCGCCCGCCCCGGAGCGCGGGACCCCAGGGCCCTGGGGAGCCGGAGCCGCGCTGCTGCCCAGCGGAGCGGAGAGCGCCAGCCCCAGGCTGGGCGGCGGAAGTGATCACCCCCTAACAGGGACCCTCCCTGCCATCCTGCCCACCACAAGGCCGCAGGAGCTCCCCAACCAGGCTGCCTCCACCCTCTATGAGAGGGTCTCTCAAAGCCTCAGGGTAATAGGCATTCTGACTGCGCAGCCCTCCCCTACATACACACACACACACACACACACACACACACACACACACACACACGCACGACGGCTCTGCCCGGGGTGGGAGGGGGAGGCACCTGGACACCTGAGAGAAAGTGAACAGAATAGACAAGGGCTTAGTGCCGTGTACCCGCGCCGAGGACACGCCCCAGAAATCTATACAGCACCCTCCTTGCACATGGCCAGAAAAAGAGCAAGGAATCCAATGGGGACAGCTAGCTACAAGAGAGAAAACACATTGTCCAGAAAACGCTTTAAGAACTCAGCCTTTCTGGTAAGGAGGGAAATGCAAACTAAGACCACCGTGAGATGCTATTTTCCAAGCAGTGGCTGACTCCAGTAATCCCCGTATTTGCTTTCGGGAGCTGAGGCAGGAGAGCAGTGAGTTCGAGGCCTGGATGGCCATGTAGTGAGTTCTAGCTAGTCTGGGTTACAGAGTGAGGTTCTGTCTGGACAAACAGCAGCAAACAAACAAACCAAAAATTAAAAATAAAACCAAGAACAAGCCTGGGAGACTCGAAACCTTGAAAAGAGGTGGGACAACTGGACGGCCATTATATACTGCCAGACAGAACCCACCTCCAAACAGCTACTAGGGAAAACTCTCCGGCCTTCCCTTACAGAACTGAAGGTCCAGAGGCTATTGCCTATGCTCCAAGAACATATCCCCAGCTGCACTACAGCCACACTGCCAATAGCAAATGTCAGAATAACCAAGTGCTATTGACAAGAGAATGGGTAAATTAGTTTCAGTGGATTCTTTCACAGAAGTAGCATTCAGTTCAACAAAGTAATGACCCAAAATTGCACAAAATATCACAAATGACTCAGTACCACAGTGAAAAAAGCCAGGGCCCAAAGACAAGCATCTTGCTGATGAAGCTCAAACCAAGTCACATCTTTATAAATAGCAATGTTGATTCCTCCTTGTATTGCTTCTACTAGAGATTATCCACCTAAAAGACGCAATTAGAACCCAGAAAATGGGGTTAGTTAAAAGGTGTCAAAGGAATATATTAAAATAATTCGCCTTCTTGGGACTGGAGAGATGGCTCAGTGGTAGAGTACTTGTTGATCTTGCAGGGGACCTAGGTCCAGTTCCCAGCATCAGGTAGCTCACAACACCTGTAACTCCAGTTCCAGGGGACCCAGTGTTCTCTGGCCTCCTCGGGAGGTACATGTATGTGTACATGGTACACATAAACTCATGCAGGCACACACAGACATTCAAAATATGGATATTAAAAAATAACACTGGGCATAGTGGTGTATGCCTTTAGATTCAAGATTTGGGGGCAGAGGCAGGCAGATCTCTGTGAGTTTGAGGCCAGCCTGGCTACAAAGTGAGTTTCAGGACAGCCAGAGCTCCATAGAGAGAACTTGTCTCAGAACATCAGGGTAAATAAATAATAAAAAATAATTTCCTGTCTTGTTTTCTACCAATATCTTTCAAAGCTTAATGTAAAAGATCCTATCTAAAATATTTTCCCAAATGGGACTGGAGAGAAGGCTCTGCTCTTGCAGAGGCCCTGGATTTGGAGCCCACATCTATATCAGGTGGTTCACAACTTCTTGTAACTCGTTATAGGGGGAGTCGATGACCTCTGGCCTCCTTGGGCACCTGCATGAACATCTCGTACACAGATTCACACAGGCGCACATACATGCACATGAATTTAATAATTGTGCAGAACCTATATGAAACCAGTTGTAAAACTATCTAAATAACATAAAAGAAACCTTAAAATAGTTTTTTTCCTTATAAGGAAATGTTAAATCAAACAATATTGTCCAAGCATACACATCTATTAAAAGCTTTATAAAAAGGAAGAGAGCTAAGCACTGAGCACACCTATAACCCCAGAACTGAGGAGGCTGAGGAAGGGATTATATTCCAAACCAGCCTGGCATTCATGGTGATACCTTGTTCAGAAAGAGATGGGTGGGCAGACTGTTTGTCTGGTATGCATAAGGTCCAGGGTTGGGTGCCCAGCACCAAAAACAAAACAAAACACCAACCGAAGTGCTAATTGTCACAAAATTCCAATCACTTCAGGAAGGAGTCAGGGAGATAGGATTATGTTTTACACATGAGAAAAGAAATGTAAATAAACACTGAAATTAAAGAAGACTCTGGAAGGCCAAGGTGACTTGCATAAAAGTGTAATGATTTCACCCCAAATTAGAACAACTGGGGCAGGAAATGAAGGGGAGCATTATCGTATATGCTTCAATTCATACGGGCAAAGCTTATCCTTTCTAGGAGGCGACATCAGCAGAGGAAGAAGCCTGTGAGTATAAAGGACCCCCAAATACTCAGACACTGAGAGGTGGATGTTTGAGGAAAGCTCAGCCTGTTGGCTGGATTTTGTTGCTGTTTTGTTTTTTGGGACAGGGTCTCACCATGTAGCCCTGGCTGGCCTGGAACTTTGTGTGTAGAACAAGCTGGCCTCAAACTCATATCGATGTGCCTGCCTCTGCCTCCTAACTGCTGGGATTAAAGGTCACCATGGCTAGCTAGTCTGGATTTTGATGGACAGAAATAGTAATAGGACATGGTGGAGGTTTCAGCAAGGGGAAAGGTTGAGAAGCTGGGCACAAGGAGAGGGTTGGCTCCACACGGAATAGTTGCTGGGTGTGGAAGAAAGGAACACTCTGCAGAGTCACTAACATTGTGTGCTCAGGACTGAGAGAAGAAAGCACCCTAGGACCCAAAACCAAGCGTAGTTCACTCTGAGAAAGACCCAAGACAGCGCACCAGAGAGGCAGGTGTACTGTGGAGGGTCTCTGGCAGGGAACACCTGACTCAGCCTCCTATCAGTTGCTGTCCAAGACCCACCGAAGGCCCGTGATGAGGAGGACTGCTTCCTCTCAGGAGGCCACACTCTGGAAGCCCCAGCTGGAGTCTACAGCCTTGGATATCGGGTGGTCAGAGCACCAGCAGTGTCAGGCCAGATCGGCCCCACAACCACTTCATGAGTAATGAGCCCAGGGGTGGTCCCACCTTCTCGGTTCCGAGGGCAGAGGCCTGGCTGGCTCGGGTAGAGGTGCTGGAAATAGAAAGAAGGCGCTGAAGTCAAATGCTGGGCATCCCAGCGGGGCAGAGTGACAGACCTGCAGCTCTCTGACCCCAGGTATCTGCTGGCCGCACAGATCCAAGCAGTAGCCACACCCATTCCACCATGCAGAGGTTTGTCCAGTACTCAGCCCGGAAGTCCTTAGGGCCTTCAAATAACTTAATAAGCAATAACTTAATAAGCACCAGTAAATGTTCATATTTGCTCAGCAAGAAGAAAGGGCCGACCACCTTGTTTCTTGATGCCTCCTTCTCTTCATTGCTCAGCACATTCGTTGCAGCCATACATCTATGCATAAAGTAATACTAATATCTTTGGGGCTGGGGAGACGGCCCAGTGGCTAAGAGAGTCTGTTGCTCTTCCAGAGGACCAGAGTTCAGTTCCCAGCACTTACATCAGGCAACTCTCAACAGCCTGTAACTCTGGCTCCAGGAGATCCAGCCCCCTCCTCTAGCCTCTTCAGGTACCTGCACACCTGTCCCCAGCCCCACAATGCAGGAATAAATTTTAATCTAACCCTTATGTAAATCTTCCCATTGTTAGACATCCTTCTGAGGAAGCAGGTAAGGAAGGAGTGAATGGCGCTCATTCATTTACCCCTCACAACAACAGTCCAGTACAGAATGAGAGCGGTCGCGCAAGCCTCTGAGCCCGGAACCCAGAAGGTGGGAGCAGAAGAGTGCAAGAATTCAAGGCAAGCCTCAGCTACATAGTAAACCCAAGGCTAGCCTCATCTACGGGACACCCCGTCTAAAAATCAAAACAAAACACCCAGAACTACCAACCTACCACATTGACCTGTTTTATAATAGGAAGCTGAGGCACGGGGAGTTAAGTGATTTGTCCCAGGAAATCTGGACCTAGTTTTTTCTTCTCTTTCTTCCCTTCCCTTCCCTTCCCTTCCCTTCCCTTCCCTTCCCTTCCCTTCCCTTCCCTTCCCTTCCCTTCCCTTCCTTCCTTCCTTCCTTCCTTCCTTCCTTCCTTCCTTCCTTCCTTCCTCCCTCCCTCCCTCCCTCCCTCCCTCTCTCCCTCCTTCCCTCCCTTTTCTTTAGAAAGGCTCTCATAGCCAGGTGGTAGTGGCACATCTGGGGAGGCAGAGGCAGGTGGAGCACTGAGTGTTTAAGGCCAGCCTGGTCTACAGAGTGAGTTCCAGGACGGTCAGAGTCACAACAGAGAAACCCTGTCCCAAAAAGACAGAAAAAAAAAAAGAAAGAGAAAAGAAAAAAAAGAAAAGAAAGGATTGTGTTACATGTCCCTTTCTGCCCTGAAACTCACTCTGTAGAACAGGCTAGCCTCAAACTCAGAGACCTGCCTACTTCTGCACATACACCCCATACATTAAAAAAAACACTTGGCAGGCAGAGGCAAGTGAATCTCCAAGTTTGATTCCAGGACAGCCAGGGCTACACCTAGAAACCCTATCTAGAAAAACAAAACAAACAAACAAAAAGGAAGTATTTTCTTTTCCACTTATAGGATTTCCTGAGGGAACGTATGTTCTCTCCTAATATGTGAGTGATCATTTATATTCATTTCTTTCTTTTTCTTTCCTTTTTTTACCTCTGACTGTCCAGGAACCTGCTATGCAGACGAGGCTGACCTCCGCTACACACACCTAACACCTCTAACTGCACATACATAGACGTGTTTTCTTTTCATAATTATTTTAAAATAGCAAATCGCGAATAAACCATTCTGCACCTTACTCTTCTTGCTCTTTACCTGGAAGACCCTGGCAGAGTCAACTTAGTGTTTGTGACTTTGCAGAGCTGAGGATGACTCCAGGTCAGAACGCCAAGCAGACGCTCTGCCAGATGCTGTGCTACTGAGATACACTTCCTGAGCCACACTACCTTGAAAAGTTACTTGCCTGTTCTTCATTTCATTATTTTATGTGTATAAACGTGTTTACCTGTCATGTACATGGACCACATGTGTGCCTGAGGAGGCCAGAAGAGGGTGCTGGATCCCCTGGGACTGGAATTGTAGATAGTTGTGAGCTACCATGTGGGTGCTGGGAATCAAACCTGGGTCCTCTGCAATCAGTGCTCCTAACCTCTTAGCCATCCCTTTAGCCTCATTTCTTTAAACTGACATTTAAAAACTGTACGTATATGTGGGACAGCATGATCATTCAATATGTGCATACAATGAACAGTTACCAAACAGGTCAACTAGCATGTCTGTCTTCTTAAACACCTATCATTTCTTTGTATTTAGAATCTACCAACTCTTCTACTTCTCTATAAAACACGTAACAAGTGGGCCGACGAGATGGCTCAGTGGGCAAAGGCGCTTGCCACCAATACTGACAATCTGGGTTCAATCCCCAGAACTCACAAGGTAGGAGGAGAGAGCCAACTGCTACAAGTTGTCCTCCAGCTGCCGTAACAGCACTTTGGCATATGAGTGCACTCCATACTCAAAATGCATTTTGTTGTTGCTATTGTTTCAAGTTTTTCAAGACAGGTTCCTCTGTGTGGCCTTGGTTGTCATGGAGCTCTCTTTGGAGACCAGGCTGGCCTCCAACTCAAAGATTCACCTGCCTCTGCCTCCCAAGTGCAGGGATTAAAGGTGTGTGCCACTACACCCGATTTAAAATAATGTAAAAAATTATAAAATATATAGTGAGTGATGAACCAGCCTGCCTCCATCTTAAGCCTAAAAGCCATCTTATAGTAAAGACAAAGTGGTTCATTCTTGTTTGTGGCAAATCTGTCTTTCTCAAGGACTGGGCTATGCCCCACCTGCAACCTTAACTACGAATGACTCTGTATTGCTTGTGCCAGGAAACAGCAACCATGTCTTTATTTCAAAAAGTTACAACCATCTTAGAACCATGCCTTTGTTTCAAAAGGTTGTATGATCACCTATGATTATGACTCCCTTCTTATGCCCACCTTGCATTGTTTCAGGCGGTCATTATGACTAACTTGCTATGTTTATGTTCTGCTCCTATAACCCTGCCTATTTTACCTCCCAAATCCCCCACTTGGGAACCTCCTACCCCTGAACTATGAAAACCTTGTCTACCTCATGTCCAATTGACCCCCCACCCCTTAAAGGGAGGCAGCCTGGGTACACAAATAAAAAGCTCACTTTAATTAATTGCTTGCTTAAATAATTTGGCCATGATGATTTGGGTCAGTGGTTTTCTGCTCCCATCTTTGGGATTAACATAAACGGAGTGTGGTGGTGTGTGCCCTGAGTCCCAGTTAGGCTGGAGGGAAGACAAGCTGGAAGATCATAAGTTAGAAACCTGTTTTGGCTACATATGTAGACCTGGTTGAAAAAACCCAGGTAGGTGTGGTGGTACGTGTATTTAGTCCCAGCCCTTGGGAGGCAGAATTACAGGTGACTGTAAGCTAACTGATATGGGTGTTAGAAACCGAACCTCAAGTCTCTGCAAGAACAGTAGAGGTCTTAACTGCTGAGCTTCTTCACCAGACTCCACAGCTTGGCTTTTTATGTAGGCTCTGGGACTTGAATTCAGGTCTTGATTCTTGTGCAGCAAGTAATCTTAACTGTTGAGCCATCACCTTAGCCCAAGATCAACTTTTATATATTTAAAAAACTTTTTGAAGCTGGGAGTAGTGAGACAGGTCTTTATTCTCAGCACTGGAGAGGCAGAGACAGGTGGATATTTGTGAGTTTGGGGCCAGCCTGATCTACACAGTGAGTTCCAGGCCAGCCAGAGAGCTACATAGTGAGACTCTGTCTCAAAAAATTGGAGACAGGGTCACACTATGTAGCCTTGGCTGGCCTGGAACCCATTATATAGACCAGGCTGGCCCCAAACTCAGAGACCTGTGTGTGTCTGCCTCCTGAGTGCTGGAATTAAAGGTGTGTGGTAAAACATCCAGGCTTATTTATTCGTGTGTGTGTGTGTGTGTGTGTGTGTGTGTGTGTGTGTACTCACGTTCACAGTTCCTGATTGTATGTGACCACACGCATGAGAAGCCCATGGAGATCAGAAGAGGACATCAGATTCCCTGAACTGGAGTTACAGATGGTTGTGAGCCACCATGTGAGTGCTGGAAACTGAACTCAGGTCCTCTGGAGGAGCAGTCAGGTCTCTTAACTGCTGTGCTATCTCTCCATCTCCCCAAGATCAATTTTTAAAATGTCCATATCCAAGTCAGTGTTGCAAACAAAAGATCTTTTCACCTGACCGACTCTGCTCATGGTCTGTCTGTATCCCACAGGCTGGCCTCTTTAATTCATTATTCTGTTGGTGGGAAGAAAGTATACAGCAAGTGGTATTTCTAGCTGGGTTTTGCTTGTGGCCTTCCTGGGTGGCCACAGCCCCTTGACCTCTAGAGGCTGAAATGCTGACAGTGTTATTGTGAAATCATTTGCATATTGTGAGGTCCTTTGCATAAGATGGCATAATTTGCATACAGGGAGGAAGGCATCTTAAAAGACTCCTGTGGCATCCCTAAACATCTTCTCCCTATGGGAAAGAGTCTGACTGGGCGTTCTGTTTCAAAACTTCCAGAAGGGCCCAGAAGTGCATCTGGGTAGGTCTGTGGGGCTGGTGAGAGCCAGACAGGAAGCATTTGGAAGGAGCTGGTAGCCTAGGAAGCACAGATGTTAAGAATATAGAGGGCTGAGGATGTCATTGACAGAGTGGCCTGACACACACAATGCCCTGGGTGTCAGCACTGCATAAACCAGGTGTGGGAGTGCACACCTATAATCAGCAGGTCATCCTCTGCAACATAACAAGTTCAAGGGCAGTCTAGGATGAGACAGTTTATCACAAAATATAAACCAGGAGTGGTGGCGCATGTCTTTAACCCCAGCACTGAGGAAGCAGAGGTAGGCAGATCTCTGTGAGCTTGAGGCCAACCTCGACTACATAGCAAGTTCCAGGACATCCAGGGCTACATAGAACCAGTCTCAAAATAAAATAAACCAATAAACAATGAACACCCACGCACACATGTGTGAGTTCAGTCTGTTCTCAGAGCACCCAGAAGGAAGCTGTGACTAGCCACAGATGCAGAGAGCTGCTGCGGGAGGTAAAGGTTAAGGAGACTCCCTCTGTTACAGTCTGCCCAAGGGAGTACTCATCTGGCCTCTGTTGAATGTTCGCCTTGTTATGGGCTGATTCCCAGAAAAGGACGCGAAGGGAATGTCAGGCCAGTCACACCTGTGTTCAGGCTTAGAAATGGGGTGGTTACCACACGCCCTAGACGGAGGTGCATCCAAGTGAATTCCGGCTCTGCCTGACCCTAGGCCAACAGTCAGCACCCATCCGGAGGATAAAATGAGGATTTGGTGATATAACACTAATTACTGAGTGGCACATAGCAAGAATTTGGTAAAAATCTACACGAAATCAGAGAGCTACAGTAATTATTGCCATTAATTGCTCCAGTAGTCTAAGAGTTCAGGTCCAGCTTGTGTGGGTGAAGAGAATACAAAGCCCTTTGTGCCCGGGTTTGGAATTTCAGGGAGCAGGGTCTAGAAACATGTATTGGACCTCAAAGGGTTACTATCCTGGAGACAATGGCCTGAGGTTCCCAGTGAAAAACCAAAGCATAAAAATAATTCGATGAGTAAGAATAAAATTCCCTCTTCTGAGGTTCCCGGGGCCGGGCCCCTCCTTGCGGCAGGCACTTCCCCTTTCCCTAGCTCATGGAGGAGCCAGGCCCGCTGACTCAGAGAACCCCCGCTGTGCTCTCATCCCGGGACGGAGCGGTCCGGCGGCCGAACGCGCCCTCGTGTGGTCACTGCTGGGACTGCATTCCAAGAAGGAAAGCAGCTGCCCTCTCCAACCCAGCCGCCCGGTTGGTCGCGGTCCCCGCGTGGCTGCGCCCTCACCCCAGCTTAGCTTGGCTAAATGCGGTGCCCGTGGAGCTACCCACTTCCGTCCCGCCCTCCCCACAGCCCTGTAATCTGTCCCGAGCGGAAGTGCACTGACCACGCGGGTCCCCCATGGCCAGGAGGCGGAAGCGCCCCTCGTCGCCGCTCCGTCTAGCCCCCGGAGCCGGGCGCGTCGCGTTCCGGACTGTCCCGTGTGACGTGGCTGCGCGCCGGGGGTGGCTCCGGGCCGGGGGCCTAGTGGCGGGGCCGGGCGAGGCTGAGTCGGGGCGGGGCGCGAGACTGCAGCTGGATGGCCGGGCCCGCCCGGAGCGCTGCAGCTGCCGCCGCCGCCACCTCTGCCTCCGCTCGGTGAGTGATCGCTGGACCCTCGGGCCGCGTCTGAGGCGGAATGAACAGTGTTGATCCCCAACCGGTCGCTGCTTCTCCAAAATCTCGGTGTTGAACTTAACTGCCTTTGACTCTTCTTTACCTCTGTCGTCCCACACTCCTCTCCCTTCTCTCCCGCTGCCCCATCTCGTGCTCCCCTTCCAGCAGACACTCTCTGGCTCACTTTCTTCACTGTTTTCTTTTGCTTTCTCCTTACTCTACATACCCCATGATTCTCTGCTAACCCAGTGGTGCCCTCGCCTCTGCATGACCCGCTAAGGACTTGGCCTGGCTGGGGCCTGCCTTGGTCCCATTAAAGCTTTGCTCCTCTAGTGGTGGTGGTCCATTTAAGCTTTGCTCGTCTGCTGTTGCTGCTGGTGGTGGTGGTGGTGGTGTGGTTTCTCTCTTCACGTACATTAGCAGATGAGGAAACTGAGGCAGTTCAAGGTCATAGCCTGTATAAGACTGGGCAGACTACATTTAAACTCTCCAGATTGAACTTCTTGCTTGGTTGACTCACATCCCCATCCGGTGATCTGTCTGTGGAGCACATTCCTTCTGGGAGTGCTTCAGGCCTCCCCTGGCATACAGAGGGCCTATGTTCCCTCCTCTGTACCAGCAGCTACCTGCATTGTCAAGCCCACCTCACATTCATAGCTCTGTGAGGGAGGCAGTACCATTCCTTGATGAGGACACTGAGGCTCAGAAGGGACTACAGGAATCACCTGCAGTCAAACAACTTAAAATCTAGAGCACCAAGTTAATTAGCTACAAGTCACCATAGCCCGTGGCTCCAGCATCTGTGAGGCATCTTTCCTCTTCAGCCCCTCCTCTTGTCTTTTGGTGCCAAAGCGAGATCATTTAGGAGAAAGAGGTTTGGACCGAGGCTCAGTTTCTCCACCTGTGTCCCTCTGTACCACCCCATCAAGCCAGATAATGCTGGCCTTAGACCCTGAACGTCTTCTCAGGCACATCCTGGCAGCCAAGCCTCTCCTGGCAGCTAGAGACACCCAGCAGGGATGGGCCCTCCGGTGGCTGAAGGAAGCCCAGCCAGTGCCTCACCCAGTCATTAGGGAAAGTTTAGCCTCAGGCGGACACATTGACACACAGGCTGGAGCCAGCTCAGAAGGAAAAAATGTGTGGTTCTTTGGAGAAGTGTAGACGAGCAGAACCCCCTTGCTCAAAAGGGTGGGTACACCCACCTGTGGGAGTCTGTGTCCTCTGCAAACAGAAGGGTGATACCAGGGAGACTTGAGAGGGGAAGATGCTATGCTTCCTAAACGGGTATGTAGCCCAGAGACACAGCTCATGGAAGTAGTCTTTGTGTTTTCCAGCACCTGGCATGCCTGGATGTCCCTGCCCTGGCTTTGGTATGGCAGGCCAGAGGCTCCTCTTCCTCTCTGCCTTTGCCCTGGAGCTCCTGGGAAGGGCTGGAGGTTCCCAGCCAGCCCTCCGGAGCCTGGGGGCTGCAGCTGCCTGTCACCTGGATAGTAAAGAAAGCAAGTCCTGGGGGACTCTGTTGAGTGGGGAGCGACTGGACACCTGGATCTGCTCCCTCTTGGGCTCTCTCCTGGTTGGGCTCAGTGGGGTTTTCCCCTTGCTGGTCATTCCCGTGGAGATGGGGACCATGTTATGCTCAGAAGGTGAGTGACCGATCCTTCAGTGGCCCTGGGGATCAGCTGGATGGGTAGGAGATGTGCTGCTTGCTCTTGGGAAATGCCAGGTCTCGTGTACCAGGTACATTATGTCTGGGATGGAGAGCAGTGTCACCTGTGGGCATAGGGTACACAGGTTTCTCTGTTGTAACTCTGGCTGTCCTGAAACTCACTCTATAGACCAGGTTGGCCTCAAGCTCACAGAGATCTTCCTGCCTCTGCCTCCCGAGTGATGGGATTAAAGGTGTGTGCCATCACTTTCCAGCTCCTTCATGCTTCTGCTTATTATTTCAATCAACAAACATTCCCCAGACTCAGTATGAACAATGGCTGGCGACATGGTTGTCATACTATCTGGGCTCAAATCCTGGCCCTGCCACCCACCAACTATGTAGCAAATGGCAAGTTACTTAGCCTCATTCTGCCACAACCTTCCAGACTTTATAATAGGGATAATAAATCTGAGCATGTAGTTCAATAGCAGAATGCTTGCCCAACATGTTTAAGGCCTGGGTTCAACCCCAACACCCCCCAAATGAGAATAGTACTATTACTAACTTGTGAGTTTTAGATAAAACATTTGGAGGATTGCCTGGGGCATGGGAGGGGCATGTGTGTACAGGATCATGTTGAACTCTAGGCGCAGAGGTGAGCAAGTGCCAGCTTCCCTCCCATTCTGGCTAGTGGTACAGCGCAATTGATATTATACTTGCTTAGTGCACAGGAGTTCCATCTCTAGCACTGCATAAAACTGGATGTGGTAGCAGACACTGAAAATCCCAGAACTTGAGGGATGGCAGGAGAATCTGAAGTTAAAGGTCATCTTTAGCTACATAGCCAGGCAGAAACTAGCCTATGCTACATAAAGCACTTTCCAAAAAAATAAAAAGAAGGTAGGGGCTGGAGAGATGGTTCAGCTAATGAGAGCACATACTGCTCTTCCAGAAGATCCAGGTTCAATTCCTGGCACTCATGTCAGGCAGGTCACAACTGTCTGTAACTACAGCTCCAGCAGGATCCTCTTGTTTTGGCAGGCACCTGCACTCATATACATACATATAATTAAAAATAAGAATAAATCTTAGAAAAGAAAAAGAAGGGCCAGTAAAATGGCTCAGTGGATAAAGGGGCTTGCCATGAAGCCTGACAAACTGAGTTCTTTCCTGAAACCCATGTGAAGGAAGAACAGGCTCCACAGAGTTGTCCTCTGACCTCTATCTGTGTACCCATGTATCCATACTCACACACATCATATATACACAATAATAATAATAAAATAAATCAATACTTAGAAGTGTCTTAGTCTTTCACCATCTGCCAGGCTCAGGAACCACTCAGTAACCCACACGGCTCTTGGATGATGGCTCCTGTCTGATGGTTGCTGCCAGCTGTGATCAGAGTCCTCCTGAAGCCTGCCATGCCTATGCAGCAGGTGTCCCGCTTCAAACAGCTCAGGGGCATGTTGCAGTTCTACTGCTGGAGCAGCTCAGCAAGGAACACAAGGAGGCATATACATAGATGTATACCCTCCAGTCCTCAGCAGAGGGAACTACCGTGGCCAGCACCCTAACTCAACAGTGGAACCCCGAGCATCTGAGCTCAGGTGTTTTTATTGATCCAAAACTCCTTACTTGTTCTATTGATAGCATGTGCAGATCATTAGCAATCAAATATCCCCCCCTCACATACACATAAGTCTAACACCAGCAAACAATACAAAATGCCATTGCCTAGGCAACCCTTCCCCCCAAAATGCACAAACAATTATTTTAAACATAACCAAAAATAAGCTTCCACAACAGGGCCAGCTCTGTGGTAGAATGCTCACTTGGGATGTGTTGAAGCCAGGGCAGAGTCACTGCAGGATGCACTTGTAGTATTGGCTACATTGTTGTTACTGTTTTCCAAGACAGGGTTTCTCTGTTGTAACTCTGGCTGTCCTGGAACTCACTCTGTAGACCAGGCTGGCCTCAAACTCACAGAGATCCTCCTGCCTCTGCCTCCCTTGCTGGGATAAAAGGTGAGCATCACCACCACCCAGCATTGGGTACATTTTACAAACGAGAAGCATTTGCTCTCTGGCCAGCTTGGAAACGGCAGCCTCCCCTGGGTGTCGCACCCCACCACCAGCTGCATCTGTCCTCTAGGCCTCAGTTGCTCTATCAGCTGATGAGCTGAATATGGCTGTCATAGAACACTTCAAAATCTGTGTGAGCTAGTAAAAGTCCCCAGGTTTCTGCCAGTTTTCTAAGGGTAGCACTAGTTGAGAGAAATTCCCATTTAATGAACATTTGCTCTATGCAGTTGTTTAATTCTGACAAGATCTAATTTATACATGGGGACATTGAGTCTCACAAGTTATCTTCTGTTGTTTTCTTCTCTCCCTCTGCCCTCGGGGTCTTGCTTCCTTTCCCGGCACATGGCTAGGCTACTGGACACTTAGCTTAGCCTGGGAAGGAAAGTGCAGGGCGTGAGTCAATGCATCCAAGCAGGTCCCAGATCGGGTCCCAGATCAGAGGACTAAGAGTGAATCAGTCTCTCGGGAGAGGCTGTCAGAGGAACATATCTCTCATTTGTTAAAGCAAGGGAGGTTACATTTATAGGGTACAGGTAGGGGAGGGTCTTTGGTACCCAGGGATGGGAGCCATTGGTTAAGACAAAGACTACTGGAATAGGCCAATTTGCATGTGGAGCTCATGTCTAAGCTTCTAAGGGCACCTTCTGCATGAGGTGTGGTCCCACAGGGAAAAGAGGAAGGCACCTTATCAGTAAATGGACTCATCCCTAGGCTTCCAGCTACAGCGCAGATAAGCACCAATCACGCCACATTCCTTTGCTAGTGACCTGTGAAGCAGGCAGTATTTAATATTTAGCTTGGTTCTGGCCAGGGCTAAGAGAAGTGAGGAGCAACTGAACTCCTATGGCTCTCAGGGTGAGAAAATTGGGGGTTCAAGGCACGCTTCGACCCATTCTTTGCTTTAGGACAGCCCCATAATCTTCAGTTGCCAGCAAATGAATTGGAGAGCTGGAACTTTCCAGAGTCCAAGCCCATCTCTTAGCCAGTACACGATAATCAGTGGGTCCACAGTGGTTCTTCAAACTGTAGTGTGTTCCTTCTGAGCACTCTGCCACTGCTGAGCCTGTGTGGTGTGGACACCCAGAAGAGCAGTAACCCAAATCCAGCCTTTGGAAGCCTGTAGTCTAGAAAGCCAGTAGGATGGGTGAGTTTGGGAGCAGAGGCTCAGCCTCTCTTCACATCTCTGCTTTGCAGCTGGAGTCTGGCGTCTGAAGCAGCTGCTCAGCTTTGCCTTAGGTGGACTCTTGGGCAATGTGTTTTTGCACCTTCTGCCAGAAGCATGGGCCTACACCTGTAGCATCAGCCCCGGTGAGTAAGAGCATGGGACAGGGTAGGAGTGCAGAGTTGGTACCCATGCCCAGGGTTAGCCTACGGAATCTGGGAGAGGGATATGGGAAGAGGGATCCAGAAAAACTTGTCTGAGAGGGAAGGTCTAATCCCGACACCCTGGCCTCTTTGGGAGTCCTAGGGCCCAGATGGTACCTCCCAACCCCACACCACCCTGGACTAGGTCCCATTCCAAACGACTCCCTTCTAGCCACTGGCTTGGCATGGCCTGTTAGTGCTCCCCCTGCAGGTGGTGAAGGGCAGAGTCTGCAGCAGCAGCAACAGCTGGGGCTATGGGTCATTGCTGGCTTCCTGACTTTCCTGGCGTTGGAGAAGATGTTCCTGAATAGCAAAGACAAGGAGGGGCCCAGCCAGGTGAGCCCCAAGCCCCAGAGCCTGAATGTATCTTTTTTTTTTTTCCTGAACTAGTACCTAGGGCCTGGAGAGCCCAAGGTCTGAGTTAAGTTCCTGCAAAAGGTATCTCCTGGCTTTTTCCTGAGAGCTGTGGGAGGGTAGGACAACTTCTTCAGGAGATCTTGAGGGTGACAGCATTGGCCTCTGAAGTAGTTCGATTTTATAGATGGATAGTGACAGCAGGGTTGAGTTCTGATGAGTCTGGGGAACCCAGATGATGGATCAACAAAATCTAGCCAGATCAAAGAGGTATTTCATGTCTCTTGTCCTCTTTCTGTCTGCCTGAGCTGGTGGGGGGGGGGCATCTAATGTCACTGCTCTCTCCTTCTTCTGGCTGTAGGCCCCCAGCAAAGACCCCACTGCTGCCGCGCTCAATGGAGGCCACTGTCTGGCCCAGCCGGCTGCAGAGCCCGGCCTGAGAGCCGTGGTCCGGAACCTCAAAGTGAGTGGCCCAAGAGGGCCCCCCTCCTGCAGCTGCAGAGCTGAATGGCTGGCTCAGCCCTGCCTGCCTGGCTCAGCCCGGCTTTCTCTCCCCTCACCCAGGTCAGTGGCTATCTCAACCTGCTGGCCAACACCATAGACAACTTCACTCATGGGCTGGCTGTGGCCGCCAGCTTCCTTGTGAGCAAAAAGGTGAGAAGTGGGGCAAGCTGTGCTCTGGCATTTCCGGTGGAAATGACACCTTGCCTACCAACTGGATCAATTTTCAGAAGAGTCTGCCTCTTGCCTTTATTAACAGTACCTTTGTGAAGCCCTAGCCCTCTCCCGATTGTGCTATAGTCTCTGCATTGTCTCCCTTCACCTTTATTGTCCTTAGGATGTATTTCTATTTGTATATGTGTGCTCTTGAAAGCCAAAAGATCAAGCTGTATTTGAATCTCCTGAAGCTGGACTTACAGGCAGTTGTGAACCACCTAATGTGGGTGCTGGGAACTAAACTTGGGTCCTCAGGAAGAGTAGTAAGCACTCTTAACCTCTAATCACCCCCTCCACCCCCCATTGCACCTTTTCCCCAAGTCACTGTTCCTGTTGCCAGCACTCCTCCTCTATTAGGTACCTAGACTTGAACTGTCTGTTACTGGATGCTTCTCCCTTCACCTCCCACTGTCTTTATGCCCTAGTGGCCACTCGCTGTGCCCTCTGCCTTGAATGCCTCCCACTCTTGGAACAGCTGACTCCCATCCCTCCCACCTCAAATTTAAATGTCCTTCCAAGAGGCATTTGCCATGCTCATCCTCCAGTTAGGCACCTGTCCTTGACAGCGCTGTTCCATGTGGAGCCACACAGGTGTTTGTGTTTTGTAATCTTGTCTCCACCAGGCATGTTCAACCTGTGGCTTAGGGGTTGCATGTGTCCCATGTGCTATGACTGCAGCCCGGGGCATTTGTAGGTGACAAAATGTTGCAGTGTTAAGGCTGTTGGAGCTGAGAGGCAGGTTCTTTGTCTCCTTTAGTCACTGCTGTCTTCCCTGTAGCTACAGCGTCCAGCCCAGAGCAGACTCAGAGCATGTTGGTAGAGGGACTGGGTATGGGGGAAGCCTAGTTACCCAGCAAAGGCATCATATACTCAGACTCCCATCTCTACAGATTGGGCTTCTAACCACCATGGCCATCCTCCTGCATGAGATCCCCCATGAGGTAAGTGCCAGAGGGTGGCCTCAGGGCCAGAGATCCCAAGATTCCCATGCTCAGCAAAGGTGTAGAATTTGGCCAGGTCTTGGGTGTGGGCCTTGCCCACAGAAGTGGGCTGGGGGTGTGGGAGTGGAATAGCTCCATTAGATACTGGCACAGGGACAGGGGAGACAGAGGCTGGTGTTCATGTGATCTGGTTCTGGGTAAACATGTGGGCCTTTCCTCAGGTGGGTGATTTTGCTATCCTGCTCCGGGCTGGCTTTGACAGATGGACCGCAGCCAAGCTACAGTTCTCTACAGCCCTAGGAGGCCTTCTGGGAGCTGGCTTCGCCATCTGTACACAATCCCCCAAAGGAGTAGGTATGAGAGTGGCGGACAGTGGTGTTCAGTTATAGGTACACCAACCAAATGGCACCACTGCCCCGTGGTGGGCTAGTGTCTGCCTGCTCTCTCCTGCAGGAGAGGGTAGGGTACATGCAGTCTCCTGGGCTCACCAGTTGGCCCTTCCCTGCAGAGACAGTGGTTTGGACCCTGCCCTTTACCTCTGGAGGCTTTCTCTATATTGCCCTGGTGAATGTGTTGCCTGACCTCTTGGAAGAAGATGACCCGTGGTGAGTGACCTGCTGGGATGCCACTGAGGGGGCCCAGGAGGAACTGCTGTCTCCACCCACCCCGTCCACGCGCCTGAGCCTCCCCTCTCCCAACAGGCACTCCCTGCGGCAGGTGCTGCTGCTCTGTTCCGGCATCGTGGTGATGGTGCTGCTTTCATTCTTCGTTGAGTAACCACTGCTGACATCCCACTCTGCATAGCAAGCAATAAGAGATTCCAATCTGTTCTGTGACTATGTGTGTGAGAGGCAGAGAGTGAATGCCAGAGGCAGCCTCTCCCTGGTCAGAGAGGGTGTGTGGCATGTACATCGTGGCCAGAACTGTGTGTGAGACCAACACTGTGACCCTGTGTGTGGGGCCCGAGCCCAGTGTAGCTCCTATCCAGCCACTCCAGTGTCACCTGGCAGCAAGGAACGACAGCACTGGTGTCAGCAAAGGCCTCACTTCTCACTTGACAAAGAAAGCAGCCCACGGAGCCCAGGGCCACAGAGAACCCCAAAGCAGTCCCTCCTGGACCTCTAGCCCAAGAGGGTAATTAAACCTCTGCTCATGCATCTAGGCCTCAGACACCTTAGAGGGCAGAGGCTGCACAGCTCTCCTGTTATTTTCCCTTCCTTCACCACCTCTACAGCCAAAGAAATGGGAGGTGAGTGCTTTGTAGCCCCGGCCCTACTCAGCCCTGATGTCCCACCCCTCCCCAGCTCTGAGCAGGCAGCCACTCCAAAACCTCTTCCTAGGAGCTGCCAGCCTGGCCAGCTCATGTTCCCCCAGCAAGTGCTCCCTAGCGGCACAGGCAGCTCTCACCACCTCCAGCTGCCAAACAGCAGTCTGCAAGGCAGTGAGTAGCCTGGGGCTAGCAGTCTCCCAGTCAGCTCAGGGATGCTCCTACCTGCACAGGGTATACAGCAGACATGCCCCAGGCAGGGAGAATGAGCCCTGCCACCCTTCCCTGCTCAGGCCCCTTGTCCTTTGGGTTGAGAGTAAGGTGGGGGTGGTGAAGGCTCCGCATTGTCAGCACTCAGGAATGTGAACTGGGAGAATGCTGAAGCCATAATTCCCAACTATTTCCCTTGGCTGGTGCCCAGGTACTCAGCTGGCCACTCTGTAGCCAGACTTCAGCCCTGCTGCTCAACTGTGGGTGTTAGAGAAGTGGCCACTGAAGACTCTGGATGATTCCATAGCAGTCCTGCTGTGGTTCATGTTTATCTGTAAATACCTGTTCTATAGATATAAATAAATATTACCTAGATTGGCCGCCTATTGCACACACTAGGGCAGTCAAGTGCTAAGTGCTCTAACCAGGTCTGTCTTTTACACTTGTTGTGCATCTCTAAAGGTTTCGTACTTCCTGCCTTGTTTCATCGTTAGCCTTTTCTCCCACTAATGTTTGAGCACCCATTTGAGCCTTCATCACCTTCAATGATCTTATAAAGCCAAGGGTATTTATTTCAGTCTCCCCTTAGCAATTCTTATCAAGGGAATTAGAGCCACAGAATCATCTCCAACTTTGACTTCAGTGAGATTAAAGTTCATTTAAGAAAGCCAGGTATGGTGACACACTGTAATCTCAGCATTCAGGAGTGCAGGCAGAAGGATCTGGAGTTAAAAGGCCAGCCTAGGCTACATGCAACTCCCATCTTGAAAAACAAGAAGAAAAAAAGAGCATGATGGGGGTGGTGGCATTGGATATTCTATTGTAGTACATCAAGTACAACAATGAAGTCAAGGCCAGCCTCGGTTTCCTAAGACCCTGTTTCAGTTGAGCCTCCCCACACCACCCAGCTCCCAAGTACAGGTAGGAGCAAAGAGTGTCTGTACCTTTTTACCAGCCTCCCTTCCCGACTGCACCATTGTCATCCCGCACCAGAGGGCACTGCTCCATCAGCAGCTGCTGGAAGAACCCTATCCTCTCCACGCCAACAAGCAGCCTTCAGCAGCTGGCTGGCTGGGATAAGCCATCTGTGCAGTAACTGAGTCTAGTGCAAGTCAGCTACCCCCTTAGCTGAGAATGCTCAGCTGCTAATGTTCTGTCAGCACAGCAGTCAAGAGGGAGATCTGTCCTACCTGGCTGACATTGGTAAGAAGTCCAGGGACCTCAGGAGTTAGGTCTAAGCCCAGCTGTCTTTCATGTCAGCGGGTGCTCAGGGCTGCTGTGAAGCAGCTGGGAGGCTGACAGGTGCAGGCCAAGGATTACTGTCCTCCACTGTACTCTGCCCTGGGACATAGAAAGGGACTGTCACATTGTGAGGAAGCCAGGAAAGTGAGGGTGGTGCCTGCAGCTTCACTTGTTTCATGGCCGAGGCAAATTCCATCTGGTTAGAAAGAAGATGCCTGAAGCCAGGCCAGGGAACAAAATCAAACACTTTAGCTGCTGCGCTCCTGGAGCAAGACATAGCCAAATCATGATCAACAGGCAGCATGCAATGCTCAGCGAGCCAGCACATGTGGGAAAGGTAAGACTATACGAGAGCTGGCAAGGTAGCCCCTTGGAGGCGAGATGGAGGTCACTGTACTCATGCCCACTGGAAAAAGGAAAGGGAAATAGCAGAGGGTTTTTACCCCCTTTTGGCAGTAAAGTGGAATTCTGAGGATTATAAATTTTGAAAGGCCATTCAGGGCTGCCCAAGCCACTGGTTAAGAGATCAATGCACATGCCTTCAATCCCAGCACTCCGAGACTCAGCTCAGAGGCCATAAGCTCTGAGTTCAAGGCCAACTTAGTCTATATAGAAAGTTCCAGATTAGCTAAGACTACATACACAGTGAGACCTTGCCTCAAAAAATAAAGTGAGTTGGCTGATGGGTCTGAATCCCTGCTATGGCACCTTATAATGTTATACTTTTTAGCACAGTTGTTTAATGGCATCTGTAAAATGGGGACACCCGGGCCAGTGAGATGGATCGATGGGTAAAGGTACTTAACTGTGCAAAGCTTGTTGATCTGAGTTTAATCCCCAGAACCAAGGTAAAGTAGTTAGAGAACTGACTCCACAAGGTTGTCTTTCTGGTGGCCACGTCTTGACCATCATGTGTACGCATACACACAAAGTGAAAAATAATACAAGGAAGGGCTCTACAGTGGTTATCCTGATAAAAACTATGCATTAGGACCTGTACAGGGGCTGGGGATGTTGGTAGAGTGCTTACCATGTGCTAAATTTAGTACACGCACTAAATCCCATGTTCTATCCCAGCACCACATAAAACTGGTCATGGTGGGACACACCTGTAACCTCAGCTCTTGGGGCAGCTAGAATAGGGCCAGCAAGCCTATAGCAAACTGAGGGCTGTGGGGCTGCCAACAGGGCAGAGAGCAGAATGAGGTCGGTTGAGAACACAGCATGATAGAATGGCTTGCTTTCAGAGCGGATCTTGCTCAAGGTTATTTTGTGAGCCAGAAGAAATGGGTTGAAGGGCTAACAGGCCTGTGGAACAACAGGAGGCTGCAAGCCAGGAACAAAACCCCTAAATCTTGGTTTTACAAGGCAGCAGGAACTAAACTAGAGCACAAAATGCAAAATGGGAAATTCCCAATTCTATTTAAGCTCTTCCTTCTGAACTCCAAGGCCACAGCCACTAAAAAGGTCAGAATGTGGCATTGAACAGGGGAGAGAAGACTTAGGGGACTTTGGGCAGGGGGGCTGGGAGAAGACTCCAGGCAACAGCTGTGCCCAGCATCTCCCCGACAGGGCGACACCCAGACAGCTGGTCTGGGGCCCTGGGCCATTTGTGGGATTTTTGAGGCTGTAGCTCCTGGAGAAGAGGCTTTCTCCATACTCCCACTCAGAGTCCACAGAGGGTGAGACAGGTGGCAAGGACAGAAAACACCTTTTATTATCAACTTTAGCCCACAGATCTTCGGGTAGACCAGAGGCGCCCCTATGCATAGTACTGCAGGTTGGCTTTCTTCTTGGCCTGCACCTCCAGGATTCCTTCCATGTAGTCCTCGTGGGTCAGCTCCGTAGCACCCCGGCGCAGTGCAATCATACCCTGCAGCCAGGAGAGATATGGTCTAGGGTGCCTCCCTGTACCCTCAGCCCAGCTTCCAAAAGCCTGGGCCTGTGACTTATCCAGAAAAAGTGCTTGAAACAATGCACCCACCCCTCCTGACTACTCACCGCCTCCACACAAACAGCTTTGCACTGGGCCCCATTAAAGTCATCTGTGCAACGGGCCAGCTCTTCATAGTTCACATCAGGACTGGAGAAAGGACAGACACCACAGAGCTTGGTTACTCGTGGGGAGGGGACAGGAATGGAAAGACATCCTACTACGCACCCATCAAGCAATAAAGTCAACTTGCTTTCTGCTGCCAGGCAAGCCTGCCTAACCCATCCTGACTTTTCTTCTCAGTGTAAAACAAGGGGTGGAAGGTTATTGAGATTAGACAAAGCTATTTATAGGATCTCTAATATTCCAGCCTTCTAGAACTCTGCAGCTGAGATTCCAGGAACCAAGTTTGCCTGAGGCAGGGGAACAAGGGGTTATACAGACAAAAGATAGTAACTGAGCAGAGCCCTCATCAGCCAGCACAACACAGCTGCTGCCTGTGTCCTCATGTGCCAAGCATTGTGTTTAAGACACCATCACAGCTAATCTCAAAATGGAGCAGTTATCCCCAAGTCTCAAATAACAGAACATGATTAGAGGGTTAGGCCAGCTGCAGAAGTTGTGCAGATATGAGCTCAGGTCATCTGGTCCTGGTTAATTCTCCTAAGCCATGCTTGGGCTATAGAGGTCTATGTGTCTTCAGACGGGAGGATGAAGTACAGATGACTGAGTACCACAGCTCCCAGAAGTAGGGTCTGAGTCCCAGCAAAACTGTACCTCAGGCAGTGGGGCAGAAACAGATGCCAGTGAGTGCAACGACAGTGCATGCACAGGGAGGGCAAGGGGCCAGAGGCTGGAGAACTGCAGCACAGGAGTGTTGAGAACTGAGGGTCCAAACGCTGTTGTAACCCACCTGACATTCATCTTCCTGGAGTGGATCTGCATGATTCTGGCGCGGGCCTCCTCGTTGGGCATGGGGAACTCAATCTTGCGGTCCAGGCGGCCTGAGCGGAGCAGGGCAGGGTCCAGGATGTCCACCCTGTTAGTGGCTGCAATTACCTAGAGAAGAGGGGAAACAGTAACTTGAACTGAAGAGCAGGATATCCACCCACAGGCACAACTCATGGCTGAAACAGGAGGCAGCCCAGGGTATGGGAAAGACAGAGTCCCAGCTCTGTCATTACTGAGACTGGGTCAGCCCAATGGCTGAGCTGCATTTTCGTTGCTCACCTTCACTTGGGTGTTGGGCTGGAAGCCATCCAGCTGGTTTAGAAGCTCCAGCATGGTCCTCTGCACCTCCCGGTCCCCTGCCTTCTCACTGTCGAAGCTGCGGTGCACAGGAGCCCGAGATGCCAGTGACATCACAGCATAAACACAGACTATTCCAACTTGTCCAGGAAAATGGTTGCCTCAACTTGAGGCTCCCAACCCAGGGAATGGCACAGAGAAAGGTGTCACCATTAGTTAACTGCAGCATTCAAAGCTTGCAGAGACTTCTGGGACCAGATGCTGGGCTAACAGTGAGCAGAAACAGCCAGGGCTAGGGCTGTGGCTCTGAGCATTGCATGAACCCACAGAACTTTGCTCAGAAACATGTTAGCTCAGAGATCAGGAGCCCAGGCAGTCAACCTCAAGGAAGGGTTCTTGAGGCTGAAAACAATGGCTGGGCAACTACCCAGTGAACAGGAAAGAGCTGAAAATCAATCAGACACTGGGGGAGTGTCCAGGCTGGGGGCAGGGGCAGTGTGGGACTGGAAGGACAGGCCACAGAAATCTAGCACTTATGTTAAGGAGCAATGGGGTGATCTATTTTAGATATGACCTCTGTGTGTGACAGACTTTGGATACATGTGGAATGACCAGACTTCTTTTTTGAGAGCAATATGGCAGGCAGCCATGAGAATTTAGGAAGCAGAAAATTAGAAGAGTTACTCCCCAGGGAAAGGGAGGAACAGAATGGGAAAGAACTAGAATTTAGCAAAATTGGGAGTTGAGCTACCACCCCCATCTCCCACCCCCAAGAACCCTTGGAAAGCGCTAGCACTCCCTTACCGCTTGGTACCAATGGCATCCAGTTCATCAATGAATATGATAGATGGTGCTTTCTCCTTGGCCAGGGCAAAAGCATCACGGACCAGCTTGGCACCATCTCCAATAAACATCTGCACCAGTTGGGGGCCAGCCAACTTCAAGAAGGTAGCCTGAGAGAGATGGGTAGATCAGGCCAAAGGCACAAGAGGCTCAAAGATTCTTCAAGCCCGTTTCATTCAGCTTCAACCCACCCACCTCCTCCTCGACAACCCCCGCACACACCTTGGTCTGAGCGGCACAGGCTCGGGCAAGCAGAGTCTTCCCTGTACCAGGCGGCCCATACATCAGCACTCCCTTGGGGGGCTGGATACCCAAGTTCTCAAACTTCTCTTTGTGGTTCATAGGCAGGACAATGGCCTCTACCAGCTGCCAGGAAGAAGTCCTGGGTGAGGAGAGTCATGCCCTCAGGGATCCTACAGCCCAACTCTAATCTGCATCCTTCCCACTCTAATGCAAAAAGACATGAGAGTCCCTATCTCCCACCCTAAGGGCAGCCACTCTAGAACAGCAGGATAAGCAAACTAGGCTGGGCTGCATATATGGCTCAGCAAGTTAAGAGTGCTTGCTGTGCAAGCTTAAGAACCTGAGTTCAAATCTTCAGCACCCATGTAAAAATGCAGGCATGAACACAAGCTTAGAACTCCAGTGCTGTGGGGGATCACCGGGTCTGTTGGCCACCAGCCTAGTACCAGGTTCAGCAAGGGACCACATCTCATAGGAAAAATACGACATGTAATGGCTTAGGATATTTGACATGCTCTGCGTATGGATGCACCTACACATGCACTCACACCACATACACTAAAAGGAAGGGATGGAGGGAGGGAGGGAGGGAGAAAGAAAGGAAAACAACGGGGCAAGAACAGGAGCCCCAGAGGAGGGCCTTTCTGTGGCTTTGGGCAACCCCTTCCATCTCTCTGGAATCCAGGCTATCAGCCCTTGACACTGCCTTTCCCCCCTCCCTAGACAACTATTCTACAAGGATAAGGACACAGTAAGGGAATACAATCTGGTCAACTAGGTGAAAAAACAAAAAGGCTGGCAAGGCTGCTGGTGGTGGCCATGCCTCCCTCACCTCCTGGATCTGCTTGTCCAGGCCCCCGATGTCACTGTACTGTTCTGTTGGCCGCTCGTCCACTTCCATGGCCTTCACTCGGGAGTCGTATTCTGTGGGCAGGGTCTCCAGGATCAGATAGGAGTCTTTGTTCACACCCTGAGGACAGAGCATGGAGCCTCTGAGTTTGTCCCAGCTCTGCCCGATGGTCTGGGCGACAGTTTTCTATAGTATAAAAGGAAAGCTACAAGACTGGGAAAATGCAGGAATCGAAGAGGATGCAGACAGCCTCTGCAGCAATGTCAAGTTGAGAGGCAACAGGGACCTGAGACAGAGTATGCTCACTGCAGAAGTCCTGCCCGGTCAGGCGCCACTCACCACCAGGTCTCCCGGCTTCAGCTTTTCTGCATCCACCAACCCAATCACAGGCAGGAAGTATGTCTGCAGGAAAAATTACAGGAAGCTTAGCTACCTTCCTTACAGCAACTCCCCAGTGCTGCCCCTCCCCGTCTATTACTGAGCCAGCCTTACTTGTCGTGTAGACGTTTTGATCACTGCACACTTGCCCTTCCTCTGCGAGTCCAGGTCAATATTGGCACCATCCTCCTCTTGGTCATTGGGATCAACGTCCAGCAACTACAAAGGAAAATGAACTTCCAGTCCCATGAACTTACCAGAGTCCACTGCTATGTGGGCCAAAACAGTACCCCGACTCACAAGGCCACAGGCCCTGCTTTATTCCTCAAACTAGCCTTAAGCTTAATAAAAGTACAGATGATATGCTAGAGGTTTGATAAAATATTTAAGTGCTACTTCTGCACGCAAAGTTCATCTGCCCCAGGAAGAAAAAAAGAAAGGAGACACGTGATACTTCTAAGGTCTCTGCAGGCCTGTGTCTCAGGAGGGATAATGTCTAATTAAGTTTGGCTTCAACGCTTGCACCCACTCCACCCCTCTGGGTCCCATCCCAAAATGTCTCTCTAAGCCCTGCTGACTCCTCCTCCCCTCCACATACACACACACCTCGATGACGTTGGAGACAAGGTACGGCAGAGTTTTGTTCACTTTGATTTTCTCACTGTTCTCTTTGATTTTGTCTTTCATGGCTTGGAGTTCGTGGGTGACTCGCAGTACTTCACTCTTCATGATCTGGGATAAGAGGAAGCAAATGTTCAACCCCGATTCAGCTTGCATTAATTAGGGTCCCGTAATTGATGAGGCCCAGGCTGCCCTCCAGACCCATCCAACCAGGTCTAAGGCTCTCTGAAGGCTCAGCCTGTCTGTGTCCAAACTGCAGAAGTCAAGAAGCCAGTTTGGAAACTTAGTTTCCACATCTGTAAAATGGAGATTTATTAAAAGGATTCTGTTGTGTTTTGAGACAGTCTCATTATGTAGTCCAGGCTGGCCTGTTGTAAAGGTCCTTGAGAATACTTTGAAGACCTCCTTGGGAAAGGAGATCTGATCATTCCTCATTTTAGGGTGGCCCCCAATCACCCTGTCCCTTCTCCCTTTTTAAGGTTTAGTTTTCTTTTTTCTTTTTCTGGTTCCAGGAGGAACCCCCAGGCCCCAGGTCTCCTGCATTCTGGTGGAAAAGAAAGTAGACGAGACTAGGGTCCGCAGGTCGAGTCTTACTGGGACTCCACCGCCTGCAGCCGGGCGCCCACCTTGATCTCGCTATCTAGCAGCCGTGTGCGCTGGATGATCTCTTCTGTGGACATCTTGAGCACTTCCTCCCCAATGCCATCTTGCTGTTCGAAGGAGAGAAGAAGTACTTATTTACTAAGGGCTGCGATCCCACGTACCCACAGCCTCCTCACAGCCTAGCAGTAGGATGAGGAAGTCAGGACTTCGGCTCACATCCTAGGAGACTCTGTGTCCAGTCCGGACCAGACTTGGGTCTCCCAGCCACTTCCTTCCCCGTCCTCCAAGAATGTCTCGCCCTCTGGCCCAAACTCTGAAACACCCCTCAAGTCTCCCAGCAATCACCTCAGCTTCATCCCACACGGTCGCCATCTTCTCCTGCCGAGTCACTGGACTCTCGGGCGTCGGCAGCAGATTCATTTCCTGCATGAAAAGGCCGAGACTGGGAGTGCGCGGGAGCCCCTGCGGGAGCCCAGCACAGCCTTCCTCAACGCCCTCTCTCCCCGGGTGGCGAACTTCACCCGCGATCCCTGACTCGACAGAATCAGCTCCGTCTGCGGTGCTGAGCGAATCTGCCGCTCGGACTCTACGAACCAAACCCGGGCCGCACGGCCCGCCCCGTGGCTCGCCGGTTGCTCCTGTTTGTGCGGGAGCGAGGGGTAGGCTGCTATTGGCCAGCGCGCGTGGCAGGGCGGGACCGGAAAAGGCGGGAGTCGCGGGGTCTTTCGGGAAATGAAGTTTTAACCTAGCAGGTAACTGAAAAGGCTTTTGCAGAGGCGCAAGTTCAGTATCAGGAACCCGGTCAACTTGGCGTTGAAAGATTTGTAAAATGCCTGGTGGTGGCGGCGCGCCTTTAATCCCAGCACTTGGGAGGCTCTGAGGTCCAGAACAGCCAGGGCTACACAGGGGAAATCCTGTTTCGAAGTACAAAAGAGAAAGAGAAAGATTTGTAAAATGGCACTGCCTCTCCAGCCATGTGCAAAGGACCAGAAAAGGAATATGCCGTGCCGCCTTGAGTCACACTTTTACAGCTATGTATAAGCTATCCACCCAGGTTTATAGGGGAGAAACATTAACCAGTTTTTTTTAATTATTATTTTATCGTGTATGTGTTGTGTACATGTGTGTATTCGTGTAGGGGGAGGGGAGGTGACATTGTGTGGATGCAGATGCATGTGGAGGCCAGAGGTTGACATCAAGTCTTCCATCACTACAGGTGAGCTTTTGTGGGTGCAGAGTCATGAACCCAGGAAACAGCTCCATGGTGTGAGTATTGTGTAGGCAAGCGGGTTTTTACGGAAAAGGTAGGCGGTACAGAAAGGGAGGTCCAATAGCATTGATCTATGCTTACTAGACACTTCAATCAATCTATCTAAAGCTTGTTTATTAGAGAGGGCTGGGAAAAGGTCAATAAAGGCCCAATAGTTAATATGAGTGAACAAGGTTTCCGTAAAGACAGAAGTGGATACAGTTCTGGCGGGCTTTTCAATTAGTGCACCAAGGACCTGTCATTTAAAGGGCCACACATGCATGTGCCATGGCCGAGGTAATGGCCCAGCAGGTGCTGAAGCCCGCCTCTCTCTCCTGTCATTGTGATCCAGTAGCTACCAACAACTACACCTTGTATATAAGGCAAACTCTCTTGCTGAGCCTACGGCTCACCAGTAGTTGAGTTTGGCTAGTTTTAACTCGGCCAACTTGCCCAAGGATCCCGTCTTTGTTCCCTAGGTGCTGGGATTTACATGGTGTGCATTTACATGGGCGTTGGAGATCAGATATCAGTCCTAGTGTTCCTAATACTTTGGAAGCAAGGGATTTACCCACTGAACCATATCTCCAGTTGCTTAGCATTAGCAGTTTTTATATGAGAAGTTGGTTGGCCGTAGTGGCACAGGCCTTTAACCCAGCACTAGGGAAGCCGAGTAAGGCGGATCTCTGTGAGTTAGAGGCCAGCCTGATGTGCATAAGGAGTCTGATGGTCAACACTTTACAGTGACCCGGAACTCCAGTTTCAAAGGATTCAACAGCCTCTTCTGGGTTCTTCAGAAACCTGCACATAAATTCAGGCAGGCATTCACACATATACATTAAATAAACAAGTAAATCATTTTACAGAGGAACTGCCCTGGGGCTGGAGAGATGGCTGGGAGGTCAAGAGCACTGATTGCTCTTCCAGAGGTCCTGAGTTCAATTCCCAGCAACCTCATGGTGGCTTACAACCATCTATAATGGGATCTGCTGCCCTCTTCTGGTATGCAGGTGTACATGCAGATAAGGCACACAAAATAAGCAAGTCTTTTTTAAAAAAGTTTTAAATAAACAAAAGAGCAACTGCTAAACATGGTGGCACATGCCTGTAATCCCAGCCTCCAGCCTCTAGGAAGCTGAGGCAGGAGGATTGCTGCATATTTGAGGCTAACCTGTGCTGCACAGTGAATTTCTGGCTGTCCTGGCTACAGTGTGAGCCTTAAAAACAAGCAAACAGAAGAAATAAAACCTAGATAAATCATTCCTTCTACTAATATTAGTGCAAATCTACCAAACTGTCCACATTGAAAGAGCTCAATTGACAATACCTGTGCAGCTAAAAACAGGACTCAGTCTTTGGTGTTTGTTTTCTGTGTTTGTAGTTAGTGACCATGGTGAGCAGGGCAGGTCTCCTTTGAAGACTTATTTATTTTATGAATATGAGGGTTTTTCTTTTTTGCCTGTATGTGTCTGTGCACTACGTTCAGCCAGTGCCCATGAAGACCAGAAGAGGGCATCAGATCCCCTGCAACTACAATTACAGACAGTGTAATCTACCATATGGGTACTGGGAACCAAACCCAGGTCCTCTGCAAGAGCAGCAAGTACTCTTAATCCTGAGCCATCTCCCCAGCCCCTCTTTTGAACAGCAGGAGACCGGCTTGGTTGTACTTGTGTCTGTTACTCAACCGGATCTCTTATTATTTTGAGATGAGTCCTAGGCCCCTATATTATTATCTTCACGGAAGTCAAATGGCTTATATTAAAAATCAGGACATCATATATACTCCCTAAAGTTGGGAGATGTTTGTGCAGTGATTGCCTTGGAACGGAGTGGAAGGCAGAACTTCCTTTCTTTAGGTCTGCAAGTGCAAACAGCATTTGCAGTTGACCTTTCAGACGGACAAAGCATCTCTCAGCAGCTTGTCATTCTGTCCTCTCAAAAATATGCTGCCTGGTGGGCAGAGTATTGCCAATGTCAGGTGAGCACACAGAGGCTGAGGGGTTAGATGATGTGCCCAAGGTCATTTGATGAGTCACTGTCAGTTCTGGGCCTATTGACCTCAAATTTCTACTTTTAACTGGGATCAGTGGCATGCCCTGGAGTTTGGGGACTGCCCGAGAATGGTAGCAAAACTTTGTCTCAAATGAGATAGAAGAAAGGGGGTGGGGAACTTGAGAGATAGCTTAGTGGGTAAAATGCATTCTATGCAAGCTTGAGGACCTGGGTTTGGCTCCTTCATTATCCATTCAAAAATCTAGGTGTCGTAGTATATGCCTATAACTAGGGAAGGGCTGAGAGTGGGTAAACAGGCAGATCCTGGGGGAATCACTGGCCAGCCTAAATAAGCCTCCAGAATCAGTGAAAGACAGAAGGTGAAGGGAGGCAGAGAGCAGGAAAATACTCTATTTAGACCTCTAGCCTCGATGCAGACACACAGATATGAGTGTACCCACACACAGATATGCACACAACACACACACACACACACACACACACACAAAGGGAGTATGGGACAGAAAGAGGGAAAGGAAGAAAGATCTCAGCCCATTTGATGTTTTAAAGATCTTGTAGACTGGGTTTCTCACTGTGAAGAATGACAGGATAGATCCATTCTCTTGAGAGCAGTGAGGTCATGGGAGAGAAAGCCCAGTTAAGAAGGTTGTGGTGCTGAGGGAGATTAGGACTTCAGGGACCATCCTAGCAGGGAGCTGAGATTCTGAGCATAAACTGACCCAGCTTGGGGCCTTGTTTCCATCTAGGCCTTTACAGGGAAAAAAGGCCCAGAGTAAGGGAAGCGAGAGGCTCTGGAGTCAACACATTGGTGCCAATAGACTCTGGAGCCAGGAGGGCATCAGGAATGGCTAGGCAGTTCCATCCTAACCTTGGGCTCCCCAGAAGGGACTGTAAATGGAGAAGACAGCCAAGTGTCCTTTGGCAGCTCTGGTCTCCTCATGCTGATCACGCAGAGTTGTGGTAAAGATGAAGCAGGGAGTGCATGTGGACATTCTCTGAGAATAGTAAGAAAGTGGATGTTTCTCTATGACAGCCTTGGGCTGGGGTGAGATCCACCCCTTCTAATCTGTTCTCCAAAGACTATCCAGGGCTATCAGATCAGAGCTAGATCTGGTTATGGTTCTCTTTCAAGAAGAAGACAAGAACAAACAAAGCCTTCTCTTAGGATAAAGACCCAAGTCTGGTCCCTGACCACATCTTGCCCACACACCACATCTTTCTTCACAGTACTTTGACCTCTGCCCTTTGTTTGGTAACTCAGACCCCCAATAACTCCTCCTACATCTGGGCTCCTACTCTTCTTATAATTCCATGTCCCCACTGAATATCAATGAGTTCACATGTGCTTTAAATCAGCCCCAAAGCTTCACTGACCCTCAAAGACTTGCCAAGTCTTATTTGGTTTCCCACATTCTCTGAGCTTCCCCTTTGGGGCACTTACCAGGCATATCTTCTTGTGATGGTTCTTCTTATCTTACTTCTCTGGGTTTTAAACTTCATAAATATATATGTTAAGTGTTTGCACAAGAGCCCAGGAAAATGCCCAGCCCATAAAACATATTCTGTTTCCCTTTAAGGGAAGTTCTCACTATGTAGACCAGGCTGGTTTTGAACTCACAGAGATCCAACTGTCTTGCCTCCTGAGTTCTAAGATTAAAGGCTCAAAACTGGCCAAATTTGGTGTGTATGTATGTGTGTGAGAGAGTGGGAGGGGGATATCCAAGGCTGGCTATGGACCAGCTGTGTAGCCCTGGATGACCTTGAAGTTCTGATTCTCCTGTATCTAAGCACTGGAGTTGTATACAGATTTTTGCCACCACACCTGGTTTATGCAGGGGAATCAAACCTGCAGCCCCTTCATTCTACAGTAGCATTCTACCAACTCACCAACATCCCCAACACCAGATTGCTTTCAATTTGAAAAATTTGGCACCTGTCACACATGAGCCTATTCCCTAATATCCCGATCTCTCTCTTTCCCGAAACACATCTGCACACCCTCCCTCCCTGTTTTGGGTAACATTTCCTAAAACGTATGCCTCTCACATAGATTTGCCAGGTGACATTTGCCACATTTGTGTATGTGCGTGTGTGTGCGTGTGCGTGTGTGTGTGTGTGTGTGTGTGTGTTGAGACAGGATCTCACACTGTATCCCACTCTGCCAATTTTGAAGCTCCAGGTCAGTTGTCTTGTGCCTAGTCTGTTCTCTACATAGCAACCAGTGGAATTCCTTTGAAATTGCTCAGATCATGTCACTGTCTAAGACCCATAGCAGCTGCCTGTCTCTCTGAGTAAAAGCCCAAATTCTTACAACAGCCTACAAGGCCCTGTGTGTTTGTACTCTCCAGTCTCTGTAGCTCTAGGCCATGGTGATGAGCCTCTTTGTTAACCCTTCACTGTATCAGGCAAGCCCTGTTCCTTTTTTTTTTTTTTTCTTAGAATGTCCTTTATTGATAATTTTGCTGCTCATCCCTATTTTTAATTTTGATATCTTTTATTTTCTTTTTCTTTCTTTGTTTTGTTTTTGTTTGTTTGTTTGTTTTGAGGCAGTGTAGCCCTGGCTTTCATGGAACTTCTCTGGAGACCAGGCTGGTCTTGATCACAGAGTTCTGCCTGCCTCTGCCTCCCGAGTGCTGGGATTAAAGGCATGCGCCGACACCACCCAGCTTCATCTCTTTTAATATTTATTAAGTGTATGCACATATCTGTGTGTGTGCATTCACGTGAGTGTAAGAAGGCCAGAAGAGGGCATCGGACCCCTCAAAGATGAAATTATAAGAATCATAGGTTGTGAGCCACCAACATGGGTGCCGGGAACTGAACTCAGGTCCTCAGGAAGAGCATTAAGCGCTCTTAACAACTGAGTGATTTCTTGAGTCCCTCCCCCTTTTTAAATCAGGCTCTTATTCTGTAACTTAGTTGGCCTAGAATTGTCTAGTCCAGGCTGACCTTGATCTCATGGCAGTCTTCCTACCTGAGTCTTCTGAGTGCTGACATTACAATTGTAAACCATGACACCTAGCTTTCCCACTTTCTTTTCTTCAGTACTGGGATTTGAACCCAGGGCCTCCCTTGTTCTAGACAAGCCCTGTACCACAGAGATGCATCCAAGCTTTCCTTGCTTCTTTTGAGTCGCCTCTCAATACCACTTTCTCAGTGAGACACCCCTAAGAACCACTCTAGAGGAGCTGGGACTACAGTTGTGTCTTATGCCTGGCATACACTCCCTTTCTCTCTCTCTCTCTCTCTCTCTCTCTCTCTCTCTCTCTCTCTCTCTATATATATATATATATATATATATATATATATATATATATATATATTTGACAATCTCAAACTTCCAGAAAACTTATAAATGCAACACTAGTAACTTCTTTTTTGGGGTGTGTGTGTATGTGTGTGAAGACAGGGTTTCTCTTTATAGCCTTGGCTGTCCTGGAACTAACTATAGATCAGGCTGGCCTTGAACTTAGAGATCCACCTGCTTCTGCCTCCTGAGCACTGGGACTAAAAGAGTGTACCACCACACCCAGCCTAGTACCTTCTCTCCATGAATCAAATGAAAGTAAGTTGGGAGCTAGATGCCACATCAGCTTGAATACATAAGTGAGAATTTCCTAAAGTGAAGGGCTCCTCCTGAGCTAAGGGATGTAGCCTAGGCGAAGAGTGTCACAAAAGCCCCGGATCGAATTGACAGAACCAGATCAAAACAAAACATTCTACTGCTTAACTGCAACATCGCCTGCAACACAACGATGTGACTATCGGTAGCTTTCCACCACTCAATCCTCAGGCTTCATTCAAGCTTCACTGGTTGTCCTAGCAGCACCCTTTATAGCGAGGGAGTCCAGTGGAGAAGGGTGGCTCATGTGCAGTGTTATTAGTCCCCTTGCACATGAGGTTCTCAGACTTCCTTACATCCTGGTTGTTTTTTTGTCATCTTGACACAAATCAGGGTCATTTGGGAAGGGGGAATTTTAATTGAGGAAAAGCCTCTATCAGACTGACCTATAGGCAAGGTTGTGGATTATTTTCATGACTAATAATTGAAGGGAGAGGACCCAGCTCACTGTGGGTGGTGCCAGCCCTGCACTGGTAGTCCTGGATCATACAAGAGAGGAAGTTCATCTAACAATGGAAAACAAGCCAGTAAGCAGCATTCCTGCAAGGTCTCCACTCCAGTTCCTGCATCCAGGTTCCTGCCTAGAGTTCCTGTCCTGACTTCCCTTGGTGAAGGACTGTGACTGGGATGTACAAGCCAAATAAATCTTTTCCTCCCCAAGTTGTTTTTGGTCATAGTAGAAGGGAAACCAACACACCTTGGCTTCACACTCTGAATACTTTCAAAGATCACAGTTACTCTGCAGGATGTTTCCAATGGTGTGTCTCATAATGTTTTGCCTCCTTCTAGATGGTTCACACTTTCATCTTGTCCTGGAGATGTTAACCCTTCTCACCTGATGAACTGGGCCAGCCAACCATCTCTACTGGGACTTAGCTTTCCCTTCCCTTTAAAATTAATAGCCATATGCTGTGTGTGGCAGCATGCATCTTTAATCCCAGTACTTGGGTGCATTTGAGGCTATCCTAGTCTACATAAAGAATTCTAGCCCTGTCAGAGCTACACAGTAAGAGCCTTCCTTAAAAATTTGATACCCAAGGGGCAAGACTGGTCAGCAGGTAAAGACGCTTGCTGCCAAGCCTAATGACCTGAGTCTGATTTCCAGGAACCATATGATGGAAGAATTGACTGCCTTCAAGTTGTCCTCTTACCTCCATGTTGTAAGGTTTACAGGAGAGCAAGACCACCAGAGTCACACTGAGGCCAAAGTATGAAGCTTTATTGAGGTGAAGGATGGAGCTGTCTCTGAGAGAAGGGACAGCAGCCTTGCCAAAGGGAGTTTGGGTTTTTATAGAATGGTTTAAGTTGGGTGAGAGAGTGGTGGGAGAGCATTAAGGGTGAAGAGAGCTGCTGCAAACTAACTGTTGTAAACAAATTTTCTCTTTTCTTTTCTTTCTTTTTTTTTTAGATAGGGTTTCTCTCTTGTGATTCTGGCTGTCCTGGAACTCACTCTGTAGACCACACTGGCCCCGAATTCATAGAGATCTGCCTGCCTCTGCCTCTCTGAAATGCAAGCCTGACAGCCTAGGCAAAGGATCTGGCCTCTGATGGATTGGCACATGGTCCCTAGGTAATTTATTGATTGAAAGGCACTGCCCAATGATACAAAGATCTTAATTGCTAAATGAATAGAACCTCCACAGCACACCAACCCCCAACCTCTAGTCAGCTGACTTGACACCATTTTACAGGCAAAGTTATGACCCTGGGCAAGGTATTCCTCATCCCGTGCTTAGGCTGAAGGAAGAGACCATAGAAAGTTCCTGTATTTGCAATAATACAATCAAATGCTTTTGACATTAAGATCTCAGTGGACAAGGTAGAATCTGAACAATTGTTCCATCCCTGGGTATTGGGTAGGAAAATTAGCAGTACTCCAAAACAGCACTCTTTCTGCATTCAAGAAAGCTGCAGCCCATCCACACCCAGAAAGCTAAGGAAGGTGACCTTCTGGCAACAGCTCCTGCTGACAGAGCAGCTGTTTAAGGTTCATATCACTGCACAGAAGTGCATGTAGCTTTACAATATTTGAGAATAAGTTCAAATATTCTATTACAAGGAAGAACTTGGGAACTATAAATATTGCACTATCTCAATTTTTAATTATATCAGCATGTTCCTTATCTTGTTGAATAAAATATGTGTCGCTGATGTGGACAGAACCTTTGTGTCTTTCAAAATACTCTAGTTGAGGTCCTAGCCCCGAGTGTGATGACATTTGAAGACAGAGATTTGGGAGGTGGTTAGAGTTGGATGAGGATTAGTGTCTTTATAGAAAAAAGAAAGTAACAATGCCTCTCTTTCTTCCAGAGCACCGATGAAAGGTTGGTTATGGAAGGGAACAAAGGTAAGTCAACTTCTAGAATCTTTTGCCACTTTGATCTTGCACTTAAGTCTCTAAAGCTGTAAGGAAATAAGTTTTGGCTGTTTGAAACCCCATTCTCTGGTATTTTGTGATAGCAGCTGTTCTGAGAAAGCAATTGTAATTTGCCAGCACCAGTGGGCTTTGGGAGCCCTTCCAAGCTGGTTCGTGCGCCCTTCGGAGTTATCTTCACCTCGCCTTCAGTTCCCTTTATTTTCCGGAAGAAGATTTTCCAGGCTCACCTTGTACTTTCCATGGTCCTAGAACAGGTTGTCCCCCAAAGAGCCTCATTCGTTTGTTTTAGGAATATGGTATTTAGAAGTCAAGATCTGGGTGCTAAGTATGCGCGCTACTATTGGATGTCAGTGCTTCAGGCTGCTGGATGCACACACACATTTAGAACTATGTGTATTCCTGTAACTAGCTGTTTCTGTGTGTGTGTGTGTGTGTGTGTGTGTGTGTGTGTGGTGTGTGTGTGCACGCGCGCACACATGGGTGGGTGCTCATGGAAGCCAGAGGGGGTGCTAAAACCCTTGGAGTTGGAGTTACACAGGGTTGTGAGCTGCTCAGTGTAAGTACTGAGAACCAAATTCTGGTCCTCTGCAAGAGCAGTTTGTGATCTTACCTGTTGAGCCACCTCTTTCCAACACCTACCTATATTTTCTGAAATCCACACAGATGAGTATAACGTACAATTTAACACTACCGGGTCCCTTCTATCTTTCTCCTTTTCTATATTTCTAAATCATTTCTATATTTGTAGTTGAGTCGTGAGACAGTGGCTTCCTTCCTACTTTGTCAGTTTTTCATTATGTAATCATGAGTTGGTGAAGCAAGCATAAGGACCGAGTTCATTCCCAGCATTCACGTGGAAAGTGGGTGTGATGGCTAGCACTTCTAATCTCAGCACCACAGAGGTGCAGACAGGCAGGTCTCTGGAGCTCTTTAACCGAGGCCAGCCTGCCCCGCTGATCTGATAAGCCCCAGGTCTCAGCGAGAGACTTGGCCTCATATGGTGGCTGGAAATACTCACACGCGGGACATGAGAGGGCCACTGCACTCACAAATTTACAGCAGCTGTGGCTACCTGTACAAGACCTGCATGACGCCGGGCAGCGGTGGCACACACCTTTAATTTCAGCATTTGGGAGGCAGAGGCAGGTAGATCTCTGAGTTTTAGGCCAGCCTGGTCTACAGAGTGAGTTTCAGGCCAACCAGGTCTACAAAGTGAGACCTTATTTCAAAAAACCAAAAGAAAAAGAAAAAAGAATAGGACATGATCTCTGGAGGGGGATATGTTGGGGGGACATCCACAGGGGAGTTCAAGAGAGTGGGAGGATAAATATGATCACATGTGCTGTATATAATGTTCTCAATAAATAAAATAAAATAAAATAAAATAAAATAAAATAAAATAAAATAAAATAAAATAAAATAGAGATCCAGTCATGGTGCATACACACAAAATAGATGGGGCAGAAGTTTACAATGTAGTGCACACAAGTTTCTAGCACTTTCCACACTGCTTGTCTATTCTGCTTAAGTAGGGGGGATCTCAGCTGCAGGGATCTTGTTTCCAGTTCTCATGGTAACTACCCTAAGAAGATGGGTGGCTAGAAGGTTACACCTTGTATGGAGTGAGGTTTGTGTCTAGGGAAGCCCACGTGCGGCAGAGAGAATCACTAGCACCAGATACATTTTATTTTTCTATAAAGAACAAAGTACAAAGAGGCAGTCCAGGAGGGGAGCTAGGCCCAGAGGAGCAGCAGGCAGGCCCCAGGCCCTGTATGTGGCTAAGAAGGCCCTGGCAGCTACCATACGGATTTCAGCAGGGCCTCTAGCTTGATGGAGGAGGAACCAAGGAGAGTGGTGTGGAAGCCCAAGATGGCCACTGAAGTTACACGAAGCCTGGCTTCATGGAGGAGCGGCGGCAGTTGGGGCAACTCCTAGTTCCGTTGTTCTGCAGGCATCTGTGGAGGCAGAGGGCTCTGTCCACTCACCCAGGCCACACTTTCTCCAGGCCCTGGCTTGTGTCTTCCTCCCTTCCCATACAGGTGTCAGTGTCCAGAGGAAGGGAGAGAAGGCTCTCCAGCGCTCCTGCTCACTCCCTGCCTGCCCTGCACCAGAGGCTTCCAGGTTAGGGCGCAGCTGGCATCTGCTGCCACGCCAGGCAAGCTTGGTCCTGGGAGCTGACCTGAACTCCCCTTGGGATGATGGTAGGCAGGTGGGAAGTTCTTAGAACACACAAAAGCTCAGGAAGGCACCCAAGAGTTTGCCTTTGATCTTGTTAGAGTGATCTGGGGGTCCTGCCTGCCCAGCTCAGCGAAGGCCTCACCTGAGATGAAAGATGTGGGAGCAGGGCAGGGCCTGCAGCCGGCTGTTCTTCTCCCCGATGGATTCGCCACATAGGCCGCAGTACAGCTCAGTCTCCTCCACACACTCGTGGAACCTGACCACGTGCGTGCGCAGCTCGCGCTGTAGCCCTTTGCTGCGGTAGATGCCTTCACTCAGGCAGTGCAACTTGAGCTGGCTCAGCTAAGGCGGTGGAGAGATGCCAGGAGGGATGAGACCAAGGGCGACTGGCAGGGCCAGGAAGGTGCGGTTCCCACCACACCCCTGCCTTGCTGTGGGACCTGGGAGAAAGACCCTGCCCACCCCCAGCCTTGGATTTCCTTTGAGCAGAGAGTAGCTGAGATCAGAGACGACAACGTGGGATTTTGAGATAGGATCTTACATAGCCCAGGCTGGCCTAGAACGCCAGATCCTTCTGCCTCTACCTCCCAAGTGCTTGAACAGGTATGTCCCACCATTCCTTGTTTCTGAAGGATTTTATTGATCAAATCTGATACTATGTTGCCTCTACAATAATTAATTTGCTTCCTTATTTCTATTGAATATACATTTCTGATCAGCCTGATACCTGGGTAACCATGAGTGGCTGTGGTCCAGCCCAAAGCAAATGTACTTGAATATCTTAGTTGGGCTGTGCACAAGAGCCTACAGACAGGCACATTTTCTAGAAGGCTTTGGGAAACACTAAGCTTTCTCCAAGACTTTAAGGTCTGGATACAATCATTAAAACACACCAGCTGGTAGCTGGGGGGGCCTTGGACCTCATTTGTAGCATGAGACCACTCACGGGAAGGCCAGAGCCAGGGTCTAAGAGGGTAACAAACTCTTGATGTCATCTACCCAGCTCTTGAGGAATAGAGGACATTGTTAGGGTTGGTTTTTTTTAGTTTTGTTTTAAAGATTCTTAAAAAATGTATACAAGTGTTTTTGCTTGCATATATGTATGTATACCACATGCATGCCTAGTGCCCATGGAAAAGAAAAGTCTAATCCATGGAACTGAAGTTACAGGTGATTGTGAACTGCCGTGTGGGTGCTAGGAACTGAATTCAGGTCTTCCAAAAGAGCAGCTAGTGCTCTTGACAGCTGAGCCATCTCTGTTAGGGGCTTTTAATGAACAACAGAGGCTACTAGGAACTCAGCAATTCTCTAAGCTACAAAATATCTGCCCAGCCCCAGAAATATTCTCTGGGGGAAGCTGGGGGCCCAGGAAATTGGGATGGCTGCAAGTACTTTCCAGGGGGTCAAAAGAGCAGAGCATGAGCAGGGTCTTACGTATCCCAAGCTTGCTTCCAACTCACTAAGTAGCCAAAGATAACCTTGAACTCTGTTCCTTCTGTCTCCTCCATCCGAGTGGTAGGATTACATGTGTATGCCAACACACCCAATTTTCTTCCTTTGGCTCTTGACCCCAGACCCAAAAGACATAATCATGTCTGACCTTATTCCCAACCTCTTCAGCCAGGTCCTGGGCTTTCTCAATGGCATCCAAAGCCTGGAAGGTAAGCAGAGGCCAGAGTTGCGGGCAGTCTGACTACCTTGGCTCAAAGCAAAGAAAAGGAAAAGTTGGGACTGGGGAGGGAAAAAGGGTGGGCCATTGCCCCTTAAGCAGGCAGCGGAAGAGACTGTGTGAGCAAGTTACATCCTACCTCAGTTTATGCAGACACAATGGGCAGAACATGACTGTCTCATGGCATGCTGGGAGACAGTGGGAGGGAATTTAAGAATACCAGGTTCAAATGCTAGCTCTGGCCCTTTGTAAGCTGTGGGTCTCTGGGCAAGACATGGGTCTTTGAATGTGGAGAGTTACTGGAAATGTCTGGGCCTCATGGGAACATGGGAAGGCAGGCGTTAAATAAAGGGGACAAGCCAAGCACCATACACCCAGTGTTGGCTGAGTAGTCCAAACTGGGAGCACCAGGGAGGACTTTAGCTACAGGAAAGGACTTGGCCTCACCTTGTCCAGCACCTTCCTGGCCATCCAGCACTTGGCCACTCCCAGCAGCACATGCACCTGCCCCAGGCGATTTCCGATCTCCGTCATGATGCTCATAGCAGAGTCGTACCTAGGAAAGGCTGTCTGCAGAACCAGGCAAGGATAGAATGAAGTGCTTCGTGCCCAAATCCCCCTACCTCATCCTGGTGATCTCACCTCCAGGTCCCCACGGTTCCGGTGGATATCAGCAAAGCAGAGCAGACAGAGTGCCTGCAATGGTCGGTCACCATGCTGCAGAGCAATCTTCATGGATTCCTGCAAGGAAGGCTGGTCACTCAGGGGAGTTCATGTGATCCTACTATGGAGTGTCCTGTACCCAGTGGCCTCTCAGAAGGGGCAGCTAGGCTCACCACATCCTCAGAACCTAATACACCCTCGTGGTTGGTTAGGCCTCTTGCACTGAACCACTAAAATCACAGTACTGTCTGACGGATGGAAACTGAGACTCTGAGGGAAGTCCCTTCATCAGGACCAGAGGAAGAAGTGATGAGATTTAAACCTGAGTAAGGGAACTTCAAGACTGACCCTCTCTTCTTTCTCTCTCTGTCTCTATGTGTGTGTGTGTGTGTTAGAAATCACAACAGTGTTTGAAGAAAAAAGCTCTCCTGAGAATGGTGTGTGCTAGACAACTGGAACAGCTGAGACTCAAAAGCCTTTCTTCCCCCTTTTGTTTTTTTTTTTGGCCCAAGGTTCCCCATGTAGTCCACTCTAGTCTCAAACTCAGTGATCAGACTGCCTGGCTCCTGAGTGCTGGGGTTACCGGCAGGTAATACTGTATCTGTTTCTGATTTACTTTTTTTTTTTTCTTTTTTAAAAAACAGCCTCATGCAGCCCAGCCAGGCCTAGAACTATTTAGCTGGGGATGACCTTGAACTTCTAATCCTTCCTCTACCTTCCAAGTGCTGTGGCCTACAGAAGCTGCTGGGGATAGGGAAGCTCCTTGCCCTGAGGATGGATTGGAAGAGAATGAGGTCTCCGGCAGAGTTTGTGATAGAAATACGCTCTTCAGGGGCTCACTGGCAAGCCTTGGGATGGGGAGGGGGATTCTGTGAGCTATTCTAGAAAGTAGGGGGCCCTATGTCCTGGGTCTGAGACCCGCCCACCCCAACTGTGAACTTCCCAGCTGCCCCACCTCACAGCACTCCATGGCACTGCCCAGGTGACCCAGCAGGCGGTAGGCCACAGCCATGTGGTACTGGCTCATGGCCCGGTACTTGAGGCTCCAGCCTTTGCCATAGTCGTTGACAAGCTCTGCAGCCTTGCAGGGAAAGAACAGGGCTTTTTCATAGTCCTGTAGGGGACACAGAACAGGAGAGGGACACACTGAGTGGTAAGAGCTGACCTAAACCTGGGACTCCAGACCTGGGTTCTTTGGCAGTCGGGGAGCCCCAACGTTTTCTTTTTTTCTTCCTTTTTTTTTTTTTTTTTCTTTTCTTTCTTCTTCTTCTTTTTTTTTTTTTTTTTAATGATGCTCAGTCTAGCTGCAAACTTGTGGTCCTCCTGACTTTGCCTCCAAGTACTGGGGTCACAGATGTGCACCACCATGGTCATGGTCAGCTCATTTTGGCCTCCAGCAGGGTGCATGGTCCAGGTAGAAGGGGAAGCCAGTCCACAGGTATGGCCTCTTGGGATTGCTGCTGTATGCCAGGAGCCTAACACAATTCTCGGTCTTAGCTGATGCGTAATAAATACTTGTTCATTGAACAAAAAGGGCAAAAACATAGCTGGATTCTCCTTTCATCGAATCCCAGATGGGCTTCTCAGCTTCAGAGCTACGCAGGGAGGGGTTAATCAGAGCTTCCAGGAGCTCACTGGGGGCTTGGAGACAGTTCTACCAGCATCAACTCCAAATAACATCAGAACAGGTTTGGCTAGGCCACAGAGTCCTTCTCTCTTGCTTCCTCCTCTGACCCACAAAGGCACCCCCATAAACAGCTAATGCCCTTGCCTCCCCTTCTTCAGGAAAGCAGGAGCTTGGAAGTATCCCTGTCCACTCTTAGCCACATCTTCTCCCCTACATCCTGGTTCCCTTTCTGTTTCCCCCTCCATGCATGGGCACCACCCCCATGCCCAAGCCCCTACGCCCACATCCTTAATCTTTCTTCCTAATCATCTACTACGTACAAACATGTCCTCAAATTTCTCACTCCATTGAAAACCCAACAGCAGGGCCAAGTGTGACATTGCTCACCTGGAATCCCAGCACCCAGAAGATGGAGGCAGGAGAATCAGGAGTTCAAGGCCAGTCTCGGCTATACGTGGAATTCGAGGCTAGTCTGGATTCATGAGACCCTGTCTTTAACCAACCGAACAAACAAACAAACAAAGAAATGGACCAAAATTTTCTACCTGCGAGAAAGAAGGATGATGTTTACAATCAGTGGAAAGGAACTCCTAAGCACCAGGCTTGGGTCCAAAATAGACATGTTGTATGAACTCCAGTTGTTCCAGCACCTGAAAAGATCTAGTGTGGCAGCAGTCTCTGTGAACAGCTAGGGACCCACATCTAGACTTCAAACATCACTGCCCACTGAAAAGAACCTGAGGAAACAACAGGTCAACATCTAGCCCGAAGGATATTTGATGCCTGGCAGGAGGCATTTTCTTAATTGATGCTCCCTCCTCTCAAAGGACTTAAGCTTGTGTCAAGTTGACATAAAACTAGCCAGAACAATACATTTGATTATATTACATTATTCTGACTTAATCCCAGCACTTGGGAGGCAGAGGCAGGCAGGCCTCTGTGAGTTCGAGGCCAGCCTGGTCTACAGAGTGAGTTCCAGGATAGCCAGAGTTACAACAGAGAAACCCTGTCTCAAAAACCCTGAGGTGGGGGGGGGGGAACCGAGACCCAGCCATCATCTTCGTTGCTACAAATACACAGTTCAACAGTGCTTGGGATGTGGTAGATCCTCAGTCAATATTTTTTAAAGTACTTATTTGCTATAAGTGTATGTGTGTGCAACATGTGCATGCAGCAGTCTGCAGAGGTCAGGAGGGAATGAGATTTCCTGGGATTGGAGTTACAGGCAGTTGTGAGCCAACACTTCAGTGCTGGGAACCAAATCTGTGTCCTCTACAAGAGCAGCAGGTGCTCTTAACTACTGATGCATCTCTTCAGTACCCCCTCTGCCATAAATATTAGACAAATGAATTTTTACATTCCTCCTGTGAGCCCTGTTCTTCCTCATTTATACATAGACCTCTTAGGGTCCAGAGAAGAGAGGTGACTTGCCCAGGACCATACAGAAAACACAGCCTACGGCCTGTCCTCACACAGTGGGATGTCTTTGAGGTCACCTGAGAGATGGAGGTTTGAATCCTGGCTCCACCTTCCCAGAGTCTTCTGTCTCTCATTCACCACACCCCTACCTAAAAGGAGGGCTGAAGGCAGCTGCACAGCAAGGTGTGTGGTTCATAGAGACTCTAAGGACTTTCTTGCCCTGGACCTGGAGGAAGCAGGTGCAGCCTCTAGAAACCATACCAGCGAGTTTGTGGATCTGTACGTGCTGCAGAAATGCTCCATGAGCAACCACATCACTGGTGTCAAGGACCACACACGTCCATCTGGATGACTATGACTGAGACTGACAAGGTCACAGACAGGTTTAATGGCCAGTTGAAAACCTATGCCATCTGTGGGGCCATCTGCAAGGTGGGCGATAATTCTATTCTCCAATTGGCTAAGGCTGATAGCATTGTCTCAAAGACTTTTGGCCAGAGAAAATCAGGGGATACTTATCATAGTTAGACATTCCCTCCCAAAAAAAGAGGCTCTCAGGTAGCCCCAAAGCCTCCGTTGTCCTCCCCCACAAGGCCCAGGCCCACCTTGACCTGGGCATAGAAGCTGCCCAGACTACAGCAGACTCGGCACTCCAACATGGTGTCATCGTTGTTGTGGGCATAGCGCAGGGCCTTCTCAAAGCTCTCCAGGGCCTTCTGGAAGAGGCTGAGGCCAAGGAAAGCATTACCCATGCTCAGGCTGACCTGGCCCCCAAGCTGGGCACCAGCCCTTATGCCAGGCAGGCCAAGGCAGGTCTTGCAGTAGGAGATGGTTTTGTGGAACTCACACAGCTTCTCATTGCTGCGGGCCAGGTTCAGGTAGCTTTCAAGCAGGAAGTCGGCGTCCTCCAACTCCCGAGCAGTGTCAATCTGGACCACAGCAAACTATCCCAGGGACCGAAGTCAGACAACACTCAGCAGACAACATATAGCTTGACTTATACATGCTGGCTGCCACACCCAGCCCCGTCCCACAGCCAGAGCTCAGAACTTCCACCACCTCAGATCCATCCCTCCAGGGTCCTGCCACAGCCTAGCAAGCTTTAACCCAGCTCAGACCCTTAGACACTACCCTTTCACCCCCAGCCTCAGATCTGGACTCCACCCCTGACCAGCCTGACCCTTGAACTTGAAACCTGTACCTCCAGGTAGCAGCAGGCTAAAGCCTAGGCTTGGAAGTCTGGTCTTAAGATCCCTGGCTCTAACCTCCCGAAAACCCCTGTCTCAGAGATTCAGACACTGACGTTGAAGATACCCAGCCATCTAAGACTCAGGGTCTTCCATGCAGATCCAAAACCTCAGACCCAGCCATTAGCCTGTGAGACACAGAGGATTCTTAGGAAGCTACAAGGAGGTCTGGGAGTTGGGAGGCATCCAGCACTGTTCCCAGCCCTTCCCCAGTGTCCAGATCCTCCCGTGACACCCTGGGAGGGTACATCTACCTTCAGCATCTCTTTGTAGCGGCCCATCTCTGAGTGAGCTGTGACCAGGCAGCCCAGCACCCGGAATCGGCCCACGAGGTCGGAGCCCTTCTCCAGCACCTTCATCCACACCTGCAGTGCCTTCTCTGTTTGGTTGGACTGGTACAGCTGCAGTCCTTTTTCGATCTGTTGCTTTGTCTGGTCCTGCCCCATCCTCCCACAGCCTGGCCACTCTGGGAAAGACCGTGGTTAACTAGATGTCTCTAGGCCCTCATGGTGTTGGACCCACGGTGCCGGCTGCCCACTGATCTCTGGAAGGGAAAAGCAACACCAGGCAGGAGCTGAGCAGGGCCTGGATGGACAACAGGCGCCACCCTGGGAACAAGGCTGGTTCAGCCCCTGTCTGCAGCTGTCCCTGCCAGTTGGGGCCACGTGGCTTCTGAGGAATGTCAGCAGCAAGGTCACGAGGGTTTCTGCCGCACCCACCCAAAGCTGAGAGGTGGTTCTCCCGGGAATACAGGCATTCTGCCACCTGGACACCTGTCTGGGTGCCCCTTTGACACTTCTGACACTGGTCTTGATGCCCCTGGCAAGTTAGGCAATCCTGAAGCCTTGCCAAAAAGGCTGTCTGCCAGGATGTGTGCAAGCTTCAGGACAGGGGTTCCTACAGCAGGAAAGAAGCAGGCAGGACACAGGGCACTCAGGCATCGGGGAGGTGGGGTGAGTGCCCAGCCTACTTCTCCTGCTCACCTATGTCTTTCTTACCATCACTTAGACACTTACCTGGGCACATGTCCACACGTTCTTAACACCTCACCTTAGACAGCTGGTGCCTGGGGCCTGGTTTCCTCCTAACTCTCTAAGCAAGCCATGAAGCTCTCTGGGCCTGTTTCCTCCTCTACAAGAAGAGTACAGATAAATAAACTCCCATAGTGGTGTGGTGGCTCACACACAGCTCAGCACAATAGGTGCCAGCCTGCTTGCTGTTTTCTGTATTAGCTGCATGAGCACAGACACTCTGGCAAATTACCGGCCCTGAGGAAGAAGGGTTTACAACACCTAGTTCACAGGATCGTCACAGAACTTGCTAGCTGACAAGGACTCAGAGCAGTGTCTGCTGAGAAGGAAACACTGTGTGTTAGTGGGAAAAGATACTACCCCATGACAAAATGATGACCAGGGGCCAGAGTTTGGTCCTTGAAGGTTTAAAAAGAGTCCTACATTCCAGGGTCTGGTGAGATGGCTTATCCAGTAATGGCATTTGCTGCCAAGCCTAACAACCTGAGTTCAATTCCTGGGTCACACATGATAGGATAGAATCGACTCCTGTAAGTTATCCTCTGATCCCCATGTGTGCATGCATTACACACACACACAAGAAAAATTTAGGTGCATTTCAGTGAATTTTAGTATATTCTCAAAGTTGTGCATCCACTGCCACTACTTCCAGGAAGTGTTCCACTAGCAGCCCCCTTCAGTTCTCCCTGGTTATGGCTGACTGCTGTAGTTTATTTTTAGTTGTGTCTAAAATAATTGTGTTGTGCACCGTTGGGCAAGGGGCTTCACAGGCCTTGGCATTTTGTATTGTTTGCAGGTGTTAGATTAATGTGGGGGATGTTTGATTGCTCATGATTGGCATGTGTTATCAGTAGAACACCTGAGGAGATCTGAATAAAAACACCTGAGTTCAGATACTCGGGGTTCCACTGTCTAGGATGCTGCATGCCATGATGGTGGTTCCCTCTGCTAAGGTCTGGCAGAGTTTGCACCTATGAAAAATCCCTCCTAGTTGTCCTTGGTGAGCCACAACAATGACATAGAAATGGCACCTGCAATGTGTAGCACTGACTCCACTAATCCAACATGGAGACAGGAAAGAAGAAATATAAACTCAAGACCTCACAGAGTCTGTTTTGGTTTGGTTGATTTTCTGCAAACCTGTCCAGATACTGGTGAGGTAAGGTGGTCCTGACAAGGCACATCTGCTATGGTGACGAGAATTTTACCCCACGAGGGAACCCTTCCTGCAGACTTTTTTCTTAACCAGCAAACCAGACTCTATCTTAAAATCTGGAAAGTGTTTCCTCAGGGACAGCACACAGAAGCTGTCCTCCAGAACTGGCTGAGGTTGTATCTCATGCTGGTTGCCGAACTTGGTACTGTATGAGTCATCCAGGTGGTGCTGGCTTTGAAGGCATGAAGGGGTCTTTGGAGAGCAACTGAGGCTTGGCATTGTGAGAGGCCATTGATAAAAGTATAGCCTCAGTGATTGCTGAAGGCCCAGACTGAAGGGTTCATGTAAAGAAGTCAAGGCTTGGTACCATAAAGAGAGCCCAGGAGAGGCTATTGGTGAAAGTGCAGCCTGGTTGCAGCAAGGGACCCCAGCAGTTCTGAAGATGCCAGTACCATGGGACAACCACCAAGAACAGCAGCAGCAGTGGAGGGGAGCCAACCAAAGCCTGGAGGACAAACTGTGCTGCAGAGGGCAAAGCCAGAGAAGTGATCCAAGCAAGCCCTTTGGAGAAGCCCAGAAGATTATGAATGAATTCCAGATAATTGGACATTGATGTCCAAAGACATTATGAAAAGCTTGATAGATGTTTGGCTTCACTTGGTCCTGGGCATTAGCAATCCTCGTAATTGTCCCTCCTGTAAATAGTTTTGCTGGTGTAGTGTTAAATTGTGTTGTAGAGATAAAAGCAATTTTTGATTGATTTATACAGAAAAGGGGAATTGTAGAAGTTTATTTTTAGTTGTGATTAAAATAATTGTTTTGTGCACTACTGGTTGAGGGACTGCATAGACCTTGGCATTTTGTATTGTCTGCAGGTGTTGGATTAATGTTGGGGATGTTTGATTGCTCAAGATTTGCATGTGCTATCAGTAGAACACCTGCGAGTTCTGTATCAATAAAACACCTGAACTCAGATGCTCGGGGTTTCACTGTCCAGTATGGCTCTTTCCATGATAGTGGTTCCCTCTGCTGAGGTCTGGCAGGGTATGCACATATGAATACGCCTCTGTATCTTTCTTGCTGAGCCACCATAGTAGGTGTACTGATACACTGAACTATCTCGCCCATCCTAGATTCATATGGTGAAGTCCTAACCCCTGGCTCCTCAGAACAGAGGAGTGTGTAGAAAATACTGTCTTTAAAGAACTGATTATGGCAAAGTGAGGTAATTAGGGGTTGTGTGACTTTTTCTGGGGAAATATGAAGTCTTTTTACTAGGTAGACCTGAGTGAAACTGTTTTATTTTTGCTTTTTTTCTTTTTAGTATACACCTTTAATGCCAGCGCTTGGGAGGCAGAGGCAGGTTACAAAGCAAGTAGGCCAGCCTTGTCTACAGAACAAGTTTCCAGGTCATCCAAGGTTTTGTAGTGAGACCCTGGTTCAAAAAACATGTGTGTGTATGTGCAGGAGCCCTCAGAGATCAGTAGAGGGCATTAGATTCCCTGGAATAGCAGCCAGTGAGTGCTCTTAACCACCGAGTCACCTCTCCAGCCCCTGGAATTGTTTCTTTGGTGTTCATCGAAGTTCAGCCTGGTTAACCAGAGAGTTCACTGGAGTTACTTCCAGGAGCACTGGAGATTTAGACAGTCCCATCGCCATAAAGCCTACTCAGTATAGGATGACTCCGGGGAGCTGTGTCATTAGATTCCTTGCTTGCAGGCAACCCCACTGAAGTGTCACCCTCCCTTACCAATTATTATATGATTATATAACATTTGGGTGGGATACCTAGAGTTGAAACTTTGCTGTGAGTTCTAACACCTCTGAGCAGTCCTCCCAAGAAGGGATATTTGTTGGGTCTTTTTCTGGAGAGATGTAAAAAATTATCTTGGAACCCTACACGGGGCACCAGTAATTGACCGAAAAAGATTCCACCAGGAGCAGGGTGACTAAGAAGCAGCTTTACCACTGGAAAGCCTACCCAGCATATGTGAGGAGTCCTGCAGCCCGAGAGCCCCCTCCACAGCTCACAGTCTGTTCCAACAAGTCTCCTCACTCCAAGCACCTGTTCAAAGGCTATGGAACCTTGCAGTTTCCTTGGCTTCCCAAGTCTCCCTCACCCATCCCAGAGGATGTTTCAAATTGGAGGAAGTAACTACACAAACCTGGAATGGGCCTTGACACCTATTACTGGTAAGAGATCAGGATGTATACACAGGAAAACTATATGAATCCAAGTGTGTGGTGAACACTTATAATCCCAGTACTTAGAAAGTGGAGGCAGAAGGAAGAGATTGTCTCAAAAAACAAAACAAATGGCCTTAGGTGGAACAATTCTTGAACAACTTGAATTTTAGCTTCTGAAACTGAGTGTCCATGGGTTTGCCCACTGGAGATGCTTTGGCCATGTAATGGTTCCGCCATGGCCTTTAATGACTGGCTTTTTCTAAATGCAGTGGATGTCCCAAGTGTTGAATGCCCCTGGAGCTGGCGCTATAGGCAGTTGTGAGTTGCCCTATGGACACAGGTCCTCTTCAAAAGCAGTACAGGCTATTTATGCATTTATTTATTTGAGACAGGGTCTATCTACATAGCCCTGGCGCTATGTAGACCAGGAAGGCCTCACAGAGATCCATTTACCACATCTAGCAGCAATACAGACTCTCGACAGCTGAGCCATGCCTCCAGATCTACTTTTGTTTTCCTTTTAGGGTTGGTGTGATTGTTAGTTTTGTCAACTTGACACTACCTAGAATTGCCTGGAAAGGAAGCACTTCAGCATCCACCTTCCCACACTTCTAGGTGCTGGAAGGACAGGAGCATGACCATGAAGACTAGATGGTGGGTTGGTTTTTTTTTTTTTTTCCCCTTCTTTTCTATTTGAGACAGTGTCTCATGTAGCCCAGGATAGCCTCAAACCTGCTATGGAGCCAAGGATGATCTTGTCCTTCTGACCCTCTGGCCTCTACCTCCTAAACAGAGTGCAAGCACCACCACATACAGTTTCTGCAGTGCTAGGGCTCAATCCTAGGGTCTGGTGCATACTAGACAAGTACTTTACCAACTGGGCCACATCCCCATCTCATTTTCTTGAGACTAGAGTTTTTTCATGTAGCCCGGGGTGGCTTTGAACTCTGTGATTCTCCTGCCTTGGCCTCCTATGTCCTGGAATTGTGAAGAGGTTTTGCTTTTTATCCTTATTTTTTAAATGTGTAATTACTAGATTCATTTTATGTTGTGCTTGCACGTATGTCTATGTACCACATGCATGCTTGGTACCCCTGAAGGTTGGAAGAGAGTGACAACAGGTGCCTTGCAACTGGAGTTATGGATGGCTGTGAGCACCACTGGGTGCTGGAGAATCAAACTTGGGTCTCTGCAGGAGCAAAAATTGCTCTTAACCATTAAGGCAGCCCCTAGAGTGGTTTTCTTTAAAGTAAAGCACCCATCTAGAACAGTCTGACCACTGACTATAATAATGGAGATGTTCTATGCTGGCTGTGGTGGTTTGAATGAGATTGGCCCCATAGGTTCATATATTTAAATGCTTGGTCCCTAGTTGGTAGAACTGTTTTGGAAGGGTTAGCAGAGAGACCTTGTTGGAGAACATGTTTTACTAGAGGCAGGCTTGGAGGTTTCAAAGCCCACAGCAGGCTCAGTTTTCTGTTTTCAGCCTCCAATTTGCACATAAGATGTACACTCTCAGGGACTGCTACAGCACCGTACCTGCCTGCCTGTTGCCATCCTCCCCAGTCTCTTCATAGCAATGGAACGGTAACCAAGACACTGGCATTGATGTAACAGCAGTGTGTCAAATGTAGTTTTTGAATACTTGAAATGTTAGGCTAGAACAATGGTTCTAGAACAAGCGGTTGGGACCCCTACAGGAGTTGAATGACCTGTTCACAGGGGTTGCCCCAAGATCATCTGCATATCAGATATTTACATTATGATTCATAATAGTAGCAAAATTAGTTATGAAATAGCAACAAAAATATTTTATGGTTGGGGGTCACCACAACATGAGGAACTGTATTAAAAGGGCTGTAAGCATTACGAAGGTGGAGAACCACTGGGGTAGAACTGAAGAACCAATTTTATTTTAAAAATATTTTATTTGGGGCTGAGAAAATGGCTTAGTAGTTAAAAAGAACTTCTATTCATGCAGAGGACACAAGTTCCTACTCACCATCTTTAACTCCAGTTCCAGGGGCTCCAACCTGCTCTTCTGATCTTCAAATGCACCAGGAGCACACATGGGTGCACACATATACATGAAGAAAAAACGTTCATACATTAAAAATACCTAAATCTTAAGTTTTAAAAACATTTTATCTTTACAGAGGCTAATGAGGGAACCGTATGGAAATGGAATGACGTAGGTACAGAGGGATCAGGATGAGGCAAGTAAGAGCAGGGGGAAGGGAAGGTTGGACGGAAGTAGCTAGAGAGGTAGGGTGGCTTTGAAATAAGATGGAAGCCAAGCCACAAGGGTTGGGAAGGGCCCAGAAGGTGGCAGGATATTTATTTACTCACTGAGTAGATTTCAAAGAGAAAGGAGAAAAAGCCTAGGAACGCAGGCTACCTAAAAGCCAGACAAAAAGCCTCATGTTCTATGACTACATTTACCCAAAATATCCAGAGCGCCCAAAACTACTGAAAAGGCTAGGAAAGTAACTGTTACTGAATATGGGCTTTGGAGTGAAGCAAATGTCCCCAAGTTAGGCTGCACGACAGCTATACCATCTACAACCCAATGGGGTCATCTTACAGAGATGAACTTCCAACTCTTAAAATCTCCCAGCTTCCAGACATTATAGTATAAGCCTTTAATCCTAGCACTTGGGAGGCAGAAGGCAAATCTTGAATACAAAGCAAGCCTGGTCTACATAAGGAGCTCCAAGTCAGCTGAAGTTATAGAAAGACACCTCCCCCCCCAAAAAAAAGCCAAACAAACAAATGAGCCCCAAACTCACAGCTCTCCAAGGGGAGTAGCTGGGACAGGAAATGTGCCTTCAAGACAGGCCAGCCCTTCCCAGTTGACTTCAGTTTCTCAAGCCAAGATAATTTTCATTTAGAAAAACAAAAACCCTCCCTGTGACTGCAAAGACCAAGGCTATACACATAAAGTAAATTAAATCCCAGATACTAGGGGTGGAGAGGACTCCTGAGGAAGGAGGAATTAGTGCTTGAAAGAGGTACCCAGAAAGCTTCCATCTTTCCTGAAGGGAAATGCTATCAGACACCAATGTGACATTCCCAGAGGTGAAGAGACAATCTGGTCTTTAATTTCCTTTCTGGTGGCTTTTTCTGAATCAGGGACTGGGCTGCTCAGAAGAGCACAGCAGGTGATAGTTTGGCCACCACACACAGAGCAGACAGACAGACAGACGACAGAAATGCACTAAGGAGGTGATGAGCCATCTAGAGAAGAGTTTCATAAAGGAACACAAACTGTATCATAGAGATTTAAAAGTCAGATTTTAAAGTTTTAAAATGTGTTTGAGGTCAGCCTGGTTTACACAGTGAGTTCCAGGACAGTCAGGGCTATGTAGAAACCCTGTCTCAAAACAAAACAAAACAAAACGAAGTTTTAAAAATGGCTATAGCCCAGCTGGTAGTGTCCCCTTGCACTATGAAGTCCTGGGTCCAGCCCCATCCTACATAACTGATGTTTGAAGATTCCCTGTCATTCCAGCACCTGGGAAGTAAAGAAAGGAGGACCAGGAGTTCAAGGTCATCTTCAGCTATGGAGTTTGAAGCCAGCCTGGGTTACATGAGACCTCCACCTCAAAAAACCAAAACAGGCTGGGCATGGTGGCTCATGCCTTTAATCCCTAGCACATAAGAGGCAGACTCAGGTGGAGCTCTGTGAGTTCAAGGCCAGCCTGATCTATATAGTGAGTTCCAGACCAGCCAGGACTACAAAGAGATCCTTGTGAAAAGCAGAAACAAAACAAAATCTAAACAGAACATCACAACCTTTGACATCAATTTAAATTTTGGTGATACCAAGGATCAAACATAGGCCCTTTGCATGCTAGCTAGGCAAGTGATCTACTACTGAGCTATATCCAGCTTCCATGTGTACATTTATGGAGGGCACAGAATGATATTGGGCACCTTCCTCAATTACTCGCCACCCTATTTAAGAAAAAATTTTTTGTTTTTTGAGACAGGGTTTCTCTGTATAGCCCTGTCTGTCCTAGAACTTGCTCTGTAAACCAGGCTGGCCTCAAACTCAGAGATTCACCTGTCTCTACCTCCCTAGTGCTGGGGTTAAAGGTGTCTGCCACATCACTCAGTCTAGGAAAGTTTTATGTGTATGAATGTTTTGCTTACGTGTATGTCTGTGCACCAGGTGTATGCCTAATGTCCAGGGAGACCAGAAGGTGTCAGATCTCCTGGTACTGGAGTTAGTGAGTTGTGACCAACATTGTGGGTGGGTGCTGATAATCAAACATGTCTTCTACAAGAGCACCCAGTGCTCTTAACCATACAGCCATCCATCTCTCTTGTCCCATCAACACCTTATTTTTTCAGACAAGGTCTCTGAATGAAAAAAGAAAAAAAAAAAAAAAAAGGAAAAGAATATGACTGCTCCTACATATGGTGGACAGGAAGTTTATTGTACGTATGAGGGAAAATATAGTAGATATGATGGAGAGAGCATAGCCAAGGACAGAGGGATCTGGGTGAGTCCAAGGTAGATGTGACCAGTCTGAGCTGCTGGGCCATGTGAGGACAGGGCAAGGTGGAAGAGAGAGAAGAGAAAGGGGAACCTGGAGTAGTGACCAAGACACTAGGAGGCCAAGGGAGAGATAACCAAAAATGGCTGGGTTATATAGGGAAGGGCAGCCCATCGGAATGGGTTCAGGGTAGTGGGCAGGGCATGCCAGCCAGGACCCTGTAACAGGTAGGAGTGGAGGGATGCTGAGAGAACCTGGCAGCCAGATTCACTTTGATGTTAAATAGGTACCTCAGCCAGCAGTTTGTTTTGAGATTTAACAGTTTCTCCTTGAACCCAGGGAGAATAAATCTGGCTAGACTAGCAGGCCAGCACACCCCACCACCTTCCTGTCTCTGCCTCACATATTAAGATTACAGGTGTGTGCTGCCATGCCTGGCTTGTTTACGTGGGTTCTGTGGGACTAAGTTCTGGTCTATATGTTTACATGGCAAACACTTTACTCAGTGAGCTGTCTCCCAGCCCCTGGTCTGGTTAAGTTGTAAAGAAAAGCAGTAACTTTTAGGTAAGTCATTAAACTGAAGGATGTTCATTCTAGCATTCAATTTTTGTATCAAGTTCAAATCTCAAGACAACTATGCATGTGTGTGTGTGTGTGTATATATATACATATATATAAATAATTTTATGTGCATTAGTGCTTTTCCTGCATGTATGTCTGTTTGAGGGTGTCAGATTCCCTGTGATAAGAGTGACAGTTGTCAGCAGCCATGTGGGTGCTGAGAATTGAACCCAGGTCCTCTGGAAGAACATCCAGTGCTCTTAATCGCTGAGCCATCTCTCCAGCCCCTTACCCTACTTCTTAATAAGGTTTCTTATGTCTATGTCTACGCCACTGCATGGGGCTATGTGCACACTAAGTGCAGATCCCACAGAGACCAGAAGAGACCTGCAGCTGGAGTTACAAACTGTGAGCAGGCCAGGCATGGTGGCACAAGCTGGCTGATCTCTGCGTTGAGGTCATCCTGGTCTACAGACTGAGTTCTAAGATAGGTAGGGTTACAGAGGGAAACCCTGTCTCAGAAAAAAACAAAAGGTGTGAGCAGCCCAGTTTGGGTGCTGGAAGCCAAACTCAGGTCCTCTGCAAAAACAATCCATACTCTTTAACCACAGAGCAGAATCATCTTTCCAGCTGTTTTATTTTATTTATTTATTTATTTATTTTTAATCAGTTTCACTATGTAACCTTGGCTGGTCGGAAGTCCACTATATAGAGGAGCAGGCTGGCCTCCAAGTCAGAGATACCCACTTGCCTCTCTAGTGATAGGATTAAAGGCATACACCACCATGCATCTGAGCCAAAGAAAATCAAATGTGAGCCAGAAATAACTCATGCCCATAATCCTAGGATTTGAGAGGCACAAACAGGAAACTCGAGTTCAAGGTCATTTTCCTCTACATAGGCAGTTTGAGGCAAGCCTGGGCTACTTAGAACTTTGTCTCAAAAAACAAAAAAAAGAAAATGTCGCTGAGCATGGTGACACATGCCTTAAACCCCAGCAGGCTGATCTCTGTGAGCTCCAGGACAGCCAGGGTTACAACAGAGAAACCCTGTCTTGGGGTAGGGGGTAGAAAAAAGAAAAAGGAAAAAAAAAATGTCCACAGGAAACCACTAAAATAATTAACTTCTTTATGTAAGTATCAGGCCCTGGAACTGAGTGCACAGAAGGCTCTGACAGCATCATCTCTTCAAAGGATGAAACACAGAACCCCGGCAGAATGCCCAGGTGACATTCTGAATTATTAGTGGCATTTATTTTCCTGGACAAGCATTTTGCCACACCCCCAGGATGCCCTTAGGCTCTTGGATTTCAAGCACTGTGTTTTTGACAGTTTTGTTACAAGGTTGGATGCATAATTTAAGACACCAGTCTTGTGGTTTTAGAAATGGTTAGTGGGCAGAATGATGTGAAGTTCAAAAGGGAGTGGTTCTCTTCCCCCATATGTTATTTTTTTGAGACAGGGTTTCTCTGTGTACCTCTGATTGTCCTAGAACTCACTTTATAGCCCAGGGTGGCCTTAAACTTAAGAGATTTCCCTACCTCTGCCTTCTGAGGGTTGGGATTAAAGGTATGTGACATCATGGCCACCCCTTCACACAATTTTTTAAAAAAGATTTATTTATGTATGTATATGAGTGCTCTATCTGCATATACATCTATCTGTATGCCAGGCATCATACCAAATTATAGATGGTTGTGAGCTACCATGTAGTTGCTGGGAATTGAACTCTGGAAGAGCAGTCCTTTTAACTGCTGAGCCATTTCTCCAATGACCTCCCCCAACACACACACACACAAACACATTTTAAAAGACAGAATTACAGGTACCATAGGCTGACCTTAAACTTTTTTCTCCTTCCTCCTTGGCACTAAGATTGCAATGTACACCAGCACTCCCATCTTGAAAAAGTGCATTTTTAAAGGCAACCTAAAATCTTAAACAGAGTTAGGAATATGGCTCAGGAATAGTGTGCTGCCTAGCACCATAAAAGCAAGCTTATGGGCCTGGCACCATAAAAGCAAGCCTACAACCTCTACACCCATATTAAGCTGTTTGTGGTGGCATGCATCTAGTAATCCCATCATTTGAAAAACTGATGAGGAGCTATAGATAGCCTGGATTATACTTAGTGAAACCCTGTCTTAAAAAAACAAACAAAAAACCTGGCATGGTGGTTCATGCCTTTAATTTCAACACTCAGTAGGCAGAGGCAGGCGGGTCTGTGTGAGTTTGAGCCTGCCCTACATACTGAGTTCCAGGACAGCATGGTGAGATACTGCCTCAAAAGAAAAACAAAAAAAAAACAAATAAGACAAAAAAAACCCAAAATCAACCAAACAAAAAGGTCAAGATGCCTTAGTGGGTAAAGTGGCATGCTGCCAAGCCTGATGAATTTGATCACTGGGACTCACGTGGAATGAGAAGACAGATTCTTCAAAGTTGTCCTCTGACATACAAATACACCTATGTGTCTCTCACGTGCACAAACACTTCCATACTCTCAAGTAAATAACTTTAAAATTTAAAAGCAAAACAAGGGTCAGAGAAATGGTTCAACTGCTAAGGATAGTTATTCTTCCAGAGGACCCAGGGACCATTTCCTAGCATTCAGAGTGCAGCTCACAACCATTTGTACCTAATTCAGTTCCATGTGATCTGACTCCCTCCTCTGACCTCTGTGGGAACCAGCCATACATGTAGGATATGCATGTATGCATACATGCATGCACATGCAAAAACATTCAATACATATACAAAAAAATCTTTTTAAAAAACTTAAAAACTTTGAATGTACTTAAATGCCACTAAGGACAGTTAAAATAGCATATTTCACATGAGTATTGTCACAATAAAAATAAAAAAATAACTCCAGTGTTGTGAGTTCAAAAATCAACCTGATCTACATAGCAAGTTCCACACCAGCCAGGGCTATGTAATGAGACCCTATCTCAAAAATAAACATACATTAAATAAACAAGAGCTGGGCAGCAGGATTAGAAGAGAAATACCCCAGAGGAGGCTTGACTCCCACAGGAGGTGACACTTTTGCAGCAGCAGTAGTAACCAATAATACCCTTCAATATCATAACAGTCAAAAGAGGCAGAGGTGTAGCCACCTCTGGGGTTGGGGCAGATGGCATGAGAACCACAAGTCTGTCCTCACTGGAGCCTGGGTCACTGAAACCCTCTGTGAGAAGCTGGTTAACTAACACATTACTTGCGTTTGAGACACTTCTACCTGGAGTTTAAGAGAAAGGGCTTGGAAGCTGGGTGGCCAAGTTTGAATGGTCCTATATTCTAGCAGCAGCACAGTTGCTTTTAACTAACTTGTTAGTATGTAAATGGGAAGAGGGACAATGAATTCTGCCCAGGAATGACGTAAAGATGGAATATATAATGAGTTTCATGTGTTTCCCACATCACTTTATTGCAGTGAACAGTCCAAATGACATTAGGCTAGGGTAACTACCTGCAAACTCGTATTAAGTTCTGGTTCTATTTTTGCAGTGTTGGGATCAAACTCAGGGCCTCATGTGTCCTAGGCAAGCACCCTACCATTGAGCTACATCCCCAGTCCCAAAACTCCAACCTAAAAACACATTTTTTTAAAGCTAGGCATGGAAGTACTCGATAGTCTGAGGCAGAAAGGACCTTGAGTTAAAGGTCAGCCAGGTTACGTCTGGCGGGGGGGGGGGGGGGGGGGGGGGGGAGAGGAGAGACGGGGGACGGGACAACAAGGACTACGACCCAAGAATGAATACTTGAAGAAGATCAATTAAAGGCAAGATCTTTTAAACTCCACATGTGAACAACATCAAATTGGGTTCTGTGAGGAGATGCCTGGGTTAAAGGAGAGGCTTCTTTCCTGCCTGATTTCTCAGAACCTAGAATATGCTAGTGTACCACTAGGCACTAGAAGACAAACATCCCTAAATTTGTGTTCAGTCACAGACTGTATCATGGGCTAGTATTCAATAAACAATAACCCTCAGACATACCCCAAGTAGAGGAGTACTAAGAAGAGGGCTGAGGTCTGGCTCACCCACAGCTCATCTGTCAGTTGTAGCTTCCAGAGAGGCTTCGGTTCCATGAAGACTGGACTACCCAGAGTTGCTGGGAGTCTCCATGTAAGGATGGAGTGGTAGTGAAGGCTGGGTAAGAACAGGAGTTCTGCTGTTCAGCTAGAGCCCAAGCCTCTTTAGGCCCAGGAGCTGAGCTATAAGCTCCCAGAGTTCAAAGGCAGCCCTAGGGAAGAGGCTTCATTAGAGAATGATCTAGAAACCTGAGGAGTTAACTGAAGGCATCTTGAAGGTGTAACTACTTTTTGAGTTGAAGACTAAAGGCTTGGAGAGAAGGCCACAATGTAGGATTAACATGGCCCATCAGCAGTAAGGGAAGAGGAGCTTCAGCAAGAGCTGGTCTGAACCAGTGGTTTGAATCTATGGTATGGTAGCTACTACCAAAAAGAAGGAAGGACAAAAATTAAAGCTGACATAATGTTTCAAGGTGTTTCCATATTGTGGTGATGTTGTGGCATGCAGACAGGTCAAGCAGTCAATATTCCGGAGAGAAATTCTATTTTCCTTTCAGGAGAGCTTTGTGTGGGTTTCGGTGAACCCACCAGGTGTATCAACATGAAAGCCCACCGGGACACCCACCTCCTTTAGTAATCAACAACTCTGAAGACAACGTCAGTTCTTCTCAAACAGTTTAATAGCAAATAAACAAAGGAAGGTACCACACTTGGCAGATACAAAATGACTTCTTGTCCGTGTGTCTGTGCAATTAAAACAGATTTAGGTTCCCCATCGGGACAAAAGGAAAAACACACACAAAAAAAAGGAGAGTCCTTTTAAACACATACTCCCTTGCTCCAAACTTTTAACAACTTTTTTTTCTTTTTTAATCCACTACACAAACTGTGATTAGGTAAGAAAAGCGATAAGGGCTCTTCTTGCCCTTTTTTTTTTTTTAAACCATTAAAGCAAAATCCATAATTTTCTACAGAGTACAACACAAGTTCACACACAAAAAAAAGACATCTTTTGTAAATCAAACAGGAAAAAAAAAAAAAAAAGGAAGCTCAAACAAGGTCAAGGAAAAGCATTTCTACGGCTGAATCACGACTTTGAGTTGATTGAATCCCGTTGTTGCTGCAGAACAGACTGTGCGTTTGGTCATAGTGGCAATTTTTTTCTCTTCACATTGTGAAATCACTTTACATTGTTTTCTAGTAGAAAAGGCAAAAAACTGTACAAAACCCCTAGTGTTAAATACAACGTTTGTACCAATAAAAAACTCACACAGGTTTGTCTCCAAAATGTAAAGTTTCTTTTTTTTTTCTTTTTAAATTATTCACAAAAAGCAGCTGGAAATCAGAAAGGCAGCTGCCGCTCCAGGGTCTCAAATCCATTAAAACCACTACAGAACAATTAAAACAATCAGAGAGAAAGGAAAGGAAACAATGTCCAACATTTGGCATTTGGTTTTATCCACAGGTTTTCCCAGAGCTCCTCTTGGAATTGAAAGCAAAATATATTGGCAAACACAGCTTCTCAATACACAGGAAGGGGAGCCTCAGCACCTCCTGCCGACAGAGGCAGCTCTGTGCAATCAGACTGTGGGGACCACAGCAGGCTCTCTCAGGCTAGGCTCTGGCCTCTTTCCATTCCACCACCCCTTCCAGGACATTAAGCAGCCTACCTGCGGGGGTCCTCCACCTGGCTGCCCTTTCTTCCTAGTAAGGTGGCCTCATGCATAATATATTGGGCAACCTGTGGGGGTACCACAGCAGAGATTCTGCTGGAGTCCTTTCTCCATCACCCAGTAATGGATGATGCTAGACAGTGCTTCTACACCCCACCCATTCCTTGCTGCACCTTGCCCCCTTCCCTAGATACTCTTGCTTCCACTTTCCTTTCCATCAGTGCTCAAGTCTCAGTGGGATCTGTCAAATCCTCCCTGCTGCCTCTGCTCTTCGCAGACCGTCTCGTCTACCCATTTCCTCTGTCCTCTCCTTCTCTACTCACATTCTCCCAAGTCCCCAAGACCCTGAGGATGGTGCTACAAGAGAAGAGGGTAAGTTTCCCTCAGGAAACCAAAGAACTGGCTGGCCTGGCACCTGGGGACAGTAGCTATTTGGCTCTTCACTCAATTTAAAAACAAATTCTTGCCCTTACCCCAACTCTACTAGCTAAGTAAGAGCAGAGCCATAGTGAAGAGCCATTGTGGGATGGTTGGTGCCCAGGGCTGTAAACAGTGTGAAGACTGTAGTATTTATTGTGCTTGTCACCTAGGAAAAGCGCAGGCAGGCGTATTGCCACTCAAGTGTGCAGACGGCCTCCTCTGGGTAGTTAGGAGCACAGCACTCATCTTCCTCCACCAGTTAGCCTCGATGTGCTAAGCCTCCTGCCTACCCTTGGCCACCTTTGGTTCTGCTTCTGCCTCTCTGGGCTCCCTGTACTCCCTGAGCAGAGCAGCCAGCCTCCTGGATGCCCCACTGAGACCTGGAGGCCACAAAGAGTGACAGTCTAAGTGCACAGGCAAACGCTCTAAGGGCAATAGAGGAGAAAGTTGCCACTTCAAAATAAAACAATACAATCTTGAGAAAAAATATCAACCCCATAACAATTTAAAACATCTTCTTTGAAACCCCTTTAAATCAGTCAGTTTTTGCACAAACTATAGAAAACAGAGAGGTGAAGGTGATACATACGAAGGTGAAGAAACAGCAGGAAACATGCACAACTTGTTTTTTCTGGGCATAATCTTAGTAGGAAAGGAAAAAATTCAAAACAAAAAGGCAAAACAATACAAAAACAAAAAAAAGTTCAAAGTATCACATTTTGCTGTGGAGACTGTAGGAATAAGCGTGGATGTGAGCTGGTGGGGGGGGGGGGGGAGGAGATGCACCACCCTAGGGCTTCCCTGCAGGGCTGCTTCAGGAAGAACCACAAAAGGAAAATAAAAAGGCTAGCTGGGACCCCAACCTCAGCCTCCAGTGAAAAGGAAATGGGACGGGGGGTATTTCAGGTGTTTTCTGCAGTTAAGAACTCAGAAAAACAAAAATTAATAACAACACATGCGGTCTCCTCAAGCCCCAAAACTATGTCAGCAAAATGTGTTCAGGAGCCTCAAAGATTTTAGTGACATCTTTTTATTTCATTGTTTATTTCAAAGTTGTCTTTAAAACTAAGCACACAGAGGAACAAAGCCTGGAAGCGGACTGGCTGTGTGTTCACAGGAATACAAACACCACACGGCATGTGCTAGTAGGGCTGCTCTGAGACAGTTACAAAGAATTGGAATCACAAAATCAAGTGGTTATCTTATGAAGTTCTAGAAAAATAGATTTTTTTTTTATATTCAAATGCAAGTTTAAATATTTTCCCTTCAGCAGTCGTTCTAGCAAAACCAATTTTGGCAGCACAAAAGGGAAAAAAGAAAGAAAAAAGAAAAAACAAAGAAAGAAACAAACATAATAAAATACACATCAGCATCAAAGGTCAACACAAGGTCAAAGGTGAGAGTTCAAGCATCAGAGAAGCTGAAGAGACAGGGATTTGGACGATGTACTTGACGCCACATCGACATGCTTTAGGCACAACGATGAACAAACGGCAGGAATCTAGAAAAAAAAACAAACCAGAAAGAGGGAGATCCACTGAGTTACACAGAGCAATACATCCAAACAGAGAGAGAGAACAGGACACTCACTGTGTGCAGCCCTGAAATGAGGAGGTGGGGAAGGGCAGGGGTGGGGAATGACAGGGACTTTTGCACATGCTAACAATGGACACAGGGAAAAGTTCAAAAGGACATGGAGGACACCAAGAGAACATCCAACTGCCAGAGACAGAAGGGAGCCTAAGGCTTGGATTTCCTGCAAAGCACCTAACATGTCTCAGGGCAAGCAAGCAGGGCCTCTCAGCCTCTTTCCCACTACCTGGCAAGACCCGAGGGGAGGAAACAAAGGATGCTGACTAGAATGGGAGGGAGGTTATTTAGGGTAGAGGGCCAGAGTTTCTTGTTCAATCTTGGGATGGCCCTTTGTTCTCAGAAATCCAAGCCCTAAACTTCCACATAGGCCCTGGCCACTCATGTGGAACCCAGGGGATAGTGGTCGGGCTGCATTGAAGGCAAATCAATGGCATGATATAATCCAAGAAACAGAACTACAGCAGAAAACACATTATAAGTGAAACCTCCACACAACAGAAAAGTTTAAGACTTCACTTCAGTCTCCACTCTGAGCTGAGCCCTTTCACACCAAGACTTATAGGGGAGCAGCTTCTTCAACAAAACCATCTTTGGCCTGGGGAGAGAACTGTGCTCAAGGACAGTGCTCCTGCTGTGCACTGGGCGAAGGGGAAGAACAGTAGCGCACAGTCTCACCAGTTGGCTGGCGGCCTGAGCAGACCACGGCTCTGCGAGTGCTCCCTTTAGAAACCACAAAAAGGTATGAAGTTTGGGGTCTATTCTCGGGAGGAGGGGGGAGGTCACACCTTTGCCTCCAATATCATTAAGGAGGTAGTTTCTTAAGGTTCTAGAGCACAGGACAAATCTGTGAACAAACAGTAAAATGGGAGAGAGAGAAAAATTGGAAGAGGGGAGAAGAATGTGGTGTTCTGGCTGAGGAAGACAGAACAGAAGGGAGCACAGCACTGGCAGCACCCTATGGAGCACAGCTCTAGCCTCTGCCAATTCACAGCATTAATGTTAGCTTTCCCCTTGGACAGGTTACCTGGGCTGCAAACGGTCACAGAAAGTCAGTAGTTTCAATCATACACAGCACCCCGTGTGTACAACAATCACATTCTGGATTCTACAAAATCCTGGCCTTTTCCAGAGATATAATTTAGGTAATAAATATTCTCCACCCCGGAGCTGTATAAAACTTCTATAAAAATAGAAACGACATTCTTGGTTCCAGCTGGTTAGGATTCAGAACAGTGTCTGCCCAACCTAGCATTTTGTTTTTTTTCTTTGTTTTTTTTCTTTTTAAGTTTTTTTTTTTCTTTTTATTTTTTGCATTTATTAAAAAAAAAATCCCATCATTACCCTGGAAGCCTTTAGAACAGTTTTATCTTGAAACACAGGACACTTTTCTCCCAGTGTGCAGAATTCAAGTTTACGTGGTTCAGCTTAAGAAGTGTATGTTTCATGTTTCTTAAGAGGACAACAGACCAAACTTATCATTATGAGAACAGCTGCCCCAGCTTCAATGGGATAATCCAACATTAACAACTACCTGTACAACAGCAAGATGGTCAATCCCTATCTATTACTCACAGGAATAGTATGACAAGGAGAGTGCCCCCATCTGACTTAAAAGCAGGCTAGCCCCCTTCCTTCTAATCTCTGCTGCTAGGAGTCAAGACTTTTAAGTTGTGAGGTTTAAGCTTCCAAGTAACCAGGAACCCAGGCCTTGGCTGTGGGCGATGGTCATATGCTTATAGAGCTAGCTCTACTCGGATGCACATTCCCAACAGCATTTCTTGGAGCAGAAACAGAGCCCAGAGGCTGTTGGGACACTGGCAAAGGCTAGAGTTACGACTTGTGGAAGGCAGCAGGGAGCTAACTGTAAGCACGATGACAAAATGAACATGGGTTAATACTGAGGTAAATTCATATGGAGCCTGTAAACGTTCTGTATTTTCTTCTGTGTCCAAGGGCAGGTGATGGGCTAGAGTGGCTAGAGGAAAGGCCTGCCAGACCGCTGTGGGATAACAACCTCTGGGACACCTTCACCAAGGAGGCAGGAGTGTACTTCTGCACCTTCTTGAATACTAGGCTGTCAAATACAGCATCCTGGCTCGAAGAAACCTTGATTCAGGAACACCAAGAAGCAGGTCCCTCCTCCCACAATCAGATGGCTTCTGATCGCTCTGCCTGTGAACAGCACCCTTGTTGGCTAGATGCTGCAAGAGCTTCTTAGATCTACCCTCATGAGAAAATTGTGGCTGGGGAAGGAGGCAATATTCTTTGTTGTGGTGAACTTCCATAGACTTTCTTCAAAAGAAACTGTTGGAAATGAGCAATGGTCTAACTTCACGTTGAAATAAAGTAAAAATGACCTCTTTGGCTGCTTTTCCCAAACAACCACCAGCCATGAAGGGCAATAATACCAATGGTGGGCTGGAAGGCTAGTAATGGGTGTCTCCTTTTTATTTGCATATTTCAGGCTAAATTAAGAAGTGCTTTATGTCCTGAGACTTACTGACCCCCTTTTAGGAAAGAAGGGCAGAAATTCAGGACAAAAAGTAGAAAACTAGGTGACATAAGCTCAGCATTTCCACAGAAAGCAGCTAGTTATGAAGGGGTCTGTCTAGATGCCAAGCCACCTTACCCACTCTGCCCCTGTAGCTCATTAGGCCTTAGTTCTCATTCTATCCACTCAGGGAGAGAGATTTTGGGGATCAACTTTCTGTTCTGCTTAGTCCTCTCTCTTTTGGTGGTTTGGGGTACATTCTGATTATCTTTTAAACCCATCTTCCCTTTCCTCAGGGTGGATTGGTGTTGGTCCTTCTCAACATACTGGTTACAAACACAGCAAACTTTAAATAAAGGGAAAAGGAAACAAAACAAAACAAAACAAAAAAAACCCCTCAGGATATGGCACCTAAACTCCAAAGTAAAACACTGGAAACCAAAGCACAAACTTGTCCTCTGTACGAAGCGACACTCCCACAGAAGGCAGTAGCTGAGTCTTCAGGGCAAGCTGTGCCTGCGAGAGTGGCAGGGATCAGGGTCCAGGGCTGTCAACGCACAGCCTTAGGGCTCCGAATGGTTAAGGGTGCTCCTCCCCCACTTACCAGAAGATCTTCTCACTCCAGTCTCAAGAGGGGAGCCTGCTCAGTAGGGCTTGCTATCATTCTTTGAACGTTTGAGCTGCACTTTAAGCCTCTTCATTCCAATCTGAAAGCCGTTCATGGACTGGATGGCAGCTTGAGCTGAGACAGGATTGTCGTAACTTACAAAACCTGTGTCCAAGTAGAAACCCAAGTGAGGAACCTAATAAGGCTAGGAGTTGAAGTCCTCCTCATACAAGAGGTATCTTATGTGCTTCAGTCTCAAATCTTAATTGTTCTCAGCAGGAACGAAAATTCTGCCAGAAATAACGTGAAACCAATTAGGTTCTCAATGGAACCACTTAATATTCCCTAGCACCCTTCCTTCCTCTTTTTTGAGCCATTTCTATACAATATTTCCTCTGGACCAGCACTGTGAGCAGAAGTCACCACCTCCACTAACCGTGGAAAAAAAAAAACTGAAGCTCAAAAAGAGGCCATATGATCTGCCAAGGCCAAACTCAAATTCAGCTTTCTCTGAATTTGTCTGCACACTGTTCCTCTCTTTCTCAGTGCCTAAATACTTAATCCCATTCAGACACCAGAAGAGAAGTCAACATACCAAAACACTTGCTCAGGTTTGTCTGTTTGTCTATGAAAACCTTGGCAGACACGACATTCCCAAAGGGCATAAACATCTGCAGCAGGTCCTGGTCTCCAAACTCCTGGGGCAGGTGATAGATGAACAGGTTGGCTCCTTCTGGACCTTCAAATATCCATTGATTGGAAGAGTATTAGTGTTAAGTATGCTCACCACCCAATACCAATGGTCTCTTTCCAATTTATGCTAACACTAGCAAAATCTCAACAAATTTATTCTTTGAGGGCAACTAAACAGATTCTCTAAATACAAGGCAGGAAACCTAGCAGTAATTCCAAAACTAGATTTCTCCCCTTGCACATAGCCATGTGTCATCTCATGGAAGAATGTTAAAGTCCCACCTTGCCAGAGAGGGTATACAAGGATTGGAAAGAAGGCAGATCTGTGTGAACAGTAGTAAAACAGAAACTGCAGACAACAAGGAAAGAAAAAGGAGGTAGAATGAGTTATATAGTCAAAACAAGTTCCGCCTGTAATCCTACCACTCAGGAGGTAGCGATAGGAAGATCTCAGCAAATTCAAGGTTTGCCTGGACTACATAGTGAGACCCTGCCTCAAAACCAAAAACAAGTAGCTGGGGGATGGTGCACGCCTTTAATCCCAGCATTCGAGAGACAGAGGCAGGTGGATCTCTGGTTTACAGAGTTTTCTAGGATAACCAAGGCTATAAAAATACCCTGACTTGAAAACCAAAACCAAAACCAAGTAAACAACAACAAAAAAATAGGTTTTAAAACTGTGCCTGGACACTAAAGGTTGGTAAATAACAGTGAGGTGCTGGGAAGTTTCTGGGAGTGTTTATAAATGTTTTCCCACCATGATGGAAGTTCTAGTACTTCATAAACTCAAAGAGCTTTATACCCAAATGGGTGAATTTTGAATGTAACCATATCTAAACTGTACCCCAGTAAAAAGAAACACTTTGAAAATGTGCCTATAATTAACACTGAACTCATAGCAGAGTACACTTTCTTTACTTACAATGTGATTTTCTAATGAAGACTGACTAAAACAATAAATTCAGCCATTCTCCAGCCACTTATGTCTCCTAGTTGTTGTCAACACATGGTCCCTTATTGCTTCCAGGTCCACATACTTGCTATTTCTGTGCCCTTATTATTACTCTTTTTCTCCTATATACATGCTTGGTTTGCTTCCTCACAATCTTTCAGTTCACATACTGGTTCACATTCAATAGCCAAAAAGGCTACTTGTTGTTCTTACATTAGTGCTTCAACCTTATCAAGACATGGTTATAAAAACACCCAGTCAGTTGGGCCTGGAGAAATGGCTAAGGTTAGGAGCACTGCTGCTCTTCAAGAGGACCAGGGTTCAATTCCCAGCAGCTATATGGTAGCTCACAACTGTCTCTAACTCCTGTTCCATGGGATCCGACACCCTCACACAGGCATACATGCAAGAAAACACCAATGTACATAAAAATAAAATATTTAAACAAACAAAACAACAAAAAACTGTCAAACCTGAACACCAAAGTACCACCAGAAACACTCTGTCTACAAAGTCTCTACTAAATTTAATTTCATTTAAATTAAGTACACATATTTCACTCCATCAAGCCTACTAGCTATCTCACTCTACCCCATCTCAGTATCTCATTTAGGACATACATTAATTCAGAAAGAAAAATGTCAATGATATACCTAAAAGGGTAGACAATTCTTTGATAGATTCATAACCCAGAGAAAACCTAACAAAAGAAGATTCTTGTCAAGTGATCAGATGCAATAATTTCAACATGCTTATTTATTTAAAAATTAAGCTCCATCCTAAGAGGATCTATAAGGATTCTATCCCACCCACATACCCCATCTCTCCAAAATTGTAAAAGCATTGTAATTCATAGTCTTTCTTGATCTGTTCTTGGCCTTGGTTGGAGGAAAAACAAAAATCACCTATATCCTCTTGCCCCAAACCTTGCCTTCCAGTTCTGATGCACTTACCTTCCTTCTGGCTTCCAGCAGCACCAATACTCTGCTGTGTCAATAAATTCTGGTTATACAGAGTGGGGAGTGCCGCGGCAGCATATTGCTGGATACCAGAATATGCCTGGGTGAGTGCTTCCATGGTGCTCCCAGTGCCGTTAGAAAGGCCACTGCTGCCCAGGCCACCGTTCAAAGCAGCCATCCCTTGGTTGGAGAAAGAGGAAGATTAATATACTGGAAAGATTCAATTGATGCTGAAAAATAGATATATTTAAGTTACTAGAAAATTGCCCCCCCCCCCCAAAATTTGTCCTTTCATCTTCTGAACTTCTCCCTGGATGAGACTATTCATCTGACTGGTCCTATTTCAGGACACTTCACCAGGCCTTGATGCTAATAAGAACATAACAAAATCCATACCTCAATCACCACTCTTTCTCAATACTGTTTTCTAGGACATAGAAGGATTGACACCACTCAAAAAAGCCTAGGTCTGTTTTTCATCTTTGGCTATTCTACTTCTTTCTCATACAGAGCTGGACTATGGAAAGATGGCCCCTAAACCAGGGATTAGGAGGAATGTATCTGATTTGTAAGATGTGAGTAAATGCTACATTAAAATAGCACCCAATTATTTACTGAGCACACCACTGAACTAAGCAATGTGCTCATCAGCACTTTGCCTATGTTCTCATTAATTTTTTTTTTGGGGGGGGGGGTTTGGTTTTTTTCAAGACAGGGTTTCTCTGGGTAGCCTTGGCTGTCTCTGAACTTGCTCTGTAGACCAAGTTGGCCTTTGACTTGGGAGAGCTGCCTGCTTCTGCCTCCCAAGTTCTGGGATTAAAGGTGTGAGCCACCACCACCTGGCAGCATGTTCTCATTTAACATCATCTTCATAAAAGCTTTTTTTTTTTTTCTATTTTAAAATTTTGTGTGGCTATTTTGCCTTTATATGTGTCTGTGTACCACATTCATATGGCACCCATGAAGGCCAGAAGAAGGTATCAGACACCCTGGGATTAGAGTTACAGATAGTTGTGAACCATTATGTGGGTGCTAGGAACCATCTCTCCAGTTGCTCATTTAACTTAAGAACCCTTCAATGTATTTTATTACTTCTTCATGGATGAGAAAATGACTATTAGAATGATGGTCCAAAGTTACAGCTAGCTATGCAGCAGAGTTTGGATTTACCTTAGATCTGACAAAATCCCACGATTATTTCTAACCTTTTTTGAGACCAGCCACTTATTCTACTGGTACTTCTATATTGGGCTATTTTATGATGTGCCACTTACAAAAGTAGCCTGATGACACCAAGGGCTGCCCATTACCTGCCAAAGAGCCAACGTTGAGGCCAGCTGTTGCTCCAGCTAATGTTTGCAGGGCTCCAAGTGAGGCTATAGGGTTGACAGAATTACTGCTGCTGGAGCTCGGTGAAGACCCTGCTATTAGAAATTCAGGAGTTAAATCATCGCTTGTCTTCTTGTGCTAACAGGAAGCAAAGCACAAGAATGATTCTATCCAACTCTTTTATTTGCAAAGGGGTTTTGCAATTGCGGAATTACTGATTCCACTGATTGTTCTTCTATGTAAGATATAAAGGATGGTTACAGCAAACTAAAAATGATGAGATTTCAGTTAAGACAGAAATGACATCTGAGGGTGGTTCAGTGGTAAAGGTGCCACTAATCCCTAGGACCTGAGCTCCATTTCTGGGACCCACAAAATGAAAAGAATCAACTGCTCCAAGCTGTCCTCTGACCTTCACATAGGTAATATTGAATATGCACATGCATACATTCACAAATGAACACACACACACATTCATGTTTGCACACATGCACATGTAATATTTAAATTTATTTTAAAAAGTATATATGTGTATGTATGTAAAGGTATATACATGTGAGCATAGGCATTTGCAGAGGCTAGAAAAGGAAGTTGAATTCTACCATGGGTGCTGGGAATCAACCTCAGATCTGGTGAAAGACCAATATATGCTATTAACCACTGAACCATATCTCCTGCTTCAAAACAAGAGTTAAAATTTTTTTTTTCTAAACAAAAAATTAAAAAAAGGGAATGATCAACATATCTTTAATCCCAACATTCATTGGGGAGGTAGAAGGAGAAGGATCTCTTTCAAGTTCAAGGCCAGCCTGGTCTACATAGCAAATCCAAGACAGCCAGGACTTACACAGAGACCCTATCTCAAAAAAAAGGGGGTGGGGGTGTCTCTGAATCTTTGTTGTTCATAATACAACCCAGCTGGATGTGTTAATTTCTTTCCAAATGGCATGTCGCTCCCCTTAGCCTCTGTCTTCAAACAGAGGACTTGTCCAAGGTACACAATGCTTCCTATTATCCCCTTACCTGAACTGGTGAGTACGCTGAGGGGACTGCTGGATGTAGTGAGAGCATTGGTACCACTTGGTGTGTTCTGAGCTGCAGTAGCTGCTGCAGCTAGTGCAGCCAAATTCTGTAGCTGCATTGCATTTAGTCCTGCAATATCCAAAAAAAGGCATCAGCCAGCAGATTAGGTGCCCAACATTTACCAGCAATGCCTGAAAACTGGTACCAGACAAAGAGGAACTAGTCTATATAAGCTTTCCATGTTATACTACAGGGCTCCAAAAGATACAGCTATCATTCAGTAAGAAACTGTAAAATGTTGGGGCTCCAAATAAGTGGCATAGCACATGCATGAGGCCTTGGGTTCTACCCAAGCAGAGAGGAAGGAAGAAACTTAAAGCTACTTGCTTAGAGAAGAGACTACTAATCTAACAGCATTAGCATTCCAAATAAGCATCAATACAGAGGTAGGCAAAACTGAATGAGGAGTTATCTGTGAACTATCATAGACAATGAGCCCAAGAGAACAGTGCCAAACCTCGTAAAGTCCCTCTTACACACGTAGAGGTGTACTGGAGGGAAAGAAATAGGAAACAAAGAGACCTAGAATGCTCCAGGGAGTAACCACAAAGAACAGTTAATGGAAGAAGGAATAAAGAAAACACTGCCACTGCAACAGTCATTAATCATCAGAGAAAGAAAAAAAAAACCAAACATGAGGAAAAGATGTCTAAGTAAAACCTAGGTAACATAGAGTAAGAACAAATTTGAATTGTGCTGTAGATTTTGTAGAGCGTTTTACTAGTAGACATATAGACTATCAGAGTGAAGAAAGTAAAAACAATATACACTACAATTTAATAATTTCCTCAAAACATAGAAAACTACATTTCCTAGGACAAAACCAATCACCATAAAAACTTCAAAATGCAGCTCACCAAACATGCTCCCCTATCTCAGTGCATATGCTTAGCTACACCCCACTGTACAGGGTATAGGCCCAGGCTGCTATGGAACTACTCACATTCTGCCTCTTCAGAATTTTCTGATAGCTCCTGGCTCATGTGTGTCTCTAGAGCTTCATTTTTCTTAAACCATGTATTTGTTATTTACATTTTCCATGTACCTTAACGGCAACAACAGCATGAATTCAGAACACAAAAACTCCCTGGTTCTAGTAGTTTTGGATAAGTACTTACACAAAGTCACTGAACGTTACTTTATTATAGGTCTCTTGGAGTTTTTTCTGCATCTGAATGGCCTAACCCTGGATGGTCTTTAAGGGTTCTTTGTCATTTTCCTTCCCCAACAGTGACTTAGAATAAAGGGTGCCAGACAACTTCAGAACAATGTGGCATCAACCAACAAAAAGGCTATATAATAGAGACAAGAAAGTTGAGTCCTAAGATAGTCACCTTATGTAACGAGTGAAAAAGTTTTGGCACAAAAGTTTGGTGCAAAACTTTCAGACTGAAGCAGCTGTCTGCTGGCCTGTGCACTGCTGCTCCTCTACAGCAGTGAAACACTTACCTCCCATTGGGTGGAGGCTGCTCAGGGTGTTGAGGTTCCCAGAGGAGGCAGTCTGCTGAAGGAGCTGCAAATAAAGCTAGACATTACACCAAAAAACAGAACAAGAGTGAGAGTGAGGGCTGGTTCTGCATCTGGGATAATTCTACAGCACAGCAAAGCAAGAGTGCAGAGGCCCCAGAGAGAAGAAAGTCAAAGATCCCAAGCCAACAGAAATGCAAAGCTTATGACTTCACAGGACAAGAGCAACACTGAAAATCCCTGGCCCAGAAGACTTGTTCAGTTGACAGTGAGCTAAGCTCAAGTCTCTGAGGACCAGAATATAGCACAAAGAAATAAGCTAGATTTAAGCACTGGTACATCTGATAGGTTACACGCCATTTCTAGCTTTTTTTCACTCCCTCCCGTGTTAGGCCAACACATCCCATTCTTTAAGTTACAACAACAAGTAGTTTACTATGATTTTGTTGTGGCAGTGGTTTTGTTTTGTTTTTTGAGACAGGATCTAACTATGTAGCTCTGGCTGGTCTGAAACTCAACATGTAGACCAGACTGGACTCAAAATCAGAGATTCACCTGCCTCTGCCTCCCCAATGCTGGAATTAAAGTTATACAGCACTACAACCCACCTTTCACATAACAATTTTTAAGTATCACATTGGATCTTATTGTAGTATTTCTCGTGTGTGTGAATTCGTGTATGCATTTGGTCAAGACAGGATCTCTCTTTTATGTAGCTCGGGCTCAGGATGACCTCAAACTGATGGAGATCTGCCTGTGTTTGTCCTCCTGAGCACTGGAATTAAAGGTGTGCACCACCAGTCCTACCTGGTTGGAGATCATTTTCAAAGCATTATACTGGTGGAAAACTAAAATCTCTCTAAATGTATAAACAATGCTCCTACCACTTAAAAATAATTTAATCTATTGAAATAGCAATATTTTACCTTTTTCTTATCTAATTTTAAAGACATACTGCTTAGAATAAGTTGGTAGTTCTGAGATTTTAGAAATGTGAAAGCCAGTGGGCATCCAGTTAACTAGAACTCAGTACAGACCAACAGGAATAGTTTTCTTTCCTGTTTCCATACAGAATTAGTGTTTCAGAGGACGAGGAATAAATGACTGCATCAGTTACTCCTACATGACATTTCCAAACCATCCATACAGACTGAGTGGTTTCACCATTTACAGCTTCAAGAGAAGACCTTCTCTTTCTTTCTCTTTTTGAGACAAATTTTCAGTCTGTTCAGGAACTCACTGCGTATCATACAAGCTGACCTAGAACTCATGTTCTTTCTGTTTTGGTCTTCCAAGCATGGAACTATACTCATGTGCTACTATAATCTATTATAATATACTAATAATCTCCTGTGAGATTATTAGAGACTATAACCTAAATAATAGATTAGAGCTGGACCTTCTTTTAGATCATATGATTAAAAGTCATTAACAGAGAAATTAAAGAAAACCTATTCATAATTTGGCAAACACAAATATGTTCCTGTAATTCTTATTTAATAGTATCCACTTTAATCTTAGGATCTTTCAGTCTGCTGAAAGATACATTCATCATGCTTTTAGGAAAGACACAATAAGGATTTTAATGATGCCTACCACATCTTGTAGAAAGAGACATGGAAAATGATGCTGAATAGTCAAGATTTTCTTAAGGATTTCTCTTGGAGGCAGGGAAACATGAGATATTTATAAATCTTTAAATTAAAATCAACATTTCACTTTAATTGTAGCAAAAGCTTCAAGATAAAATCATTAAGGAGACAGACTAGCATGACTTAATGACACTGCCTAAATTTTTTTAAGATTTTTTAAAATCTCTACATGCCCAAAGTTGCAAATGCCACTGTTTATAAGCTAGAGACAGCAGAAGAAGAAACAGCTGGGAGCTTGCACAGTCTGCAGAAAGCAAACTACAGAACTCACTGCTAAGTACTGGGGTCCAAGAGTATTCAGACCAGCCAGGTTTCCCCACACAGATGCTGCGCTGATCTGTTGCATCTGCTGCTGGAGCTGCTGGGCCATTCTCTTCTGTTCTTTGTCCTTCTGGGTGTCAGCAAATTTTACCACCATGGGGGATGAGCAACCCTATAAAAACATAAAAAAAGCAAAGGGTCAAATTCCTTTTTGAGGAGCCAGGAAGATGGCTCAGTGAGTAAAGGTGCTTGTTTCTAAGCTTCATGATCTGAGTTTGACCCCTGAAACTCAGTGGAAGGGGGAAAACCCTACAAATTGTCCTCTGATCTCTACATGTATGCTGTAGAGCATACATGTAGCACACTTTAAAATAACAAAATTTTCTCCTGAATTAGGAAACTCTCTTTTCTGTTAATATGAAGGCTGCATTCTAATTTTAACTACCCCTCAATTACTCTTGTGATAGACAACAGTAGCAAAAGGCAATTTCTTTCTCTCTGTCTCTGTCTTGCTCACTCTCCCTTGTTTTTTGAGACAGGGTTTCTCTGTTGTAACTCTGGCTGTCCTGGAACTCACTCTGTAGACCAGGCTGTTGAACTTACAGAGTTCCACCTGCCTCTGCCTCCTGAGTGCTGGGATTAAAGGCATACGCTATCACCACCCAGCAATTTATTTCTAATAATTATTTTTCTGTTTATTATTTTTAAAATGGGAAGGTCTTACTATGTTGTTCAAGTTGGTTCTGAACTATTGGGTTCAAGCGATCCTCCTGTCTTAGCCTGAATAGCTGGGCCTATAAGCATCCATATTTGGCTTTTTACTAATGTTTTAACGTTAACGTTTTAGAGATTTATCTATTTATTTATTCATTCATTCATTCTTTCTATATATTGAGTGTTTTGTCCATTTGTGCTATCATGTGAATACTAGGAATCAAATGCAAGTCCTCTGCAAGAACATCAGGTGCTCTAAACCACTGAGTCCCATAATTTTAAACTTAATATTTCATACCTTAAAGTAGGTTAACTATTTTAAGTTTCAGGGTGATCCGCTGTTCTACATGTTACTAGACTTTGATAGGTAGCTATCCTAGCATTGTCAAGCAAGGGATTTTTCTCCTCTTCCACCTGCCTTACCTCCATGGTTTGTGCTTGGTGCATTGCTTTGATAGCTGTCTGTGCCATGGTTCTTGTTGTAAAAGTCACAAATGCACAACCTGGTAAGGAAAGAATCAATGTTCCTTTGTTTAGAAATTTATTTGACAGACACTGACTGAACAACTAACTTATTGTGTACTATCATGTTAGCAGTACAAATGTGATTCTACTTTTTAGGGATTCACAAGCTAGTAGAGTAGATAGACATGTCATTATAGGGTTCTAAGTGCTACCAAGGAACCACAAACAGAAAAGAGTGACTGAGGGAGAAGCAATGAATCCCAGTTAATGCTGAAAAGCAAATGTGAGGAGAAAATTGTTCCACTTTGGACATCAAGACCCTCAGCAAACATCAAGAGAAACTGAGGGGCAGAGCTCTTTAGGCAGAACTGGGAGAATACAAACGCAGGCCCAAACTCTTAATCTACACTGGCTAGGGATCTGTCTTCCACTAGTCCAGTTAAATAAGAGACTGCAATTTAAGACAAGTATCTTTTTAAAAAGCCATAAAAATGTACCACCTCGGCTCAAGCCATCAGGTCCCCGCAATATCCGGCATTCTTCAATCTGTCCAAATGAAGAGAACATGACTCGGATGTCATTTTCAGTACACTTCTTGGAAATCATACCAATAAACAGCTTCCTGTCTTCCACAGCTAAAAAAGTAAAACACAAAAGGCTTGGACATTATCACTAAAAGGTACTGTAGCATATAGTCAAGAGCAAAATCTCTAGGGTTTGAATCCTGGCTGTGTCTCATACCATCCACAGAGAAACCTATTAGGGAGGGGGTTCTCAAACTGTGAATGACATTTGGTCATTTGTCTGTCTGCCTCCTTCCCTCCTTCCCTCCCCCCACCCCTCTATTTTGAGACAGGATCTCTCTATGTAACCCTGGCCATCCTAAACAAGCTATGTAGACTAGGCTGGCCTCAAACTAAAAGATCTTCCTGCCTCTGCCTCCTGAGTACTGGGTCATTTGTGTTTCTAACTAAAACCCCTGAGAATTCAAAATTAACATTATAGCCTATGAACTCTTTTAAAAAATAGTATTGTTCTGTTATATTTTGTCCAGATAAATGTTTTTGAGCCAGCTACCATCCAATTTCAGGTGAATTCTACTGATGAATCTGCAGAATTCCCACAATTTCATTGAGGAAAACCAAGTCCTCAAGGATGGCACCAAGCCCAGCTGTCAGTAGTGTAGTCCCTGAGATGGTTTGCCTGTTTCTATACATCTTTTTTCAAGTTGTTTTGGGACAAATTATCCTATGAGCTTCCTGCTAAACTTCTTGTTCAGCTTGTAAACTAGGCAGACTTACATTTTCTCAAAGAATTCAATTTTGGGAATAAAACAAAGATTATTTATAGCTTTCTGATCACTACCAGCTTCAACTTCTTTGGCTGCCATTATTCAGCATCTATAGATGACACTAGAAATATGAGTTCATCCCCAGCTCCAAGTTGCTGGGTTGCATTCTCGTCAACTGTATCAATCACCGTCTTGTCCCTACTGAGCTTAGGAAGCTCTTCTCTAAAGCACTAGCAGGCCTCCTTTCCTCCTTATCAAGGACATTCTAGTTTTCTGTTTGTGTATCTGACTGTTTTTAAGATATGGTTTCATGTGATCCAAGCTGGCCTCAAACTTCTAAATGCTTAAAACTACATTGTATACTCCTACACCTGACTAATTCATCCTCATATGTAGTATTTCTCTGTTAAACTCTTATTTTTCTCGCTTATTTATCAAAACTGAGACAAAAGTGACTGTTGTTTGTTTGTTTTCAAGACAGAGTTTCTCTGTTGTAACTCTGGCTGCCCTGGAACTCCCAGAGACCTACCTGCCTCTGCCTCCCGAGTGCTTGGATTAAAGGCATATGCCACCACAGCCCAGCCAAAGGAGACTTTTATGCACAATTCAATACAAAAAGGATCATGCAGAGCAGACTTGATGTGCTTGCTTACCGTTATTCTTTTCACTGTCAGCAGGTTTCATCTGTATAGGGTGATGCATCTAAAAAGGAAATCCACTGGTATTACTCTCCAAACACATTAATGGCTTTCAAAAATATAAAGACTCTAAAGGGCATACTAAAACAGCCTTTAGAGTTCTCTCTGAACTCATGTCTGCTCAATAATCTTAACTCACAAAATACAAGAATAGACAGAATGTGAGTCATAAATTTAAAATACACAAGACTCTTGGCAGCGAGGACAACTTCTAGTCTAGCTTCTTTGAAATGTTCCCTTTATATTCTCCTTTTCACAACAATTCCCACAGCAATTACTTTTCCTCCAAAATGCTTTCTAGTATTTCCCTGATATGTATAAGCATGTCCCATGCACAAAAAATAAAAACAATGACATTTTACTTATAAGAGCCTTCTTACCCCAGGGAGGACCTTCATGTTGTGAAGAGCATTCTGAGCTTCTAATGCAGCTTTACGGGTGTAGAATGTAACAAAACAGCACCCTGAATAAATGAGATTTTACAAAATCAAATCAGCGACATGAAAACAGAAAATTCTTAGAATATTCCTATCCTAACACTACTGAACTCAGAGAGAGGAATGGGTTTATTTAAACTAGACAGGAGAACATGGATGAAGGGTGTTACTTTTAAAGCATCTTTCTTTGTTTTAGTTTATTCTAGCTCTGGGCTGGATCTCTAGCTTCCTCATAGTCACGAGAAGTCTTAACTGTTTCTTTAACTACTCTGGAAAAATGTTCCCCTTCTCCCCTTTTAAATCCCTTGAGACAAGATCTCATGTAGCACAGGCTGGCTTTGAATTTAGCATGTTAGCCAAGGATGTCTTTGAACTCCTGCCTCCACCTTCTAAGAGCTGAGATTACAGTCTACACAACTATACTTGACTATAACGCCCCTTTTACAAAGGTTATGAGCCATTTCATTCATGCTGTCCCTACTCTGGCAGCCTGGTTTCCTGGGAACTCCTTTTTTTCTCTGCTTGCTCAGAACAAACTATATCACAGCCAATTTTTAAATTTTTATTTAATTATTTTATGTTATGTATATGGGTGTACGGGTGTTTTGTCTATGTACCATATGTGCTGAGGAGGCCAGAAGAGGGCATTGGATCCCTTGGACCTTTTGACAGGCTGTCATGAACCACTGTGTGGATGGTGAGAATTGAACCTGGATCCTCTAGAATTGCAGCCAGTGCTCTCAATTGCTGTACTGTCTCTTCAGCTCTCCTAGCCAGTTTCTGACCATATGCCTTAAACATAATTATCATTTATTAAATTATAAAATTACTCAGAAACAAAACACTTAGGATCTTTTTTCCCCCCTGAATTCTTGATTGCTATCCAATAATTCTGCTCCTCACAGCACTTGGTACTGTCTAGAATCTTAAAAGATGTTGTGCTTTGTTTTGTATCTAAATTAGAGAAAAGAAAGTCTTAGAAATCTACGACTTTGATGCATGAAACAAAATAGTTTTCTTTCAAAATAATGCAGAATTGGGGGTTTTCAATAAATATAATACAGACAGACATTTTCAGAATCTACATCTTTTATTTTTTGTTGACTATGCCACAAGGAAATAATTCCTCTGTTTCTAAAGCCATAACTTATTAACTTGTACAGACACGAAATTATGTTCCTCATGTCTGCACTGTAGAGTAGCTTTTTCCAAAGAGCCACTCTGAAATTGGTCACTTGGAAAATAAGAGTATGTGTGTATAAGCAAGACCAACGCCACTTACTTACCATGGGTCTTCTGAAATGCTCATGCTGCTTCGATTGTTAGAAGAGCCTATCCAATTTGTAGGCCACTGCCAACAAGTTGCCTAAATTAAGTCCTTCTCAGTTGATAAACCATCCTGTAAAGGATTCTGTAACATCAGCTTACTCTAGTCAAAAAACTTTGCATGGTTAGTTTACTTCCTGAGACATACAGACCTGTGAACACTTACACTGGCCTGCCCAGATGCATCTTACAAATCCTTCTCATGTGGCCAACTTTAATATTTTATTTTTAAGTCATTAAATGTGATTGGATTAGAAGACATAGCTAATATATAAGACACCTCTGAGTTCTAGGACAGCCAGAGTTACAGCAGAGAAACTCTGTCTTGTAAAAAACCAAAACCCAAAAACCAACCAAACAAACAAAAAAAAAGGCCAGTTGGTGGTGGCACACACCTTCAATCCCAGCACCCAGGAGGCAGAGGCAGGTGGATCTCTGTTGAGTTCGAGGCTAGCCTGGTCTGGTCTACAGAGTGAGTTCTAGGACAGCCAGAGTTACAACAGAGAAGCCCTGTCTCAAAAAAACAAAACAAAACAAAAAAAAACCCAACAACAACAACAACAACAACAACAAAAAAGACACCTTCCCTCATATAACCAAATAAATACACTGACAATCAGCAACCAGAGATGGAATATATACTATATGATAGGAATTAAAAATAAAAACCTAGCCTGGTGGTAGTGGCATATGTCTTTAATCCTAGCATTCAGGAGGTAGAGGCAGGAGGATCTCTTGAGTTCAAGGCCAAGAACAGGCAGAGCTCTACAGATACCTCATCTCAAAAAAAACCAAACTAACAAATAAAGACCATAAAGAAACAAACAAACAAACAAACCCCAATTATCTGTACTCTGTTAAAAACCCAAAAACTGGCCAGCAAGCCTGCTCCATGGGTAAAAGAACTTGTTGGTAAAGGGGCTCCTGCCAAGTCTAATCTTTGAGTTTGATTCCTGGGATCCATGTAGAAGAAAGAACCTAGTATCTCAACTTGTCCTCTGACCTCCACGCATTTGAACTATAATAAAAATGAAGTGAGAACAAAGAACCTCACCTTTGCTCTGAGGAGGGTTTTGGCTCCTGTCCCTTAGGATGTTGATTTCATAGACAGCACCATACTGTTCAAAAAGCTCCCTCAAGTCCTTCTCAGACCAGGTCCTTGGAACCTGGCCTACAAACATCTTGATAGCATCAAGATCTGGTTGGTCTGGGTGGTCCAGGGTGCCGTTCATTTTCTTTGAGCTGCATGAGATAAAGTTTGAGGTTATTTATATTGCATAACAGAAGGCGTTCTTTTCTCTAAAGATTTTCAAGTACTTTCTGAAAACATAGAAAATCACTACTTCCATTTAATTTACCTGAATTCCTTAGTCTGTCCACTCTACTAGGTACCAAACTATAGTCACCATTCTGATGAAGACATACTGAGTTTTTAAAAAATTGACAATGCCACTTATGCCTTGTCTAAAATATTCTTAGAACTTAGGTCAAGTCTTAATAATATTTGAGTACAGCTAATCAAAATAAACACCTCTTTTTAAGTTTTACTTATTTATTATGTGTGAATGTTATGGGTATTCATATGTCATAGCATCTGTGCAGAAGTTGGAGGACCGCTTTGTGGAGTCAGTTCTATCCCTCTGCCTTTGTGTGGGTTCTGGGAACTGAATTCTTGTTGCAGTCTTGTGGGGCAAGTACTTTATCAACTGAGTCATCTCATCAGTCTAATAAGGATGTTTAAATATCTGTTCAGTAACAGGGATTAATGATTACAGTTAAGATTCAGGACTCTTTAACATATAAAAGACAGTTTCCTTTTAGCAGATGTTAGAACAGATGTACTTCATTTCAAAAATCTAAACTAGGAATTCACCAGAATACTGGCTTTGAAAGTGGCTGTCTCAAACACAGTGCTTAAAAGTTAGCTCTACCTCTTACTAAACTGCCAAAAATGACTTTAAAGGAAGTTACTATCATCCTAATTTTTTCTTAAATTATCTAACTAGTACTTGCTGCTTCTCAGAGACTTGGCATTGGATTCCCCACCAACTATAACCATTTCAAATTCTTCCAGTCCTACCATTCCTAACATTACCACTTTAATACTGTATTCCTACTCTCAAATTGTCAGGAATTTAGGAGCATTCTTGGATCATAAATGTTTCTTCAGAAGGTACCATCCATTTCCTTCCCAATATTTCAAGACCTTACACTAAAAATGTAACGTCTAAACTTAACAACTTAAATTCTCAAAAGCTAGCATGGAATGCTGCTGACTCTATGAAAGCTGTTTGATCTCTATAATATATAACACCCATAGAAAATATTTCTCTTATTACTTTTGCTGAATCTAGCATTAAGTAATTATCTGGAGGGTAAATGACACATACTTATAAAAAGTCAGGTGTGATGTACATGGTTGTAATTCCAACATTTGAGATGCAGGAGAACTGCCTCAAGTTCAAGGCCAGCCTGGGCTACATATAAAGATCCAATCTCAAAAAAAAAAAAAAAAAATCAAAACAACATACAGCCAAAAACACTTGCCCCTGTGCTTATAGTTCTCTATATTTTTCCATTTTAATCAGTCAGGGACATTCTAGGATATTAACAGTAGTAAATTTTCATCTCTATAAACATAGCCAACATCTCTTGTCACCGACTGGCTCTATTCAACCTTCCCAAGGACTGATAGTTCTTCAAAGGTATTAATAATTTTAATCTTATTCATTCTTCCTTTTTAAAGGCAGCACTGGAAATGAACTTGGGGTCTCAGGCAAGCCTTCTATCATTGAGTTGTACCCACAGCATCCCTGCTTATTCTTGTCCTACACCTGGCTTCGTGGGCCTAGTTCATAGTTACGTGAGATCAAGAAATTTCTTACTAATGGTTCTAAGAAATTTTCTTTCTTTCTTTCGAATTATGTTTATGTGTATCAGTATGTGGTGTTTGCAGGGGCCAGAAAAAGACATCAGATTCTCTGAAACTGGAGTAACAGACAATTGTGAGCTGCCACGTGGGTGCTGGGAATTGAACCCAGGTCCTTTGGAAGAGCAGCCAATGCTCTTAACCACTAAGCCATCTCTCCAGCCCTCAATTTTTTTTTTAATTTAAGCAATTAAGCTCACCAAAACAAGTGTTGTACACAAAGAGGACTTTCAGATTTAATCACAGCTTATACTGCATTTAGGAGATGAAGGCAGGAGGATTAGGAGTTCAAGAGCTTTGGGTACATTGAGAATTTGAAGCCAGTTGTGGCTGTATGAGAACATGTTTCAAAACAACAAAAGAATAGCTATCACTTTCTATGACTGTATAGTTGCCACAGGATCAAGCTATCCTTTTAGAAAGTTATTCTGGAAGCAAATGGGGAGATGGCTCAGTGATAAAGTAGGAGCACAAGGATAGAATTCCGATACTCAGCATCTACAGAAAAAGCCCGGCACACCAACACTGGGAACAGACATGCTTGCAGGCTGGCCAGTCTGGTCTAATTGGCAAGCTATAGGTTCAGTGAGAGACCAAAGGTGATGATGACAGCCAGCCATGGAAATGTGCACCTTTAAATCCAGCACTTGGGAAGCAGAGATCAGCTTGGTCTATTCTATATAGTAAGTTCCTGGTCAGCTAGGGTTATATAGTAACACCTTGCCTCAATAAATAAATTAATTAAATTAAAAAAATAAAAATATGAAGTGGAGAGTGATAAAGAAGACACCCTCTGGCCTCATGTATCTACACGCTGGTACATACACACCATACACACACTGAAAGACCTGTTTTGGAATACACTGTCTTACTGTTTTTCCTTTATACTGTTAATTTAAAACTGTGAATGGTGGAGGCTGGTGGCATACACCCGTATTGCAGCAATAGGAAGGCTGAGACAAAAATCCTGAGTTCAAGGAAAGCTGGGGCTACACAGAGAAACCCTGTCTGAAAACAAAGAAAGGACAGAAGGGATTATAATAAAGGAGGAAGAAATATGGTAGGTAGGTCATCATAAACATGTAATGATTTTTAGCATTTTAACTTTACTGTCTCAACAAAAACCAAGCTTCCATGATTAAAAGTACTACTAAGTAGTGAAACAATGGGTGTCACTTCTTAAAATGTGACCCTAACAACTTAATCAGTTTTAGTAGCATTTTATCCAAATGTTGCTAGTCTTTCATCATGTTTCCATTCCCGAGAAGACTAACAGAACCCCAATGGTGCTCAGGATGTGTTTTATAATAAGCTGACAGCTCTTCGAGCCAAGCCAGAGGTTTACTCATTTATATTACATTAGAAGCTGCAATTGCACTGGCTTGTCCTTTCCTCCCATATGTGCAAGCCATTTCTAACTTTACTACACCACCGATTCAGTGGGAAGCAAAAACATGGTTAATACACACAAATTACAGCTTTTCTAAAACCAGTGGAAACTTCAGATTCTAGACAAACTTTTTCTCTCCAAATTTTCTATCTTCTCCTCTCTCTTTTTTTGGGGGGTGGGGCTGGGGGTGGGGAATAATGAAAGGACTGATTCTAAGGCTTTGAACATGATAAGCAAGTACTCTACCACTATATGCCTTTTTACTTTTTCTTTTGAGACACAGTCTCACTAATTTGTCCATGCCAGCCTTGAATTTACTCTATAGACAAGGCTAGGCACAAACATGTATTTCCCCTGACTTAACTCCTTAGTGCCTGAGACTATAGGCCTTTACTACCTGGACCAGCTTCAAATCCATCTCCTCCATGAACCAACCTTTTTCCCTTTTATACCAATTCAGTATCTGTAAGAATTGTCTAGGTCAGTGCTATGTGAACCAAGACCCAGAGTCCAGAAGCAACTTTCAAAGTTAACTTTTTAGAATTCTCTTTTCACAAAAATTGGACTCAGGTATTACAGATCTATTAAAATCGGCAACAACAAATACAGAATAAGTTTACACCTAAGTTTTTATTTTTATTTTCAAAATAGGGTTCATCTGTGTTGTCCTAGACCAGGCTGGCCTCAAACTCAGAAATTCACCTACCTCTGCCTCTTTATTTATGTATATAAATAAAAATAAAGTTTAAAAATTTTAAATGTTTCATTTTGGCATTTTCAAACATGTACGCGTATGTTTTATTCATTATACCATGCTTTTGTTATTTACCAATGTATACCATGTCTAATGGTATGCTGCTCTATATAAGTCACATGCTTAGTACTTATTAGAAACAGAAATGAGTCACTGAATGATTGTAGCTCACTATCTCTACAGCATCATAAGCCTATCTAAAAATTTAAAAAAAGCACCTAGGTAGTACTTTTCACTCCACTGTAAGATATATAAAAAATATTTCGTTATAAAAAATTAGATGGCCAGGCAGTGGTGTCACACGCCTTTAATCCTGGCGCTCAGTAGGCAGAAGCAGACCAATTTCTTGAGTTCTAGGTTAGCCAAAGCTACACAGTGACATCCTGTCTCCAAAAAGTTAATTAAAAAAAAAAAAAAGGAGGTTCGTGAGATGGCTCAGTAGGTAAAAGCACCTGCCACCAACCTGAGTTCAAACCCCAGAACTCACACAGCAAGAGAGAACCAATTCCCACCATACACATGCCTGTTCACGTACATGCACAAAGAAATTATTTAAAACTTTTTTAATGTGTGTGTGCACGGATGTGCTGGCTCTGTGGGTAAAGGTACATGCTATACAGCCAGGGTACCCAAGTTCAATCCCTGGAATCTATATGTAGGAGAGCATTTACTCCAAACCAATTTAAGTTGTCCTTTAACTTTCACACATATCTACATAAATAAATGTAAAAATAAACAAAAGACTTTTTAAAAAATTAGAAAAACTTGAGGTATTTCCTTGGACACCATGGAAAGTTAAAAAAAAGAAACTGACAGTGTCAGCTATATTTAAAAACAGAGAGAAGCAACCACATAAATAAGTATTCAAAATAAGCAGACTCAAACTTTCTCAACTGCCATTGATGTGAAGGGATGAGGAAGAGTGGTCTTCCATTCTCCTCGTACATATACTTTCACTATGCACATTGTCCTTAAATAGTTAATCATTACTTTTCTAAAGCAATGGGTATGGTTCCCAATGCCACAGGATGGATGGATGGATAATCCTACAAGTAGAGTACTTAGCATGATAAAAAGTGGGGAGTGGATGGTGAGGAAATAAATGGCTCAGTTTGTTATGCAAATGCAAAAAAATGAAGAAAAAAAATGCTTGTTACGCAAGCACGGAGACCTGAGTTCGGATCCTCATATCCATGTAAAAAGCTGGGCATGGTGGAGCACTTTTGTGACCCCAGCCCTGGGGGAAAGACAGGTAGACTCCAAAGGCTCATTGGTCAGTCAGTCTAGCTAAAACAGTGAGCAAGAGATCCTTGAGAATAAGGTGGAGAGATAGAGGAAGACATTTCGATACCAACCTCTGGCCTCCACGTGCACGCACACAGGTAAAGCACATGTGCACAGCCAAGTACAATCATGCATACATGCATGCACACACACACACACAGACCCAATAATTTTCAAAAGCTTTCACTACTCATTTTGTCATTCACCTGTCATTATTAGTTGATTTCCCTTTGCTCAATATACAAATAGAAAAAAATTTCAGACACCAAACATCTACCATTTTAGTAAGTATAAACTCGTAATATATTCTAAATCCATCCATTATCTGGTCTCAATGAGTCTCCCAACTTACATACTGTCTATGGGAAGTGGGGGGAGAGAAGTGCATGAAGATTTAAAAGGCTTAGAAAAAGGATCCGTGTTACTTACCAGATATTTCTCTAGTGAAAACAAGGCAGAAAATGTGTATGCTGTGTGAAGTAATTTTAATTTGGGAATAGGGAGAATTGTCACTAGGTACTAGAAAAAACTATCAATAAAGGTTTTTAAGTCAACATCCTATAATAAAAAGCACAGCTAACAATCTTTTTGAAGTAGTCCTCTTCCCTGAGTTTTGAAGAAAATGTCATGGTTTTACTCTATAATTATCTCTCTCCAGTCACCCCACCTCCAAAACAAAAAACAAACAAACAAAAAACAAACCTTCCATGCTCTTACTATGGTGTCAAATCAACACCTACACACCATTATATGGTTCTATGAAAAACTGAGCAAAAATCTGCCTTGGAGAGTTAATACTAAACAAGTAAAAACACTACGACACTCAGCAAATCATTTAGCAAATAAAAAACTTCTCTGTTGCTGGTATGGTGGCAGAGCACACCTTTAATCCCAGCTCTAGGAAAGCAGGAAGCAGGCGTATCTCTCTGAGTTCCACGCCAGTCAAGACTACCTGATGAGACAATGCCAATAATCTCCCAAAACATTATTTGGAGAAGGGGCCAGGGATTGAAAATGAGTGAACTATGATATTATGTGGCATGCAGGACTTAAAGTCTAAGAATGATGAAGGATAGAGAACAGAAGGAAGAAGAGGGAGAAGTAGAAAGGAAGAAAATACACTTGGGAGTTAGAGAACAGAATGAACAGAAATGGCTAAAGAAATAGTTTAGAGAGACTTGTGATACACTAAGAGCTTGGACCTTATTCCAAGATCTTTTCTTTTCCTTCCTTCCTTTTGCTTTTAAAACAGTTATTATAGATCAGACTAGTCTTGAACTCCCTAAGTAGCTGAGGATGACCCTGAAATCCCGATTCTCTCCCTAGCTGCCAGCTCCCAACTGCTGGCATACTACCACTCTCTGCTATTCTAAACCTTAAATAAGAAAATGACCAGATTTTTCTTTTAAAGGATGTATATATGGCAAGCCAGCTGGGACTGTGTACATCTGTAACCCCAGTACCAGGCAAGCAGAAACAGATATATCATGAGTTTGAGGCCAACCTGGGCTATATTGCCAGACAGTCCCAAAAACAAAATCAAAATGAGCCAGATGTGGTGGCTCATGCCAGCACTCTACCAGCACTCAGGAGGCAGAGACAGGCAGATCTCTGTGAGTTCAAAGCTAGCCTTGTCTACTTAGTGAGTTCCAGGCTAGCCAAGGCTACATAGTAGACCCTGTACCCTCTTCAAATATGTAGTCATAAGCATATACAAACACACACACACACACACACACACACACACACACACACACACACACACACACACAGAAAAACCCTGGGAATAATTTAGAAGAAATAAATTGGGGTGTGGGAGAACATGGAAACCAGTGGAGTTCTGTATAAAGTTGTTCCTATTTTTCTTTTTGGGTCATGATCCTCTAGGATGTGGAGTTTAAGGAACTCCAAGGAGGTGAAGAAGAAAAATTTAAGGAAGTCATCAGACAGAGATGTCCATCCACTGTAGAGTCCTGAGAAATAGATAAACTAGGAAAGAGAATCAATGAGACAGCTAGAGGCTTAAGGGCTAACACTTGGAAAACTTATATCTTGAAGTATAAGCAAATGAAAAGAGCTAGCAGAAGGCTTCACCATAACCAAAGGAGAATCCAGGACACTGAGTAGAACAGGAAGCAGGATGTCTGGGTTTCCTGGAGCTTTCAGGGCTCTTTCAATGTGTTGTAAAAAATATTTGAAAAATGATAGATTGTTCAACCACATTCCTAGATAAAATTATTTTAGTCACAATCACTGACTTAAACCTCTGGTTAAAAGTATTGCTTCAGTGAAGAATTTAAGAGGTGGCAAACACACATCATTTTCAGGAATTCTTTATTCCAGGGCTAGGAATGTGTCAGAGGTAGTGTGCTTGTTTAGTATGTACAAGGTCCTGGGTTTAATTTCTAACAGCAATTACTTCCTTTCCTCTCCCTCCCTCCTTCATAAGTGCCATTCTGTATCATTCCTACAGAAGTAAATCTAAGGATATGGAATATCCTTATAAGCTACTCATTGATAACTGGTCTAGTACCCCTCCACCAAAAAAAAGAAAGGAGTATTAGGCTTGAGGTTAATATCAATCATCTTCAGTAAGCAAGTCATGGCCTTTCTCAACTGAGTAGCATAGGGGCAACAGCCAAGGCAGTAAATCTTAAAAAGCTTTGGTGAAAATGGGTCACAAAAACAGATGTGCTGCGCAGTGGCTCTGGTCTATACAGAGTAAGGGCCAGGGCAGCCAGCGCTGCACAGAGAAACCCTGTCTCAAAAAACAAAACCCTAGATGCAAATGACTTTGGATAATTCAGAATACACACATTAAATCCATTTGTTTTAAATTTCAATGTACATTAAAAGCTACACATTATACTTAAAATAGTCTTGAACCTTACTTTAACATAAAAATTAATCTGGATTTAAGTTCTAGGTGATGTTCACGCAGTGGCTCTGTCACAGACTTTGTAGAATGGTGGAATAGTTCCACCTCTTAAGAAATAAGAAAGCTGAGGTTGGTAGAATGCTTGGTAAGCCCAGGTTTGATCCCCAGCAACGTATAAACTGGAAGTAGAGGCATATGACAGTCATCACAGAGTTCAGGAGGACCAAAAGTTCATCAGCCTTGGCTACACAGCAAGTTAAGAAGCCAGCCTGGGATACATAAGACCTTATATGAAGAAAAACGGAAAGGAAAGAGGTTGAATGGTTAGAGTGTAGCTTAGACAGACATTTGTTTGCTCAGTAAGCTAATTTCTAGCACAAAAAGAAAAGGCCAAACAGTGGGAGAGGAAGTTGAGGAAAACACTAGAAGGTTCAACAACAGGCAGTAGCAAAGCACAGAAAGAAACTGCTAGAATGCAGATAATATGAGCCACCAACTCCAATTTTAGCTATCATATATTCTGAGATATGGGCATACTTTGTGTGCTAAATCTTGATAGTAAAACTTATTGTAATTTGTCCTTTTAACTACTACTAAAATAACATTTTGGTAGTAAAGAACTGTTATAAAAAGGCACATCTAAATTACTATTTGGAGAACTATAGAGAAGGCACATAATTCATTTCAAAAGAGCAATATGGCTAACTTAGAGGCTCTCAAAACTCACAAAATATCTGATGTTACTCACACCTGTCTCAGGGGGGTGTGATTTGAACCAGGGTGGGGTGGGCAAGCTTCAAAGATTCACACTAATACCTTTCACCTCAGGGAATGTTCTTTGCTTTCAGTAAAGGTACACTTATTTGATATTCCAAGGTTATTTTAAACTTGGCTAAAGTAGATGAAACCAGGGACACCGGTTTAGGTAACTGAAATAATATAGAATTCAGGTTTTGATGGAAATTAGGAGTTGGAAATGTGATCTTTCTCTACAAAGTCCAGAACTCAGGCTCCCTCTAGCCCCAACTCAGGGCCAGGTTAACATTTTGGCTAGCTAACAAGATCTTCCATTCCTGCACCTACAATTTATTTGAGCAAACTGCCAAGCAAAATTGATCTAATTTTGTTTTACTGTTTGTTTTGTTTTTTTAATGATGATGATACATGAAATTACATGCTGAACTGTATTTTCAACTAGCAAAGAGGTAGGGGGAGAAAATTAAGGTTCAGAATTATACTTCACACCAGTTTTCTCTGTGACAAGGCTTAAGAATATGACAGTTAAAAACTAGTGGGGCATAGTGGTACATGTATATAAACCTAGCACCTCAGCAGCTGTGGCAAAGGATCATGAGGCCAATCTGAACTATAGAGACCCTTGTCTCAAAAAACAGAAATAATGGCTGAGGATGACAGAATGTTTGCCTAATACAAAGCCCTGGGTTCTAAGCCAGGCAAAACTGAGCTTCCTAACTCATGTCTGCAATCCCAGCACCCACAAAGTAGAAACAGGAGGATCAGGAGTTCAAGGTCATCTTCGGCTACAGAGGGAGTTTCAGACCAGCCTGGGTTACATGAGACCCTGCCTCAAAAAATAAATAAATAAATAAATAAATAAATAAATAAATAAATAAATAAATAAATAAGCAAATAAGCAAATAAAAATAAAAACAGTGAATAACAAAATACTCGATTCCCAAAGGATTATTTAATATTGCATACCCAAACCAAAGTAATAAAAGCCACAATTTAAAAAAACCACCTTGGAATCTGTCACATGAGCAAACACTCTACAGTTTGAAGAGATTAAAGCTAGCACACTTGAACTGATACTGCTAGTCATATATCAAGTGTACCCTCATGCAAAGAACTTAGTTATATCCTGGAGGCAATTAGCAGTTATGGGAATTAGACTAAATAATTAAGAGAATTAAATGTAGGTTTTCTTTTTTTTTTTCTTCTTTCTTTTAAGGGACCGGTTTCACCAAATAATAGTAATAAAACAGCCCAGTTCCCTCTGCTTATGATAAAAATTAGACGACAAAAATACTTACACAGGACTGGAATTCAAAGAGCAATGATCCACCATCATTTCTGGAAGGAAATCCAACTTAAACGCAGCCATCACCTCACTCTCCCCTTCAGAAGCCAATGATAATAACTTGCTGCACTTGTCTGATCCACAAATACACACAGCTTTAGCTTCCTGGGCCCCACAAAAAACACAAAGTGGAAACGGAGCTCAGGGAAACCAGCAGTAAGTGCCACAGAAAGAGGCAGGTCTGGGGAAGGGGCAGGGAAAGGGAGTATTGGACTAAAATGGGGATGCGTCCATGTGAAGGGAGGCTCAGCCCAGCACACAATGAAAGTGCTGATGCACCAGGCTTGTTTTGTGTGATTTTCCCTGGCGAAGCAGTACTAAGTGCACTGTCAGATAAATAGTGTGTCAGATTCATGAAGATAGTGTAGCCAACAAAGCAGAAGAAACACAAACTTGCTTAATATCCTCCAAAGTCCTCCCTGTAAATCAGTATTTAAGGTCCCACAGAACTAAAATTACCTGAAGAAAAAAAAACAAACGGGAAAAACAAAAAAAGCAATCAACCAAGAAAAAAACCCACCTCACCTCATGTGGTCCAAAAATGTTTTTTTAAAAACTGGGTCGTGTTGGCCTTGGCTTTAAACTTAGTTTCCATGTGTCAAAGATAGCAACAGCACCGTTCTTGAGTCCAAATTAACCCCAGAACAATCACAAAAGAAGAAACAGTAAGGCCAACAGAAGCAGGCCAAAGGCGAGTTGTTGACAAACTGGCCACCTACCCAAACCCTGCTGTTCACCAACCACTTCCATGGCCCTGTTATGTTTAATAGCACTAAGGGTTAAAGTGATAATCAGTTGCTTGACACATAAGACTTTTAAAAACCCTGGTTCAGTATCTCTCATTAGGTAGGCACAGGTGAAACTTCTTTACTAATTCTAAATCTTAACTTGCCAAAAATTAAAAGAAATTACAATATTATGCCTTATTTTTAATAGAATACTAGAAAATACCCCCCTGCCATCGCCAGTTTTCTACTCCTCCAACCCCCCCCTTCTCTGTAGGGTCTCACTATGTAGTTCTAGCTGTCCTGGAACTCACTGTGTAGCCCAGCTGACCCTCGAACTCACAGATCCATCTGCCTCTGATCCGAGGTACTGGGATTAAAGGAGTGCACTACTCACTACTCCCAGAATTTGTTGGCCTTTATAATGAAATAAAAAAAAAAGCAAAAGCCACTAGTAATAATAATGAAAAAGAACTCTACTAAAGTATCTATTAGGGACACATATTCAAAACACAGGAAAGGAAGAGCAATGTAGGATAGCTCTCTTTATTCATTCTCTTACCTCCTTAAAGCCTAGGGGTATAGTTCAGCGGCAGACTTACCTAGCATGTATAACAACATGGGTTCAGCCCCTAGTGCCAAAGGGTGAAAACACTGCTGCTAAATCAAGACTGACGAATGCAGGCATAAAAATTCCATTATGTTGAGATGAATATATTTAGCAATCAAGGCAGATGTGTGCTCCCATTCTCAATATAGCTCCATATCCCTCTAAACAACAAATGGTGGCATTTCAATATCTAGGCAATGACTCTAAAACTTAGCTTTGAAGGTCCTCAAATTCCACAGACTTCTTTCCCATTTTTATTACTAGGGTTGTCTTGCTGCAAAGATTTCACTTCATCCAAGCTCAATTCACAACACAGGAAACTTTGAAAACCATTACATTCAGCTTATAAAAAAAATAAAATGAAGTGGGGTTGGTTCTACATGCCTGTAACCCCAGCACTTGGAAGGTGGATCAGTTCAAGGTGAGCCTCTGCTACATAGCAAAGTCAAGGACAGTTTCAAACAAACAAGTGAACGAAGTAAAATGAACAAATTCCTGAACCACAGAAGGAAGGATAGCATGTGACAAGGTAAGACTTCTAGTCGTCAACAATGGCTAACAACTGTCTACACCTGACCCAGGAAAGCAGGAGCTGGGTTCTCTGTCCAAAGTTCACACATAACCATTCCAATTCTAGAACTGTAACAGAAACTGATTTTTCTATTTTGTCAAAGATGTGGGCTCTGAAGGTCAAATTTGGAGATGGAAGTAACAGAAACTCTTCAATTCCATTAAAAGGGGAAGCACAAATAAACGTCAACCAAGCGGAGACTTCAAACAATATATAGTTCAGTTCACCAGCCCTGAAAGATTGCAGGTACTAACTAACCCTAGCTGCCTAAGTCACTGGCAGGTATGTTCAAGTTCCTTTTACAATCACTGGAGCTGCTAACATTCCTCATCCTATAGAAAGTTATCTGACTCAAGAAATGTCTTATGATCCAAAGATCAAATTAGACTATTTAGTTTAAGAATTCATTTAAAGAGGGGAGTCAAGTTTCAAGGAATCTTGCTGGTTGTTATATTTCTGTAATTCATTAATTATGTCTTTAATTAAAACCATGCTATCTATTAAAGACGAATAAAGCACTTAAACATTGGAGATGTACCTGAATCAACAGGCACTGCCCAATCAATATATGAAAGGTATACTCCTTATAACACTTTCATTGAGCCAAGGTTTTTTTCTCCCAAGACAGAACTTTAATTCAAAAGAATTCTCTGAAAGCCCTAAAGTTTCTTAAAGAAAGCAGTGAGTGGAGGTCCTACAAGTTCTGGTTTATTACTTTGCTATTGAAATCCTTTTTACAATTTACAAAGCACTATTGCTTCAAAAACCTCTAATATGGAAATGGTGTTTCATGGAGAAGAGTGTCTCTTTAGGCAGGTCCCAAGAGTTATCACAGTATAATTAAATTCAACAAACTTGTGGAGGGAAAAAAAAAAAAAAAAAAGGCAGTTCAATTCCCAGTACCCACATTAGGTGGCTCACAACCGCCTGTAATTCCAGCTTCAGGGGATCCAATACCCTCTTCTGGCTTCCAATGGTACCTGGACACATGGGGCACACACACACACACACACACGTAAATTAAAATACCTTTCAAAAAATTAAAAAATCAGTTGTTCCCAGAAAATTATCCTTAATTAAAAATTTTATTACCTAAGATATGTATTCATTAGAAATAAGGAAGCAGAAGCGGCTTGTTTACCTTAGGGTTTGCTGGAAGAGAGGTTTAACTTTTCCTCTTTTTTTCTTATCCCTTTCCTTTCTCTGAATATATCTTATTCCCACTTCTTTCTGTTTTTATGTCTATTTTGTCTTAAATATTTTCTACCTCTTTTTTGTTGTTTGTTTTTGTTGTTTGAGACATGGTTTCTCTTTGTAGCCCTGGCTACATGAAACTCACTCTGTAGAACACGCTGGCCTCCAACCCAGAGGCCTCTGCCTCCTAAATGCTGGGATTAAAGTCATGAGTCATTATGCTCAGGGTTAAAGGCAACAATCCAAAGCCATTATGACACAGCTGGAATAACCGGCATGCTGTAACGTTAAAACAGTATCTGTAAGCATGAATAATACAAATGAGGAAAACAGACTCTAGAGAATACATACCCTACACTTAGAATATAAGAATAAAGCTGGGCAGTGGTGGTGTACACCTTTAATCCCAGCACTCAGGAGGCAGAAACAGGTGGGGATCCCTGTGAGTTCAAGACCAGTCAGAGTAAACCCTGTCTCAAAAAACAAAATAAACCAATGAATAAATTTAGTATGAAAATGTAAAACTGGATTAGTAGAAAAAATTATAGCATTTGTTTTACCAAAAAGGTAAGAGTAGAAGATCAAAAAGCACCTAGAAAGCAAGTAGAAATAGCTATCATGACTGACATAAATAGGGAACTCAATGATAGGTGAACGTATTTTACATATTTGCTCCATAATCTGTCTTTGAAAGAGCAATAACATGAAGTTTGGTTATGTAAGAATAGGTAGGTGTTGAGCATAAACTTTTCCTCTTTTTTTCCTATCCCTTTCCTTTCTCTGAATATATCTTATTTCCACTTCTTTCTGTTTTTATGTCTATGGACTGACACTGAATTCTAAAAAGAAAACCTATGTCATTAAAATCACAACCATTATAAGTAAAGTTAAAAGTGAAAATATTTAGAAAACAGTCATAGGCTCAGACTACTAAGTGAATTGTGTATGCCTGTCCCTTCCCTACCTGCTGATCATCAGACGACAGAAGAGACACAGAGAAAGCAACTGGTGCTCACTTCAAAGTAACCAGCCGGAAGAGCTCAAACTTTTAATTTAAACATTCAGACTAGAAAGACTTTCCATTTTAAAACTGGGTACTTCTGGGGCTGAAGACTGCACACTGTCTTCCAGCACCCCTGTGGGGCAGCTCTCAACTGCCTATAATTTCAGATCCAGGAAATCCAATGTCCTCTTTTGATCTGACAGTACATGCATGTTGTGTGTTGTACATACATACACATTTTTTTTAATTAAGCATTTTTAATATAATTAGTGACTCTCCTGGAACTCCCAACCCAGTACCTTGCATATATAAAATGTGCTGACCTGAGTTGGTAATTACCTGTGAGACAACCAACTTTATTTATTTATTTATTTAATTTTATTTGCAAATTGTGAAAGAATGACTTTTGTTTTGTGTGTGGTTTTATTGTTGTTGTTGTTGAAAAAATGTGAAAGAATGACTTTAGACCAAAAGGTCTTTATGAGTTTTCAGCAGGAGTCAGGCAATGGAAAAATTCTGAAGGGAAGTGCATATGAAGTGAAAAAGAAATATTTTAAAATTTTTCTTCAAATCTAAAATAATGCATGAAGAAAGCAATATTCGGTGTACAAGACAGTCAACTTGTAAACCATATGATATAATGAGAAAATATGACAAGGCAGAAGGAAGAATAACAAAAATTTATTTTGAAAGCTATAAAGTTTTTTTCCTTCCCTTTAAAAAAAAAATTTCTTTCCTCTCTTCCTTTTTGATCAGTGCCAAATATAAAGACTAGCAGTTCTGTGATTAGTCTCACTTGAAGCAAAATCAAAGAACCTCTCTTGGAGTTTCTCCGAGTAGCACACTGGCTGTCCTGAAACTCACTCTGTAGACCAGGCCAACATCCACAGAGATCCACTTGCCTCTACCTCCCAAGTATAGGAATTAAAGGCATGTGCCACCACAACCCAGCTCAAAGTTCATTTCAACTCATCAACTGAAAGTTGGAGAATTAAAGTACTACACAGCTGAAAAGATATTTGCCCCCATATCTCATACCAAATAACAAAACAACAGGATTTGGATGCTAAATTTCAGTACATTTAGATAATCAGAATAATAATTTCCATTCGTCAGAATAATGATTTTTGTGTTTGAGACAGGGTCTTCTTCCGTATCCCAGACTGGCTTGGTGAAGCACTGGTATTACACACATGTCCAACCATGTATACTTCCTATAGTAATGGGGATGGAAACTAGAGCTGGACGTAGTCTAGGCAAGCACTCTGTCAACATCTCCAGCGCCACCCTCTCCCCCTTGCTATGGGACAGGCAGCTACAGAAAAGCTATGGAGAGGACACTGCATGTCCCCCAAAGCAATTTTCCTGAATAGGTAGGTGTTGAGCATAAACTTTTCAAAAGCAACCAAGTTCCTGACTTTGTAAATACATCTTGGTGGCCATAGGGTGGTGGTGAACCACTAAAACCAAAATAATCAGAGGATGAGGAAGTAATTGAAGGTAAAAGCAAAGAAAGAAACCACAAAACCAATCTGCCTTATTTTTAAACATTATTGAACAATCTTACAAGTAGAGATTGATTCTGTAACTGCCCCAATTCCTACAAACTTCCATTTATAACTCCTTCCATCTGTACTTTTGTGTAGCCATAGTCAGTCTAGTGCTCAAAGTCATCAAGGACAATGTCCACCTGAAAAGTGTAAGAACTACAACTATGAGGCCTACCTTCTTTGAAAACAGACTCTTCTTAACTAGCACAAAAAATGTGCTCAAGTTTTTTACTTTTTTTCAGTGATTGGGACTGAATCCAGGCATCGTGCATGCTGAGCAAGCACTCCACTTAGCTTTAAAAAGAAAAAAAAAAATTGAAATAGGGTTTCAATACATTATTCAGGCTGCCCTCCCTCCAACTTGCAATCTTTATACCAGCTGGGATTAACTGGGTGCTCTAAGTATTTTCATATTGACCTAATTAGTTTCCAATAATTATAAAAGCAAAACCCATACTAAAAACATCAACAAAAAACTTGTGGGCATGATGGAGCGTGCTTTTAATCACAGCACTTGGGAGGCAGAGGCAGGCAGATCTCTGTAAATTTGAGGCCAACCTAGTCTACAGAGTGAGGTCCAGGATTGCCAGGGCCACATAGAGAGAAACAAAACAAAACAAAAAAAAGCATTTACTTGAACCTCAAAAGCAATTAAGAGGAGAGCAGGACCTGGTAGCTCACATCTGTAATCCTCACTTAGTTGGAGGAATGACTTAAATTCAAGGCCAGCCTGAGCTACAAAGCAGGTGGACTCAACAATACAACACAACAAACAAAATGTTATGAAAAGGGACTCTGGTGATTCAGCTCAGTGGTAGAACATAGGTTCAGCACAGGCAAAGCCTGACCAAAGAGAAAATTCCTAGACCAAAGAGAAAAGATACTAACAAGAAAGGAGCTTTCATTTACTAAATTCACAACACTTCATTAAATCCTATACAATATTATCACCATACCGTATCCCAGACTGGCCCTGAACTCACTATGTAGCCCAGGATGACCTCCAAATCCAGCCTCAGCTTCCCAACTGCTACAATTACAGACAAATATATAAACTATCATGCCTGGCTCATACGTGAATAGTTTTTAACAGCATCACTTCTTCCACATTATGATAGACATGAGACTTATCTAGACTGCATGCTAGTCAGGAAATCTCTAGGACACCAAGAGCAAAATCAAAGCCTGGAGTTGTTATGGCCAAAATATGAAAGTGTGAGAGATATATACAGGACCCAGAGAATGTAGTAGCCTTTATGGCATTAGAAATAGCCTAACTGTCTAACTCAGAGAAAATAATAAGTGAAAATAATAAGGCAGGTAGGATTTCACAAGTGTAGCCCAGTGGCAAAGCACTTGCCTAATATGTGTTAGGCCCTGGGTTCAATCCCCAGCATCACTCCCTCAACTGATACTAAGACAATCAAAGATCCTTTTTTGGATACAAAGTCTTACTCCATAGCTTACATACCTCGGACTTACAATGATCCTTGTGTCTCTGCCTCTCAAGGACTGAGAAGACAAGCATTCACCACTATGCCAAAGAGCTGTTCAAGTGAAAACAAAAGCACCCTCACAAAAGGAATGAACACTTCTTCTACAGTGAGCCCTTAACTGGAAGGTAAAGACAGTAGCTAGTGTAATATACTAGTAGGCATTTTACTGAAAAGATTGTCTTTCCAATTTTGTTCTACCACCTTTATAAAAGATATAGTTCAAAATACTTTATATATTTTTATTTTATGTGCATTGGTGTTTTGCCTGCAGATACACATCTGTGTGAGAGAATTGGATTCCCTAGAACAGGAGTTACAGACAGTTGTTAGCTGCCATGTGGGTGCTGGGAATTAAACCTGGGTCCTCTGGAAGAGCAGCCAGTGCTCTAAACTGCTGAGCCATCTCTCCAGCCCCGGTCTCTACCACCTTTAAGCAGGTAAACAGAGGCAGATCACTGAGTTCAAGGCCAGTCTGAACTACATGAGCCTCAGACACAAAACACAACACAAAGGAATATTCCAAAGGATAAAGGGAAAAGAAGCTGTGAGTAACAAACAGCATTATCTACTTGGTTTTGTTTGTTTTTTTAAAGTTAGGATGCTAAAATAAAATGATCTATAAAGTTTTTTAAATTGTACTTGACTTATACAGAAAGCTTTCAGATATCCTATTTGCTTTTCTTATTAGTGAGACAATGAACACCTTTCCTTCTGGTATTTTTCATTTACCTCTATATGTCTGTATTCTGAATAAATGACAGAGCTCTGTCCTTTCAGGAAAATGGCCAATGGTTAAGTTAATATTATCAGCATTTACAAAGCCCACACTGGATCATGCACTCCAAAGACAAGGGGCTGATAGCATGATATTTACTGATCTATCTCAGTCTTGAACTCATGACTCCAAATAGTAAACATCCTCACTAATTTCTTGAAAAACTGTTATTTAGAAACAGGTTCTCACTGTGCAGCCCAGGCTAGCTCTCAACTCACAGACCATTTACCTGGGGTGTAATACAAGAAATACAATAAACTAATAAATACAAGAAACTAATAAATTTTAAAACATCCAGTTTGGAAGCTTTCAAAGGTTGATTAAAAAACATGACAATAAGGCTACAAAGGTTGAAGATAGGGGGAAAAAACAAGGGGGGACCCCAACTGTCTGATCCTCCTGTGCCCAAAGTAACCCTAGGTCTTCTAAGAAATATGAAAACTAGGACAGATCATTCAAAACAAATAATTTACCAGTTTCATATCCATTGTTGAGATAAGCTGCTTCTAGTAGTACCTTTTTCTATCTTTAGTGTCACTGAACATAAAGTATTATCAATAATATATATACATTCCCGAAATTATAGAAAATGGTGTTTAAAGTTTGCAGACCTCAATTATGAAAAATTTGGGGGAATTATCCAGATATTTCCAAAATAGCAATGAGTAACAATTTGGGGCTACCTGTATTTGGAAGCTTTATTTCATTCTTATACTTATTCTACTTCTACTTTTTGAATGAGTAAGGGCACAAAGACACGCAATAACTCTTTCAAGATCACAGGAATCCAGGCAATAGAGTTTTACATACAGCTGATCTTCTGGGTTAAAATTTGGTTAACTCCCAGAGAGGTTACAAACTCTCTCTGGGAACTGGGAATTTAACTCAGTCCTAGAGTGAAAGCCTTAGTTAAGCATGCACAGGAGAAAGGGTTCAATCACCAGTAACAACCTGTCTCTCAGTAAACTCATGCATATAAACCATCAAAAATACTAAGGACCATAAAACTGGGTCTGTTCAATTTTCTTTTTCTTTTTTTTGAAACAGGATCTTATTTTGTAACCCAACCTCACCTGGACTAGGATACATAGCCAGGACGGCCTGATCCTGTCAAGAAAGAATTCACAGGCATTTTACCATACTAAGTCTCATTTTCCTAAGGCAAATCTTTTAAGTAGAAAGATCTCGAAAGTTACAACCGGTGCCAAGAGCCTCTGCAAGAAATATGACTGTGAGGGGTGAGATGAAGCATGCCTTTTAATCCCAGCAGAGGCAGGTGGATCTTCATGAGTTTAAGGCAGTCTTGTCTACATTGTGAGTTCCAAAACACCCAGAGACCATGTCAAAAACAAAACAAAACAAAACCAACCAACCAAAAACACCTGAAGGCTGGAAAGATGCCGCAGTAGTTAAGAGCACTTGCTATTCTTGCAGAGGACCTGGGTTCAGTTCTCAGGGCCCACATGGCAGCTCACAGCCACCTGGAACTGAGCTGCTGTCTGTGTATACTGAGACTGCCCAGAGTCTGTGTCAACTGATCCTTGGGTGTTGAGGAAGACATCTTTTCCTTTTTTTCTCTTAAGAGGATCGAAGCTAAACATAGTGGTACAAGTGTGTTATCTCAGCTTTGGGAAGCTTGAGACCAAGAGTTCAAGGTCAGCTTGAGCAACATGGCATTGAGCATTGCTTACTTCAGTTAGCAAATGATTATCCAGTGAGACCCAGTCTCAAAAGGTAGAGTGGGGGAACACCAGTTGCTTGTACCTGGAGAGACAGCTCAGCTATTCTTGTTAAGGACCCAGATTCAGTACCCTGCACAACCACAGCAGCTCCCAATCCTCCTATATTACTGTTCTAGGGGACATGCGCCATCTTCTGGCCTCCAAGGGCACCAGGTACAAAATTGGCACAGTTACATACATGCAGGCAAAATAGTCAAACTCTTTCTGAATCTTTAAAAAATTATGTTAAGCTCAATCAGAACTGTTGTTGTTAACTTGACAGGTATAACTGTGCTTACAACAAATTAAGCATCTCTAAATCTGTTTTATCTGTAAAGGACCTTAAACTGTATCCTAAAAGTGATCAAATGCAATCAAGCTGTTGCACAAATTTTTAATTGGGAGAAAGATATTAGAAAAGACTTGCAAAAAGCACTCTTTTCTCTTCTGTTCCCTGTGCGTTCCTGCACACATGTGCAAACACAGACAGGCATGTGTATGCATACACGAGCATGAGCATGAACACACACACACACACACACACACACACACACACACACACACACACACACACATAAAATTCTTTCCTTAGCCAGTAAGATGGTTCATTGGGTAAAAGCATTTGTTATGTGAGCCTAAGAATCTGAGTTCTATCAAGGAGAACTGCCCCACAGGTTGAGTGCTAGCAAGCCTGAGTACATAGTAGCAAAAACAATAGAGACCTTGCCTCAACAGGATAAAGGTGAGAACTGACCTAAAATTTGTCCTCTGACTTCTACATTTTATACTCACACTCAAACACATAAGGGGAAAAAAATAATTTACATCTTTTCCTATCTTCAATTATCCTCAAATTAATTGTCAAACTCCATTAAGTAGTCTCTTTCTCCCCCATACAACTCCATTTGGGGTTGAGGGACACTAAGTGAAAGGGGAAAAAATATCAGTCTTTTTCTATGCCTCTTCCCATTTCTGTCTCATAGTAGCACTCTCAGTATTGAGCCAAAGAAAATGTTGGATGCAGTGATTTGCATACAGTGTTTAAGCTAAGGTGACCTTTTCCTAGGCAGAACGAAGGCTGTTGAGCATAACTTTTCTATCATTCTAGTTTGAATTCAGTGTTCCAAGGTATGAAGACAGAAAAGCTCTACAAAGGTATTCTCACGACAAAGCACTTACTCTAAAAACAAAGGCCTCTATCATTTGACTTTTCTACAATATCCTGTATTATTCACTCAAATCTGACATGTTCTAAGGCTATCAATTCCTCTTTAATTTCACTGTCCTGCCAGAATGCCAAATCTAGTGAGTCACTACTGCTCTTCTCTCCAATGCATTTTGATTTCCGCCCACTTGTGAAGCTCATCAGTACTGCACCATATGGTAGTACCATGTAGGCAGAATAAGAATAATTTTTTCAAAATACTCTCACAGTTGCTTTCAAAATTACCTTATAATCCTGATGTCTCTAAGGAATTATTACCATATACAACCTTCTGGAAATGATCTATAATTATTTTTCAGTGGAGTCAAAAAATCTCTTCTTTTGCATTTATTTATTTATGTACTTATTCATTTATTTGCGTGCTTGCTGCTCGCATGCCTGCTTGCTTGCTTGCTTATATTTGACAGGATACTGCTATGCGGCTAAGGAGAGACTTGAACGTGAGGTTTTCCTGCCTCAGCCTTCCAAGAGGCTGGAATTACATGTGCTCAACTGTGCTGGCTTCAAAAGCAAGCAATTCTTCAGTATTTTCACCTTCACTCTCCAGTTAAGGAAACTAGAGAGAATTGACTGAGTGACCCGAACTCCGCAACCAGTCACTGGAACTGAGCTTTCTTGAATCACTGTGCTATAGCTAGGGAAATACACTTTAATAAAGATTTTACTGAAAAACTCAAAAAATAACTCTTTCTTTCTTTTTTTAATTTATAGCAATCCACCTGTCTCAAAGGCTGGGATTGCTAGTGTGTACTACCACATCAGGCTTCCTTTTTGGGGAGGGTGGAGAGGGAATGGGATTTGTTATGTAGCCTTGGCAAGCTGGGAATTTGCTATATAGACTACACTGGCTTTGAACTTTTGTCAATCCTACTTCTGCCTGCCACATGCTGGGATTACATGTGTACACCACCATGTATGTCACTGCCCTACCCCACCCCACCCCTGTGTAGACCTTGCTGTCCTGGAACTCACTCTATAGACCAGGGTGGCCTCAAACTCAGAGATCTGCCTGCCTCTGCCTTCAGAGTGCTGGGATTAAAGGCGTACCACCACATTTGACTGGCTTTTACTTTCTTAAAGTCATTAGGCATATGCCTTTAATCCCAACACTGGGAGGCAGATGGATCTCTGTGAGTTCAAGGCCAGCCAGAGTTCTAGCAGAGAAACACTGTCTCAGGAGAGGTGGGGAGAGGTCTGAATAGAACATAAACACTAAACATTTTTCAATTTGCTAATGATCACAAATGGGTAAAGTTGAGAGATGATTTATAGACCCAGGAACCACCATCAAACTTGTCAGAAGTTTAAGAGGAGGACAGGTGAAAGGTTGAGCCAATGAAGGTGATGTGCTGTCAACCTGCATATCTTAAACCTTTAAGACCAACATGGTAGAAAGAGGCAGCAGTTCTCCACAGCTACCCCAAAACCTACACATGCAGGCCATGGCAAAGGGTTGCCATCCTATGAATGAATGATAAAATTAAAAACAATTTCAGAGTGACTGCTCCTATCTCTTTGAGGGCATCTGTCACTTCTCTAATGAACAGATCTGATAACTAAGTTCACTTCAACAAAGTTTCTTGAACTAAGAGCACTGGCTATTTTCCAGAAGATCCAAGTTCAATTCCCAGGACCCACAATGACAGCTCACAACAGCCATAAACATAAAAATAAATAATTACACTTTAAAAAGAGCTCAGCAGTGGTGGTACACACCTTTAATCCCAGCACTTGGGAGACAGGCAGGTGAATCTCTTGAGTTTGAGGAGAGCCTGGTCTACAGAGAAAGTTCCAGTATAGCAAGGGCTACACAAAGAAACCCTGATCAAAAAGAAAGAGAGAGAGAGAGAGAGAAAATTTTTAAAAAGCAAGTTTTTTAAATTGTCCAATACTTCAGGTCCTATATTCATACTAGTAATTGCTTACAAGGTGATAGTTTGACTACTACCATATTAAGACCTCCCGATCTCCTAATAATCTTTTAACAATTGTTTATTTAGTGTGTGTATGTTCTCAAGATTCAGGTTGTCAGAATTGGGCAGCTATTGATCTTACCCACTGAACCATCTTGCTAGCCCACCTACTAATAATATTCTTAATAAATACTACCATTTGTAAACTACAAAAAGGAATTTTGAAAGTATCTGATTAATATCAAAAACTGGGCTTGTTTTTTGAATCTAGCAGTTCTAGTTCTTTTCCTTTTTGTTTTTTAAGATTTATTTTTACCTGCATTTATGTCTGTGTGAGGGTGTCAGATCCCCTGAAATTGGAGTTACAGGCAGTTGTGAGCTGCCTGACATGGGTGCTGGAATTTGAATTAGCATCCTCTGAAAGAGCAACCAGTGCTCTTAACCACTGAACCATCTCTCCAACCCCCAGTTCTGGTTCTTAAAAAATAGTCTGCTGGGCTGGAGAGATGGCTCAGTTTTTAAAGGCTAGGCTCACAACCAAAAAATAGTCTGCAAACAAACTTGTACCTAATAGCTGCAAAGTATGGACATTCCAAAGAACACTGTCTACAACAGCAAAACCAAGAAACAAACCATCAGTTGAAGTCTGATAAAATACACTGTAAAATAAACCATACAACGTAATATTCTAGAGCTTTTAAAAAACAAAAACAAAAGGTCATTCGGATCTATTTATATAATGAAAAAAAAGAATCACACATGGCTTGAATGAAAACAGAAAATCTACAGAAGGATAAATAATCTAGCTGTAGAGGTAAACTATTGGTTGAAGTGTTTACAAGTGAATATGTAACCTAATTCAACAGATTTTTCTTTTTAAAAATCATTAGATAATCCTGGGATAGCCTAGACTCACTGCCTGGCCTTGATCTCACAGAGATCTTCCTCTGTTTGCCTCCCAACTGCTGAAATTAAACGTGTATGCTACCAAGCCTGGCACCTACAGTAAATTTGAAAGATTCCATGAAGCAAAGGGTTGCTCAACATGTGAAGGCACTTGCCACCAAACTTGATGACATGGGTTTGACCCTGACTGACATGGTAGGAGGAGAGGAGGAGAGAAGCAGCTCTTCTAAGCTGTCCTCTGGCCTCCACATAGTACTGTGGCTGGCACACACACGCACACACGCACACACAATCAGTGTTTAAAAATAAAACTACGAAGCACAACATAAACATTCCAACTTGTGTAGTGTTCCAAACACATTTTAGTTTTGCACTTTTTTCTAGCTTTGCCTAAAACTCTTTTGTACAAATAGCCACTGTATTGCTGTCAGTAAGCCAGCAATACATCACATGTGAACTGGACAACTGCATCACATTGATTTAAATCATTCTAGCAATTCACCTGACACTCAGGCCACTTGAACTACAAACCTTATATCTTGCCTATTTTAAAAGTTTGGAGCTATTTTCAAGCACTCAGCTGTATATCTCTGTGTACATTTTCTTTAAGCAACCTTTCCTGCTACAGCAGAGTGCAGCATTAGCTGCTGAATTCCAGTAAGGAAGGCAACGGCCTGGGTAAGATAGTATATCAAAAACAAGTTCTATAAATACAGCTTTTGGCCTACTCTCTCAAAAAGGAATCAAAGCAGCTTTAAGTTTAAACGGAAAAATCCTACAGTACAAAAATATCGTTCTTGACAACTTTAGAGAATGTAAGAGGCTAGGGATCTGGAATCCTGTTTCTCACACTGCATCTTGATTTTGTCTCCCTAATCTCAGAGGGAGGTTTAGATCCAACTGTAGGCTTTGTCATCTAAGTCCCTGCTGCTTCTTTCCCTTACCATAAAATTACTTTTGTTGCTACTTCATAACGGTAATTTTGCTTGTTATGAATCATAATGTAAATATCTGATATGCAGATGGTCTGCTGTGCTAGGTTATAAAGAAAGATCCTGTCTCAAACAACAAAACATATAACATACCCAACATAACAGTATATTAGCACTATACTTGTTCATTCACCTTTTGGGCAAGAATGTATAAAACAGCACATAACAGCTCTTTCACAGAACCAAGCATGGAATCTCTACCATCTCCAAAACCTTGATCAAGCAAGCAGCCAAGAAACCTGCCTGTACCATCTGCCCCCCACCTCCCTCCCAAACACGGGCACAGGATGCTCCCATATGGTCTTATTTGAGGATGGTTGTCCTGTTTTGCTGAGAAGCAGAAAACTTCATTCAGTCTTTCTGTTTTGGCCCATCTCAATAAAATCCAAATAAGTAAAGTCCCTCTTCCTTGCCTCACTTCCACCACTTGTGGTTCATGATCTTCAGCATCCAGTAGACTCAGGTAGGAAGATTATTAAGTTTAAGAATCAGTCTAGGTTGGCTAGTATAGTGAGTTCCAAGACATGCTAGGTCAATGGTTCTCAACCTTCCTAATGCTGTAAACCTTTAACACAGTTCCTCAAGTTGTGGTGACCCCCCTACCCCAAATATAAAATTATTTTTGTTGCTACTTCATAGTTGTAATTTTGCTGTTATGAATTATAATATAAATATCTGATCTGCAGATGGTCTTAGGTGACCTCTGTGAAAGGATCATTCAACCCCCAATGAAGTTATAACCCATAGGTTGAGAAGTACTATGCTGGGCTATAAAGAAAGACCCTGTCTCAAACAACAGCAACAAAAAGAAAAAAAAGTAACTCTGAACAGAAAGAAAAAGAATTACTCTGCTTTCATTAATCAGTGAGCAGGGCACTTCTAAAGAAAAACAATCTAAGAACACACTCTAAGTATCTCTTTCTACGTTATTACTTTTTTGAAAAGTGAGTTCAATTATCATGCTTTCATCACTTTCCAATTGTGTTCTAAAAGAGCTTCTCACATTTAAATACTCACTTAGAGGATTTGCAACACCTCCTTCAAATCACTCCTTAAAATATCTTGACTGTTTCACAAAATTAAAGATGCAGGTGATTTGATTTCACTTTCACAAATCAAGTTCTTTAGAAAACAGAACTGCTATCAATGAAGAAGAACTCAGGGATGGAGGATGGTCAAGGTGAAGAGCCCTTGCTGCACCTTTAGAGGACCTGGGACCTGAGTTTGGTTCCAGCACCCACATCCTAGGTGGCCTTTAACTTTAGGTCTAGGGACTCCTATGGCCTCTTCTGGACTTCATGGGCATGCATACATGTGGCATATATTCAAAGAGACAGGAAAAAAAATTTTTTTAAATCTATTTTTTCTTAGAACTAAGGAAACACACACAAAGAAAAGGGCCAGTTCCCTTCCTTGTTATGAACATGCTAATAAACTATGACTTGCATTAGAAACAAATAAACCAAGTGGTGGTGGTGCACACCTTTAATCCCAGCACTTGGGAGGCAGAGGCAAGCAGATCTCTGAGTTCCAGGACAGCCTGGTCTACATAAGTGAGTTCCAGGACAACCAGGGCTACATAGAGAAACCTGTCTTGAAAAACAAAACAAAAACAAAAAAAGGGACCACAAACATCTGAGGGAAAGTACAATCATTTGGAACTCAAAAATTTTCACAATAATGAGTTCTGTTTTATGTTTATCTGAGACAGGGTTATGCTATAGTCCATCCTGGCCTAGAACTTAATACCCAAGGCTGGCCTCTTAAATCAGGATCTTCCTGTCTCAACATCCCAAGTGGTAAAATCAGTCATGTGCCACCACACTTTGCTGTTTGGATTGTTCTATACTTATTGTTTAAAAGAACTGATACTCATTCACCTGTCTAAATCCATTCTTTGTGGTAATTGTTTATAATGTCCTAGAATAATATTTTTGTTATCCATGGCAATTACATAGTCAACCACAAATTCCTTTAGTAGCACTTCTGTGAACAGATACACCTATTATTCTGACTAAATTCATAGTTCTGGACCAGGCAAAACTTGCTATCCTTCCATTCCATGATTTCTCACAAAGGCATCTACAAGAGATATATATAGCATGGGGGGGGGGGGAATTAAAGGCAGGAAGGAGCTGGAGATATAGCTTTGTTGGTTAGAGTACTTAACTACCATGCAAGAAGCCCTGAGTTCAATCCCCAACACTCCATGTTGAGTTCAACATGGTGACACTTAACTTATAATCCCACAGACAGATAAAAGTAGAGGCAGAATCACGTGTTGAAGGCCATCTTTGACTACATAGTGAATGAGGCCATGTCTCAATGAAAAATAATAATAAAGAAATAGTGGTATGGGTGTATGTTGTAAATTGTAGCTCAATGGCAAAGTGCTTGTCTAGTGTGCATGTGATCCCAAATTCAATCCCCAGTGCCAAAAACAAACACCCTAAAACCCACAACATATTTACTATACAAACCTATGGTATATTCCACCCCAACTCTAGAGTCATAACAATGTTCTTTAATTCCAGTTTTGGTGCTAACCAGGTAACTTTGTGAATACTCAATTTTCTTTTAAAAAATGTTTACTAATTCTGGGAGGAGAAGCTGCATGCCATGCTTGTGTAGAAGACAAGGTAGATGACAACATTGTGGAGTTGGTTCTCTCCCTCGCCTTTACATGGATTCCAGGAACCAAACTCAGGTGCCAGGCTTTTGCACAAGCACCTTTACCCACTGAGTCATCTCACCAGCCTCTTTTCTTTTTCAAACAGGTTCAGATATCCCAGCTGGCCTTTAACACACTATTTCATACAATGACCCTGCAATTTTGACCCTTCTATTTCTGCTTCCTAAGTACTTGAATATAGGCATACAATATCATGTTCAGCTTATGAGGTGCTAAGCAACCCCAGGGTTTCCTGAATGTTAGCTAAACACTCTACCAACTGAGCTACATCCCCAGTAGCTTTTGTGAAATTGTTAAGCATCTTTATATATTTTCTCATGTGAAAAACTGTTACAAAAACATTATTTGCTGTACAGGATGCTTATTAGGATTTGTATGTACAACATGTAAAATACACAAAGTACTGAAATAAGCATTTGCTATTATTATTCTAGATGCTAAATTTAGTGCCTGCAGAAGGTAAGTCCCAGAAAGCTTCCATCTTTAGCCAGATAATTTTATCTCTTCAAAATGGTTACCTGGTTAGAAAGAAAAAAGATACAAAGGAGAAGTAAAAGTAAAAGTACCCTATTTGTAGGGAATATGACCCTATACTTAAAAGACCGTAAAGACTCCATCAGAAAACTCTTGGATCTGCTGTACATTTAACAAAGTTAACAGGATACAAAAATCAACAACAAAAACCAGTAGTATAGGGCTGTGGCTGCTCTTTCAGAGGACCTGGGTTCAATTCCTAGCACCCACATGGTGGCTCACAACCATCTATTTAATTGCAGTTCCAGTTCTTCTGGTCTCCCCAGGTATTGCACACAGATACATCCAAACATATAAAAATAAAAATTCAGGTCAATGTAGTAGTGTTTTGTATGCAAATAAATATGTGCACCATCTGTATGTCTGGTGCCCATGGAGGTCAGGAATCCTCTGGAACTAGAGTTATAGCTGGTTGTGAGCTGCCATGTTGATACTGGAAATTGAACCCAGGTCCTCTGAGAAAGCAGCCAGTTCTCATCACTAAGCTACCTTTCTCTTCTTCCTTGAAAACTGACCTCCCTTTTTGGATCAAAAGAAGTTTGTAGAAGCTTTAAAAGTGGATACACATAAATAAGGCCAGGAACTGGCCATGCTGCCACGTGTCTTTAATTCCAGAACTTGGAAGGCAGAGGCAGGTAGATCTCTAAGTTCAAGGCCAGCGTGGTCTACATAGTGAGTTTCAGGACAGCCAGTGACAGCTGTCTTGAAAATCAAAATAACACCACCACCACCAACAAGGAAAATTATAAATTTTTGAAGACCAAAAACAAAAAGAAGACTATAGCATAAACGCGCTAACCATGGTATCAGTTGCTAAGGTAAAGCTGTAAAACCCAAGAGTTGTGAGTTCAAGGCCAGCCTTGTCTGCATAGTGAGTTCCAGGTCAGCCAAGGACACCTGTCTTGAAAAACCAAAAATAATAATAGTAATAATAACAACAACAATACCACCACCAAGAAAATTAAAAAATTTTAAAGACCGGGGTGTGTGTGTGGGGGGAACTATAACATAAATGTGCTAACCATGCTATCAGTTGCTAAAGCTGAGCTGTAAGAAACCAAGAGCTGTGAGTTTGGGGCCAATCTGGTCTACATAGTGAGTTTCAGGACAGCCAGGGATACATAGTGAGACCCTGTCGTCTCAAACAACAATGAGCTGCACTGATTTTAATCTTTAACAAGAGTATCTACATGAGAAATATCGATGATGTATCAATATCAAAGGTGTCCATGAGAAAGCTAAGTCCTGAGGTGTATACAGGACCCACTGGACTGTCTTCAAAGACTGAAGACGCACATCACTGAATAGCCACAGAATTGTGTACCTATACCAACCCAGCTGCAGACAGAAATCACCTCAATAAAACTGTTTTTCCAGCATTTAAAGTCTTTCATCTCCAAATGAGCCACAGTTATAAACATGTACAGAAAACTGTCTCCTCCCCACTCAGCTGACAAGTCCTATTCACAGCTCTACAGACTGTGACTCACAGGGATGAGGTGGGGAAGTAAAAGGAACCAGTAAAACAAAGAACTTCACTTTAGATGGGGTGATCAAGATTAGAGTTATCCGATTAAGTAAAATAATCTTGGAGCAAACCAACGAAGTCTTCTTTTAAAGCACAGTATCAACCTTAGTAGTTTGAAAAATTGTCCTCTCTACTCCCTAAATAGGTATGCTATCACAAGACGTTACAATGCCTGTTAGGCAAAACTTTGCAAAGCACTGTGTGAATCCACACAACAGCACAGGTTGCTGCAAAACCAAAAATAACTAGGCATTTTCCATGGCGCTTCTCAGAAAAAGGCCAAATCAATAGCCTTACTGTACCCACTCTAAAGAGATGCACACAAAATTAGAGAGCTGGTTTCTCAGCTTTTTATACTCAAAATTTACGTCAGAAAATGTGTCCAGTCCCACCCTTAAGAGCTGATCTTTTTGATCTATAAAAAAACAAAGCAAAGCACTTCTTCTAAGCCATGTTTCTAAGGAGGCTCAGAGACTGCCTGACACTAAAATTCACCAGCCTTCACTGCTCCTCAAAATACTGTTAGCCGACTACAAATCTTTCTTCCACCCAGTCCCAATATTTTCAATTTTCTACAACTTGTAACTGACAAACTAAACAAATCAAACCAAAAAAGACAAACAAGTCACCTCTTTTACTTGAAAACCTTAGTCCTCCACAGAAATGTACACAGAAAGACAGATGGACGCACTTTAAGAAAACAAACTTCAAGCCCTTTCTGAATCCTGAGCAGGTCTGAGGTAATGTGGGTGCACAGGACAACTGCACTGCCTAACTAGTGGGCTGCTCCTGCTGTTGCTGTACAAATATAGAAAGCTGCAAAGTGGAGCAGCAGCTTCCGCAGAGAGCTGCTCTGCACTCTGAGAGGGAGGAGCAGGGAACTGAGCAGCTTTACCCATACATGGTTGCTGAAAGGGGGCCATTAGTGAAAGGGCAATTATCTCTCATACATGCATTCTGTTCGCACACTCAAGATAAAAAACAGAAGCACACAGGCTTGAAGGAAGATCTGAGAGATTCAATCTCAGTCAAGGAGTGTCCTAATGATTATAGTCACATCCCAAGATCCTCAGCCTCAGGAACTGAAAAGACTGAAGAAAAAACCAAAAAACTTTACTAGGTCAGATTCTTGCTAGAACAGCAATAGCTATGAGGCCCAATTTTCACTTAAATCCTGAAATATAATGCACAAAAACAGGCGGCCTTCCGCATTTAAGTGAATACTCTAACCTGCACTACCCTTTGGTGATCCTAACTGTTGAGGGAGGTCTGACACTTTTGTTCTGGTGGATACAGAGTATGTTAGAATGATAACTTTTTTTTTATTGTTTGTTCCTTCCTTCCTTTTTTTTTTTTTTTTTCTGAGACAGGGTTTCTCTATTGTAACGCTGGATTTCCTGGAACTCATTCTATAGACCAGGCTGGCCTTGAACTCAAAGATCCAACCGGCCTCTGCCTCCTGAGCACTGAGACTAAAGGTGTGTACCACCACTGCCCGGCTAGAATAACTTTTTAAATATATTTCCCAGGATGTTGGCTTATATACTCAAGCCAAATATCTGTTCCCAAAATTATTTTACTAAAGCAATTCATTAAGATTCACCGCACTATGAAATACATGAAAACTCAATTTCTGACTAGACTGAATGCTTCAAAGATAGGAAATACAATAGTTGATTAATCAAGTATTCAGAGTATAGTGCTTTGTATAGAAGATACTATAATACAAATTAAGACTTACTAACACTGACTGACCTCCAACACTTCCTATCTAGCTCCTGGATAAGATCAGTATTCAAGATAGTAATGGCTGACAATATTTGACTAGTGCCAAAGCGTGAGAAACAAATTGTCAATATTACCGACATTAAGAGAGCAAAGGCAGGCTTAGAGTTTATGGAGTCCATGGAGTTTATCTACATGCTTTTCACTAAGCTTACCTAACATAGGAAAATGCAGATTTGAAACAGATTTTTTAAATTCCTCCATTTCTGAAATTTTTTTTGAATCTACCAATTTCAACCTAAAATGTTTTATTTAGCATGAGATTAATATCATATGACTTACAGTTTCTGCCTACTTTAGAGAAAAATACACCCTAAAGACATAATCCTAGCACTCAGCAGTCGTCCCGTCCGCCCCCCCCCCCCCACACATGGCAGGTGGTACAGCAAGAGATTTAAAACTAGATTTCAGAACTTGCTATTGTTCTGATGGGCACCCACAATTCCAATAGATAGATGGTGAAGGCAAGGCAGCTGCCAAGCTTGAGACCAGCCTTTACTATTCAATGAGATTCTGTCATAAAAAGAACAAAAAAGAAGGCAGGCTTAGGGCACTTGGGAAACAGAAGCAGGTGGATCTCTAAGTTTCAGGCCAGTCTGGTCTACAGAGCAAGCTCAAAGTCAGCTATATAGAAAGACGCTGTCTCCAAAAAGAAAAAAGGTGGTGGTGGGTAGACCCTAGAGAGATGGCTCAGAGGTTAAAAACACATACTGCTTCTGCAGAGGATCTTAGTTTGGTCCCCAGTACTCACATCAAGAAGCTCAGAACTGCCTGTATTCTTTAGCTATAGGGAATCTAATGCCCTCTTCTAGACTCCATGTGCACCTGCACACACACATGCAGAGTCCCCCCCATACATACACATACACACACAATTAAAAATAAATCTTCAATCGAGCACTTGGGAGGCAGGGTGGTGCTGAGGAAAAGGCAGAAGCAGAGGCAGGTGAATCTTTGAGTTTTAGTTTATGTAGTCAGCACCGTAACAGCTAGGGCTATGTAGAGAGACCTAGTCACAAAAGGGAGGAGCAAGAGACGGGGGAAGGGGAAAAGAGAGGAGAAAAGAGGAGGAGAAAAGAGAGGAGAAAAGAGGAGAGGAAAGGGAGAGAAGAAGGGAAGAAGGGGAAAGGGAAAAAGGAGAAAGGAAAAGAAAGGAAAAAGGAAAAAGAAGAGTAAATGAAAGGAAAGGAAACGAAAGGAAAAAAATTGCCTTCTCCATGACCAATCAATCAAGAAAGTCACTCTGGCCAAAAAATTACTAATGTGTTCCAATTTAAACTGAACCTGATTTAGTTTAGATGGCAGAATGATCAATTTTATTGTGACTTTTTTTTTTAAGTTTGCAAGAAATTTAGGTCATGACTTACTAGGTAGGATAATTTGTTCTAAGGGGCTTAGGTGTGCTAAAAGATAAGCTTCTGGATAATTCTTATCAAACTTACTTAAATAAATAAAGCTTCTCTCCTTCACCCATATTGAGACTGGGTCTCATATAGCTCAGGCTAGTTAGTCTCCAACTTGCTATGTAGCTACAGCTGGTCTGCATCTCCTGATTTTTTCCTGTCTCTACCTCACATGTCTTGCTCAGTTTTCCACTTCTACTCTTCCCTGGAAGCAAAGAAGTAAACTGGGAATAGTGACCCATGCCTGTAATTCTACCTCTCAGAAGACAAAAATGATTGTTCAGAGTTAAAGGCTAGCACAGGCTACAGAGTAAGTCTCAAAAGAGAAAGTAAGTAAAACAAGACAATATGGTGAAAGAGAAAAAAACTAAGACTAAAATGGAAGAAACTAAATTTTAAAGGCGGGGGGGTAAAGAGGGCAAAGAAAGAAGCTATTATCTTATAAGCAAGGAGAGCAATTTATGATCATAGAGAGTGTTCCATACCTTAGTTGGTGAAAACTATTAGCTGGAAATACATATACCTGTAATCTCAGCATTTGGGAAGCTAAGGCAGGAGGATAAGGAGTTCAAATCCAGCCTTGGCTAGACACCGAATTTGGGGCCAACCAGGGGTCTTGAGATTCTATCTCTAGAAAAAAAAAAAAAACAAGTATATTTAAAAATAAAAACAAAGCCAGGCAGTGGTAACACATGCCTTCAATCCCAGCACTCGGGAGACAGATCTCTGTGAGTTCGAGGACAGCTTGGTCTATAGAGTACGTACCAGGACAACCGGAGTTACAACAGAGAAACCCTGTCTTGGGGGAAAAAAAAAAACCAAAACCTAATAAATAAAGAAAAACAAGACCAAGCATGTAGCACATACTAATTCCAGCCCTCAGGAAGCAGAGGCAGGTAGATCTCTGAGTTTGAGGCCAGCCTGGTCTCCATAGCAAGTTCAAAACAGCCATAGCTACATAATAAAGAGACCTTGTCAACCAAACCAAACCCAAAGCTGAGCATGGTGGCACTTGCCTTTAATCTCAGCATTTAAAAGGCAGAGGCAGGTGGATCTCTGTAAGTGACCAGAATGGTCTACAGAGTGAGTTCCAGGCCAGCTGAAATCACATAGAGACCTCACCTGCACAAGCATGCATACACGCATGCACACACACACACACACACACACACACACACACATAAAGCAAAACAAAATTAGCCTTTGTCTAAAATAGTAAGAGAAAAAAGAAAAAAATAATGATGTAAGCCTTAACATTTTTAGGTTCTCATAGCAACCTAAGTCAGCATGCTGAACATACTGTATATAAAGCACATTATCTGGAGACTTTGTAAATTCAAAATACAACATATGTGCAATGTGGGCGACATTATTCTCAGAACTTTAAAATCTTGTAACTTTTATTTTGTAGTCCCAAAGATGATATAATAGAGTCAATTATGCAGAAGGTACAAGCTCAAATAAGAAGTACAAAGAATATAAAAAGCAAAAAAAAAAAAAAAAGACAAAATTCACACTATCAAAAAATATATTTAAACTATGGCTTTCTCACCCTCTATGAATCAACCTGTAGATCAAATCAAGACTGCTCAGGAGAAGGTATCAAGATCCACTTAGGATACTCTCTAATGTGGGCTCAACTGAAAGAGGGCATGGATGAAGACCTGACAATATGGCGAATATGGCTGATTCCACGGTAATCTAGAGAAAATGGTGTTTTCTCTCTCTCTCTCTCTCTTTTCTTTTCTAGAAGCTCATACATATGACTGTTTAGAATTCAAACAGTTATCAGCTGGGCCTGGTGATAGAACACAGAAGTTTGAGTTCAATCCCCAGTACAAGAAAGGGAAAGGGGGAAAGATAGCCTGTTCCAGAATTTAAGTCTAAATATAGATGTGTGGGATTAGGAGGATCAAGTGTTAAGAACAACTGGGACTGGGCTGGAGATGGCTTGAAGTTAAGAGCACTGGCTGCTCTTTCAGAATATCAGGGTTCAATTCCCAGTACTGACTAACAACTTATCTGTAACTCCAGTTAACTCCAGTTCCAGGGAGTCCAATGCCCTCTTCTGGCTCTTCCACAGGCACTGAACCACACATGGTACAGACTTATATACAAGCAAAACAAAACATTCATACATATAAAATAAAAAATATATACCAGAAGAGGAAAAAGAACAGCTGAGGTTGTACCTCAATGGTAAAGTGCTTGCCCAACATACATGAAGCCTAGGATTCAATCCCCAATACCTCCCACTTCTTTTGAAGAACAACTCAGACTACAAAGAAAGGAGTCAAGAGATTACAAACACATCCTATTTCACTAAGAAACCAAAAAAGTCAAAAGAACTCAATGAGAGGTAGATGTGGTATCATATGCCTCTAATCTATAATCCCAGTATCCATTCAGATAACAGAGACAGAAGAATAACAAGTTAGAAGCTGGTCAAAGCTGCATTAAGTGTCCCATGCCAGCCTGGAATACACAGCAAGACTCTGTCTCAAAAGCAAATCAAAACAAAAAATCAGGGCTGGTGAGATGGCTGGTGAGGTATAAAAAAAGAAAACAAAAACAAAAAACACTTGCCACAAAGCCTAAATAAGATCCCAGGATACCACATGGTGTAAGGATAAAACTGTCTCCTCTGATCTCCATTAGCACTTACAGACTTACACATACATATCCACAGAAATTGGAAAAAAAAAAAATGTAACAAAAAGAAGTAGACAGTTCCAGCCCAACATACTTGGGAGATCTTGTGTCCAAAACTAAATTCAATGGTCACATAAGACAGATGATATTTTAGAGTTAGGGAAAGGAACATTTTAGAAAAGGGCTAAGTTTTAAGATTTACAACTGTGTCTAACAGTTGAAGTATCCAATTACTTTGAATACTAGACAAGTGCTACAGTCACCAATTTCCACAATCCTAAAAATTCAAAAGCCGGGAGTGTAGTACTTACCTATAATCTCAGCACTTGGGAGAGGAAACTATGGGAATCATGAGTTCAAAGTCAGGCCTGGCTACATAGCAAGTTTAAAGCTATCCTGGGGTATAAGAGACCCTCTCAAAAAACAAGACAATAACAATAAAAAAAAAAAAGTCAGGACTGAGAAGGCATAGGCAGAAGCAGGAAGCTCTCAAAAGTTTGAGGCTTACCTGAGCTACATAGTGCCTGTGCCAGGTGAGCCAAAGTTAGAAAAATGAAACCCTGGATCAAAAAGATCCATAAATTTTCAGAGCTAGGGTTATTGACACACACCTGTAACAGTACTTAAGAGGCAAAGTTAGGAGTGTCCCAGATTGGAGGCTAGCCTGGGCTACATAAGCAAGACTTTCAAATAGTATCACATTTTCTTTCTTTCTTTCTTTCTACTACTGGTGGTCCTACCTAGGTTAGACAAATGCTCTAACCATTGCGATACATTCCTAGCCTCGCTACATTTTCATTACAGCATTCTCTATTCTGCTGAAGAGCAAAACACTGCCAACAGCATTTTCACTTTGATTTTCTGTAAAACAAAAATAAGTACATGTCTGTGTTTGCTTAATTTTAAAGATATAAATAACCTTGAATATTTACCTACTATGACTTTTCAAGCAGCTGTAAACAAGAAGTATGAATTAAAGCTGAAGTACTCACTGACTGCAGTATTAGATGACTTGCATAATGAATGACATTCAAAAATGGACCTAAAATCCTTCCTTCCTAGACAAGTGTAATTAATAATTACCTCGTGTTAATTTAAATAAAACCTCATTTTTCAATAAATGTACCTATTTAGTTTTAATTTTGTACTCCTTTGGGGGGGAGGGTTCATATATGCCAGGCTGGCCTCAATCTTCCTATGTAGCTCAAGTTGGCCTCTAATTCCTTGTCCTCCTGCCTAAGCCTACCCACATTTTACACATGAAAGCATCCAAACACATCACAAAAATAAAGAACTTGCCCTGCTTAATTTTTGATGCTGCTTTAAATATATTTCAGATCCAGGTGTGATGGCAGATGTCTTTATAGTCCCAGCACCCAGGAGGCAGAGGCAAGAAGATCTTGGTGAGTTCAATGTCAGTCTACACGCGGGGTTCCAGACCACAGAGAACTAAGTAATGAGAGGGGAGGGGCGAAGGGCTCAGGAGTGATAAGACAAGCCTATAATTTAGAGGGCAGGACAGCAGGGGAAAAAAGGAATTAAGGCCCACCTGCCTCAACTTCCCCAGTAAGTTTGAAAACAGACTGGGCAACATGAAAGTGGCTCAAGAAAAAACAAAACACTAAAGGTCTTTTATAAGGAGTGGGGCTCTTTAGCTCACAGCCATCTCATCTTATTAAGTATACTAGAAAGCATGTTAAGCTCAATATAGCATTTTACCACATATTCCTTACCACATATTGAAGGACTGGCTTATTCCAAATATGGCATTACTTTTTCAAAGCTTACTTTAGACATGACATAACTCCTTTACAGAATTACCTGTCTTCTCATGACTGACAAGTATGACTTAAGTAGAGATAAACTGCTCTAATTTAAAAAAAAAAAATTGAGAATTATTCTGAGTTACGGGGGTGGGGGATACGGATATCAAAGCATCTAGCTTTAAGATGGGAAACCCATGTAAAACTAACTTCCCCTAGGAACTCCAACAGTAAGCCCAGCAAGGAGGCTCAATGGGTAAAGAAAGGCACTTGCCACTAAGCCTGACAACTACACAGAACCCACATGGTTGAAGTAAAGAACTAATTCTCCCCTCCATAGCAACAACCAGCATGCATGTGTGTACACTTGTGCATGCACACACACAAAATCAGGAATAAAAATGTAATGTTTTAAAAGAGGAGAACCTCCAGTGATGGAGATTTTACCAACCAGACAACTTTAAACTGAAGGGAAAGGTGGGAGCTTTCTATCCAGGACTCTGCAGAAGGGATTCCTTCACTATACAAACAGGTTCCATGCATGATCTCTCAGGTCTTCTAACCTAAGATTTCATTATGAAAAGTAGAGCTAATGAATGGGTAGAAAGCACAGAATAGAGAGAAGGGAAAATTTAAAGGCCTGGGCTGAAATCTTGCCTCTGCCTAAGTAAACTTAAGTACGGCATTTCATTTTCCTCATCTCATTTCCTCAGTTGCAAACTGAAAGAAAAGAAAATTCTAAGATTTCTAACCTTCCTCTGCCACCCACCCACTTCCCACTGATGCACCTTACCATAATTAGGCAGCTTTTAAAAGCTTCTAGTTAACAGAACAAAGAAATTAAACCTTAAACTTTCTTTTCTATTTCTGGTGCATTGCAAATGTGCAACATCTTATCAGTAGTTAAAGCCACACAGTTCTTGATACTGGCTTTTTTTTGAACTCCAGTGACAGCTACACAGTGACAAGTTGTAAGCAAGAAGGTTGTTACCATGGAGACTCACTAGGATTCCTGGGGGTGGATCCAGCAGGCTTTTTTCTTTTGTGAAAGCTTTTTTTTTTTTTTTTGATGTTCTCTATCTTGCAATTCAGAACGTTGATCTAACTTTTCTTCACCACACTGCTTTTAAGAAGTATTACCACATAGCACGCAATTCTGAATAAATATCTAAAATTATCGTTAGCTTTTTCTTGAAACACTCAAATCTTTCTCCTCTGTTCATAAAAACAAACTGGGTGTGCTGTGGTGTCACACAGCTGTAATGGAATTCTAGCACTAAAAAGGCTGAGTCAGAATTACTTCCAGCTTGAGGCTGATCTAGTGTACATAGCAAGACCCTAACCCAATCCCAAGTCCCCCTCCAAAAATGAAATGAAACTAAATCGATATGCCAACAATTTATGTTTCTATTCTCTTTCACACAAGTACGGTATCTATATTATATAAAGTGTTGGTACTATAATTAAGAGTTTAAAGTTTCCCTAACTTCAAGAAACTTCAGCTTCCTTACATGATTGTTAGAAACATTTTTCAGCCTGACAGATATTGGTGGTGCATATAATCCCAGTATTTGAGATTTATGTTACTTGAGACCCTGTCTCAAAAAGCAGGTAGAGAGACTGGAGAGGTGGCTCAGTGGTTAAGAGCACTTGAGGTCCTGAAGAGGACCTGTGTTTGGTTTCAGCACCAACAAGCCTCTGTAACTCTACTTCCCAAGGATTTAATGCCCTCTTCTGGCCTCCACAGATACTGTACTCACATGATGCACAAATACACACAAAAATAAATAAAACATCAAATTATAAATATAAAATTCATAAATATGTAACAAAACTGACTGTTCTGGAACATAGAGATTTACATTCAAATTCCAGGACTGTCTCCCAAATTACTATGCATAGACAAAGGTGATAAAAGTCAGCAAAATAAAAAATTGCCACCCTCAACCATGTATGTGCTACCATTCAGCTCCCAGAAGACTCTTCTTGGGTTGCTATTTTAGTTTTTGTAGTTCTGGCAATTGAACCTAGAGACATGTGTATGCTAAGCACACATTCTACCAGATTTACATCCTGAGCCCATTCACTCATTTATTTATTTATATTTATTTAATGTGTATAAGTGTCTTGCCTACTTGTATGCACGCGTATGGCATGCATGCCTGGTGTCTGCAAAGGTCAGAAGGCAGCATGGGATCCTCTAGAACTGAAGTTACGGTGGTCTGAACCACCCTGTGAGTGCTAGGAACTGAATTTGGAATTCCTGCAAGAACATCAAGCATTCTCAACCCCTAAGCTGTATCTTGAACCCCTTGTTAAAATTTTTATTTTTAAACAGTCTTCTTAACTGTCCCACCTCAGCCTCCTGAACTGCTGGAATTACAGACAAGTGCCACTATACCCAAACTATTAGAAGATATCTTAAGAAAACAAACCAGGCGCTGGAGAAATAGTTTAGCAGTTAAAAGTACTGGCTTTCCAAAGGACCCAGATTTGATTCTAGTACTTACATATCGACTAATAATAGTCTGTAACTCCAGTTCTAAGGAATCCAATGTCCTCTTCTAGCCTCTTAAGACAACAGGCATGTATGTGGTACAAAGACATACATGTAGGCAAAACACTCATATACACAACAATTTAAAAGAAACAGACCATTTATAAATCTGCTCTATGGTTGTAAGTTTACTCAGAAAATCAAAGTGGTCAGAACACTAAAGAAAACATTTTGCTAATTTATAAGCTTCTTGGAACAGGAAGCTTCCTTTTACAGATGGCTCTTAGCCCATAGCAGTTACACTAGATAAATGAACATTAATAACTAAAAATAGCAGCAAAAGGTGGTGACACACACCTTTTATCATAGCATTTGGGAGGCAAAAGCAGGTGAATATGAGTTTCAGGACAGCCAAGGCTACACAGTGAGACCCTGACTCAAAACTACAATAAAAATTTAAAATAGCACCTGATTTCACAGCAACAACCTTGAATATCAAATCTACAATGACATGAAAACTAGAAAAATATTTGAAAATAAGCTTAAGAAATGTATGTCTCCATAAAGCCTATCACTGATCTCAAATAGTAATTATTAAGTTTAAAGACTAAATATAAGTATTACCAGAATGTACTGAAAACCAAAAAAGCTTTATTTTACAAAGTAAAACAACAATCTCAAATTTACAACCTAAAAGGTGAAAAATGATTCAAAGGGGATTATACTGTCAGCTACAAGGTAGAAATAAGGCACCGAGAAAGGCTGTTCCAAATCTAGTTTGGGTTCATATGCTCATCTAAGCTCTGCTGTAGCTGGTTTACATGTTTTGTTTTAATTCCATCTATAACCCAAATTAGTTCAATAAAGAGGTCTGTAAGTTGTTTCTTTTTAATTGCCCTTGAAAATGTGTCCAGGAGCTATTAAAAAGAAGCAGGATACAATAAAAACACTGAATATATAATAAAGTGTCTTCTCATGAGTATCATAAACTTGAAAAGAGAAATAGGAAGACAAGCTCAGAGGATAGTTTTGCTACATTAGTTTAATAGCACACACTCCAGAAACAAAAAAGAGATTCAATCTATAGAATGTGAGAGGGTATAAACTCCTAAGTCCTTTTTCATTTTTATTAATGATTTATACTTTCCTTAGGAAATCCTATCTTGGCCCAGAAAAGCCAAAGAACATAGACAGCAGCTGTATGTCAAATTTTCCTTTTCTTTTGCATTACAAAAAACATTCAAAATCATGATTGTCCTCTGACTTGGTCAAGGTTGGTATACAATATGTCTCAAGATTATAGAGCTTCACAAAGCTTTTATGCCACAAATTCTAGCTGAAACACTACCTTTTCATCAAAAAGTTGCTCTCGTTATTTTCAAAAGTTGCTTGAGACTTTAATGCACTCTACCATCAGAAGACAATGATTTAAAGTCATGGCATGTCAATGTTTTCTTCCTCTTCCTAGTCCTTGACACTGAACTGTTTCAAACATAAAGTGTCATTCTACCAGATAATGGAGTATTCATCAAATATTTACTCTATGCAAGTCCCTGATTTGAGCAAACGGTAGAGACTGCAAAGCTTCCTTTGTGCATATTATTCTATTCAATATTGTATACACACTACACCCAGGCATAAGGAAAAAACAAAACAGACCATTTATAAATCTGTTCTATGGATGTAGTTTATTCAGAAAATCAAAGTGGTTCTCAACACTATTCATGTATTTACAATTATACTTTTGCCCAATAGTAAATGTCATAGCTTTTTCTACATTACAAATCTGTACCTTTCTTATTATACACAAATCCCCTTGTTTACTTCTAATTCCTGCTCATTAAAAGGAATTTTCACAGCTGGGACATAGTGGCACATGCCTTTAATCCCAGCAGAAGCAGGCGGATCTGAGTTCAAGGCCAGCCTGTTCTACATAATGAGTTCCAGTACAGCCAGAACAACATGGTGAGAGTTTGTCTTGAAAAAAATCAAAACAAAAGCTGGGTGGTGGTGGCACTCACCTTTAATCCCAGTGCTCGGGAGACAGAGGCAGGTGGATTTCAGTGAGTTTGAGGCCAGCCTGGTTCCAGGACAGTCAGAGTTACAACAGAAAAACCCTGTCTCGAGAAACAGAAAAAACAAAAAACAAAAAAAAGAATTTTTACATTTCTCTGGTATAGTCTTTCTACTTAACAAAACCCAAATGATCAAAGGAAGAATCAAATTAGAGGCACTAAACTGTCTTTTTCACCGTTTCCCTCTCTCCCTCATTAACATTTCTCAATGAGAAAAGCAACACTGATGTTCCCATTACAGATAATTCATGAAGTTACTAATTAAGCCCACATCAGACAGACTCCATCAACTGTGCACACAGCCATTCATCTCACCCTTTATGTAAAGTCTCAAGTGACATTCAACCTACATTATTGTGTTCCACTCAAGCCCATCAGCATTTTTAAGAGGAAAAAATAAAAATAAATGTTTACTTAACATAAAATGAAAACCAAATCCATCTGCCTCACAAAAACTGCAAAATAATGGTTCACTTAAGTTTCTTATCAGGAAACAGTATTATTTTATCAGTCTTGTATTCCAAAAAAAGCAACAACAACCAAAAAAAAAAAAAAAACCTAATTAGAAATATTCACTAAAAACTTGAAGGGAGGTCACATGTGGAAACTCACATCTATAAACTCAGTGCTGGGGAAGTGGTGGAGTCATGAGGACCCTGACTTCAAGGCCTGCCTTGATGCATGAAAGTCTGTATTAAAAGAAGATAAAGTAGCTAAGCAGTAGTAGTGCACTCCTTTATTCCCAGCACTCAGGAGGCAGAGGCAGGTGGATCTCTGTGTTTGAGTTCAGGCTGGTCTAAAGAGCAAGATCCAGGACAGCAAGGGCTGTTACACAGAGAAATCCTGTCTCAAAACAAACAAACAAATTTAAAAAAAAAAAGAGGAAGAAAATAACATAAATACTATACACTAACCCACTGCCGTAACCAGACCTCCTACAATAAGCTGGGGTGATTTCTATTTCTAAAAACGCTAAAAAATTCACTTAAATGAAAAAAGGTGTCATTGATAAAATATAAACATATCCTATAAACTATTACAGGAATGAAGAAGAAAAAAGACAAACACGAGAAAGATGGCTCAGCAGGTAAAAGTATCTGCTGCCAAGCCTGACAACTGTGAGTTCAGTTCCCAGACCCTACTGGGTAGAAGGAGAGAGCCACTCCCACAAAATGTCCTTGAACAAAATGTCCTGCATATGCACACTGTGACTCATAACACACACACACACACACACACACACACACACACTCACAGTAATTCTTATAGTAGTTTTGTTTTTTTAAATTATTTTTATTTTATGTGCATCAATATGTTTTGCCTGTATGTGTGTCCGTATATGGGTGCCAGATCTCCTAGAACTGATTACAAACCAGTAAGCTGCCACTTGAGTGCGGAAATCAAACCCAGGTCTTCTGGAAGATCGAGCAGCCATTGCTCTTAACCACTGAGCCATCTCCAGCCCTCTTTGTTTTTTTTTTTTTTTTTTTGTTTGTTTGTTTTTTGAGACAGGGTCTCACCATATAACTGTGGCTAGCTTGAACTCAGAGAGCCACATGCCTCAATATCCCAAGTACTAGGATTAAAGGTATGTGCCACCATGCCTGGCGTAAAAATAAATTTTTAAAAATTTATTTTAAAAGAGAATTTTAATAGGAATTTAATTACAAGCAGGGTGAAGCTGAAGAACATTCCTTAACACAAAATGTAATGCTTATTTCTCTTACTGCCTAAGAAATAGGGACCTGTTTGGTTGCACAGGCTTGAAACCCTAGCTACTCCAGAGGACTGAGGAAAAGGACCAAGAAAGAGTTCAAGGCCAGCCTGGGAAACTTGGTGAGACCTTGTCCTAAAACAAGTAAAGGGAGGGCTTGAGATATTAACTCAATGGTAGCTTTGCCTACCACATGGGCAAAGTCCTGGGTTCCCTCATTATCACTAAAAAAGAAATAGGGGCTTAACAAATAAATAATCCTTTACCACATAAATCGCTCCCAGTGAAATATCCTTGAAGAAAGCCTCTCATGCAGCTTTAAATGACTCCATGTCCATAAACAGCATTGATTCTTCATCAGCTAGCTAACAAATTTGTCAAATGGTTATAAATTTCAAGTTGTCACTACTAGCCTGTTATCCTTCTACTCCTTGGTCCCTGACAGTCTCTTGTTCAGATGGCAGACAGAATAAGGCAAATAGCTAATGAAAAGCAGAGTTTCTCCATGGTGCACACCAACTTAGCACAGAGAAACACCAAGCCATGTGACTACAGTGTGGGGGCAGGAGACTGGGGGAGAAGAATGTATCCCATACACGAAAAATGCAAAGCACAAAGAAACTGGGAAAAGCCTATAGTAAATTATCTGTACAAAATAAACTAGCAAAATTTTAACATATATCCAAATAAGGTTGGGTCCAAAAATAAGACTACTCAGAGCAGACTACTAGTTAACCTACATTATCACCAAATATCACACATTCCCCTATTCTCTACAAGAATTTGCTTCCCAACCTCACAGAAAACAAAACGTAAAAGAACAAAGAGAAACTGGCAACAGTTCCTAACCTGGAAATTCTTTTGCTGAAGAATAGCAATATTATGTGTATCAAACCAATTGACCTTACAAAATTGAAGGCATACCATTAAAACTGAACTGCTTTGAAAACTGGGTTTGGAGTGGTGGTGTACACTTTTAATCCCAGTATTCTAGAGGCAGAGGCAAGTGGGTCGATTCCTGTGAATTCGAGGCAGCCTAGTCTATATAGCCAGTTGTAGATAAGTCAGGACTCTACAGAGACACCCTCTCTCTCAAAAACAAAACAAACAAAACTGGGGAAAAGTTAAATTAGTCAACTCCATTTTCTTAGAGATGAACATATCTGCCACAAATTAGTGAACAGACAGACCACAAACACATACCAAAAGAAGCACACTCTAACCAATCCTCCAATTTCAGTATAACCACTAGACTAGACTGTTCAACATTTGCTCTTAGAACCATGTGTTCTGAGTGTAAGGAAAAAAAAATCAAAATGGTACCCAGAAACTGTTAAGAAAATTAGCTTTTTTCTTGAAAAATAAATAATAAATAGGTACAAAGTCCTTGATTTGATATCACACAGAACAATCACAAAATTTTGTATTTAAGTTTAAAGCCATTAAATGCTTTAAACCATGTAATGAAATATATTCACATCATAACTTTCTCACTTTTTAAAAGGAACACAAGTTTCTATGAAATTCAAGCTCTGTATACAAGTTAGAAAACCTCTGAGCTTGGAAGTACACCTTTAACAGCTTTTGGAAGACTGAGGCAACTGAAAGTTCAAGGCCAGCCTGGACCAGACCAGACTGAATAGAGAAACCTTATCTAAATGGGGGGAGGGGGAACCCAACTATATATCCTTTTGCCTAGAGAAAAAACATTCATCCTTCTAGCCTATGAAATACAAGTTTTTGTTTGCGTGGGGGTGGGGGGAGGTTTGCTGGTGGTGTTTTTGAGCCAGGGTCTTGCTATGTATGTAACCTGCTGGCCTGAAACACACTGAGATCCACCTACCACAGCTTCCTAAAATAAATAAATATAGTTTTTGTGTGTGTGTGTGTGTGTGTGTGTGTGTGTGTGTGTGTGTGTGTGTGTTTTCCAGACAGAATCTCTATAGCTCCGGCTGTCCTAGGACTTACTATGTAGACCAGGCTGGTCTCAAACTCACAAATATTTACCTGCCTCTGCCTCTGCCTCCCAAATCCTGAGATTAAAGGTGTGTGTTACTATGTCTGAAGACTCAAGTTTTAAAAAGAGCAGAACTGTCTGCCTGCACACCAGTCTAGTAAGCTAAGTCTGACTCTCAAAATCCACATAAAGATGGTAGGAGAAAACCAGCTACCACAAGTTATCCTCTGACCCCCTTACCCAAGACATGGCATACTTGCAAACACATGTAAATACACACAAAATGAAAAAATTTTAAAAGCCTGGAAATGGCTGGCATATGCATGTGTCAACACCTGGAGAGTAGAGACATGAGATCAAGAGTTCAAAGTCAAGCCGGGCATGGTGGTGCATGCCTTTGAGTTTCAGGCCAGCTAGGCCTACAGAGCAAGTTTCAGGACAGCCACGGCTACACAGAGAACCCTGTCTTTAAAAAGGGAGGAAAGGAGGAAGAGAAAGATGGAGGGAGGGGAGAAAAAGGAGAATAAAAAAGAGTTCAAAGCATCATTGGCTACATACAAAGTCAGACTTAGGCTATATAAATGAGACAGTCTAAAAAGAAAGGGAAAGAAGAGCTGGAGAGATGACCCAGTGGTTAAGAGTACTTGTTGCTCTTTCAGAGGATGCTAGTTCAAATTCTAGCAACCATGTCAAGCAGCTCATAACTGCCTGTTACTTCAGCTTCAGTGTATGCAATGCCCTCTTCTGGCCCCTGTTAACACTGACAGACACACAGAGACACATACACATGAATACATCTTTCAAAGGGAGAGAGAAAAGGAAAGAAAAAAGGAGAAAAGAAAACCTCTAGTTTAAGGAGTTCGAACAGCCAGCTTTAGGACAAAGACAAAAGTACAATTTTAGATAAAGGTAAAGATCTCATCAAGAAAACAACCTTTAAGGCTATAGGGATATAGCTCAGTAGTAAAGCACTTGCCTAATGTGTGAGCTTACCTAGATTCAAATCCTAGTCACAAATCAAACAAAAAACTTGCCTTGAGCACATAATCAGATAAAGATTCTTTCATATACATTACAACTCTGCTTGACTACTCATTCCCAACTCTTGAGTTACCACTTAGTAAAGTAGGATGAAACCCTTAGTAACCCGCTAAAAATACAATATATTCAATTGTATTTTTGTTCTCTGTGAACACAAGAGACTTTCTATCAACAGACTTAAACATGAAACAAACAATGAGAATGGATCCAGAAACTATAGTATCAAGAATTTCACACGAACAATACATTAAAAAAAAAAAATTCTATGGGGGACTCGTAGGATCACTCAACAGGTGCTTGCTATTAAGTCTGACTATTTCAGTAAAATTTCAGGGAACTACATGAAAAGAGATAACTAACTCCTGTATATTGATTGTCCTCTCTGGCCTCAACATCATGACATGTCAGAAGCATGTCCACGTAAATATACATACACACACACACAAAACAGTTCCATGGGGAAGAACACTGTGTTTAGTAAAACATTTCAAATGCATGAATTGGGCTTAATGAAAGAATCTTACCCCACATCACAGGCACAGGAAAATGCAAATCAAAATACACCCAAAAGGGGAAACAAAAGGAACACTCGGGTAGTTATCGTTTACCTGTGACACTGCTAGGCATTTAGTCTGTGCTGCTTATTTTACTTGATTAAACTGCATTACTTACCCATGAGATAAGAACAGTTACTGTATGAAGAAGGGTAAAGAATATAATTAAAATAAATTGTTCTGGCTAGTTTTATGTCAGCTTGACACAAGCTAAAGTCGTCTGAGAGGAGGGAGCATCAATTAAGAAAATGATTCCTGCTAAGAGTTGGCGGTGCACCCCTTTAATCCCAGCAATCGGGAGGCAGAGGCAGGCGGACCTCTGTGACTTCTAGGCCAGCCTGGTCTACAGAGTGAGTTCCAGGACAGCCAGAGTTACAACAGAGAAACCCTGTCTCAAAAAACCAAAAACCAAAAGCCAAAAGAAAAAAAAAACAACTCTCAATTGTAGAAAGTCTCAGATTTTTATCAAACTTTTCTTGCTTCTATTTTACTTGACTAGGCTGTTTCAGTGTGCCAAAACATATCAGACAAAAATGTGCAGGTAAATCAACAGCAATCAACTTTGGGATCTGTCAGAAATTCAACTCAGAAAGTCAGGCATGGTGGCTCATGGTTAAAATTTCAACTTGGGAGGATAAGGTAGGAGATTCAAACAAGCCTAAAGCCAATCTAGGTGACATAATGAATTCCAGACCAACCTCAACTAGATTTTGTTTAAAAAAAAAAATGATGAGCTGGGCATAAGTAATGGCACAACTGTAACCTTAATGTTTGTTTGTTTTGAAAGCTAAGAGGCAGGAGGATAGCCAGTCACAGTGGCACATACCTTTAATTCTAGCTCTTGATAGACAGAGGAAGGTGGGTGTCTGTGAGTTTAAGGCCCTCCTGGTCTATATGAGAGTTCCTAGAAACCTTGCCAAAAAAAAAAAAAAAAAGCAGGAGGATAAGGAATTAAAGATCATCATCCTCAGCTATCTACAGTGTTGTTTGAGGCCAGACCTGAGACACACAAAATCCTGCCTCAAGAAACAAATTGGGTGGTGGTGCACGCCTTTAATCCCAGCACTTGGGAGGCAGCAGCAGGCAGATCTCTGTGAGCTAGAGGCCAACCTGGTCTACAGAGTTCCAGGACAGCCAGAGTTACAACAGAGAGACCCTGTCTCGAAAAACAAAACAAAATCTAGAATAGGTGAATTTATCAACAGAACTTAAGGCTACTGGGGGGGGGGGTTATTGCTCAATGATTACAGAGTTTGTTTGAAGTGATGAAAAGATTTCACAACTGAATATAATCAATGTTACGAAGTTATACACTTAAGAATGGTTAAAATAGCTGGGTAGTGGTAGCTCACACTTTTAATCCCAGCATTCGGGAGGCAGAGACAGGTGGATCTCTGAGAGTTGGAGGCCAGCCTGGTCTATAGAGTAAGTTCCAAGACAATAGGAGTTGCAGCAGAGAAACCCTGTCTCAAAAAACAAAAAATCAAAATTAAAAATAAATAAATAATGGTAAAATGACCTAAATCTAAGCCCTAAAACTAAAAACTTCACAAGAAAATACAGAGGGAAGCTTTATGCCATTGTATTTGATAATAATGGATATGACAGCAGACCAGACACCAGAAGAGAAAACAAACAGACAAATCAGATGAGATCAAACTTAAAAACTTAAAAACCTTTGTGATTCAAAGATCCCAATCAGCCAGGCATGATGCACATGCCTACAATCGAGCATTCACAGGAGGCAAAGGTAGGATGACTGCTCCATGTTTGAGGCCAGCCCTTAATGGTCTATATAGTGAGGACTGTATCTTTAACAAAAAAAAGTAAGCCGGCTAATTAACAAAGTGAAAGGCAGGATACAGCATGGAAGAAAATATCTGCAATCATCATAAGGAGTTAGGAATTTGAAAATTCAAGTAGTTCTTTTTGCCCCTAGGTATGAGAAACAGAATCCAGGCAAGGGAAGCACCAATAAGTTACAACCCAACCCACAGCCCAAATATGATTTAAAAGTATAAAGAGTGAATAAGCATGGTGGCAAGAGCCTATAATCCCAGCTCTCAGAACTGACACAGGAGGATCAGACTCAGCTACACTGCAAAACTTCTGTCTCAACAATCCGGGGAAGTAGAACTAGGTCAGTTGGTAGTGTTTGTCTAGCATGCATGAAACCTTGGGTTCAATCTCCAGCACCTACCCACACAAATATGTATGTATATATGTATGGTAAGGTACACATCTGTGTCTCAGCACTTGGAAGGTGAAGACAAGTACAAGGTGAAGTTCAGGTTATTCCCAGCTCTATCAAAAATTGAAGGCCAGCCTGGGATACAAAAGACTCTGTCTTGAAATCAAAACAAAACCAAACGGGAAGGTAGAGGCAGACTACAACAGAGGCCAGTCTAGGCTATATAGCAACATCAAAAACAAACAAAAATAGAGGCTGAAGAGGTGCTGGTTAAAAGCACATGCTGCTCTTCCAGAGGACCTATGTTCAGTTCCTAGTACCCACGTGGCAGCTTACAACCATCTGTAACTTCAATTCCTGAGGATCTGATTCCCTCTTCTGACTTCTGAGGATATCAGGCACAGATGTGGTACACATACATGCATGCAAGCAAAACACATATAAACATATAAAATCAAATAAGTTTAAATTAAAAAACAAAAACCCACCAGGCAGTAGTGACACACACACCTTTAATCCCAACACTCAGGAGGCAGAGACAGGCAGATCTCTGAGAGTTCAAGGCCAGCTCTAAAAAGCCAGTTCCAGAACAGCCAGAGTTAGAAAAGAGAAACCCTATCTTAAAAAAAAAAAAAAAAGGAGGGAGGGAGGAACAAAGCAAATAAAATTTTAAAAAAGGTAAAAAAAAAAAAACCCTGAACCTCAAAACATCTCTGAACCTATAACTCAAGCATTTAGGATAAGAGTTAGTAAACCTATAAGCAAAAGAAATGAAAGCAAAACTTGAACCAGCCAGGTACACATTTCTGTAGTACCAGTACTCTATTTGGAAGGCAGGCCAGCCTAGTCTACACAGCAAGTTTGAGGCTGTCCAGGGCTACAGATAAAGGCTGTCAAAACAACAACAAACCAGTAATGCTAAATTAAAACCACACTAGTATACTTTAAATAGATAAATTATATGGTATGTGAATTGTATTAAAGTACTTTTTTAAGAAGGCAGATGAAAAGAACTTAATCAAATTCTATTACTCACTGGTTTTAAAAGTGCAGAGCTATTTGTTGAAGACCCAAATCCCTGAGCAGAGGAGCCTATGCTTCCTCCAAGTGACAGCTGCTTTTTCCCAAGGCACCCCACACTGCTATCATCTAACAGCCTACTTCCTTATTAGCTCCAGTCTCCCAGTAAAACAGAGTTAAAGAAGCTACAGTACAATAAGAAGAGAGGGCACCAAATTTAGTACCCACATTCTACATTTGGCAACAGAGCCCAAATCTTCATTTTTAAAAAAAAAAATCATACAATGGACATATATACAATAAATGTTAGGCCTCAATTTCCTGCCTTACTCTTCTGACCCACTTGCTTAAAAGGATTTCTTTCTCATATGAGTAGAAACAATTAAATACAGAGCATTATTTCAAATGTGGCTGGGGGCTAGAGAGATGGCTAAGAGGACCTAGGTTTGAGTCACGGCTCCTACATGGTGGTTCACAAGAGTCTGTAACTCCAACTCCTAGGGATCCAGCACCCTCTTCTGTACACATGTATACACATAAACAAGCTGGCAAAACATTATATACTTAAGGATAAAATACAGTTGGTAAAATAAAACAAGCCTAACACCTACTATTAAAGCTTAAAAATAGTCACATGTCATAACACATTCCTGTTAATTCTAGCACTCAGGAGATAAGAGGCAGGAGGTCAGGAATTCATGATGGGTGGTGGGAGGGGGCACACACATCACCAAACTGATTAGGATAAAACTGGTTTGGTAAATAATAAATGCTTCTCCATCATGTGCAAGACAGGCATGGTGACACATACCAGTAATCCCAGCACTTGGGAAGCTGAGGCAGGAGAATTGCAGTGAATTTCAAGGCCAGTCTAAGCTACAGAAAATGAGGATCCTGGTCCAAGAAAAAAGAAAAGGATGTGGGGCTAGGAAGATAACTCAGTGGTACAGAGCATGCCTATCACCTGTGGGAGGGAGGCCATGAGCAACACCACAAAACAACAACAAAAGCTGGAGATGATAAAGGCAAATTTTGGAAAGATGTGGTGGTGCACACCATAATCCCAGCATTTGAGAGGAGAGGGCAGTCAGGACTTCGTAAGAAGACCCTGTTTGTTTGTTTTGGGGGGGTAATAAAATTGTCCCCCTCAAAAAAATTAACAGTTTCTGAAAGGTAAGATTTCTTCCCATTTCACTTACCTGTACTTTTATAATGAACCTATGACTTCTGTAATAAATGTATGTAGATATCTTTAGAGAAATATATCATTCTGGCTCCAGTTTTCACTATCTGCCCATCACCTCACAGGTACATTCACAGGGAAGAGGAATAGCACCATGTGAGATGGGCACCAATTCCTAGAGGATGTGAAAATTAAACTAAGGATCATATTGAAAGAATATCTTGACCAACTAGTAACTAACTGCAAAAAAGATTTTAATAATGTAGACTTTCTCACTTCAATCCCTGAGTCCTTCACATTCCATTACAACTTAAAGGACAAATATGAATCACTGCTCATGATAGTGTTGTTGTTTAATTTTTTTTTTTTAAAGGCAAACCAAGCAAACCTCTGCTAGAATGTTTTAAGAGTACTTGCTATAATAACTGGGGACATAAGTCGCTTTACAGTTTGAAGACATCAGGAAAGAGAAGATGCTGAAAAGACGTTTCAACTATTTGGAACAGCCCCTTCTGCTCATGGATCCCTAGGAAAAGAAAACCCAAAGGGTAAGAATAAATGAGAAAGTGGAGGCCTATGCCCTGGAGCCAAGAGTCATTTTTAAGAGAAACAGGTGGTGGTGAAGAAGGAACCACTTGAGGAATCATAAGCTTGACGTCTCAACAGCTGAAAGTTCCAGCTTTTGCTTTACCACAAGCACTGCTTCACTCTTTCCTAGGTCACGATCAGAAGCCACCTTCTCAGTCAATAAAGCTGGAATATAAAAACTACTGAGAGAAAAATCAGTGTAGCTGCAGTCTGTCCATTCTAACCTACATGATTTTTCCAAGTACACTTGCTAATCCCAAAACCTAACGGAAGACACCTTCAGTCTCACTCAGGATTTAAAAGAGAAACGGAAACTGTGGAAAAGGTGAAAAGAAGCTCTTCAATTCAGAGAATCGAAGACAGAGAGACCTTTTAAAGGTGAAGTTCTTGTAAAGTGTGCAAAGGGTATCTGTAACCTCTAACACTGCAGACATTATGAACAGACTCCATGCTCTCTAAAACTGTCCAACAGCCTTTATACAGCATTAATTCTGAGAACCAGATTCCGTTTTTGCTGAAACAAGCTCCGACTAAAATCTCACGCTTTTACCCGGCAGTCTCTTAAACCAGTGAGAAGCTCCTTAAGAGTATATGCAATGATCTGAGAGAATTAAGACATCCTGCCTGAACAACCGCAACCAAGACACCACCGACTTTAAACCCAAAGCCTGGTACCTAATGAAGAAAGCATATTCTAGAGCTGTCCCCGCGCTCCTGGGTGCGAGTCCTGCTACTAGGCCTTGACAGGGTGAGCACCTGATTGGAGGGGGAGGGGGGCAAGACGGACTCAGGGTGAGAACTGGGGGAGCTCTGGAGGGTCGAAAGAAGCACTGCCTTCCAGGGGCGGGAATCTGGGGCACCCTCAGGGGTGGGCACCGAGAACACGTGGGGCGACAGGGTCAGGGAAGAGGCAGACAGACGGGATCCCGCACAGCGGACCCAAGAAGACTCGGGTGCCGTGCAGGAACCAAGCCCTCGGGGCCTGGAGAGTGAAGGCAAAGGGCAAGGGAGCCGGGGCAGGGCCACGAGGAGGGCGGGTCTCCCTGGGAGCAGGGGCACGCGCCCGGCGGACGCGAAGGGGCCCCGAGTTCCGAGCAGTCCGCGGCCTTGTCCCCGGGGTGCGGGGAACTGGGAGCGACCGCACCCGGAGGGCCCTGTGACCCGCAGCCGCCCGAACCGGACCCGCCCCGCGGCGCCTCCCTCCAGCCTCTCTTCCCTCCCTCCATCCCGCGGCCCGTTATCCTGCGGCCGCCGCACTCACCAGCGGCTGCACCTGAGCCTGCCGCTGCCTCAGCTGCTGCCTGCGCCTCCGCAGCTGCCGCCGCCTCGCTGCTGAGGCCGAGTCCCGGGGGAGCCTCTGCGTCCCTCCGCCGCCGCCTCTGCCACTGCCGCCGCCGCCAGAGCAGAACACCCCAAAATGGCGGCACTTCCGGCACCTACCACCGGCGGGGAGGGCCGCGGAGGAGGGGGCGGGCGGCTAAGGGGAACGTACCACCGCGGCGCCGCCCGCCAGCGCGGATCCGAGCGGAGCGCCGCGCAAGGGCAGGCCGAGTGCGGGCGCTGCAGCGCCCCCTCCGGCCGGGGAGAGGAGGAGCAGCCGCTCTGAAACCCTGGGGGCCGCGGGCGGAGCCCTCAGCCCTGGGAGCTGCAGGGCCGCGTCTCTTTGTCTCAGAGCTCTACTGGAGAGAAGACCCCGGCCTGGGAATCTGAAGTTCTTGGCTCTGCGCACCGCACACCCTGGACCTCTGGTGGACAAGCACCGCCGCTTGACACTGAAAGTACACATCATAAATATCTGATGAATGAATGAATGAGCTGAATGGTGCTTGGCTAGCACTGGACACGGGGCACACCCTCCTTTTTGCACACCATCACACAGACAACAACATCCAGACCTTCCTTCTTTGCTGGTATGTGGAATGTGTGTTGCCAGCTTGAGTTAAGGAAGTGCCTTCTACAGAGATGATCAGCGGTGTGCATGCGCAATCTGGCAGAAAAAAAAAAATCCCTGCGGCACCAGGAAGCTCTTAAGGATTCTTTTAAGAGACTACCCAGCCCAAACCTACTCTTCCTAGGAAAAAAAAAAAAAAAAACTAACAGTAAAAAAAATAAAAAAAATTAAGATTCCACACCCCATTCTAGGATTCAGAATTCCTACCCTGGGCCTAGATGGATTCACACATTACAGTTTGTTGTTTATTCCACAAAGTCTAGACAATAAAATGTGATACAATGAAATGCAGATTGAGAAATAAAACTTACTTCTGGGTGTTTGGGATTCCCATCAATTTACAAATTACTCATGGGTTGGCAATGATTTCTCTTTATCACTTGGCTTCCTAAAACAATTTGTACACCACAAATGCCGATTATACCTACATTAACACACACACACACACACATACACATGTACACACACACACACACGTACACACATAGGCAGGCCCCTAAGTAGAAGCCAAAGGTTTTCCCATGTGTTGGAGGCACAATCTTGTAGAGCAAAGCAATTACCCCTTGTAACTGAAAGCTCCTGTACTCTTGCCCTGAAAGCTGTTCTCTAGCCCTAGGTTGGAGTGCTTCTTGTAACTGAATTCTGAAGCCTGTCCTTCTGCCCCAATTGCTACTGAGACAGATTCCTAACTTGTAACAGATTCCCACTGTGGCTGTCTTAGCTTAGAGAACAGGAGCTGCTAGCATCTCACAAGCCATCCCACCAACTATTAACTGCCAACTGGCCACAGCTTCCTTTATATCCTAAGCTGTTCCCAGATGTCCAAGCAGCATGTAACCATAAGGAAGGCTGCACAGGACAGGAAACTTCTTGGCAATGTCCTGCTACACTTCCCCCCTTACCTAAGCCATAAGTTGTGGGATATTGATTACTCTTTCTCTGAGGTCATCTGCTAAGCTATCTCTTTGTATTTCCCCTTGAAGGGGTTGGCTTTGAAGGAACAAGCTACTATGTCCATTTGGTAATATAGCCACAGGCTGAGAAGTTAACCTGGCCTGACCAGTACTTCGTGATTTTGATTTGTCTTTGCAAACAGAATTTGGCTGTTTCAAAGTGCATTTAGCTGGAGGAGATAAGTGGCTATTAATCAAGCTACCATCAACTTCAGCTTTCTTCTTCCTTGCCCTCATTAGAAACTTTATGATAAATCTGTATACCATAACTATATCTTCTCAGTGATTTTCTTCACCTTTTTACTCTTGAATACATACCCATATTTTCCAGTTCTGTATCTGTCCACATTCGAAGCCATTCTTCTTCTCTTGATCAACGATTTTGTCTGATATTAATATTAGCCATTTCTTGTAATACAGCTTCAGCAGTACTATTTACTGTTGATCAAATAACAAACTGATTCATGCTTTCAATCTGTTTTTCCTGGACCGACAACTTTTTCTGACTTCCTTGTCACCATTTATACATGAAAGTTCACCATCTTCTTTCTGTATTTTTTCAAGAGCAATTTGTAACACTCAACAGGGTAAGATTCCTTTCATTTCATCAAACGTTTTTTTCTAAAGTATCATTGTCAGAACCAGCCAATAAAATATCATAATATGGTAAATAATAGATTGGGGAAATTGTTTCTTAATTAGTTCTAATGATTGTTGCACAAATTATTGATGTAAAATTGGACTAGTTAACATTCCCTGGGGAAGGGCTTTTCACTGTTGTTGGCAATAAATCTCTTCCCCATAAATTTATAGCTATGTCAACCATAAAAGGCCTTAACTTTCCTTTTTGGCCTTCTGGTCCCAAACATTTAACCCAATTCACACTTTGTTTTACATGGGATAATTTCCCAATCCTATAAATTCTGTAGATACTTCCTGAAGGGGCCAATTTGGATTCTATAACTCTTGGGAGGTTATTGTTACATCTGCACTTGTGTCCACCAACCCTTCTATTTCAATGCCATTTGTTTGCATTTTTAATTTTGGACTTTTATCATTAATGACAGCCTGCCAGAACACTTATTTCCCAGTACTTCCAAACCCATCTACTCTTTCTACTGGGATGACTTTTCTTTTGATACAGGGAAACAGTAACAGCTGTACAATCCTATACTCTGTGTTAAACTTCAAGTCTCTTGTTACATAGGCCATGGTTTTAATTTCTCCTTTAAAATCTTCATCTATAATTCCAGGATGCACAGTGATCCCTTTAATGTCAAACTGCTCCTACCTAGGATCATTCTTAGAATTCCCCTGTGTATCTCTCTTGGATCTACATTCATTCACCCAGTGTCAACACTTTCTACACTGTCTGCATACCCCCAGAAATCTGCTCCTTTTTTCTGACCGATAATTGAAGAAAACATTGTCTTTAGAAGCAGATTGGTCACAAGTAGCCTTGTCTTCCACATTTAAAGCATTTTGGTATTTCAACTCTCTAACTATAGCTTGTACTATTACAGTAGCAGTGTAAGTATTGGAACCAAATGTCTGCAGTAGCTCTGATCCATTAATCCAATGGTGCAGAATTTGCTTTGAATAGTCTTAAAACTTTCCTTCATTCTGTGTTGATGTTTTCAAACATCAACATTTCAAACATGGTCTCAATCAGCATCTGTCTCATTGCAGGATTTGAGATGGCTCTATTTACTGCTGCAGATAATTTTTGCAAAAAGTCTGTGAAGGCTTCACTTGAACTTTGTATGGTTTTTGTGAATGAGTGGACCTTTCTCTTGGTTCCTCTACCTTTCCCCAAACTCATAAAGCTGCTAAATAACATCATTCTATGGTTACATTATCAAATTTAATCTGTTCTTGTAATTCCAGCATACCAATCCTCACCAAGGAGCTGATTTCAGGGTATATTTATTCCTCTAGCCCTATTCTGCTGCTCCATACTGGCTGCTTCTTCTCTCCACTAGGTTCAGCCATTGAAGCTCAGGACCTGCCTCTAGTATATCTGATATTAACCATTTCCAATCGAATGGAACCATCTGGTACTATAGTGTCAGTTATTCAGGACCTGCTTTACATAGGGCAAGTGCATGCCATGTGGCACTACATCTTCCTTCAATCTCCTTAAATCATTTATTTCTGTTGGATGCCATCCTGTTTCATTATAACCTCGGGGATTATCCTCATATGCTAGATCACTACTGGAAATGCTGAAGGTGATGTCATGACCTTAGGCTGTCTTTTCTGATTATTCTCCTGTATAGACTCTTCCCTTATTTTTCTACTGAGACCATCATCCTGTACAATCTCCTCCCTTTTATATACGTGGAGGAAAATCTTTTTTTTTTATCACTGGGAGCCAGCCCAGTTGTGTTCCCAGTTCCTCCATTTTCTTTTTTTTTTTAACCCTTTCTAATTCCCCCCAACATTTCTTTTAATAGCAGCACCAATTCCTTTTTTTTCTAGTTCCTCCTTTATTTCTTTTAATAGCACTGCCAATTTATTTTTTATTATTTCATTTTTTAAAGAAAAAGAAAAAAATTGAGTCCTTTTGTTCTCCCTTTTGCTCTGTTTTTCCTGTCTTGGCCCTTTCCAATTCCCCCTCAACTCTTCTAGTTGCATAGCCACTTCCTTAACTTTTTTTGAAACAAACTAGAAGCAAAAGAAGAAAAAGAAAAAGAAAATCACCACTGAAGCAAAGTGGTGTATATCCCAGTGGTAACAGCCACTATAAGTACTTTGCTGGCCTCTTGAACACAAACACCCATCCCTTCTTTCTCTTTTTTTCCCCTTTCTACTACATTTGAAATCAAATTTCCCATCCTTTTTATCCTCATTTTCCTGCCCCACGTTGGGTCCCACTTGAAACTGAAAGCTCTGTTCTCTTGCCCTGAAAGCTGTTCTCTTGCCCTACGTTGGAGTGCTACTTGTAAATGACTTCTGAAGCCTGTTCTCTTGCCCCAACTGCTACTGAGACAGATTCCTAACTTGTAACAGATTCCCACTGTGGCTGTCTTAGCTTAGAGAACAGGAGCTGCTAGCATCTCACAAGCCATCCCACCAAATGTAACATTCACCAGCTGTCAACTACCACCTGGCCACTGCCTCCTTTATATCCTAAGCTGTTCCCAGAAGTCCAAGCAGTATGTAACCATAAGGAAGGCTGCACAGGACAGAAAACTTCTTTGCAAAGTGTCCTGCTACCGGCCTTAAGTTGTACATTATAAAATTACCTAATTGAACTATATAACTTTGGAGGTTTTGAAATAGGGTTTCATGTGTCAAAGGATGGCCTTGAACTGTAGAATAAAATGACCTTGAACTGCTTGTCTCCACCTCCCAACTGATAAGATAACAGGCAGGTACCACTATGCCCGACTTTATGTAGGTAGCATTTAGAACTTTGTAAATGTTCAGCAAGCACTCTACTAAACTGAGCTGCATCCCAGAACTGTAGCATATAGTTTTATATACATTCATGATGTTGACAATGTGATCTTATTCTCTGTCTTGTTCTTTGGTTTGTTTTTTGAGACAAGGTCTCAGTAGCCCTGGCTACTGGAACCTGCTATATAGACCTGACTGGCCTTGAACTCACAGACTTATCTGCCTCTGTCTCCTCCTGAGTGCTAGAATTAAAGACCTATGCTATCACACACAGCTGTGAGCTTATATTTAATAGTTTTTTGTATTATTTGCTGAAAACATGCTATTTTATACACTATTGAAGTTTATAGAATATTATACCAAAAAAAACCACATTTAAGTTTCTGTTTATCACTTGCTTGCCAGAAATGTAAAACTCCTCTAAGCAGAGAATCTATGGATTGATCTGGAATCATCTGGTATACATGTGACTCACTTCCTTCAGGTCTTGATTTAAATGTCACCTTTTATTTGTTTAACTAGTTTGGTTTGAGGATATAGGGTTCTCACTATGTAGGCCACACTGGCCTTGAACTCAGCAAACGTTCTGTCTCAATCTAAATACAAATGAGCACCACTACGCTCTGAAAAATGTCTACCTTGTTAGTTCATCCTTATATGACTACCCTAGTTTATTTTATTATGTATGTGTATGGGTGTTTTGCAGTATATTTATTTGCTTTTCACATGCATGCAATACACAGAGTGGCCAGAAGAGAGCTTGGGATACCTGAAACCGGAGTTACAGACTTTTGTCAGAACTAGAGTTACAGACTGTTATGAGCCACCATGTGGATGCTGGGAATAAATAAATAAAGCTGGCTGGTGGTGGCACGTACCTTTAATCTCAGCACTTAGGAGGCAGAGGCAGGTAGATCTCTCCGAGTTCTAGGCCAGCCTGGTCTACAGAGTGGGTTCCAGGACAAACAACAGGCAAAGTTACAACATGAGAAACCCTGTCTTGAAAAAAAACAAACTGTATGTATATATGTGTATATATGTATGTCTATATATCTGAATATATATGTGTATATACACATATATCTGAAATAGTAGTTCAGTGGATAAAGTGCCTGTAGCAACTTAGATCCAATTCTGAGAATCCACTTTAAAGGCCAAGGAATCTCAGCACTGGGAATGTGAAAATAGGTAGATCTCTGGAGCTGGTTGACCAACCAGTCTAGCTAATCAGTGAGCTCCAGGTCCCAGGGAGAGACCCTGTCCCAATGAATAAGATGGATAGCTCTTGAGGAGTGACACCTGAGGTTGACCTGTGTTCTCTAAACACATGCACATGCATTTGAGAAGTAGAGCATTTGAGAGGTAGAGACAGAAGATTCAGGAGTTCATGAAAGCCCCTCCTAAAGAAAAAACAAGATGTTCAATCTTAACTTAATAATAATTAAGTTATTCTGATGAGAAAAGTTCAGGGGATGAAACTCAATAGAGTTTAGAGCGAAGTGCTTAACTAGCATGTACAAAGCACCAGGTTTGATCACTAGTGTTGTATCCCTGTTCTGCTAGTGCTTGTTTATAATCACAGTGCTAAGGAGACAGAGGCAGGAACATTGTACAAGGCCAGCAGAGTCTGCATAGCCAGACAGCTGTAGCAACATGTACAGATTCTATATAAGAAAAAAAAAGGGGGGGCCATCAGGATAGTTGCATCCAAGCCTGATGACTCAAGTTTGATCCCCAGAACCCAAATAGTTGAAGAAGGAGAGAGCTGACTCCTATAAATTGTCCTCCGACCTACATAGTCACCACACCATTAGACACACATCTGCATACATCACACACACATACACAGGCAGATAATTAAAAAAATCAACAGCTGGCCAGGTGTGATGGTGCACACCTTTGATCCCAGTGCTCAGGAGGCAGAGGCAGGCAAATCTCTGTGAGTTTGAGGCCAGCCGGGTCTACATATTGAAGTTCCAGAACAGCCAAGACTACGATAGAGAGACCCTATTTCAAAACAAAACAAAACAAACAAAAACATCTGGGAAATAAATACATTTATTTTTAATTTTTCCTATAAAGGATATAACAAAGAATACAGATGAATACACAATGAAAAGATGACTAGAGTAAGATTTTTGGAAAGAACTGTGGAACTTCCATGCTATCAGGCTATACTTCAGGGATCTCCACATGTTCAGGGCTCTGAGAGGTCTTAAATAATTAAACTTAAGAGGCTGATCAAGTTGTGAGAAGCATATGTTCCTAATGCATACAAATATAGTCCTATCAGAGGGAATAACCATTAACATTAAAAAATTCACCTTGAGCCAGTGAGATGGCTCAGCAGGTGAAAGCCTTTGCTTCCAACCTGATGCCACTTCTGAGCATGCGCTTATGTGGGCTGTGCACTCTGCCTAAACACCTGTACATACCTCACACAACAAACACATAGAAATTCACATCTAGTTATATGAAATTCTCCAAAATGCCCATTAATCAATAGTGCATTTGTGGTTGTCAACCAATGAGGAAGAAAAGATAAAGAGGTTCAAAAAAGAGATTACTGAAACAGGGGGAGTAGGAAAGACTATGACCCATTATTTTCATTTAGCTGGTGGTTTCACAGGTACATACACACATCAGAATTAACTGAAGCATACACATACACATTCATATATTTGTTATTATTTTTTGATAAAGCGTCTCTCCGTGTAATCCTGGCTGTCCTGGAACTCACTCTGTAGACCAGGCTGGCCTCAAACTCACAGGGATCCACCTCCTTCTGCCTCCCAAAGGGCTGGGATTAAAGGCATGCACCACCACAGCGTGACTGACTCCGTTCTTACTTTTCATGCTTTGGACTTGGTGAAGAAACTGGGTCAGTTGTACCTATAGAATGTCTATAGAGAAATATTTAATCTTTTAACCTGGCAGCATGACTACTCTAGGGTAGAAAGAATGTTACATGCCTTTAATTCCAATGTAGTAGATACCTTTAAACCCAATTCAGTAGAGAGAAACAGGGAGTAGAAGCAGAATGTAGAAGCAGAGACAGGAAGCAGAGCTCAGAAAGGTGGAAGCAGACAAGAAGCAGAGCAGAGGATTAGTTCAATCAGGCAGTCTGAGTGCAGTCAGCTCACAGACAGTTCAGTTCAGAAGGAGAAGCCGAGAAGAGCAGAGCCAGTCCAGAATAAGCAGAGATAAATTATTTACAATTTATAGTTTGGAGTTCACAATGCAGCTCAGAGTAAAAAGTGGTAGTTCAGAAGATATCTAGTTGTGGTTTCTTAATGATTCTCCCACCATTCTACCTGGAGAGAAGCCTTCTCCAAGCTGGCCCTGTCTTTGGTGGACCTCCGTGAACCATCACAAGGACACACAGGAAACTGGCAAACAAGTGTCAGAGGATGGTCTCCACCTTTAATGCGGGTACACTTATAGGGGTATAGGCAGGGGAGGAACCAGTGACCCCGAGAATGCCCATTGGTTAGGACATCCTATAATGGAAGTGGCCTTGCTTGCCTATGGAGTTTAAGCCTATGTTTCCAGTCTGAAGGGCAGACAAAGCACCTTGCTTCAGTGAAGCAGGCAGTGTTGATGTCTAATAATTATTTAGCTGGGTTTAGGCCAGGACTAAGGTGTGGAGCAGTGAACACCTGCCATCCTCATCCCCTTTGGATGACGAGAGGTTCAAGCCAGCTTCAATACACTATTAGCCCTTGGACAGCTCCATAGCTAGTCAGAGTAAACCCAGTCAGCAGTAAGTCTCAGAGGCTGAAACATTCTAGGTTTGAGATTAGATTGTACGGAGGCTGAAGCCTTCCAGGTCTAGGCTTAAGATTAGATAGTATGGAGGCTGAAACCCTCTAGGACCAGGGATTGAATTAGCAAAGAATAAACTGTCCTCAACCATGAACCCAAGAGAATAATTAAATAAAACCAATGCTTAATTTCTCTGCTTTTTTGTCCTGCTTTGAACAGGACATGGTCAATCCATGGTTAAGGTTGCCTCTCAGCTCCATCCCTTCATAGTCATTGTTTCTTCTACTCTTATCCATTGAAGAGTACTGACTAGATAAATTATTTTATTAAAGGTCACAAAATAGTGAGTTTTTAAATTTTTATTTATTTTTATTTTATATGCATGGGTGTTTTGCTTGCATGTATGCAGTGCCAACAGAGATCAGAAGGGTGTTAGATCTCCTAGAACTGAAGTTATGGATAGTTGTGATCTGACGTTTAGGTACAGGGATTAGGTACAGGGAACTGAACTCCAGGACTTCTGCACAAGCAAGTGTTCTTAAGTACTGGCAATTCTCCAGCCCCAAATACTTAGTTTTTTTTTAAGACTTGTTTTGCTTTGTGCATATGGGTGTCTTTCCTGCATGTATGTATACATGTGTAGCATGTGCATATGGTGCCCATGGATGCCAGAAGAGGACATTGGATCCCCTGGAACTGGAATTATAATGGTTGTAAACCACCATGTGGGTGCTGGGAATCAAACCTGCATCCTCTGGAAGAGCAGCCAGTGCTCTTCACTGCTGAGTCATCTCTCCATCCCCCAAATGCTAAGTTTGTAAACTGCTTCATTCTTTCTTCCTGTATTAACAGGACATCTCCTGTAAAGAACTTTTAATTCCTCATCACACAAAAGAGAAAATTATCCTGAAATACAATTCAAAGAAGAAAAACAGAGGATGGAAATCTTAATCTATTTTATTCACTGTATTTAACCCAAAATACTGGAAGAGTGTCTGAAACAGTCAGACTATGCAACTCATTTTTTTTCTTCTTCCCTTCCTTCTTTTTTCCTTGGGTTTTATGTAGTCCAGCCTGTCCTCAGACTCATTATACAGCCAAGGATGATCTTCAACTCCTGTTTTTCCTGCCTCTACCTCCCAAATGCTGGCATTACAGACATGAGCCATCATGTTCCGATCAGCCTTTTGAAAACTATATATATGCACTGAAATGGCATATTCGTGAATACCCTGATGAAAAAAGCAGGTTACCAAACAGTAAATAGAATATCAATTTTTAGAAAACACACACACACACACACACACATATATATGTATATATATACATATATATATATATATATATATATATATATATATATAGCATTATCATAAACCAACAAGTCTATTCATCATAGGTATATATCCCAAAGAAAAAATTGTTCACACAAAACTTGTACATAAATATTCCAGCAGTATTATCCAAAAACAGTTTCAAAATCAAACCAAAATAAAACATAAGATCAAAAAATTGAGGAAAATCAAAGTGCCCATCAGATGATAAATGAGGTATGTCCAGGTTGGGAGCCCCTGGCTTGGCCTGCCTGAAGTCATAGCTTCCCATCCTCAGCAATGAAAAAGAAACAGAAAAAAGAAGTGGAACACCCATGAAGTTGAATTTAATTTGGCAAATAAAAAGACAATGTTCAGAATGCAGAGGCAAGAGGATCTCTCTGAGTTCAAGGCCAATCCGGTCTACAAAGTGAGGTCTAGGTTAGCCTAGTGACCTAGTAAGACCCTGTCTCAGAAGAAGCAAATAGAAGAAAACAACGCTGATACATGCTGTAACAAAGCTTAAAAGCAATGGGCTGGAGGAATGACTCGGCAGTTAAGAGCCCTTGCTGCTTTGCAGAAAACTGGCATTTCGTTCTCAGCGTCCACATGGCAACTCACAATGTCAGTAAATCCTGTTCTAGGGGGCCCAACACCCTCTTTTGGCCTTCTTGAGCCACATAAGCCCTCTTTCTCTCTCAGAGAAAATACTGGATTATTTGCGGCAAGGAGGTCTGGCCTGAAACTCTCTATGTAGACCAGGCTAGCCTATAACTCAGAGATCCTGCCTTTGCCTCCTGAGTGCTTGGATAAAAAGTGTGCACCACCATGATGCCAGACTTAATTCTTATACTTTCCCGTTTTGAAATTTAATATTTATTAATTCTTTGAGAATCTCATACACGTATAAATGTACTTCGATAAAAATTCATCCCCCATTCCTTCTTCTAACTCCTCTCAGCCTGTGCTTTCCTTTATTTTCCAATTATTGTGAGTATTTATTTCTTTGATAAGGATAATATAAACCGCTTTTTTTTTTTAAAGGAGGGAAAAGTATCAGTTGCACGATTTCAAGAAACCATTCAAATTTAAAAGTAGGTGGCATTAAAAATATCCTCTTAGATCTGGAGAAATGGTTCAGCAGTTAAGAGCACTAGCTACTCTTCCAGAGGACCCTGGTTTGATTTCCAGCATTTACAGCAGAGGGTAACAACTGCCTGCAACTCCAGTTCCATGGGTTCCATCACCTTCTTTTGGCCTCCTTGGGCATTGTCCCTAGGTGATGCATGCACACACACACACACACACATTAAAGAAAAGAATATTCTCTTTTAGAGAGAAAGTCTATGTCACCCAGGTTGGTGGTATTTATGTTTTCATTTTATCCGTATGGGTAACTTGTTTGGCTACTGCCCTTGGAAGCCAGAAAAGGGCCTAGAGTTACATATGGTTGAGAGCCACCATGTGAGTGTTGGGAGTCAAACCCAGATCCTCTGAAAGAACAGCAAGTGATCTTAGTCACTGAGCCCATCTCTTTGGCCGGAAGACTGATTATCTTTCATTTCTGGACTCAAAGGTTCCTCTTGCCTCAGCTTCTTGAATATCTGGGACTACAGACATGTGTGTGCCTGGCTTATATTAGAGTTATTTATTTATTTATTTTATTGTGTGTTTTTTCGACACTGGGTCTCCCTATGTAGTTCTGGCTGTCCTAGAACTCACTATGTAGACCAGGCCAGCCTTGATCTCACAGAGGTCCGCTTGCCTCTGCTTTCCAAGTGCTGGGATTAAAAGCGTGTGCCACCACCGCCTGGCTAAAATTAGTTTTCTATTTATTTTTCATACTATATATTCTGGTTTGGTCGGGGAAGGGGGACTCAATGTCAAGAAGAGGAGGCGATTCTGAGTGGTGCGAATACCATTAATCTCAGCCCTGGGTAGGAAAAGACAGGAGGATATCTTTTTTGTGTTCTGGACCAACCAGGCCTACATAGTCAGTACAAGGCATTTAGAGCTACATAGTGTAGCCCTGTCTCAAAAAAAGCAAAAAGAAAGCTAAAGACTAGACCATAGGCCATCACGCAGATTTCCTGCTCCCCAGGAGCTGCAGGTCCTGTCAACCACCTCTCCTCCAGGGCCACCCCCGGCTTAGAGGAGCCTCTCTGCTCAGCTTCGTCCTTGGAGATGGGTCATGGTCCCTCCCTGAGGTCAGGGGTTGGAGAGAGGGCCCTCTCCCCAGGGTCACAGTTTCACCCTCTCTCGTTACCGTTCCAGTCCCCCACCCCCACCCCGCGTGGAGCCCCTCCTCCGGAGCCATGGTGCCGGAACCGGGAGCCCAGGGGCCTGTCCAGGACTACGAAGAGCCAGCTTCCGAGGGGCGGGAGGAGCCGGGCTGCCCGCAGCTCTCGCCCTCCGAGTCCTTCTCGCGGTGGCTGGCCGCGAGCCCGGATGCCAGCTCGCCGCTGCGCCTGGCGGGGTGGGGAGGGATGGCGGCGTCCGCGTGGCTGGAGGCCGGCCTGGCCCGGGTGCTCTTCTACCCGACGCTGCTCTACACGGTGTTCCGCGGGAGAGTCGGCGGCCCGGCGCACCGCGACTGGTACCACCGCATCGACCCCACGGTGCTGCTGGGCGCGCTGCCGCTGCGGAGCATGACGCGCCGGGTGAGCGAGGCCGCCGGGCCGGGCCGGGCCGGGAGTGGGCGCCGGGAGTGGGCGCCGGGAGTGGGCGCCGGGCCTCTCGCTGAGCCCCATTTTGCCTCGGCAGCTGGTAATGGACGAGAACGTGCGCGGGGTGATCACCATGAACGAGGAGTACGAGACTAGATTCCTGTGCAACAACGCGAAGGTGAGGACCGAGGCCCGCCAGCCTCGCCCGGTATTCGGGGCCCCCGGAAGCTGGAGAATCTGGGGAGGGGAGGGACGCTGCGGGTGACGGGTCGCCGAGACCTGATTGCCTTCTCAAGCATTGAGGAGTGTTAGGTTCTCGGCGTTGGTCCTCTGAAGTATTTAAGTGACGGCAGGTGGGAAGCACCTGAGGTTGATAAACCAGAAAGAAGTCGTGCGAGGCACTGGTGGCGGAGGCAGGATCTTTTTGAGCTCAGAAGTTCATAGTGTCCTGGGCACTATATAGAGAGCGCGCTAACCCGATGTAGGTGGCTCACTCCTGGAATCCTAGCACGCACAAGCAAGAGGAAGGATCGCTGGAAGTTCCTGGCCACTGTGGTCTATGTAGTGAATACTGTGCCAGCCAGGGCACAAGGAAGCCCTGCTTCAAAATCGGGTCGAGGGGTGCAGTACTTTTAGCATAAAATTGTATATGTTACTTTTCTTTTGTTTATTTTGAGACAGGGTCTTGAACTGATTCTCCTGCCTCCACTTCCCAAGTACTAAGATTACAAACGTGCTAATACACCCATCTTGTATTTGTGATTTTGGTCACTAACCTTAGAAACTAAAATTGTGATTTATAAGCCTTGCTGATTTCACTCATTCAACACTTATTTAGCATCAAGTATGAAGTAGGCAATGTTTTAGCTTTGGGGATGAAGGTCAACTATAAGAAAGCACCTCCTTAGGAGGGGGTGTGTCTTATACCTGTAATGTTAACACTCCAGGAGTGGAGGTGAGAGGATCAAGAACTTGAGGCCAGGCTCAGTGTGGGTGGCTGAACTGGTTCCTCTGGCTGGCTCTGCAAGAGCAGTAAGTGCTCTTAGCAGATTCAAGCATCTATTCTAAAGAATATTTGGGCATAATTCTGATAGCAGCATGGCTTCTCGATAGGTCAGCTGTTTTAAAGACATTTCTGTTGGAATTTGCTTGCTGCTTTGCTGCCTGGAAACCACCACCCCCCACTCAAGCTTCTTTGATTTTCCTTTTTATGCTGGTGGACCTGGTCCTAGGAATGGAAGAATGCAGGAGTTGAGCAGCTACGGCTCAGCACGGTCGACATGACTGGAGTCCCCACCTTGGCCAACCTCCACAGAGGAGTCCAGTTTGCTCTCAAGTACCAGTCACTGGGCCAGTGTGTCTATGTGCATTGTAAGGCTGGGCGATCCAGAAGTGCCACTATGGTGGCAGCCTATCTGATTCAGGTAGGAAAAATATCCCTGGAGCAGCCTTCTTACAAATTACCAAAAGTTCAGTGGCCTGGTTTACTGGCAGGCATCATTACCCATTTTTAGGTTGTCAGAAAGTAGTGTGGCATCATGCCAAACACTCAAGCTTTCTGCACAGGCCAGTTTCTGGTTCTGCACTTACTAGTCAGAATAGAATGTGGATTCTCTTCTCTGATGCTGTTTCCTTAGCTTAAATGTGACAGGTGAGAAGGTATATCAAAGTGCTTGCCTATAGCAGGCCTAGAGTTCAACACAGCAGAAGACTAGAAAGACACTTACTGTTTGAGATATTATCTTGTTGTGTTGCCCTGGCTGGCTTGGCCTATGTAGACAGACTGGTGGCTGGTAGCTATGTAAATGGGGGTTACAGCAATCCTCCTGTCTCTGCCTCCTGAGTTCTGGGATTATAAGCATATACCACCATACCTGGCCAAAACATTTGCTTTAAATCATGAGAGGGCTAGCTCAATTGATAGAGTACTTGCCTAGGATACATGAGGCCCTGGGTTCGATCCCAGGTACTGCATAAAATGGAGTGTGGTGACCTATATGTGTAATCCCAGCAATTGGGAGATAGGGGCAGGAGGATCAGAAGTTAAAAGACATTCTCAACTACAGAGCTATATAGTGAATTCAAGGTCCAAAATAGGTCAGAGAACTTAGTATTACAGACACCAGTGCTGATCACTTCTAGCTCTATGGCATTTCAGAGTAAAACTCTGAACATTAGTTTTTGTTTACTACATTTACTTATTTGTGTGTGCACAGCTGGGGACATTGCTTAGTAGAGTGCCTTTCTAGCATGTGTGAGACCTATGTATTGGCAAGCAGAATGCTTTAAAAATTTATAAAAGCAAATGCTTTGTGGTTCTTGATCATTCCCCAGTATCTTTCCTTTCTTAATTTGACTCATTTTTGCTATTAGTCTAGTTCTTGCAGAGTATTTCCAGTCAAGTGGGTAGTTTAAAGAAATATAGTAATCAGCCTAGCCCTATTAATGGACTATAAGTGACTGAACTATATAAAAGTTTAATTATAAAGATTCTGCTGGAAGCTGGGTATGGTGGTGTATTATTTTGGAAGTGGTGACAGAGGATCTCTCCAAGTTTAAGGCCAGCCTGTTCTACATAGCTTGAGTTCCAGGTCAACCCGAATGTATAGTGAGAACTTGTCTTAAAAAATACCATAAAGAAAAAAAATCTTCTGGAAGTAATCTCAGGAGGGTATATTGGCAAATGAAAACTGACTCAGGAGGCTACAGCTGTTTTAATCCTGTTGAGTTTTAAATCAAGTGTGGATCCTTAAAACACAAAGCAGGCTGGTGGCGCATGCCTTTAATCCTAGCACTTGGGAGGCAGAGGCAGGCAGATCTATGAGTTTGAGGACAGCCTGCTCTACAGAGTGAGTTCCAGTATAGCCAGGGCTACACAGAGAAACCCTGTCTCAGGAAAAAAGAAAACATAAAGGGAAACTTCCTAAATTTAAAAAGAACTAATTTTCCTAGCTATGATGACAAATTGAAGAAAAACATCTATAATATGCTCTTAGAAATTATTTTTTGTGTGTTTTGTGTCAAGGTCTCATGTAGTCCAGGCTGGCCTCAAAGCCAATTATGTCAATGAGGATAACCTTAAGCTTCAGATCCTCCTGCCTCCCCTCCCAAGCACAAAATGTATCAAGGCACCCAGTGTATGTGGTGCTGGGGCTTGAGCCCAGTGCTTCATGACAGCTTGGCAAGTACTTCACTTCACCGCAGCCCACTTCTAGAAATTTTATTAAAATCCCTGCTCAGAAAGGACAGAGTAGACTCAGGAAATCTGGGATCTCAGCTTCCTGTTTTTTTCACTGTTTTGGATAGTAAGAATTAGCAGGGTTGTAGGACTGGTTGGCTGAAACAGTTAAGTGCTGCCACTGAACGTGTCCTTTTTTTTTTTTTTTTTTTTGACAGTTATCTGATGTTGCTGTGGCTGGTCTCAAACTCTAGAGCTCCTGTGCTCATGTGATCCTCCAGCGTTCCACACCCAACAAGAGCATTCCCCCATCCCCTTTTTAGTCCTGGGCATTGAACCCAGGTGATTTAAGCATGTTAACCAAATGCTCTACCATTGAGCTATATCCTGGCTCTTTTGACTAAAACATGGTTTCACTAAGTTGCATGGGCTGACCTTGAACTTGGAACTATAATTCAGACAAGTTTTGAAGTTGTGGTTCCCCTGTCTTAACTTCCTGAGTAACTGGGCTCACAGGCCTGTACCTCTCAGCCCAGCTAAAGCATGATTTTCAAAGCCCTTTCTAGTATGGAATCATCATTTACTTGAACATTTTTTATTACATATTGTTTATTTATGTGTACAAGTATGTGGGGGTCATGCCTATACCATGGTACTGATGTGGAGATCAGAGGACAACTTGCAGGAGTTAGTTCTCTCACTTTACTATGTGAATTCCTGGGACCAAACTCTGGTTATGGTTGTCAGGCTTGGCACCAAATACCTTTAACCACTAAGCTATCTTAACAGTCCCAAGTCTTTTTGAATATTCTTGCTAGGTGGTGGTGGTATACAGGCAGAGGTAGGCAGATCTGAGTTCCAGGCCAGCCTGGTCTACAAGAGTGAATTCCAGGACATTCAGGGCTACACAGAGAAACCCTGTCTCAAAAAGAAAACAATAAATAAGTAGAAAATTAAAAATAAAAAAATTCAGAGAATCTTTCAGCACATACTCATAAGCGAAGGGCATCCTTCCTTTCTTGGCTGATTTTCTAACCTTGTACTTTCAGGTACACAACTGGAGCCCAGAGGAGGCTATAGCAGCTATCACCAAAATCCGGTCACACATCTCCATCAGGCCCAACCAGTTCCAAGTTCTTAAAGAGTTCCACAAGGAGATTACTGCAAAGCAGCAAAGTAATTACTGACATCTCTCACACTGACATATCAAGAGTATGAAGTCTGTGGATGACAAAGAACTCAGCTCTCCATGAGATACAGTAAAAAGTTTAAAGGACAAAGGGGCTTAAGCCAGGAGAACACTGCACATGTACTGAGTAGTAGATAATGTGCCTCCTTTGCCTTCCTTCCCTGAAATAACACTGTTGGATGGCCACAGAGAACAAGATTGTCTGGCTAAATCTTATTTTCTTCAACAGGGTCAAAGAAATATTCATTTTAACAGAGATCTATTGTGTATCTAATCTTCTGTGTAATGGTGCCATAACTCAAAGACGTTTAATGCTAGACAAGGAAAGAAGAAATATTTAGTTAGATCTTGTTTTTTGTTACTGTTAGAATTTCAATTGTATGACTTGGCAAAATGCTTGCCCAGCATGTATAAGGCCCTGAATTTGGTCCCTAGCACTCCAAAAATAAAAATAATCCTAATTTCCCTGGCCCTGTGGGACTCCCCTCACACTTCTGGAGTGTGATTAGAGTGTACAAGTGTGTATGGGTGCAGGCACGACTGCTGGGTCAGTGTGTAAGTCTATACAATTCCCCTCTAGAAGTCACCGGTTCAGGAGTTGACACATACACACAGATCACTTCAAAAACTTTTATTTGTACGAACAGTTCCTAACTCTTGATTTAGCTTAGAGCTTTTAAAAGACCAGAGACTGTATATATTTGAGTTTGGAAAACAGTTTCTGCTATTAATCAGAAATAATTGTTAATACTTTCTGGCTTATCTATTCATATAAGCCAAAAATCAAACCAAAGTTTATTTTCCTGACAGATAGATGAGAAAACATTAGAAGGAACGTCCTGAATTCCAGAGTTGATTCTTGCTGGTGAAGTACATTTTTAGCTTAGTCCACTGTCCCATCCAAATCCTGAAGGAAAAATTCTAATACTTAATTCTTTGTGGAAAAGTGACGACTAGCCACTTTGCTGGCTATAGACAAAAGGAATGGGCCTCTTTCTTTATGCATGGGAACCAAGGTGCTTCTATTTAACACTGATCTGGTAAAGGGAGGCTGTGCCTAAGTCTGAGAAGAGGCTGGCTCTAAGCAGTCTGAAGTGAGGCACAGGATCACAGGGGATAATGGAAAAGGTCAAGCAGCCGCCTGAGCAGCAGTGTGAAAAGCCCTAAACAGAGCACCCCATCAGTCTGGGGAGGGGCTGAGGTGCTGCTTTCCTCACATGTGCCCAAACTAACATGTTACTCTGAACTGGGGGGTTTCAGGTTTGACTGGGGATGCACAGGAAAGGGGAGGGCAAAGGAGTCAGCTGCTCTTCCCATCACTGTCTTAGGCCAACACAAACTGCAAATTGGTAAGCAGCACCTTAATGCCTCTTGTGACAGTTACAGCTGAAGTAGCAGGGTCGAGCTTATAGGTGTTGGCATCCCCCTTCTTATAGCGATCCCTGAAGACGTAGATGCTTCCATTACAGCTGGCAATCTTCCAGAGGGATGGGGCAGAGCTCCAGGCCTCCGGAAGACAGAGCCGGGTGAAGCTGTCTAGAAGGGGATTATAGCACACCAGGGAGTCCCCTTCAGCCACAATGAATACCAGATCCTTATGTACAGCTGCGTGCATGCGTCCTGCAAAGGGCAGTACATAGGGCTTCACATGGCATTTGTCAGTCTCTGTGTCAAAGCACTGGATAAGTCGGGAAGGTTTGGTAAAGAAGTCTAGATCATTCTCCTCGCCCCCTAGTAAGTAGATGATTCCATTGAGGTTGGCACCAGCAGCCCCAGATACAGCCACCTCTAACTGAGTTGTCTCTGTCCACACATTATCACCTACCCGATAGTAGATGACTGCATTGGAGAGGGTATCCTGTAGTGTCTTGCCACCCAGTGAATATATGGCATCTTTCCCAGGCACAGATACCAGGGTGTGCTGGAGGCGGTCCCGGGGCAAAGGAGCACACCACTCCCAGTCAACGGTGGCATTGTTGCATTTCCACATGCGCCGAGGGATGGACCCTCCCACCACATACAAGTCTCCACCATGCTTGCAGGCTGCAGTGATCTGGTGGCACAAGCTGTTTTGGCCACTTACACTGATGGAGTCATCTTCTGCACAGTGCAAGGACACAGCCAACGAATGGGTACGAGACGACTCTTTCCCAATAAGATAAATGTGCACATTCTCCCCAATTTCCTGTTGACGAGATTGAAATTCTGACATCAGCTCATGTGAAGACTGCTAAGACAGGTGTCCTTAAAGGCCTGGGCTTTATACTTACACTTTGCTCCAACCTTCTCCCCTTCGGTTAGTAATAATTGTCCTGACTTTCCTCTAATTACTTTCTTCTGGGCATTTTATGCAAGGGCAGAGGATCTGTTTTGTTCATCCTTGCAATTCAAATTATTTACATATTTATTCAGGAAATATCTTGCTATATAGCAAAACAGTTCATACTTAAGATTCTCTTACTTCAGCCTCCAAGGAGGATTACAGGTATGTACCACTGTTCTTAACTGCTTTTTTGTTTTTCAGTGTTGGGAATTAAACCCAGGGCTTCCTGACAAAAGGCAAGCATCCTACCAACTGTACTATATCCCAGTTGGGTTTTTTTTTTTTTTAGACAGGGTCTTATATAGTCTATGTTGGCTTTGAAATGACTATGTAGCTGAGGCTGATCCTCCTGCCTTCAAGTCCACCTCCTAAGTATTGAACCACCATATCTGGCTAGCACTGTTAACTCAATGATGGAAGCAGCTCTTTTAAGATAGCATAAGAGAAGACAGCAAAAGTTCTATGAGCTTTAAAGCTTATAGACTAATGGCTTCTGGGATCAGAAAATGGATCCTATTTGCCAGTTCTTACCAACTTCAAGCCGGTGACTAATCAGTGGCTATCAAAGAGGTCAGGTCAGAGACTGGGAAGACGGCTTAGGTAGGTAAGGGCACTTGCTGTACAAGCATGAGGACCTGAACATCCCCACACAATCTCCAACAGTTGGACATGGTTGTACATGCCTGTAACCCCAGCATTGTGAGTGTGTTGGCGGGGGTAGATGGTGGCAGCAGAGACAAATGGATCCTGAGAGCTTGCTGACTGGCCAGCTAGCCTAGCCAAAATGGCAAACTTCAGTAAGAGATACTGTCTCAAAACAGAGAGTGACAGAGTAATAGACTCTCTGCCCAAAAAAAAAAAAAAAAAAAAAAAAGGCCACTGGAATGTATAGACATTATGGCACCCCAGCCCCCCCAATCCTTAAGAAATGTGCCTTACCTTCAAGCTAGTCCTGAGTGACTCTGCAAAAGCCTCTCTTTCTTCTTTATTGAAATTGATCCAGGCTTCTATTGCCTCTGTTGGGTTCTGGGAACATGGAACCCCATCTGTGAGAGCCAAAGGAAAAGCATGGTCATGACGATATTACTAGGTTTTCTTTTTTTAATTAAAAAAAAAAAGTGTGCGAATGTTTTGTCTGCACATTCATGTGTGCACCACATGCATGCCTGGTGCTCATGATAGTCAGAAGATGGTATCAAATGCCCTGAAACTAGAGTTACCTATGGCTGTAAGCCTCCATGTGGGTAGTGGGAATTGAACCATAATCCTCTGTAAGAGCAACAAGTCCTCTTAACTGCTGAGCTATCTATCCAGTCCCATCAATGACAATCTTAAGGGGCTCTCAAAACTGGAGCCACAGCTAGGTGTAGTGGCACATGCCTTTAATCCCAGCAGAGGCAGGTAGATCTCTGTTAGTTCAAGGCCAGCCTGGTGTACATAGGGTGTTCCAAGACAGCCAGGGCTATGTAAAGAGACTCTTTCTCAATTAAAAAAGACTTGATCTATTTTATTATTAGTCTACCATTATATGTATTTGTTTATGTTCAATACATATATATGAAGTTAACTTGAAATTGCCCCACCACTACCACTTTTTAGTGCTGGGATCAAACTTGGGTCTCATGTACACCAGGGAAGTGCTCTACCAATGAGTTACACCACCAGTCCTGCTTTGCTTTTTAAAATAATAGTGGATGGCGTGACATCCCCTAATATGCTATAGAAGTCACCTACCAGGCCATAGAGCTCACATCTAAAGTATAGTTCCACCTCACTTGCAGGGGCAGAATTGTTACCTAAAGTTATTAACCAATATGTCTCCTATTTTAGATTATCTTGACCCATCACCATCTCTATCAATTTATTGAAGTAACTCATCCTGTAGGCCGTCAAGGTGTAAGGCAGATGAAACATCAGTACTTCTTACTTCCTTTTGTGGGAAAGTGATGCAGGTTTCTATTCTTTAGCCTCTTCTGTAAAGTACTCTGTCTCTGACAGCAGCTACACCGATTCTCAGCACTGAACCTCAACCTCAATCTAAATCTCTCCCAGGAGTGATAATATAAGACTAACAGCAGTTACAGAATCTTGGGGGCTCTCCAGAACCAGAACATCCACTGAATGTCAGTTTTGCATAGGCGGGTATGATGAGCCCCTCCCTGAACATACCTGAGATGATATCAGTGAGCAGATGGTGGGGCAGGTGGAGAAACTCCTCTGTGCTCTGCAGCTGGGCCAGGTGGGTCTTGGCACAGTGCTTGGCAGCAGTGTAGAGCTCAGGATCACTGTGCCTATCTGCAAGCCACATCACCTGAAGGCAGTTGCCCACTTGCACTGTGCGCGCCAAAAACCGAGAACATTCCTCAAAGAGAGATGTCAGCTGATACATGTCTGACACCTCATAAATTTCTTGCAGCTCATCAGCTCGAAGTTTCACAGTCCCATGGTATATATAATCAACCAGGAGCTGGAAAACAGACTCACTGACATCTTGCAGCACAATCACCCGGTTGTGAGCCTCCTTCAGGTTAGAAGTGAACATTGATCTGAAAAAGCAGCTCTGAGCTGACAGGACCAGCCGGTGGAGCTGAAACTCTCGGCCTTCTACTGAAATGGTGACATCAGCAAAGAGCTCCTCCTCTAAACACAGTTTCATGATGCCCTGAGCCACTCGGCCAGAGTGAGATCGGTCTTTGAAAGTATAGTTCACAAAGTAGTTTTCATCCATGGATGCTCCAGGTTCCTCTGGTGACTCCATAGTAGCCAACTTCTCTTTATGCCAACTATCTGCAAAGCAATACCATTCTAAGTATTTGGGCAATTCACAGACATAGTCCACAAATTCAACTGTCCAACCCAAGATAGGGAGAAGGGGGAAATGGGAGCAAAGTGGATACAGACTGGCTTTATTCCTGGCCCTGCCAACATGGTCTGACACTCCTTCACCCAAACTCGTTAAGTTTCTCTGCAGTAGGGCCTCTCCTACGATGAAATAAAGATTCAACTCTGCTGTTTTCCCGTAAGGGAAAACTGAATTATTCCTGATGATGATGTAACAAAAGACTCGAGACTTTGGTCAACTCGTGAAAGCGATGAATGAGGAAGCCTATGATCTTAAAAGCTTTACTAACCAAGTAACTTGGATATATAACTAGTAGACTCAGGGGAAGCATCATTAGACCTCCCCCTCCACCCCCCAAAAAATGAAAAAACTAAATAAAGCACGACATCCCGTTACTGTGGTATGAGTCCCTCCTTGCTGGGACATAAAACTGCAGACTCTCCGATACTGAGGCCTGGACCTGGACATCCATTACTTCTACTTTTACTCTTTTCTGAGGGGCTGTTCACTGCTTACCCACTCGCCCCAATGAGTTCCTAAAGAAGCTCGAGAGAGCCCAGCCGTCCCCGGCTGGGGGCACAAGGAAGTCCATAACCCTGTGCAATCTGCCCGCGCCTCCTAGAGTCGTCTAGGAAACGGTCACCAAGGAAACCGTCTGTCGTCTCCCCACCCTCCTTCATCAAATGCCTAGCTCGGGAGCCGGGGAGTGGTGTGGAACTTAGAACTCAGAACGCCCAATCTTCCCCCTTCTCTCACCCGTCCGATTCTTTGCGTCTTCTTCTCTTCGGCCTCCGCTGTTCCGAGCTAGGGCTACGTACACTTCACGATTTCCCCACCTGCGGGTCTTTCTTACCTGCGTTATCTCTTGTCATACCAGTGCCCAGATCCGGAACCTCTGCTTCCCGCCCCGCGTCCGCCCGGAAGAATATCCGTTACACATTTCCGCTTCCGGTCCGTGCCCTTGGGGCTCCGTGGCCTGTGAGTTCTCCTTCGGCTGGGAACATGGCGGCTGCCGCAGCCAGGGTCTGGTGGCGTGGGCTCGTGGGGGCCACTTCCATAGCCAGGGGTGAGCAAGGGGCAGCCGGCTGAGACCACGGGCAGCGGCAGAGGCGCGTCTAACAGGGACCTCCTCGGATCTCACCCACGCCTTTGTGCCTTTTATCTCCCTGTGCAGGGGCTGGGCGACCCTCAGTGCTGTTGCAGCGGGTGAGAAGGGAGAGCGCGGTGGCTGACACGCGCCGTGAGTATGTGCGGACAGCGCTTTTCTCTCCAACGTTAACAGGGGTCTTTTATTATTTCTGTCCGGTGTTTGTCCTTGCCCTGGAATGCCCTTCCTTCCTGGCAAATCTCCGCTTGTCCTTGGAGATTGCAATGATCTCCACCTTGATGTTAGAACCTAGTACTTCCTGTGTCCTAGATCTTTGTTCTATTCTGATACTGATCTCCCTTTGCCCGTTTTCATGATCCCTTTTTCCTCCGATTAAACTGTTAGCTCTTTGAGAGCAGGTAACAAAACTTTTGAGACCCAAAGTTCATAAATAATAGTAGTTCACATCAATCTAGTAGTACTAGGCAGGCATTTTAAGGCTTTAAACGTTATAGTGAATGATCTCTTTTGGACTTCATAACAGCATCATGAGACACATAGTATTTTACTGTCCGTACTATAGGTCATGAAACAGACCAGATGATCAAATTGTTCAGCCACAGTTTCAGTGAACGACAAAATAGGTCTGCCTGCTTCCAACTGCAGAAAATTCCTAATCATCAATTCTTTGCCTGTGATGTGTGGGTGCTCAAGTGACTGAATGACCTTGTGATGATTTTATGTTACAATCAACAGGATCATACTAGAAATGGAAAACCTGGCTTTCTCCCATTTCTGAACATTGATTTTCTTATAGATACACAAAGGGACTAGAGTGAAGGGTGGGCAATGAGATAAGTCTTCCAGGGTTCTTCAACCCTGACATTCTTAGATTAAGAACTTGGTAATCAGACGGGTAGTGGTGGTGCATGCCTTTAGTTCCAGCCCTCTGGAGCAGAGGCAGGTGATCTCTGAGTTTTAGGCCAGCATGGTCTATAGAGTGAGTTCCAGGACAGCCAAGGCTACAAAGAGAAACCTTGTCTCCAAAAACCAAACAAATGAATAAATAAAATAAAATTACAAGAAGACCTTGGTATAAGCAAGTGCCAAGGGGAAAGAAACAGAAGTCTGGTTCCTGTCTTTAAAGAGCTCTGAGTCTGATAGGAGGGGTGACACTGTTCCTTTGTTGTCATGAGTACAAGAAGCACGAGGGACAGCTGCTGATCCAGAGGACCCAAATTCCATTCCCGGCATCCATATGCCAGTTCACAAACATCTGTTACTCCAGTCTCAGGGGATCTGACATTCTTCTGGCCTCTGTGAGCACCAGGCACTCATGTAGTACATAGACATATATGCAGGCAAAACACCAAAATAAAAGTAAATTTAAAAAATTATTTTAAAGAAGATTCTTCAGGAACTCCTACTGAGAGACAATCCTTTCTTAAGCCCAGTAGACTAGAGGCAGGGTTGGTTGCTATCTTCTCCCTTCCTATAAGTTTTTTTTTTTTTTTTTTCCCCTTTCCCTTTCCAGCCACTGTCAGACCACGGAATGATGTGGCTCACAAGCAGCTTTCAGCATTTGGAGAATATGTGGCTGAAATCCTACCCAAGTATGTCCAACAAGTTCAGGTAATACTTATTGTTACTTGGGTCTGGGTCAAGAATACACTATGTCCCCGTTTGTGGTGGTGTATGTCTTAATCCCAGCTCTTGAGAGACAGAGGCAGGCAGATCTCTGAGTTCAAAGCCAGGCTGGTCTGCCAGGTGAGTTCTAGGACAGCCAAGGCTATACAGAGAAATCCTGTCTTTAAAAACTAAAAGGGAAAAAAAAAAAGAATTTACATATATCACTTATTTCTTCACCTTAAACCAAGTGATTCCGCTGAATTAGCTAGTCCCTCAGTAGCTATTTTTTCTCTTTCTGTGTCTGTAGGTGACCTGCTTTGATGAGTTAGAAATCTGTATCCATCCTGATGGAATTATCCCAGTGCTGACTTTCCTCAGGGATCATACCAATGCACAATTCAAATCCTTGGCTGATTTGACAGCAGTGGATGTGCCAACTCGGCAGAACCGTTTTGAGGTCAGTAAATAAATAAGAGGTTTTGGGGCCAGGATATAGCCCACTTGATAGAGTACTGCTTAGCACACACAGTGCCCCGGTTGGATCCCCAGCATTGCATAAAACTAGTGTATTGAGCTGGGAAGTGGTGGCATATGCCTTTAATCCCAGTCCTCAGGAGGTAGAGGCAGTCAGATCTCTGTGAGTTCAAGGCCAGCCTGGTCTACAGAGTGAGTTCTAGGACAGCCAGAACTACAACAGAGAAACCCTGTCTTGAAAAGCCAAAGGGGAAAAAAAAACCAAAACTGGTTATTTTGTATACCTCTAATCCTAGCACTTGGGATGTGGGGGCAGGAGGACTACAAGTTCAAGGTCTTCTGCAGTTACACAGGGAGTTTAATGAAAATTAAGTCAATATGAGGTGAGATGCTCGTCAAAAAAAAAGAGAGAGAGAGAAAAGATAGGTAAATAGGCGAAGCTTGGGGAATGAAGTAAGAAAGGGCATAGAATATTTCCTAAGAGACAGGTACTATGGAAACTAGAGTCTCATTGGTTTCAGTTTCAGTCTGGGTCACACAACGTAGCAGGATTTTTGTCTGTTTTTGCTTATTAACTTTTTCCTTTTTTCTGTTGTTTTGAGACAGGTCTTACTATGTTGGCCTGGAACTTCTCTGCTTAGATTGTCTTCATATATCTGCTTATTGAATAGTTGAAACTATAGGTCCATGCACCATGCTTTGCTCTGCTTAAGTTTTTAAAATTAAGTTTATGCTGGGTGTGGTGGCACATGCACCCAGTGTATATGTGGAAGAGGCAGACAGATCCCTGAGAGTCTGAAGCCAGTCTGGTATAGCAAATTCCAGGACAGCCAGACCCTGTCTCAAGAAAATATACACATAAATAATGCTGGATCTTTTGTGGCTGGTCTTGGACTGTTTTCTCTTGAAACTAGTAGAATTGGATAATCATATTAAAATAGAATTTATTTTGGTGACTATAGAAGGCGCATATCACTGCAGGTATAATTACTCAAAGCAGAGAACCCAGGAAAGAATTGAAGAAATTGAAAGTAACTCTGGGGAATATTGCTGAGTGGTAGAGCCTTACATGCACAAAGTTTTGGGTTAAATTCTGGTACCACCACCAACAAAAAAGATGCTATATATTAGAATATTTAACCTTGACCATGAAAAACAAACAGCAGCAGCGCAACCACTAAGCAAACTTGGACATAGGAAGTTAAACATCACTGCATTCAACATGAATAAAGCTGCTACCTACCACATAAAACTTGATGTCTATATAGTAAAAAAGCTCTCAGTAAATTATATAAATTTTATATATATGTATATAGGTATGTATATATATATCTAGTGTAAGATAATAAATATGCTTTTAAAAAATACTTGACAGAAGTTTAAAACATTAGCACTGGTACAATAGTCAAAAGTATCTACTAATATTAGGCATAGTGACACACACCTTTAATCCCAGCACTCAAGAGGCAGAAATAGGGGGATCTCTGTTTAGTTCAAGTTCATCCTAGTCTACGTAGCAAATTCCAGGACAGCGAAGGTTACATAGTGAGACCTTGTCTCAAAAACAAACCACTTTTTTAAAAAAATATGCCTATAAGATGAATAGTAATAAAATACAAGTGCTAATAAGTTAAACTACAATAATTCTTGGCAAAAAAGTCAACTGGGGGCCAGCAAGATGGCTCAGCAGCTACAAGTGCTTGTTTTGCAAGCCTGACAACTTTACTTCTATCCCCAGAGCCCACAGTAGAAGAGAACTGATTTCCAAACACTGTGCACACACTCACATCATGCACATACATACAATAATAAGAACAAACAGAGCTAGAGTGATGGCTAGTGGTTAAGAGCACTGACTGCTCTTCCAGAGACCCTGGGTTCAATTCCCAGCAACCACATGGTGACTCAACCACCTATAATGAGATCTGATGCCCTCTTCTGGCACTGGCATGCAGGTGTACATGTAGACAGAACACACAGACATAAATAACTAAATCTAACAAACAAACAAAAATAAAACCTACCTTAAGGAAAGAAAGAAGGAACAGACTCAGAAGGGCACTTAGTCTGTTTGGCAGGCTTTTTAGAAAATAGGGAACAGTTGTGCCAAGTCTTGGTAGGGTCACCCTATGTAATTCAAACTGGCCTGGAACTTACTATATAGACCTTGAACTCACAACACTCCTGCCTCAGTCTTCTAAGCACTTAATTGTGTTGGATCTTAACAGATGAAAAGAAGAACAGAAATTAGCCTAGTAAGGGTTAGGGGGTAGGTGGGCAGGAAGATCTTTCAGACGAGATGATATGGCCAAAGATGGGATGAATAACCTGCAGAGCCACGGTTGAGGCCTAAGCTTTTGTAAGTAATTGTAGAGAATGCAGGGTCATAGGGGGAATCTTGACCCACAACTGTATCCTTAACAACTGATGCTTTCACGCAGACCCCTTATTCTATGGCCATCTTATTCCTCCAGCTCCTTCTCTCCCTAGATTGTCTACAACTTGCTGTCTCTGCGCTTCAACTCTCGGATCCGTGTGAAGACCTATACAGATGAGTTGACACCCATTGAGTCCATAGTCCCTGTGCACATAGCAGCCAACTGGTATGAGAGAGAGGTGAGTTACTGGGTGTAGTAGGCCCTGCCTCTGGGCTAGAACCATGCAGAGGCGGTGCAGTGCAACTCCTCTACTGTTGGTACCAGTGGACAGGTTGGCTAAGAGCTGCTCTTTTCTAGGTCTGGGACATGTTTGGAGTTTTCTTTGTTAACCACCCTGATTTAAGAAGGATCCTGACAGATTATGGCTTTGAGGGACATCCTTTCCGGAAGGACTTTCCTCTCTCTGGCTATGTTGAGGTAGGAACCTTAAAACTGAGGTAGCAGTCATAGAACCTGGGAGATTATGAGCATGATGGAATATGATCTGTAGATTTGTGGTGGTTTAAGGTCTGAGCTGCAGTCCCAGTTTCATTTTTGTGATATGGGCCAAGTTATTTGATTTAGCCATCAATTTTCTTGTCTGTATAATGGAAACAATAAGAACACTTAAATATGGGGCAGCATTAAGTGATATATAAAGCCTGCTATATTGTAAATGAGAAGGCTAGCCATTACTGCATTTTATTTTTTAAGATTTATTTTTATGTGTATGAATGTTTTGCTTGCCTGTATATATGTGCACCACATGTGTGCCTTGTCCCGTGGAAGCCAGAAGAGTGTGTGCCAGATCCCCTGAAACTATAACTACAGGTGGTTATAATCTGTCATGTCGGTTCTAGGATCGAGCCTGGATTTTCTGGGTAGTTAGTGCTCTTAATGCTTGGACCCTCTCTTTAGCCCCTTGTATTTTTTAAAGAAAAGCAAATAAGGTTTGTTTGTTTGCTTTTGGTTGGTTTTGGTTTTGCCTTTTGATGGGGTTCCTCTGTGTAGCCCTGTCTGGCCTGGAACTCGCTCTGTAAAATAGACTGGCCTAGAACTCAGAGATCTGCCTGCCTTTGCATCCTGAGTGCTGGAATCAAAGGTGTGCACCACCACTCCTGGCTGCAAACAGGTTTTATTGAGTAGAATATGGCTCTCTGAAGCAGGGAGAGGCCCTCAAAATGAGTTACCCTATAATGATCATTTTGTGGTCCAGGCAACCTTAAAGCTACAATATGTCCCCAACCTCTAAAAGGATTGTCACTGAAAAGATTTGGCAGAGAAGACATTAAAGTTTCGGCACTCAAGAATGGCTACTGAGGGCCAGATACACTGGTACATTCTTATGATCTCAGCATTAGGGAAGCTAAGGCAGGAGGACTGTGTTTAGGCTAGTCTGGCCATGGCAAGAGCCTATTAAAGGGTGGAGGACTGGAAGATGGCTCACTTGGTGAGGCGCCTGTTGCACAATCGCATACAATTCTATGAGTTTGGATCCCCACTATCCATGTAAAAAGGTGGATGTAAGAATATCTTTATTCTGGTGAAGAAGATCTTTAATCCCAGGGCTTAGGAGGCAGAGGCAGGAAGATTTCTCTCTCAATTCCAAACCAGCCTGGTCTACATATTTTCAGGCAACCAAAGGGTATGTAGCAACACCCTGTCTCAAAAAGGAAAAAAAAAAGGCTTGGTGTATGTGTAACCAAGTAGGTCCCTGGAGTTCATTGGTCAGCCAGCCTAGTCTAGATATGAGCTCTAGCTTAGTGGTGGGTCCTTTTGGGGGGTAATGTGTGGTTGTTGTTTTTGTTTGCTTTGAGACAGGGCATCTTCTGTGTTGCCTTGGCTATCCTGGAACTTGCTCTGTAGACCAGTGGCCTCAAACTTAGAGATTCCGAATGCTAGGATCAAAGGCAAATGCCAGTAACGCCGGGCTGGGAGGCCCTTAAAAAAATAAGTATAGGGCTAGGGAGGTGGCTCAGTGAGTCATGCTTTTAGAGGACCTGAGTCTGAATCCCCAGTTGTGCATAGTAGCTCACAACTGTAATCCCAGTGCTCCTGCTGCAAGATGGGCAGTGGAAACAGGAGAATCCCAGGAAGTTTATGGACCGGCCAGCCTGTACATAGCAGCAAACAACAGCACATATACACACACATTGTATGCACATGGATCATACACGTTAAATAAATAACATGGAAGATGACCAAGGAAGACACTTGGTGTTGATCTCTGATCACACACTTACATGAACATGTGTATACATTGTATACACATAAAGACGATGGTCACTGAGGAGGGATCATAATTGCAGTGGCCCTGCAGGTTATTCACTAGCATACACGTTGAGTTTTATGTTAAAAAATGCTGAGATGCATGACACACCAGACCTACTGCTGCTGCTGCTTCTTCCTCCTCTTCCCCCCCTGCTCACAGAGATCCACCTGCCTCTGCCTCCAGTGCTGGGATCCATGCCCAACTAGCCCTGTTGCTTTAAAGTACTCACACGTTTTCTTAGTGCTATCCATAGTCCTGTTTTTCTCTGAGCTACTACTGATTAGGACTGCTTTCCTTCCTTCTCCATTTCATGCTTCCCTGTTGTCTTCCTTACACGGTGCCTTTTCACCCCATTACCTGATTATTTTTACCTTATTCAGCTGGTTCTGCAATAACAAGAAAAGTTGTGCTGTGTCCAGTTTTAGGCTTTTTTCTTTGTGTGTTGCTGGAGAGTGAACCCAGGGCCTTGGCCATACTAAGGCAAGTGCCGAGCTATAACTAAGCTACATTTGCAGCAGCTTTAGATCTTTTTTGGGATGGGGAAGAGTGGGGATCTTTGAAGCACAACTGTGTAGCTCAGGCTGGTCTCAGACTCAGAGATTATCCTGTCTTGGGCTCTCAAGTTCTGGCATTATAGTTAAAATTTTTTATTTTGTTTTTTTTTTAAAGATTTTTCAATTATGCATGTGTATGTGTGTCTACAAATGAGTGCAGGTGCTTTTAGAGGCAAAGAAAAGTTTCAGATCCCTCGGAGCTGGAGTGACAGTCAGTTGTGAGCTGCATCTGGGCTGGGAATCAGGTCTCCAGAACAGCAAGTGCTCTTACTCTTCAGCCATTTCTCCAGCTCTTACAGCTTTAGTTCTTCACAGTGAAAATGCTAAAACCACAAGGTGTGATGTTGTGTGGCTGTCAGTTTAGATACACTCTTCTTTTTCCCTTTTTTCCTGAACCAGTTTCTTTGTATAACAGCTCTGGGTATCCTGGAATTTTCTTTGTAGGCCTTGCTGGCCTTGAACTCAAAAGAGATCCTCCTGCCTCTTCTCCTGAGTACTGAGACTAAAGGCGAGTGCCACTATACCAGGCCTAAATTTACTTTTTACAGCCTCTGACTGCTCCTAATCTGAGATCAGTTCTTACAAGTCTGCTAGCAGATAGTTCAGAGCTCAAGATGTGTTGTGGCAGGGGAGTCAACAATGCTGGGGGCACATAAAAAGTAAAAGCCATTTTGGAACCCTACGTATCAGCTGACTGGAATGTGTGACCAGATGGGTAGTAGTGCGTATGGATGTAGAGAGTACCGAACAGAAGTCAAGGGGAGAGGGAAAGGGACTTGAGGGGTCTGCATGGTCATGTGACGTGGCCTCCTCAGTCCTCAGTCCTTCCTTTTGCTCCTGCAGCTACGTTACGACGATGAGGTGAAGCGGATAGTGGCTGAACCAGTGGAGTTGGCACAAGAATTCCGAAAGTTTGACCTGAACAGCCCCTGGGAGGCTTTCCCCGCCTACCGCCAGCCCCCTGAGAGTCTCAAGCTTGAAGCTGGAGACAAGAAGCCTGAAGCCAAATAGCTTCAAAAACATGGCTCCTAGAGGAAGAATGCCTCATCTATGGTTGACTGTGTAAATAAACTCTTAGGGACATTCACACCTTTCTCTGTGTGTTTTTTAAAAATGTTTACTTATTTAGTAGGGTGGTAGCACATGTGGTCAGATGAAGGTTTACAGGAGTGGTTTTCTCCTACCATGTGACTGGGAATTGAACTCAGACCATCAGGCTTGGCAGCAAGTGCTCTTACCTGCTGAGCACCCATTTCCCCAGTCCCTCATGTACTAATACTGGGCAAAAAACGACACTGACTCAGGAAAGGGCACATGCAGGACATAGAAGTTCCCTGCCCGAGCTGTCTATTTAATGGGACTGTATGCTGCAGTGGTAGACATTGTGATCTGTAGGCCTGAGTGTGTTTCTAGAGGACTTTGGAGTAGTATTTCAGTTTTCACAGTCCTTAGAGTTTAGAACAGGTAGCATGGTCTCTAGTGACAACTGGAGGGCCTTGAAACTGCTGAAGAAATAAACCCTTATCTCAGCAGACTGTCTGGAGGCAACTGATAGATCCAGGGGCCTGGGTTGGGCTAGGAAAACCCCAATCTAATGTTATCCCACAGAGTTACATGAGCCAAGTGTAAGAGCCACGTACTCTTAAGCTAAAGAAATTGTCCCAGTGTCTGGTTTAAACCTAGAAAATTGTTAGCAAGAGTTCTCAGAGCTGTGGTAAAAATCACTCAGGAGCTACAGGCTCATCTGTCCACTTTACAGACAATGCTCCCTTCCCCAGCTGCTCTAGGGTCTTGGCTCTGGGTTGAGTTCTTTCCATGGTACTCTTGGTCTACCTGCTATGCAGCTGGAGAACTGGACTTACAGCTGATGCTTTTGACAGATAAACCCTGGAGGCTGGGTTGGACTGGGTGTCATGTTGGACTGAGTGGCTGGCTGGCCTCCAGCAAGTTGTTTTCAGTGTGATAACAGTAGGTAGAATTGCTACCTGAGATGTAGCCTTCAGGAGGGTCCAGCTGAAGCTGTTTTCTTAACTAAACATCCTGCCCATCTGAGCAAGAACAAACATGCTGCTACTGCCAAAACTGAAGTGTCCCCATCTCTGAAAGGTGGAAATCGGCCCTAAGAGGTGAATGAGGCCATAGCCAGCCCCTCCCTATTCAGCTTTGAAGACTGACACATAAAGGAATGCAGGCAGATGAGGAAGCAGAGAGCTTCTGAGGGAGAGAGAATACATGGCTGGGACATCGCAGTTCCTGCTTTGTCTAGTGATAGCCATTATTCTCCCTTGGGTGATTTCAATCCAGAACAATGCAAGTGCAGGGGCTTCAGGGTGGGTGGCTAGAAACAAACTAAAAAAAAAAGGTTATTGGCAAACAGCAGGTACAGTTGGCTCTTTGGGCCTCATATGGCAGAGGAGGAACTGTAGGCCCAGTGGGTGCCAGACTGATGTGTGCTGTACTGGTGATGGTGTGGGAAGCCTATGGAGATTAGCCTCAGTGCTTCCTGATGCCATGGAACTCTTAGCAGGGCATTGCACAAGTTATAGGAGTCATGTCAGGCATTTGCCAAGAGGCAGGAGTTAGGCTTGGTATACACTGGGATAAGATCCATGCCTGGGAGGGTGACTGTCAGCATGTATATATGTGCATTTGGAATAGGGGAGGGGACATGAGATGGTATCCATGCACTTTTCTGATAAAGATGCCTCCTGAGTAGAGTGGAGGATAGCGGGGTCTGATTCCTCTCTGCTGCCCCAGGGCAGTCTCTGGACATTATGGTAGGTGACCTGCAGGGGTTATTCTTCCTAGCCTGGACTGTGGGGTTGACGGGTTCAAGCATCCCAAGTTCAGGGATTTGGAAAGGGACTAAGGGTGGACCTGCCTGGGGTGGGGAGCAACCAGCATGGGTTCCACTAGTTACGGCCTCTCCCACTCCCTGCCCATTATTGTTCCCAGACCTGATCCCTAAGGACAGCCCATCCCTAACATGGCTCCCCTTGTAGCTGCTCTGGGCTGGGCAGGAGCTGGACATCATGGGACAGCTGTACATCCAGGATGAGAAACTAGGATCCACAGATCCAGGCCATGTGCCCAGTGGCTTGAAGGGTTCTAAGTAGTGGCTGCGGCAACTCCAGAATCTTCAGAACGTCCCCTTTAGCCCTTGGGACTTCCAGCATCTGCTCCTTACAGGCCTGTCCTGTGTCTGTGGGCTCCATGGGGCTAGTGAGGCTGAGGAAAGGAGTCGTTGGGCCCTGGTCTTTGCCCTCCCGGCACAGGAAACACTGTGGGACCTGTGCAAGGGTTTCTGCCCCCACCCCCCCAGGACCAGCCCCTGTCACTGGGGCCCTGGGCCTCCATTCTTGACCCTATCCCCTGATCCTTCCCTTTCACTTGACATTTCCCTCTCTCATCATCCTTGCCCCATCCTGGGCTGGAGCTCCACCTGGCTCCTGATTCTTCCTATTCAGATCACTGGACCTAGCTTGGCCCCTGACCACCCACCCACGCTTATTCCTATTCTATCTTGTTCCCTAGACCCAGCTAAGCCCTGGATTTAGGCAAAAGGCACAGTGTTAAGGGCAGTACTTGCAGGCAGTAGTTACATGCATGTATGTCCAGAGGTCAGGGTTGAAAAGTATGTTTAATACATGATGAAAGAAAAGGTGCTGTCAAAGTAAATTCACGTCAGGTCCTCTAACTCCTCTCCTGGTAGTCCTGTGAAATACAGGAACCCTGTATGCCTGTCACCCAGTCCTAATACACTCATTTCAAAGCTAACCAAGACTCTGTGGTCTCTGAGGCTGCAAAGTCCTCATGTGGCCTGGGAGCATAGATTGGACTTGAGTGGCTCTATTTACAGGAGGAGTAAAGGGAAAAGGTGAAGGACCATGACCTCTTTGTGGAGAGGAAAGAAAAAAAGTCTTTTGTTTTCTCTCAACAATCTCACATGTCACATCTTAGAGTAAAGAATAAAGCTGGGAGAAGATCCTCCCAGAGACTGGCTCAGGCCGAGTAGAGAATGTGTAGCCCTGATTCTGAGTAGCTCTAGTCTGGCTGTCCCAGAGTTATCATTGCTGTGTCTAAAGCCACTTACTCTAACACATGTTCCAAGCATTCCGGGAGGGCAGGAGCCAGGACAACAGGGTATAAGCCCTTCGATTCAGTTCTATGCCCTACTGAAACGCGCTGTTTCCTTGAATCCTGGATTCCTAGTGGGTTAAGGTAATAGAATGATAGTCCCTGACATAGAAAGCAATAATGTGGGCAGGAAGAATGTCATAGGTCAGTGAGGAGGAGTCAGGTGGAGGAATGCACTGGACACAGACATGAAGGAGAAGTCTATTTGAATTTAGGAGACTATGTTTCAAATTCCTACCTTCTTGCTCTCACAAAGCCTGACCCCGATCTAGGCCCTATGGGTTGTCCTAGTCAATACAGTCCTGTCCCCTCCGTGTGTGTGTGTGGGGGGGGGGCAAAGACATCACAGTCAAGACACAGGGTAGGACCCTAAGGCTTACGGGGGCAAGCCCACTTTATTGGCAGAGTCCAGGCGCGCCGGGGAGGCTGTCATGCTCGGGCCGGTGGGGCGTTCGGCCCGAGGTCCCGGCTCAGCATGCATGCCCCACGGCCCTCCCGGGCTCCTCCAAACAGAGATTCAGAGCTCTGGGGGCTTGAGAGCCGGCGGGCCGGCGGCAGCGAGGTCGGGGTACACCAGGAAGCCGGAGAAGGTGATGTACTTGCCATGGTTGCTGTAGGCGCCATAGCCGTCGTGGTCGTGGCTGAGCAGCCAGACGGCGTCGCCGCGCCGCAGCGCCAGCATCACGCTCTGGCTCTGCATCTCGCGGCGCCTCGAAGCGCCGTCGTCGTAAATCATGGCCTGCACCTCGTCGTGGTTCTTCATCAGCTTCACCGACAGCGTCTTGCGGGGCAGCTTGCCCAGAGTGAAGGAGAAGAAATAGGCGCCAGGCAGGCGGCAGCGGAACACACCGGCCGCCGCGTCGAAGTCGCCACCGATATTTACCAACTCGGTGTCGAAGGCCAGCGGGCGGTGGCGCGGCCCGGGGCCCGCGTCCGAGCCCACCAGGCTGCGCGTGCGCGCCGCGGAGAAGGCCGAGCGCGGCTCCAGGGGCGCGGGCCCGCGCGCAGGCGCGTCGGCGTCGGCGTCGGCGTCGGCGTCGGCGTCGGCGTACACCAGGTAGCCGCTGAAAGTGGCGCCGGGCGCGCCCAGCGCATACTGAGGGGCGCCGTGCAGCCGCAGCCACACTGTGTCGCCGTAGTCGAGCTGCAGCATGGCGCTCTGGCTGGCGGCGCGCCGCGCGCCCGGCCGCCGCTGCTCGTCGAAGGCCAGCGCCTGCACCTCGTCGCGGTTGCGCACCAGCATCACCGACAGGCTCTTGTGCGGAGCCTTGCCGGCTGTGAAAGAGAAGAAGTAGGCGCCGGGCACGCGGCAGCGGAACCGCCCGGTGGCCGCGTCGAAGTCGCCCCCGATGTTCACGTACACCTTGTCGAATGTCACCGCCATTTCCGACGTGCCTTCCAGCGGGGTGGTGCGAGCCGCTGAGAAGGCTGACCGCAGCTCCGAGGAGCCAGGACCAGCTGGGCCCAGTGCCCAGCAGGCCGCCGGGCCTAGCACGCCCAGCAGGAGCAGCAGCATGGCACCTGGAGGGGAGAGAGACCCGGGAAGGAGAGGAGGGTTGGGCAGTGGCTGCTTCCACCTCGTATTTCTCTTCTCTTGCCCTTAGACCCATGACTTGCTTTCCGTTTTGCTTCACATTTAGATTAAGTCAGTACTTTTCACTTAGGGTGCTTCAGTGTCACCTGGAGGGCTTATTGCAGCACCCATCATTGCCCCCTATCCGTGAATGTATCCCGTAAGTTTGGGATAGGGCCTGAGAATTTGGGTGTCTAATAGTATCCTTAGTGATCTGATCAGCTGATCCAGAGTTCACATTTTCAGAACCATTGTATTAGGCCAGTAATTCTCCAAACTTTCGTTTTTAAGCATAAGAATCCTTTTGCAAATAAGACCCAGTGCACATGCCACAGACACGTCGAAATGTTCTGGTTAATGAGGCCTACAGCCCTGTCCTCTCTCCTCATATCTCCTCCTCCTCTTTTTCCTGTGGCTTTTCTCTGGTCCTTGACCTGCCCTTCACAATAGACACTAGCTCTTTGTGTCAGGTTTCACCATGACAGTGTTTTAAGTCTTATCTGGGAATGAATGGAGAGAGCTGCTCTCTAACCCCTTTACTGGCCTCTGACCTACTCAAGGGTCCCCCAGGATCTTTGAACTCCCCTGGGGTCCTTCCTGCAGGCCAGGCTTTGAATTAGTGCCTTACCTATGAAAACTAAATGAGGTAAGTAGGGGCTGGAGAGATGGCTCAGCAGTTCAGAGTGTTAACTGCCATTCCAGAGGACCCAAATTTAATTTCCCAGCACCACATGACAGCTCAGGACCATCTATAACTCTAGATCTGATGCCCTCTTCTGGTCTCCATTGGCAGTAGGCACAACACGTGATACACAGACATATACATGTATTTATTTATTTATTTTAATTTTTAAGGGAGAGGATAACTCCCTTTGTGCCTTTGTGCTTGGAGGGAGAGAGCCAAGGCTGCTGAGGATAGAGAGGACAAAAAAAATTCTGGCAGGACTTTGGCAGGATGATAAAGTCCCCTTCATTTGTTGGCGGTGGTAGAATGGAGTGGGCAGACACTTAGATCTGGATACCAGTCTTGGGGAATGAACCACAACACAAGCACTCTGATACTGAGACACACCCCAGCTACCTTAGGCAAGATCTTTTTTTTTTTTTTTTAAGCTCTGAGTAAGGCTTCATCCATGTAAATGGCAGGATGGAGGGCCTCACACAAGCTTCTGGTAAACATATCTAGACAACAGTTATGAACATGGTCTGCAAAGGGAGAGACCTACCCAGGTGTGCAGATGCTTCTGTTCTTACCCTTGGGAAAAGTGATCTGATCAAGTTCTTGACATAAGAGGTTACAGCCTCAGTGGTAAAGGCACTATCCAATCCCTGGAGTCACTCTGATGGTGGGATTCCATCATGCTCTGAAGTAGGGCAGAGGCTCTGAAGCCTGAACACCCAAAGTCTCCAAAGTGGAATCAAGCAGGAAAGAAATTAGAGACAACTTGGGACATGAAATACATGAGTATTTCCAGGAAACACCCCGGGAGTATGTAGCCTTGTGTTTCTTATAGATGCCAGGGGCCTGCTGGGAAGAGCTGCCAGGTGCAGCTGTGCAGCTGTGCAGCTGGCTCCCACTCCAGGATATCTACCTGAGGATTGGAATCTAGCCTGCATTCCACCTGCCTAGCTGTTGGAATAAAATGCACTGTCCTGTAATTCTCACAATAAAGACCTCAAGTCGAGCTGAACACTGCCTCCTTCCAGAGGGGTACTTGTGTGATTCTCACAAAGATGTCCTATGGGTTACTTGGTGAGGGTAGGGAGGAGGGGAGGCTGGTGCTCTCCACCTGACAAGTGTCTAGTCTATTCTTTTTCACAAAGCTCTTTTGGGCATATAGATAAGCTGTCTCCCACCTTACAGATGAGAAAGCTGGTGCTTAAACAAGGGATACATGTTTTGGCTCAAGGTCATCCACGGAACAGTAAAGTAAACAATAAATACTTTAGTTTTTTTTTTTTTTTTTTTTTAAATTCAGTGTTCTTTTCTACCAGCTTTCATTTACACAAAGGCATCTCGGGTCAATGTGTTTCCCGCCTCAATGACTCCTTTTACAAAAACAGTAGAGAATGAGTGTTGGAATCTAGATTGAAGGAGAAAGCTAGCAAGCAAACAAAGGCAAGCAAACACTTGTCATTTTGTCTCCTGGGAGGTGGAAGCTCTCCCCCTACCCTGCATCTTTCCTAGCAGGTCTGCTCTTGAAGCTCCTACCCACCCTATCTTTTGCCACCTCCCTACCTGAGTCCAGTACGCCCATCAGTGCCAAAGGGTCTTCCTGTGTGTCCAATACCCTTCCTCCCCTTCATACTCTACTGCACAAGTCCCTGAACCTTGGATCCCTTCCTTTGACAACCCCTTTCCTCTGCAGGTCAGAGGGGGATGGTAAGGTGTTAGGTGGGTGTCAGAGCTCCAGGGAAGGAAATGGCTGCACAAAGCTCTGTCCAGGTGAAGCTCAAAATAGTCATCTTCAAAGAGAAAAGCTGGGACAGAGAGCTGAGTAGACCCAGAGCCCCGGAACCTATGGAGAAGGTGCAGCAGTGTGAGGCTGAGGGCATCTCCAAATCCCCAGCACCTTGCTCCCTATGCCCCAGTTAACCCCGCTCTCAAGCCTTGCCAGAACCCCTTTTCTATCTCCCTTCAAAGTCCAGCATCCTTCCAAGAAGGTGAGCCCCACTTTTACAGAAGCAGCCAATTAATCATTTCTCATGGGGAAAAAAAAAAAATGCCCTACGAAAGGGTCCTCCCAAGCCCTCTCTCCGTGAGACCTGCCCTCCACCCCTCCCTTCGGAGTAAAAGCCCTTGAGCCTCTTTCATGAAAAAGCGCCCAGGTCGTCTTTTCCAGGAAAAGGGAGTGGGTCCCTCGCGCCTCCCGCCGCCCCCGCTCGCAGAGGAGAAGCCTGAGCCTCCACCTCCTCCGGGCTGCCCTCACCTGGCTGGCGGCGGGCGGGTGGGCTTCGGTCTGAGCCGGCGATCTGGCTCCGTGCAGACGCCGGGCTGCGCACTGGTCCGCGCTGCGGCTTCCCTGGCCTGCGGGGGCGGCGGGGGGCTCGGGTGGTGGCGAGCAGGGACCCCGGCACAGGGAGGCGTGAGCGAGTGGGAAGGACAGCAGAAGCTGAAGCAGAGAAGCGCAGGGGCGGGGAGCCGGGGAGGCGGAGGGGAGAGCGGAGGATGAGGGAGGGGCGCCGAGCAGCCGGGCCTGGGGCACCGCACGGAGCCTGCGCCGAGCACGGGACCCTTCCTCACTCGCGGACCCCCAGCTTTTTCTTCTGGATGCAGGGCGCAGGCATCGTTGACCCAAGTTAGCAGATGGGGGGAAACCGAGGCCGCTTAGAGGCCACACTAGGGGATGGATCAGGGCATCCTACAGACCAGCTTCCAAGCTTGTCTGTGGAGAGAGAAGACGCGGACTGGGATGCAAGGACAGTGGGAGGTGAGATTTTGTATGGGACAGATGTCCAGGCTGAGTGGCCTTGGAAGGTCTGAGGGAAGAAAAGGGTGAATGGGCCAGTGCCCCTTATTAAGAAAGAGGTGAAAATGCTCCAGTTTTCCTTCCTCCTAAGTCTGAAAATGCCCCTGTGCACACGAGGCTGGAGGAAGGACAAAGTTGCAGACATCAGCACATCAGCTTGAATTCCTCTGAGAAAGATAAAGAAGGAGCAGGATCCTTGAAGCGGACTGAATTTAATTTTTTTTTTCTGGAAAGAATTGAGAAGGGCTATGGAAGGTCCCTGTATGGAACATGGACATCCTGTGGAGCTGTGCCCAGGGTTCAGCAAGGAGATCAGCAAGGCCTCAGGGCTGGGATCCCCCTCACGTTCTCAGGTCCTTGAGAGCCCCGATACTCTGTATTGCCCCTTGCTTTCCTTCTAGAACTCTCCCAACTTAGCTGGCTCCAGTTACTGGAGTACAAGTCATTGCCCATGAAGGTAGAAGGTGTCAGAAGCAATGAGCTTTGCGAAGTTTCTCCAGGGTGTTGGGTGAGTGAAGAGATGGATGACTGAACACGTGCCTGGACCGAAAGGAAGCGTTTTGGGCAGAGGCATGGGTACATGGTGACACAAGGCAGAGCACCTGTCTAGCCCCTGTCAGATCACAGCTGTCTCCGCCTTGAAAGGTGGGGGGATGCAAATGGGGATGGCAAGAGTTAGGTACCCTAAAGGTGGGGTGAGCCACACAGGCATGCACAGGAGCCAACCTGTGACCACTGTGGCCTGTGGCCTCCTTAGGCACTGGACCCCTCAATCAGGGGAGTAAGGAAGCCCTTCTAAATGTGACTCCAGTGATGGGGGGGCACGCGGGGGGGGGGGGGGAGCAGGACAATTAAATGCCAGCTAGGGCTGGCTGGGACTGGAAGACATGTGACACTTAACCACAGAAGAACTCTCACCAGAAAAGTCAGGATAAGGGTGGAGATGGGTGTGTAACATGTTAGTAGGGGATTGCTTTAGGGCCTTGGGAGAGAAGGAGATGAGAAGGCCAGGAGCCAGTAGGTGTGGGGGCAGCCAGGAGTGGAGGACTGTAGATAGAGCCTAGAAAGTCAGTGATAGATGGCAGTAGGTTTCAGAGGACAGGGTCCAGGCTAGGTTGTAGTCCTTGCTTGCTCCTACCTTGTAAACCACACTGGTTTGAACAGCAGGTGCTGTCAGTGCTCCATCCCCTCCCTAACACCTTGTCACCCACAATCCCTCCTGCAGCCTGGATATTACCTGCAGACAGTTTTTGACCCTAAGTCCCATTTTCAGCTGTCTCCTGGAGCATTCTTGGCTGTGTACTTGAGTAAGGCCAGCATTGGTGGAGCCCTAACCCCCTCAAGCAACCCTCAACTAATGAGGGCAGGGGCTGGGAGCGAATGCTGCAGCTTTCTGGTTTCTTGGTGGGGCCTTCCTGTACTCATTTCCAAGATGTGTTCTAGCAGAACTAAATAACTCCTTTAGGGACAACTCAGTGACATCCCCATGCTTCGTTTCCCTTCTTCCTTGTCTTGCCCGCCCCCTCCTATTTCCTGGATTACCTCCTAAATAACTATGTGTGTGCGTGTGCGTGCATGCAGGTACCCACAGACGCAAGAAGAGCACATTGAATCCTCTGGAGCTGAAGTTACAGGTAGCTCTGAACTGCCCAGCATGGGTGCTGAGAACTGATCTCTGCAAGTACTTTTTTTAACCTCTGGGCCACTTCTGCAGCTCCAAACCTAAATTCTTGTCTCAGGATCTGCCTTCAGGGGAACCAGACTAAGACACTGGGTTAATAAGTATGCACCTGGAATTGTGTTGAGAATTGTGCTTTTCACATTTACTTTTCTTACCATCCTCAAAAGTAGATAGCACTAAGCTAATTTTAAAAATGAGAGATAAAGGTTTGTTAGTTTGTTTTTGTTTTTCCCACCGAGATAGGATTTCTCTGTGTAGCCCTGGGTGACCTGGAACTCAATCTGTAGACCAAGCTGGCTTCAAACTCAGAGATCCACCTGCCTCTGCCTCCTGAGTGCTGGGATTAAAGGTGTGCACCACCACCACTTTGATGGGCTCTGGCTCCAGAATCCATTGCTCACACTGGGCTGCAGCCTTCTTTACTCTGGTCTTCTCTGGGCTTTATTTCTTACAGTGATGTTGGGGGGGATTGCTGTCCCGCTTGCGGGAAGCAGTCTCTCTCACAGCTAAACAGGTCAAAGAGATGTAAGCAGATATCATTGTGGGAGAAAGAAAGTAACTTTATTGTGTGTGTGTGTGTGTGTGTGTGTGTGTCCTGGCTAGTTCTATGTCAACTTGACAAATGCTAGAGTCATCAGAGAAAAGGAAGCCTCAATTGAGAAAATGCCTCCACAAGAGCAGGGCATTTTTTAATTAGTGATTGATGTGGCCTATTGTGGGTGGTGCCATCGCTGGGCTGGTGGTCCTGGGTTCTATAAGAAAGCAGGCCGAGCAAGCCATAAGGAAAAAGCCAGTAAGCAGCATTCCTCCATGGCCTCTGCATTGGCTCCTACCTCCAGGTTCCTGCGCTGCCTGAGTTCCTTCCCTGACTTCCTTCAGTGATGAACAATGATTTGGAATTGTAGGCAAAATAAACCTTTTTCTCCCCAACTTGCTTTTGGTCATGATGTTTCATCATAGCAATATACTCTAAGACACTTATTTACATTCTCATTTACCTTTTTGATATGGACTCTCTTGTAGCCCAGGTTAACCTCACATTCTCCATGTAGTTGCGGATAACCTTGAATTCCTGATTGTCCTGCCTTTATTCCCCAAGTGCTGGGAGTACAGGTGTGTGAATCCATGTCTAGCACCCAAAAAGTACTTTTATTTATTTGTTTACTTGTGTGTGTGTGTGTGTGTGTGTGTGTGTGTGTGTGAATGAGCACATACATGTGTGTGCCATGGTGCAAATGTGGAGGTCAGAGTACACTTTGAGGGAGTTGGTTCTCTCCTTTCATTTTCTGGGTTCTAGGTATGAAATTCAGGTTGTCAGGCTTGGTGGCAGCAGCTGTTACCTACTGAGCCATTGCACTGGCTCCCGAAAAGTGTTCTTAAAGGGACTGACTCCGCTGGCAGACCCTCTCCTTTTGCCTTCCTCCTTTTCTTTCCTTCTTGAAGGACATGAAGGACAGTTGCCACCTTGACAATGTAGTGTTCTAAGCACAGTACTAGATGAGCACCCAGGGGAAGCTGAGATGAACAAGCCCTAGACCGTGCCTCAAGGGGACAACCCTTCAGTGGGACAGTAGGGTATGGACAAGGAAGAGCTCAGCGGACAGAGTCACGGAAGTGCTGTGGGGCCTCAAGGAGGTAGTATTCTCAGCTGGGGGTCAGGGAAGATGTCCTGAAGCAGCTATTCTACACAATGACAAGGGTTCTGACTCGGTGGTGGAGGTGGAGGAGTCAGGGGTAAGGCCCAATCAAAGGAAGAGTATGACGTGAGCAAGGGTGTGGAGGAGGCACAGACAGCTGCTCAGAGAGGGAGCTGCGCATGCCAATTGGAAAAAGACAAAAGAAAAAAAGAACTAGATAGGGGACAGAGGAGAGAAGGAAAGCTGCCAAGGAGGAAGTAGTGTTGTGACTAGGTGAATTTGGACTATGCAGAAAAAGAGGGAAGCAACTGGAGAGATTAGGAGACTTTCCATGGTTGCCAGAGAACATGAACACAAAGGCTCACAATTTAATTAGCTTCTTGGCTTGCCAAAGGATTACAGGAGAATTAGCTAAGCTCAGGAGTCTAGGGACCTTGCTGGGAATTGAGGGGAAGTTAATGAGAAAGACGACAACGTGCCCCAGGGAGAAATGAAACAGGAGGAGTTGTTAGTCAAGCAGAGATGCCGGCAGGAGAAACAGATGCCTCAGTCTCCAGTCTCCCACCAGATTGTTGACCTCCAGGGGAGCAAACAGGTAGGGTTCCTGAGTCAGGCTCCTGGCCTATGGCTCATATCAGGTGCCATCCTCTGGGTACCTGGTAAGTGACCTGAAGCAGAAAAGTCTGGGAGTGTGGCTATGAATAACAAGGGCCCAAGTCTGCCTTGGCCCTTTTCCCAGAAGGGCTCAAAGTTCTAACACAGTGGTTTTCAGCCTTCCTAATGCTGTGACCCTTTAATACAGGTCCCCATGTTGTGGTGACCCCCAACCATAAAATTATTTTTGTTGCTACTTCATAACTGTAACTTTGCTACTGTTATGAATCATAATGTAAATATCTGATACGCAGATGGTCTTAGGCGACCTCTGCAACCCCTAAAGGGATCTCGACTCACGTGCTGAGAACCACTGTTCTAACATCTGCTAGATGGCACAACTGAAACCCTGAACCCCATCTTCAGGTGAGTGGGTAGGCAACCTGCTCATAACTGGATATGGCAAGCTTCATTTTCCAAAGACAGTGCCTCCCATTCCCCACTTGCTCCCACAGTGTGACATTGCCATGACCAATAAAAGGGAGTTAGATTAGGTCATAAAAAGGAAGGGCCAGTTCTTCATGAATCTTTCTCTTGAGACTTCTTTACTTGGGAGCCTAATCATCCCATCCCAAGAAAGCCAAAGCCTCATGGAAAGATCCTGTGTAGATGTTGTAGTCTACAGCTCTAGTTAGGATCAGCTAGATAATTTACAGGGTCCAATGCAAAATGAAAATATGGCATTCCTGTTTAAAAATTAAGTTTAGAAGAAGCAAGAAACCAGCAGGAAACCAGTCACAAAGGGAATTGCCAGGTCCAAAGAAACTCCTGTTCCCAAATTCTGGCCCTTAGGCAAAAGCCAGCATTTCCTCAGGCAGGCTGGTTGGGAAGCTGGTTCTCACTTTTCAAAAGGAGTCATTCTCCTTGTCTCTAGCAAAAGACACTTATGGTTCTTCCATTAACATATATATGCCTTTGGTCTATGCTAGCTTCGAGGCTCCCTCAGTGCCTACTCACAAGTACACATATATACTTCAAAGCTCTCCCTCCCGCAGCTCACAGGCTCCCTTTCTCCCAGGTACCCATTCCCATATAACCCTGAAGACCCCCCCACATCCCCCCACACCCTGTCACTTCTCTCTGCTTTCCCAAAAGACAGCCTTGGCAGTTTGGAATAAACTTAAAAATTTTCCCTCTTTCAGCGAGTGGCTATTTTGGCTTCTTTACTGTGCCCCATGAGTTCGGGGATAAAGCATAGTTTTTGTGGCATAGTGCATATAAAGCTCTGGGTTTAATATCTGGCAAGCATGGTGAGCCAGCAAGGTGGCTCAGCAGGTAATGGCACCTGCCACCAAGCTTGACAACTTGAGTTTGATCTCTGGGACCCATGTGATGAAAGAAGGGAAGTATCTCTGAAAGTTGTCCTCTGATCTTCACACACACACACACACACACACACACACACACACACCCACACACATATGGGCATACACACACACACACATGCACACACATGCATACACACATACACTACACTACATACACATACACGCAGCATATATATATGTACTTATTTATTTATTTATTTATTTATTTTACTCAAGATAAAACCTAGAGTCTCATGCATGTTAGGCAAAGTGTTTTTCCACTGAGCAACACCCTCAGCCCAACAGGTTTCTTCTAAGTATGGACCTTGTATAACTGCTCAAGTTGTTTGCCCATCCAGATTGACCTGGCCCTAGTGTGAGTGAAGAAGCCTTCAGTATGACAGGTCCAGTCTGGAGCATGCTTTGATGTCAGGGTCATGGCATTCTGATTCTGACTGGTGAAGGGGCAGTGGAGGGAATTGTTTTTTGTGTATTCACTGAGGGAAGTGCCTGCCAGGGCTGTGTTGGAGGAGGAGTTGTCATAAGCGATCGGGGGAAAAGCTTAAGATATGCAGGGGTGTGGATCGGTGAGGGGTGATTTATGCCTTTAATCTCAGCACTCTGGAGGCAGAGACAGTGGAGGCCAGCCTGGTCTACAGAGTGAGTTCCAGGACAGTCAGAGTTACAATAGAGAAACCCTATCTTGAAAAAAACAAAAAAGCTTAAGATGTAAATGCAATCCTCAACCCAGCCTAATAACCTCCGCATGAGGGGACAAGGGGGCAAAGAGAGGCATAAATGAGGTAACTGGGGAGCCTGGTGTTTCCACGCTGGCCTTACCGACTCCCTCCACTTTTAGAGGAGCAGCCACACATAAAAAACACAGATAGAGTGCAGTGTGAACAGTAGACAAAGGGGTTCAATCTCAGTGGAGGGACCCAAGGAAATCTCACTAGAGAGATGACACCTAAAAAGAGCAGGGAAGCCTCTGTAAGATGTTGCCACTTAGCGATAGAAGGGCAGGGGCCAGGAGGTAACTCTCTCAGACAGGCGATAAAGAATCATGGTGGAGGGGGCTGGAAAGTGGTTAAGAATGCTCCCTGCTTATAGAGGACAGCAGGCTGGGTAGAAAATAGAGTGCCACCTGAAGCCTCAATTGAAAAAGAAGTGTGGAGAGCTATAGCTGGCATCCAAATGCCTTGATTTGAACCAGCTCCACTGCTAATTGTGTCCTCTGTTTCCCCATCTCTAAAATGGAGCGGAACATAGTGGCTCAAACCTGTAATTTCAGTACTTGGGAGACAGAAACAGGAGGATCAGGAGTTGAAGGTCAGCCTTTGGTACATGGGGAGTTTGAAGCCAGCCTGAGCTACATGATACATGAAACTGTGTCTTAAACTCCACTCCCCAAAAAATACATATATGCCTCATTGACTGGTGACAAGCACTCACAGATACACTTGGTTTTAAAGCACTTGGCACAGAGCCTAGCATGTTACAAGCTCTTAATGTGTGCTGGCTGTCACTATGTATGGTGTGTTTGATAAACAAATAGGGCTGGGGATGTGTGGGTCCCTGGTTTCTGGTCCCCTCCCTAAGATAGCCAAGCCAATGGGGACGTAGCTTAATGAAAAAGTGCATGCTTAATATGTATAAGGCTGTGGAATCGATCTCTGCCATTGTAGAAAAAGAAAAAAAAAAGAATAATATTGGTGTATCTGGCTGGGGATGTAGCTCAGTTGGTAGAATGTTTCTCTAGCCTGCACAAAGCCCTGGGTTTGATCTCTGGTGCAATACGTGGCAGGTATATCATGCTTTTAATCCCAGTACTTGGAAGTAGAGGCAGGTAGACCAGAGTTCAAGGACTAGCTAGTCAGAGTTATGTTAGACCCTGTATCTGTGTGTCTATGTATGTTTGTGTGTCTGTGTGTCTATGTGTAGCTGTCTGTGAGTGTGCATGTATATGTGCACATGTGTCTGTGTGTCCATGCACGGATTGTGTGTGTGTACCTGTCTGTGAATGTGTATGCATATGTGTTTGTGTGTCTGGTGTGTGTGTGTGTGTGTGTGTAAGTATAACATTCAAGGGCTCTGCAGTAATTTGCAATGCTTCCCTCTGCTAGGCCTGCCTGCGTCTTTGAGTTCTAATCTCTCCCTTTTTCTTTTGGACCCTGGCCTCTGCATGCTTTTCCAGACACTCTTGGCTTTCTCATTGGTTCTGAAGCCACTGCCCAACCTCCACCACTCCGCTACTTGCCTACCTCCATTGCTGAAGCTCTCTGTTTTGTCAGACCTTAACTCAAAAGGATGTGGCTTTCTCTCTTCCTCTCCGACATCTCCTTCATGCCAGCTGTTCCAAATATTTATGACTTGCCTGCCCCGTTGTTTTTCTCTCAAACTTTATAACATTGTCATAAGCTTGAAGCCCTTATTGAGACAGCTCCTCTGTCCTTCCTTCAGTTCCAAACCAACCAAATAAACAACTCATCCGAATTTCAGGGATGTTGACAGCAGGTTTAGAAAAACGGGGTAAAATCTGATCATAACAGACGTACGTGCCGTCTAGACTTTATTCTGGAGTCAGTAGCTTTCAGTTCTATCAGAAGAACTTCTTGACAAATATTTCACAATGCCTTGCCTCCAATACAGAAGTGAAATCTATAGAGAACAGAATCTACTGATGCATAATTTTTTTAAAAGTCAACACGAGGCTGATGAGACGACTAAAGGCTCTTGCTGGCTCAGTTGGATCCCCAGGATCCGTGGTGCAAGGAGAGCAGATTCCACAAAGTGATCATTGTCCTGGTGGTGGCATTCGTGTGGCCCCCTCACCATAAATGAATAAAACATATTAAGGAATGTAAAGGAAGGACATTTGGCTCTGTTCTGAAGATCCCAGGGCACAATGTCAACATCAGTTAGCCTTTGTGAAGACTCCATGCCAGCTGATATCTTGAAGGCTCAGCATGTGGGGGAAGCAAGAGATCATGCCGTAAACAGGAAACCTGCAAAGCAATTCCAGAGTTAGGCTCACTCATAACCACTTTCTCTCATAATACTTTAAAATCTCTACCAAGAAACTATTTTCTCTAAGTTTTTATATTTCCCAAACCCTCTACAGTGGATATTATTGCCTTCACTGAAAAATTAAGAGCTGTGGGGCTGGAGAGATGGCTCATTGTTTAAGAGCACTTACTGCTCTTGCAGAGGACCCTGGTTCAATTCCCAGCACTCACACAGCAGCTCACAGCTGTCTGTGGCTCCAGGTCCATCAGGGGGTCCACTGATGCCCTCTTTTGACTTCCACAGGCACTGCATGCACACTGCACAGGGAAAACACTCAGACACATGAAATAAAAATAAATTTAAAAAAAAGGGGGGTTAACATGGTGACTCATACTTGTAATTACAGTATTTAAGAGGTTGAGGCAAAAGGATTGTGAATTCAAGGCCAGCCTGGGCTGCATAATGAGACCCTGTCTCAGAACAAAACAAAAAAACAAACAAACAATCAAAAAACTAAATGAAATAAAGTTATTTTTCAAAAAAAAAAATTTGGAATAGGGCTAGAGAGATGGTTCAGCTATTAGGAGCATTGATTGCCTTTGCAGGGGACTTAATCCTGGATTAAGCTGTTTCCAGTTATTTTAAAAGCTTGATTCTGACACCTAAATATTAGATTTTGCTCCTAGAGTGGCACCCTGTGCAAATATGATAAAGGTGGCATCATTGATGACTACTGATCTCACCAAATAGAGATGATTCTCCCCAGATAAGCACTGGTGGGCTGACCGACTGGGGTGAAGGATTACAGCAGTTAAATGGCAGAAGACCTAAATGGGACCATCTCTGAGTACTTTTCCTCCTCTCAGGCATGAACCACTCAGTGTCTACCAAATAGTTCTCTGGAAACAGAGAGCTATTTGGAACGTTCCTATAATCTTCCAAATGAGAATGGGATTTATCCTGAGTATTATCATTTTCATCATACCTATCCTTTGTGAAAACACCAAATCATTTTCTTTAGGTTTTCTTGAACCCAGACCTTAATGTTATATTCTAGAATAAGTTTGGGAGCGGGGCGGATACACTAAAGACACACCCATCAGGTGTTTCCAGAGTCGGCATTCCTGTTTCTCTAATGTTGGGCATTCCCTGCCGTCTCACTGTGGCTGTCTCCTGGAACTAATCTCAAGTACCCTGGCTATCTCAAGCTTATCCTCAGCACCCCGATTTTGCAGCTCATTTTGAATGACTAGGTACCTTGGCCCTCTCTTATTGTTTCTTCCTTTGCAGGGTTTTAGTGCCTTCTCTCAGCCGTGTTTGCCTTTCCTCTTCCCAGCTTAACAGTGCTTTCCCCAGAGACACCGAGGAACTGCAGGGCAACGTATTTCTACCTTCCCTGACAACTGGAAGTTCATTCCCAAGAGGAGCCCTGTCCTTCCCTCATTCCTGACGTGGAACACAGATCAGTAATGTGTTTGTGTCTCTCCAAGCCTCGATTTCCGAGGACTCATCTTTCCTCCAGTCTCTCATGCCTTTTAAATGTTGAGTTTGATGGAACCTTCGTGGGGCTACGCTGGCTTCTTCGGTTTTCTCCTCCTTTCTCCCACACAGCGACTTTCTGCAAATGGCATGTCCTCATTTCATCTTTACACCTTTCTGTACCTTTTGTACCACATTGGCATCTAGTCTCCAAATTTGAGATAACTTTTCTCTGACTTCCTCAACTCTATTATTTAATCATCGATTCAGTCCCTACCCAAAATGCCCTTCCCCCCTGGCCGCTCCCTTTCTGGTTTTTGAGACAAGGTCTCACACCGCAGCCCAAGCTGGCCTCAATCTTGTAGCAATCCTCCTGCCTCTGCCTCCCAAGTGCTGAAATTATAGGTGCCAAACTTTGCTGTGGTTCCTGTCTTACTGACAACTACCTCTTGAAGTAGATTGCTGGTGTGTGCCTCACCAAGAGAGACATACTCATACATGCAAATCCTGCCAGACCTCAGCAGAGGGAACCACCATTATGGCAAGTGCCATACTGGACAGTGGAACCCTGAGTATCTCCTCTCAGGGGTTTTTATCAATACCTAAGCGTCTCAGGTGTTCTATTGATAGCTTGTGCAGATCATCAGGAATCAACCATCTTTTACATAAAGCCAACACCTGCAGACAATACAAATGCCAAAGTCTGGGCAACCCTTTACCTGGCAATGCACAAAACAACCATTTAAACATAACTAAAAATAAGCTTCTGCAAGATCTCTTCACAATCAGGAGGAAGTTTAGGAGAAAAGCTTCAGGTAGCCAGAGGGGATTGGGGAAACTACCATTGGTTCATGTGAAGCGTGTCAACTGCTTAGCTGGTAGCTGGGTGAGATAGTAGTAGCCATGGTAATGGCAGTGTCCAAGTCCACTGCCATATGACCCTTGGAGTGTAGCTGGGCAGTCTAAAACATCCTCCCATAAGGATGAAGAAGAGACTCCATTTTTGGCCTGAGGCTTCATCTCAAGCTTGCTTTGGGACTGACCCTGAAAAGTCATAAATTCTAAGAGGAAGCCATAAAAGCCCCCCATTCCACAGGGCAACCAATCAGAGATGAAGGCAACCACAGTGTAGCCACAGGAATGCAGGAAGGCCTTATCTCAAGGCCTGACATCTGAGCCTGGCACCCCATATGACAGGAGGTACGAGAGTGTCTTATCTTGAAGTCAGCCAATCACAAATCGACCCATGTAACTGTCTCACTGACCACCAATCATGTTCCCTATTACCTCACCCATGCTGAAATTCTCCTTACAACCTATAAAAAGGCCACTAAGCCTTTGTTCAGGGTCGCCATTTTCTTAAATGACTGACCCCTGCATGCAGGAATTTTCTTTCGAGAAATAAACGCACCCTTGCTGATTGCATGCGTGCGTGGTGGTCTCTGTGTGTGATCTCCGACTTCAGAAGGATGTGGCCTCCATTTCTCACTGTGTGTCCGGGTCCTCCCACACTGTCATCAGTGCGCTACATTATACTCAGATGTGAATTCTACCTCTGTCTTACTAGCAAATTGTTTAAATCCTTCTTTTTATTTTTTTCCCCTTTGGAAACTGGGGTTATTATCTGGCTTGTGGGACTACTGCTAATATCTATGTGTACCTGCGGTCTGCTTAGCTCATGGATTCTCATGTGACCCACATTCTTGGCGAACCCAGTGATTTCTCTCCCCTCTCCAATCAAGCTGTTTCTTCTAGGTGGATGTACTGATTCTTTGCCCAGCAAAGCTTCCTACATGATAGCAAAAGAGCCAGCCATAGCTGCCCAGGGCTGACCCCTTTATGTTAAAGAATTTTTATGTCTGATGATATATTAATACCGAGCAAGGACAACTCTCACATGGCCTCCTCACCTGGCTCCCCTCTGTTTCCCCACTAGGTCCTTTATTCATTCAAAGCTCCTCCTCCCTCCACATAGGCCTTAATTACACAAATGAATGGAACCTAACACTTCTCAAGGTCTGCCAGCAGACTTGTTGCCTATCCCAGCAAGTGTCCAAGCTGAGGGAGCCTGGAGTCTTCTCTGGTCTTCCAGCTGCATTACCTGTGTGGGCTAAAAGGATTCTTCATTTGCATTAACATAAACAAATGGTCTGTTCACGTGGAGATCTGGAGGGCTACTCCATTGTTTTTAGCACAGAGGTGTCAATAGTTGGAGGAAGCAAGTCTCTCACAATCTGCAAGGAATCAGGAAGCATTCTTCCCTGTACAGCACAGAAAGCTCATACAGAGGGGCACATCCAATTCAGACATTCCACTACACCTTTAGGATGGGCCCACAACTCAGGCATGGCCAGTAGGGAGCTAGAGTGGTTCCTTCCCCGGACACCCCAAATGGTTTACAGATGGCTATGGATTCAGAGTCCTTTTGGAGCTGTCTAAGGTGGTATTTGCTTTCTCTGGTTCTACAGGCTCTAAGAAGCCACAGGTGGGGTTGCCAACAGACATCTTTTTGTGCAATGAACAGAATCTGACTGAGAAGGGACCAGGCGGAGGTCAGCAGCTGCAAAGATTGTAGAATGAAAGTCCTCAGGCCCTTGTTTTAAACACTGACCATTTCTGCTATTTAAGCCAATAAATTTCCTATGTTAGCAAACCAGTTTGAGCTGAGCCTTTGGGTATGTAACTATGTCAACACAATGGTAATCATTCATTGTTATAATGAAACTGAGTTCCTCTCACCATTTTACGCTAAAGTTACCTCTCCTCATGTAAAGAATACTGGGATTCAGGCACATGCATGGCATGTTATCAGAAATCTCACAGACTGGAAGACCTAGGAATGAATTCTGCTCTTGCCGGTTACTAGTCCTTGTTATGAAATTACCCAAAGCTGCCACATTCCAAGGCTCTGTCCCCTTGAACTCACGCAACCCCCACACCCCAGCTTCAGCAACACTTCCACCTTCTGTTGTCTGGTATCAGAATGGTACTGCCTCTGAACCTGCCCCTAGCCACCTGTCCTGCGTCATCAGCAGGGGACTGGTCCCATATAATTCCCGGTGGGCTTCAGAATCTCTCTCTCCTTCCCCCTCTCAGAAGCGAACACTTTGTCCTACCCCCACCCCAATAAACCTCCTGCATGAGACCCTGTTTTGTGGTGTTGTGCACATTTCTATCAGTCTTAGGCAAATCCGTTAAACCTTTTGACATCACTTCCCTGTAACTAAAATGAGGTATTCTGCTTAAATGGCTGTTAACAGGGGTTGGCACTAATGGATATATAGTAAGTTATATAGTGGGCCATCAATATGTATTGTATTTATCTACTTACTTTATTTTTTAGGACTAGAGATTGAATCCAGAGCATCACACATTCTAGACAAATGCTCCACCATTGGGTTATGCCCAATGTATAGTAAGTATTGTTTTGATTATGCTGAGACTGGGCTTCACTATGTATCCTTGGCTGGACTGGAGCTCACTATGTAGATCAGGCTGGCCTCAAACTCACAAAAGATCCACTTGCCTCTGCCTCCTGGGTGCTGGGATAAAAAGCACACACCACAATGCCCATCCCAGTAAGGACTTATTACTAGGCGGTACCTCAATAACTAAAAAAAAAAAATTGTGTCTTAAAGTATGTATACATCTGTGCTTGTATGTGGTATGTGCGTGTGAGCGTGGGCGCCTTGGAGCCAGAGGAGGGCATTACACCTGGAGCTTGAATTACAGGTAGTTGTGAGTCTATTCAAGCTCTTAGCTGCTGTGTGAACAGTATGCACTCTTAACTACTGAACCGGGTCTGCAGTCTCTGACTCTTTTTGTTTGTTTGTTTTGTTTTCCTATGTTCTCATCAGGTGAGGATTTGACTCCAGGTCTTGCACACCCTAAGTAAGCTCCTCTAACACAAGCCATGGTCCCAGCCCTTCAATAGTTTGATTCTTTAGTTGCCTATAGATGTTGAATTTAGATTTTTTTTCTTTGTGTCTCTGACCAAGGGGAGGACAGGAACTTACATGATTTGGGGAAAGATAGGAGATGAGGGGGTGGACAGGAATTTCAAAGTGGAGGCGAGGTGGAATTAGGCTGTTAGAAACATTTGTGACTGCAGAACTCTACACCCACTTCCGTTTATAAATAGCCCTGTCTCTCAGCCCGGCTCCTGCTGCACGAAGGCTGCAAGGGAAGATAACAAACGCAGACAGCAGCTGCTAGCGGGACAAATGCAGAGCAGAGGCCGTGGAATTGGGCCTGTGGGATTTGGGCGCAGGGTGTTAGGGAGAAGTATTGAGAGCTGTGAGTCAGAAAAAGAGGTTGTCCATTACCGTCAGTCAGGGTAGGTAAAATCCCAGGAGACTCTCATACCCTGGTCACACCACAGAGCTAGCTGGAGGGTTATCTACCACCTTCTTCCCTCTCTTGGTGGCAGGAAAAGATAGATGGCTGCTACAACAGCTGGGCAGAGATGATGCCTCCAAAGCAGCACTCCTGAGAACCCAGTGGTGACTCTTCTGAAGCAGGAGCAGGATAGAGAGGACTCCAGGGTTTCTGCCTTAGGAAACAGGGTGTTAATAACTTGTTTAAGGAAGTTTGAACGTAGAAGTGATGCTACAGGCTTGGGAATAGAGGCTACCATGTAATTCAATGTGGGGATTCTGTAAAACAGTCAGGGAGATGTGTGCCTGAGACAGCTGTGCATTCATCCAACAAGTGTCTACCGAGTATTAGAATGCGCTGGATTCTGGTCTTGGGGAAAGGTTAGGACAGCCAGAGAAGCAGTCCCACTTGTCAATTCCTTTATGAATTCTATGACTTTGCCCTGCTATGTCTGTAAGATATCCCCTCTCCTTCTAGCAGTAACAGTTGCCACACACCAAATATTCACTGTGGTGACACACTAAATTTAATACTCCAATAAGTATCATTTCTCGTTTTAGAGATGAGAGGCCTGAGTTCAAGTGGATTAAGACTTCAACTAATAGTTCAGTGGTAGAGTGCCTGCCTGGTATGCAGAAGCCCTGGATCCAAGGAATAGCCCCACAAAACCAACCAAACAAGAAACACAAGTAACTGATCTAAAAATCCCATAGCTGGTGACAGAGCTGCTCCCATTTCACCAGTCTGCCCCGCAGTGCTCTTACTATCCTTAAAAACAAACAAATGAACAAAAGTCAGGGCCAGTGAGATGGCTCAGTGGGTACAGGCACTTACTGCCAAGCCTGGTGACTAGATTTTGATCTCTGGCACCCACTTAGTGGAAGGAGAGAACCAACTGCTACAGGTTGTCCTCTGGCTTTCATACACATTCATGACCTTGGCAGACCTTCTCCCCATCTCCAGTCACACACACACACACACACACACACACACACACACACACACACACACACACAATTTAAAAAATTTTAAAAAATAGGGCTGGAGAGATGGTTCAGCAGTTAAGACCACTGTCTGCTCTTCCAGCGGACCCAGGTTCAATTCCTAGCAGCCACACAGCAAGCAGCTCACAACTGTCTGCAACTCCAGTTCCAGGGTATCTGACACCCTACACAGCTAAACATGCAGGCAAAACAGCAATGCACATGAAATAAAAATAATTTTTAAAAATCTGACAAAACAATTCAATGCCACACCTTCATAAAGTCCTCAATGGCTGCCTAGCGGGATATGAACTTTCCCTTTGGCGACGCCACAGTGCTTATACCACAATGCCAGGAACGAGCAGTGTTTCAGGGCTTCACGGAACATGCTGCTCTACATACGGTTGCAGCTAATCCAGCACACTACTGATTTTTCTTTTTGTGCACATGCACACGTCTCACCACACACGTGGTCCCAGGGATTGAACTCAGGCTTCCACTCACGCTTGGCGGTAGCTGTCTTTACCTGATGAGCCATTTCAATGGCCCCTACTAGATTTTTATGATCTTATCATTTTGTTTCTCTCTCGGTGGACAGCAAACACCATGGAAGACAAGAAAATTTATCACAGGCCTTCCTTGTGTCTTCTGCTGCCCTGAGCCCTGAACTCTCCTAGCTATTCAGTGACAGGGGAGCAGGTGCACTTCTAAACCCTTAAGTGTCACTTCCTCAGGGGAGGGATAGGCCAATACTAAATTCCAGGGGGAAGTGAGCAGGCTGGAACAAGGTGTGGTTCTGTTTCCATTCTCACCTCTCTCCCCTGTTTTTAGCCAAAGACATTCTCACCAGTTCTTCTGCCACTAGGAGGGCAGGGCCCCAGACTGGATAAAGAGAATGAGCAGTTAGTTACTGGGTCTTGTCCTTACCTAACCTTTGGCTTTTCCTGCTACTCTGGAAATAGATGCAGTAGCTGATTCATTTTCCATGGAAAACATGACATTTCTAGGGAATAATCCATTCTTTTGGCTATACTGAGGCAGAGGTTGACGTCACAGTTTCATCGATTGGTCATCTCAGAAACTTGGAGACGTTTTAGTGTCAGTTTGCACTCTCTCACACCTCTGCTCACACACAACTGCTCTTTGCCCTTCTTGGCCTTGCTGTCCTCTGAGTCTCTGTCCTCTGCCTCTATTTTGGTGTACCAGAATCTATTTGAAGATGTTCTTCAAGGTTGTAAGGGTTGAGGTAAGTTGGTTCCAGAACAGATGTTTTAATACAAAATGTACTTGTATTTGTAGACTAGAGATTTGGGCCCCTGTCACTTATGAGACAATGGCAGTCTAAATTGGTGTGTGCAGACTTAACATACACTACTAGGAACTTGAGATTTCTCTCCTGCCAACAAGTAGATGGGGAAAACTGTCATGTGGGCACAATTGGTGGAAGGTAACATTCTCATCTCCTTCAGAAAAGCAGTCCCCAGGGCCAGTGAGATGGGTTAGCATGCAAGTTTTACTCCTGGGACCCACTTGGTGGAAGAAGAGAACAAACTCCTGCAGGTTACCCTATAATCTCCATTTGAGCATGGGTCGGGGGAGAGAAGAGAGAGAGACATGGACAGAGAGGAGGGAGAAGCTTAAAACAGTAACATAAATACATGCTACAGCCCAGCTTGGGAAGTAGAGGTGTGTGTGTAAGATCACAGTTCAAGGTCACTCTCAGCTACATGGAGTTCAAGGCCAATATAGGCTACATGAGGCTCTGTCTTTTTTTTTTTTTTAATTTTGTGTGTATAGGTGTTTTGCTTGCATGTATGTTTGTATACCATAAATATACAGTGTCCTCAAGAAACCTGAAAAGGGTGTCAGTTCCCTGGAAATAGTTGTAAATTGTTGTGAACTGCCATGTGGGTGCTGGGGATCAAACCAGGTCATCTGGAAGAGCACCCATTGTTTTTAACCACTGAGCTAATGCTCCATCCCATATATTTTTTAAAATGTGTATGAGTGCTCTGACACTCATACACATAACAGCATCTGACACATAAAAGCATCACAGGCATGCCTGGTGTCGGAGATCAGAAACCGGTGTCAGATCCCCTGGAACTGGAGTTACAGTTATGAACCCTGGGTGCCGGGAACTGAACTCCTTCAAGTGCAGCAAGTATTCCTTCTGGCTGAGCCATCATCTACTCTGCTCCAAGTTAAAGTTTTAAGAACTTATTTTTATTTCTATTTTTTAAAAAGAGCCAGACACAGTGGTACATGCCTTTAATCCTAGTACTGAGGCAGAGGCAGGTGGATCTCTGCAGGTTTAAGGCCAGTCTCATCTATGTAGTGAGTTCTGGGCCAGCAAAGGTACATAGTGAGACTGTCTCAAATAAATAGGAAGAAAAATTTAGAAAGGTATGGTGCAAGGTATTAGGAACCCAATCATGTGAGTGCTTTTATTTGCTGTGTAGTAGCTGTTTTCACTTACATAAGCCACTGTGATAATCTACAACAGGTACCATGCCGACTTCCACAGGCTATACTCATTCATTACTCTGTGGAAGCAAGAGCTCTTTGCGATGCTCCCGTTCTGCTGAGAAGCTTACTTTGGCTAACTGCAAACACAGATCTTCATTTCAGATGAATCACACCCTAGTTGGTTTACTGGTTATTTTTTTCTTCAGCAGGTCATAATCATGACAACTAAAAACATCTTAGAGGTTGAGAACATGCCTGACTCTCTGAAACTCCACAGTGGGTTCACCTGAACTTCACTTTATGTAAATACAGATATCGACAGGGCAAGTTTGGCAGCTGTTACTTTTCAATATTGGTTCCTCTCCTCCTGCCCACCTGCTACAGTACCTTACATTCACCATTTTTTATTGCTACTTGGCCAGATAGGTTTTCTACATTAACTATGTAGATGTATATGTAGATGCTATGGTGTGCATGAAGGTCAGAAAACAGCTTACAGAAGTTCTCTTCTACCATGTTAGTGAGTAGGATTATTGACAAGTGTGTTTACCTGCTGAGCGACTCCCACCCTGTTTTTTGAGACAAGGTCTCACTATGTAGCCTTGGCTATTCTGAAACTCACTCTGTAGACCAGGGTGGCCTCAAACTCAAGATCTACCTACCTCTGCCTTCAGAATGCTAGGATTAAAGGTGTGTACCACCACACCCAGCCCATTTCTTTTTTAAGGTTGTATTTTAAATTGTGTGTGTACACGAGTGCAGACATTCACAGAGGCCAGAAGAAAGTGTTGAACCCTCTGGAACTGGAGTTACAGATAGTTGTGAATCACCCAGTTTGAGTGCTGTAAAGTGAACTCAGGTGCCCTGCAATTGTGAGTCCTGTTAACACTGATGTCTCTCCAGTCCACCCCAGCTAGAAAACCCAATTAGCTGACACAGTGTCGCATACTTGTAATCCCAGCAAATGGAAAGCTGAGAACAGCCTGGGCTACTTAGAAGACCCTGCCCCAGCTAAAGTAAACTAGGTCATTTGTAACCCAGCTGTGGCCCATCCCAACACTTGGAAGGCTGAGACCAAATGATCAGAAAGTCAAAGACAACCTAAGCAGTAGAGCTTATCTCACAACAAAACACTCCAGGTCACTAAAACAGCCCTTCTAGGCTGTTTAGTTTTAGGAGATAGTGTTAAAGAGTCTAGGAATGCATAGCAATTCCCCTGCCTCAGCCTTCTGAATGTTTGCATCCCAGGCACGAGGCATCATGACTGTTTATATTGAGACAGGGTATGTGATCCAGACTGTCCTCAAGCTCTGCCTCGAACCTCCCAAATTGTCAGGGTTACAGGTGTATGCAACCATGCCAATAAACTTCAGAATTTTATAGTAAAGTTCGAAGCAATTTTTATGACATACCAAAGATACTATAGGATCCCTAACTGAACAAACAGCTGAATTAAACAGGATTAAAATGACTAGGCTAGTTATTTTATGTTTTAGACAAGGCCTCACTATGGAACCTTGGTTGGCCTAGAGTACGACATAGATCCACCTGCCTCTGTCTTCCAAGTGCTAGGATTAAAAACATGTGCAACCAACGCCCAGCTAGTATTTGTTTTCTGATATAGCACCTTTTATTTACTCTAGGTTAGCCTCAAATTTGCTATGTAACAGAGAATGATCTGTGATCTCCCGACCTTCCTGTCTGTATTTTCCAGATGTTGGGACTAACAGGTTGTATCGCTGCCCCCATTTTTTCTGACCCTGCAGATAGAACCCAGGCACCCCCACGAGACTTTTATTTTTACTGAACAATCCTAGACCATGAATTCAGCAGGCCAAATCATAGTCCTGCTGCCCTCTAGTGGTGGCCTGGTTTTCACAGGCCCAACATGCTCTCAGAACAGATGGGTGGGGGTGGGGGGGGGTGTATGTGCAAGAAGCCACAGGATAAAACACGGTGCATTTTCCTAGATCATCTTTACTTGACTATTTTTTTGGGGGGAGGGGTAGGTAATGCAAAACACTTTTTATATTAAAACAGATGCAGAGAATATTGAATAGAATATAAAATTTACATTACTTTTTGAGACAAAGTACTTTTGACATGAAAAGACATTTCAAGCTAGCTACTCATGAGCTTCAGGTTGTATACCTAACCCTGAGCAGGAGAAGATCCAGCACGCTCACACTACCTAACATCATGGCCTCTGCCGAGTTGATAGAAGTCTAAAAGCAGCAAATTCAGTGCTTACTCATTTGGCAAAGTACCAGTAAATTATTTAAACAAGCGACACCTTAGGCTTTCTCATGTTATGAGCATGCTGTTGAAAGGCCTGAGTAAATAGGAGCTTTATGCTTGAATTGCAAGTTTTCCTTCTAAAGTGATTTTTCTCCAGTAAGTGTTTTTTAACATGCCTAACTGAGGGTATGACATGCGAGCTGGGCATATCCTAGGAACCATGAGGACTTTGGTCCACAGTACCAGATACAGAGTTACAAATACACTTTCCAAGGGTGTCATTAGAAATGAAAACCAAACTACTCACCTTCTGCACTAACAAAAAGGAAACAAAACTTAGCAAAAGCTTATACACAGTGGGAACTGGATCATTGTAGTGAAGATAGATCTTAGGAACTGGTGGGTACTGAGCACTCACGGGGGCTGTGCTGCAGCATTTGCTTCTCATGTTACAGGAAATCAAGAGCTTCTTTGGAGCAAAAGGCCATCATATTTCCTTTCAAAATCCTGCTTAAGCTTCTGTAACTGTCCTTTTCTTTGTTGGTGGTGACAGTTTTCTCTTTTCTAGTAACAGAAGGCATGGAGACCTCTGCAGGAATCTACAGTAACTCAGCAGCATTGAGAGAAGATGGGCCGACTACCTGTAAGCACGGTGGGTGGTGGGCTGGTGGCTGCTGCTGACCTTCTAGCATCTACCTGCTCGAAGTATAACTCCCACGTGGTATGCCTGCTTAACTCTCAGTGTTTCTAGAATTATTTCCTTCTTATTGGGATTCTATTTTTCATTTGACAAAGCCCTAACCTGAGACTCAAATCTACTTGATAACATGTTTGTTCCTTTAGGAAAATACTTCTGTTTTCTGTTTAAAACAAGACTTTGGAGAAAAAACATCCCATTTCAAAATAACTAATGAGGGATACCAGTGGTAAATGACATTGTGCTAGGAAAAAGAACAAAAAAGGCAGACACCAATCACCTCCATTTTCCCAAGATTAAATGATTATTAAAAAAGCGCGCCACACTGTATAGAAATCAACATTCTCTCCCATAATTCTGTGCATTGGGACTATAGAAATGTCACTGTCCCTGCCCCACATCTTCAAATTAACATTCTCAGGTCATAACAGTAAGTCTTCCCACAGGGGACCTTCCGGAAAAACAAGCTGTTTCCTCGGCTCATATTTCCCTGGAAAAGAAAAAAAACAGAAATAAAGTCTAGCATGAAGATGGCCAATCTAAATCAGCACTTAAAATTGGACATGTTTCTAGGAGATGTGACTGAAATGATTAGGACAAAACTGGATCCATCAGTAAGGCTAAATGACCCTGTGTTTCAGAACTTGCACTAAGCTCCTCTTAGCACCAACTTCATCTGTGAAACAGCAGTGCAGAGAATAGCACAGATCTTCACAGGGCTATTTAGAGAATGTCATGGAAAATGCTTAGCATGCTATCTGATACACCAAAGATGACAAATACAGTTTTGCTAAGCACAGACAGGATCAATGGTTTCCCAGATCAGGTTTGTTTAGCACCTTAATCCATTTTCTATGTTCCTTCCTCTTATAATAGGGCACTAGTTAGAAGTGGGGATTGTCCTATAAAAACAGTAAATTCTGGTCTGGAGAAGACCTGGGGTTGTAGCTCAGTGGTGAAGTGTTTCCTACACATGTGCACACCCCTGAGCTCAATGATCAATGCCATAAAAGAAACTGAAAAACAGTTACAGGGATGTATCGTAGTGGCAGAGCTCTTGCCTATTATTTGAAAGGCTCTGGGTTTGATCCCCAGCACTCTAAAAAACAAAAACAAAAACAAAATAACAAAAAACCAAACCAAATTAAAATCAGGGGTATAAAACTCAGAGGGAAACCCACAACATTCATGGTAAGTTTATACTGAACCCATTCAAAGAGTCTAGCTTGGATTCAGCTGGCATGAATAGTGAGCAAAAGTAACCATAGCAACAACTGGATCTTTTCATTCAGAGTCCAGACTAGGGGAGCCCAAGTTCTGTGAACAAAGCCTTCCTCATCTGTATCCTGGGCTCTGTGAGGTAATCGAACAAAGAGCTTCTTTATATCCTTTCTCTGCAATCCTCTAAGTGCCTGCAGCTCAAAACCATCTGTACACTGATGGCCATTTGAAGTGATCCCTGATAAAGTTAGTGCACAGCCCATCCGGTATCTTAGTTTGAATAAAACTTTGTCTAGATTTATCAAAAATGTTTGGTCAATGATATAACCCCAGCAATAACCATAAAGTATAGTTTTGACAAAGTCATCTACTAACAGGAAGCAAGCAACTAGTTGTCAGTATCACTTCGACAATATTTTGTCAAATAAATTAAGTAATGCTGTATCTTCAGTATTCACATCTAACTGTGGGAAAAGAACTTTAGAAGAGGTTCAAAGGAGTTTAAAGAAAGGCAAGTTTGCTGGGCTGAGTTCAATGCAAAGAACATGTGTTTAGTTTGTGTGAGGTCCTGGGTTCAATCCCTAGCACCAAAAAAAGAGTGAGTTTGAAATCAGGTTACTACGTAAGTAACTAGGAGAATTATCTATCTTGATCCTATTTGTAACTTTCATTCAATCACTCAAATGGCTTGTGGTTAACATGTAGTAGGGATTTGTATTTCTTTACTCTAGCTGGTAATTTCAAAGCAGTATGTTATACTATTATGGTTGAGTGACATACACAATACTGTAAAAGTTGAATTGATTAGCAGCTAAAGAATGAGTTAATGTCCGGGATTCAAGACACATATTTAAGAAAACAAAGACAAAATGAGAGATAAAAATACCGCTTTTTGTAGCATGCACCAGCAATCTATCCAAGATTTATATATTGGGGAGTAAGGAGGTGATCCACCAGTAAGCCTGAAATCGAAAAGATTAGTTATTTACAAACATTTTCAAGGGACTTTTGGGCAAAAATTTCCAGCATAGGTTCCCTGAGCGATTAATGAGACAAATTATACCAGAGGGAAGATCAACCATCCTATAGTTAGGTTTCAAAACAAACAAAAGCTTGATTAATTTTGTTATCTGACAATTTTATACATATGCAGTATGTGCTCTTATCTGCTGAGCCATCTCTCTAGCCCCTTTTTTTCTGACACAGCATCTCATGTAGTCCACTTTAGCCTTAAACTTGCTATGCATCTAAGCTTAGTTTTGAACACCTGATCTTCCTGCCTCCACCTCCCAAGTACTAGGATTATAGGCACATGCTACCACAAATGGCGATGGAACAGAGTTTTGAGTTAGTTCAAGAAGCAAAGTTTTTGCCTGATGTGGTAGAGTCACTTGACATCTGGAAGTTGGAAGTCAATGGTGTTCTCTAACAGCCCAGTATGGGACAGGACAGGTGAAGACAAGCAAATCCCTGGGCTCACTGGCTGGCCAATTTAGATAAACCTGAGAGTTCCAAGCCAACTAATGAGAGACTCTGTCTTAAAAAACAAGGTGGATGGCACCTGAGGAATGACATTTGATGATGACCTCTGGCCTCCGCGCGTACACACACCTACCCTACACATGAACACACACAATACAATCAATATAGATCTATATATAAATACACACAATACAATCAATGTGTATCTATATACACATGTACACACAAATGAACATTTCAGAAATTTTATGTATAGTTTCTATATGCCAAAAAGATATGAGGTAGTTGCTTAAAACTAGAAACTGATGACTAAAGAGATGGCTCAGTAGTTAAGAGTGCATACTGCCCTTCCAAAGGACCCAAGTTCAGTTCCCAGCACCCATTTCAGATGGCTCACAATTACCTGTAACTCCAGCTCTGGGGGAACTGATACTCTTCTGGCCTCCTTGGGCACCTGCACTCATTTGCACAAACTCCCATATAGACAGGCATGCACATACTTAATTAGTAATAAAATCTTAGGGGCTAGAGAGATGGCTCATCAGTTAACAGCACTTGTTGCTCTTGCAAAGACCCAGCTTCAATTCCCAACACCCATATGGTGGTTCATGACCATCTATAACTCCAGTTTTATGGGGGCAGATTACCATGATAAATACAAAGTAGAGGTACTATGGCTGTAACTAATTGGTAGAACTGGTAGAGTATATATGCCTAGCACATGTGAGGCCCTAGTTTCAGTCCTCCAGACTACAAAAATAAGTAAAAACAAAGAAAATACAAATACGAAGCTGGGGATGAAGGCTCAGTGGGAAAGTACTTGCTGTGCAAATCCTAGGATTAAGGTTTGGATACCCCGCACCCACTCAACAGTTAGGATCACATACTGCACCCCACCTATATTCCCAGCACTTAGTAGGCAGAGCCAGAGGATCCCCACAGCAAGCTGTCTAACTGGACCAGCTGAATTGGTGAACTCTGGGCTCAGTGAGACACCCTTGCACTGTAAATAAAATGGAGAGCCATAGTGGAATACGCCCAAGACATTAACTTCTGGCTTCCATATGCAAACATGTACATGTACCAACCAAAAAAAACACTTACCCACAGTTGTTGACTGCCATAAGATTAGATACAAGCACAAAGGGATATGTCAACATACTGGCAAAGAACTACAAAACATCAAGAAGACAGCTGAGTTATCAAACCATTCCCAGTCACCTTCATTATTCCCCTCTCCACTCCTCAAAAGCCTAGTGCTATCAAGCTCAAATACTCCAACATCAGTCTTGCACTCTCAAGCCTCAAAATGCTTTTACACAGTTTCGATCCTCTTTTGTCACAGTATTCCTCTATATCCAACATTTATCAAAAGGCCAGAATATTTTTCTTATCCTAGAATTGAGGTCTCATTCAAATAAAAGTGAACTACTTATTTAGGAGAGAAAGTTTTAAATTAATACAAATAAAGTGTTTCAAAGCACCCCTGAAGAAAATATGAACATCTTCTCAAAGACAATGGGAACTATTTTAGAAGCCCACTTTTAATTGGTGTGATGATGAATGCTAGTCCTCTCAACTACATGGGAGGCTGAAGCAGTTTTCCAGGGCAGGTGAGATGGCTCAGAGTTACAGTGAAAGTATTTGTTGCCAATACTGGTGACCTAAGTTCAGTCCTCAGAACCCACAAAGTGGAAGGAGAACCAATTCCCAAAAGTCCTCTTACCTCCACATGCGTGCCTGGCATAAGCACAGCTCCCCCACACAAAATACATGTGCGAGTGCAGGGAAGGTACAGTTCTCTAGAGTGGGATGTGAAGGGCACAATGTGCAGCTACCCTACTCCCCCACGAAAGCTGAGCAACACAAAACCACACGGGGTAAATGTTGATGTGAGGTAGCAAGTGTATGATTGATTACCTTTGACAAAGAGTAATGAATTTGATGGAGATTTTCAGGGAGACAATCTAGCAGTTTTAAAATAGTGATCAAACAAGCCAGATTTAAAAGAAAAACAAAAAACAAAACCACAACTATTTCTTAGAAATTAAGAAACTCACTCCTGTGACAGCTTGGGAGTAACTTTTCATTTCATTCATGGTAGAGACCTAAAAGAGGAAAAGAGCGTCTATCAGAATGAATCATAAACAAAACAAAGAGTGCATTAAAACTCACGAACACATCAATATATTTGATTTCTAAATTCTCAGCCTGGCAGCATGAAAATAAAATTTACAAATAAAACAAAATATCTATATAAAAAAGTGGCAGTCAAGGCCGCCAGTTAAGGCCCCGTGTGGTGGTGCATGCCTTATACATAGTACTTGAGAAAGACAGATACAAGTGGATCTCTGAGCCCAAGGCCAGCCTGGTCAAGTTCAGACCAGACAGGCCTGCATAGTCAGATCCTGTCTCAAGAAATTCTAGCAATCATGATGACTGACATAGTGAAACCCTATCAAAAAATTTCCAAACTGATTGTCCTCATCAATCAATATTATATCATACTATATCATATCATTCCTATCATACTAGGATGGTATATGAAGAAATATACTAGCCTCAACATTTGATAAACAAAAGACAATGTGATAGGTAACCTGTTCCATGCCATAGAAAAAGGCCTGTGGGAAGTCTTGTCTATAGTATATACAAGAGATAATTCAGACCCTTGAAACCTCTCAGGCTGAGCCCTCTCAAGATCCCAGAAGATGTGGAAAACTCCCAAATACCAAACAGCTATTCTCTTTGTATTGTGTGATCTAAAATTAGGTATTAAGAAAAAAAAAAAAAATCTTGAAGCCCTGACAGTATCAGGGCTAGACCCACAGGCAGACCTTGAGGAATTTCTAAGTATATCCTTCTATAGGAAATAGCATGGTCATGTCACCAGCCTTTAAAAAGCCAATGATAATTTTTACTATATAATGTTCTGTCTGGCATATAGCAAAGTACCATCTTACTCACAGCTAAAATAGCTGCCAGGTGAATACAAGCCCTCGCCAGCATATCTTATCAAAGTCATAACCTACCCCACTGTCCAGCGCATAGGTATTGACGAGATAAGCCAGTGAATTACAGAGCCACAAAGAAATGATGTCACCTAGGAGGCGAGGAATGAGACCCCTACATGAAGACACAGTTAAGAAGCAAAAAATTATGATCAGTAAAACAGATAGTCTATTCAGCACAAACACTTCTCAAAGATGAGAGATTTCAAAACATTCTAGGGGCCAGGAAGGGCGTCCAACTCCAGAATATAGTCTTCGTTCCAAGTTCAGTGCAGTTAACAGCTGTACTAAAGGCTGACCTGTAATGACTTCTGTTCTCACTTTTAAAATACAGGTCAGCTATAACCCTCTGAACTACAGCCAACGGCTCACTGTACTATTAATAACCATAATAGGGAAGGCCAAAAGATTTGCAAGGTGCTTTGCAGAAGAGACTTACCACGGTTTTACTAAACTATTTGATATTCAAATTTGGCAGGGCAAAAAAATGAGAAAAAAATAAAAAAACAAGCGAGAATGATCCAAACACAGACATATATCAAATGCATTTATTTCCAGGGATGAGGGATGTGAGCTCAGCTGATAAAGAATGCTTGAAATACAAGGCCTAAGTTTGATTCCCCAGATCGATACAAAATGGGTATAGTGGCCCATGCTTATAATTTCAGCACTTAGTATGTAAATCAAGAATAGGAGTTCAAGGTCACCCTCTGCTATACAGTAATTTAGTTGCATGTACTTTTTTTTGTTTTTTCGAGACAAGAGTTTCTCTGTTATAACTCTGGCTATCCTGATTCATTCTATAGACCAGGCTAGGCTCAAATTCACAGAGATCTTCCTGCTTCTGCCTCCAGAGTGCTGGGATTAAAGGCTGCACCGCCACCACTACCCGTATGCATATATGCCTTAAAAAAAAAAAAGACATTGAAGGGCATTCATTTGTTGCATGTCAGTGCTGGCACTCAAACTCTGCTCTTCTGTCTGTAACGTCATATTCCCACTCTCATATATTGTCACTAGGTCACTCAGACCCAGGAAACACAAGTTTGTCTCATGTAGCCAAGGCTGGCCTTAAACTTGCTATGCCATCCAAGGATAAGCTTGAAATCCGGATCCTCTTAGGCCTGCCTCTTGAACGCTAAGATTATAGGCATAGTCCAGAATGTCCAGTTTTATGTGGTGCTAGGGACTGAGCCCAAAGCTTATTGTGCTAGGCAAGCACACTACAAACTCAGCTACACTCGAGGCTCCTTAATGCTTTCTTTAAAATGAGACTAGGGGATGGAGAGACAGCTCAGTGGTTCGGAGCACTTACTGTTCTTGCAAAAGACCCTCGTTTAGTCCCCAGCACCTACATGGTAGCTCACAACTGCCTCTAACTCCAGTTCCAAAGGATCTTGTGTTCTCTTCTGGTCTCTGCTGGCACTGCATGTATATGGTGCACATACGCACACCTAGGCACACACACATAAATTGAGTAAATTTAAAAAATTAGACTACTGATAGGCTGTCCTTCCTATTTTTCAGAATATTTAGGATACTCAAAAAATAAACCTAGGGGCTGGAAAGATGGTTCATCCTGAGGACTCAGATTTGATTCCTAGCACCTCCATAATGGCCTGCATCCACATGTATCTCCAGTTTCAGGGGCTCTGACACCATATTCTGGCCTCCACATATGGTGATGCAGACATAAATGCAACCAAACACCCATACACATAAAATAACAATAAATAAAATAAAGTAAGTGGTGATAGTACACACCTTTAATTCCAGCACTCAGGAGGCAGAGGCAGCTGGATCTCTGAGTTCAAGGCCAGCCTGGGTCTACAGAGTGAGTTCCAGGATAGCCAGGGCTACACAGAGAAATTCTGTCTCAAAAAAACAAAAAAGAAAAAAGAAAAAAAGAAAGGACATCTGGAGCTAGTGGTACAGCTCAGTGGTAGAGCATGTGCAAGACCTGTGTTTGATTTCTAGCATCAATCAACCAAACACTGAAAATCGACGATTTCATTGCCCACAGTAAGCTTTTGTTATTCAAGTGCAGTAGTTTAAGCTCTTCCAAAATCAAGCCTTGCAAATACTTATTCACCTAGGGTAAGAAAAATATGTTATATCTTTTCCATTTTTCAAAATTTAGTTTTCTCATTTTACTAACTGTATTCTAAAGAAGCTTATTGTAAAGGTATAAACCTCAAATTATTTATTAAAAAGGCAAACAAATTGGCATGATGTCAAATACCTTTAATCCCAGTACTTGTGAGGCAGAGGCAGGAGGAGTTCTGTGAGCTTGAGACACTATCCCCGCCCCCCGCCGCCCCCCCAAAAAAGCAAGTCTGGTCCAAAGTCTCTGCAGGTGAGGGCTCTTGTCACCATGCCTGACAACAACAACATGTGGGTTCTTGGAACCCACATGTGGAAGGAGGAAATTGATTCTCCAAGTTGTCACCTGATTTCCACACATGCACCCAGAGGCAGAGGCGCAGGAGGGTCAGGAAGGAGTCTGAAGTCATCCTTATCCAGTTTGGAGTCATTCTGGGCTACTAGAGTCCTTGCTTTATTTACAAAAACAAAACAAAAGGTGGCTGGAGAAATGGCTCAGGAGTTAATTCCCAGCAACCACATGGTAGCTCACAACCACCGAATAATGGGATCAGATGCCCTCTTTTGGCATGCAGGTGTTCTTATAGCACTCATAAATGAAATGAATATATTTAAAATAAATACTTTAAAAATTTAAAACAAAACAACCAAAACCTTATTCCAAACATTTAAAAGCAAAGGTGTGGAATCTTTACAAGAGGGTCTGTAAAACAGCATAACATAAACCCTGGGAGAACATCTTCCCTCAAATTAAACAAAGACTCAGTGCCATTATTTTCAAGAAAGCTTTTCTACTAACACAAAAATCACTTACGGAAACCCAACATTTACTCACGCAAAAAATCCTAAGACACCTTCTTCCCGGTAGATGGTTACTATGGAGTCACAAAGTCCACTAGGCAACAATAAAAAGTAAAGGACACTGAGATCACTTGAGCTATGAGAAGGGAGTTTCAATTACCCCCCCCAAACCGCAAACAGTGTTTCATACAGTCCAACTGGCCTTTTATTTGTTATGTAGAGGCTATGCCAAACCCCTACCTGCACCTCCCAAAGTAAGACCACCAGTATACTTCAAACACCCAGCTAATAATCACCTATGACAAAGTCAAATTTATTACTCTCTTTCCTCACAATCTTCTAGCACAGGCTTACTTTTCTAAAGTAGTTAAAATTCCATTAGAAAGTGAAGCTACTGGGGCTGGAGAGATAGCTCAACTGTTAAGAACACTAGCTGTTCTTCCAGAGGACCTGGGTTCAAGTCCCAGCACCCACATAGCAGTTCACAACCCTCTATAACTCAGGTCTCAGGGAATCTGATGCTCTCTTCTCAATGGCCCTACAATGTAGTCTGTGGTCCTTCAGTAGATTCCTAACTCAGTGCATGCCTATTTTCTCATATTTTATTGCTTTTGGTACAGGTCAAATGACATAAGTATGAATTTGTTCTATAAATGCTAAAGAACAATTAAAAAAAAGTAGTAATGCTCTATTTTTGCTTCAACAAATTTCCTTGAGTAGTTAAAAACACAGGTGGAAAGATGCTCAGTGCTTAAGAGCACTTGCTGCTCTTGCAGGACCAAGGCTCAAGCCCAGCACCTAAATGAGGGTTCACAACTGTCTCTAACTCCAGCTCCAGGGGACGTGACACCTCTCCTGGCCTTCATGGGCAGTGAATGCATGTGATGCAGACAGACAAGCAGGCACATACACATACATAGAAAGAAAGAAAAGAAAAACAAACCCAAACACTTACCAGTATTTAGACTCCCTGCCAATAAACTGTACCATAGATCTCAGAGTGATCACTAGAGAACAGAGAAAAGATTCTTTTAAGACCTATGTTGAGAATCAGTGAGATGGCTTAGCAGACAAACCCCACAACCCAAGTTTGATCCTCAGAACCTATGTAGTAGAAAGAGAAAACAGATTTCCAGTTGTCCTCTGACCTCCACACATATGCTATGGAAAACCTGCTCCTCCTCTGCCAAAATATATGTAAAGCAAATTTCTTTAAATTAAAACAAAACTCCACCAACTATGTTGAGATTTATTTTGACAGCCCTAAAAGTTCTTTTCATCTGTAGATACTTTGCTATCTAGAAAGAGGTCAAAAGCCAAACCAAGCAGGTAAACAAAGAATACAAAGGCAGAGCACTGTAGTCAACCCCCATGGCAAGCTATTTAAATGCCCAAGAAAGATCAAGATATGGAATAAAGAAATGAGATTATTTTATGTTATCAACTGCAAACATACCGTGGAAGGGATGTGTAATGAGGGTAGCAGCAGAACGAGCAATCATCTCTCGAGTTGTCTAGAAACAATCAAAAACATACTTCTGAAACCTGAATACATGACACTCATATTCCTGTAAGGAATGCAAGTGGACACTCAGTACAGGGCAAAGGACTAGGTACCAATGTTTTCCTGCTTTAGAGTCAGGAAACTAGCTCCAATGGGATTAATGTAATTTCTTGCCATTTCTTCACACCTCTATGGATTTCCACCTTTTGTTCTAGTAACTTTTTGAAATCTCTCTGAAAGAGACTTGTTATTTTACCAATTCCACACACAAGCCAAAAACTACAGAAAACAAACACAAATAAATAAAACAAAACAAAACAACAACAAAAAAGGCAAAGAAACAGAGAGGGTTACCAGTTTGAATAAACTTACCAGAGCTGGATTCACTCATTCATTTGGCAGTGATGGGAATTGAACCCAGGGCTTTACCCAGAGGTAAGTGCTCTAGTACTAAATACCCAGTCTCTTTTCTACTTTTTTCACATTCTCACTAAGTTGTTTAGGCTGGCCTTGAACTTACTCTGTAGACCCAGCAGGCCTAAAGTTCTGCTCTTCCTGCTTCAACCTCCGAAAGCAGTTGGGATCATAGGCTGGCTTCAAAGAAATTGGCATCTATACTAGACTGATGTTAGGCTTTATGCACCAACATCTTAGGGACAACAACCCCGCAGCCATGGAGACTTAGAGCCTCTATTCTAAGTTATCTTTATGATCTAGGAATCTGAATTGTATTGTGAGTCTGGGAAACATTCAAGCTGTGGAAATGCTCTGCCACTGAGCTGCATCTCCAGCCTAAGAATGGTTCTGAAAGCCAATCACGGGGATGAGAAACAAGCGACAGGAACATTTCAGCCTCAGAGAAATTCCACAAAAGCACCGATGGACAAGTAAGAACTGACTTGTAAAATTTCTGTGTGTTGGGTACAGTTGTATCCTTTTATCCCAGAACTGGGGAGGCAGAGGCAGGTGAATCTCTGTGTTTGAGGCCACCCCAATCTACAGACAAGAGGCCGGGCCAGCCAGGGCCACATAGTGAGACCTGGCCTCAATAAAATAAATAACTAAAAGATAAAAATAAAATTACTTGCTCCATGTTTTCAACCCCACTACAAAACTTTCAAAGCTAGGCATGGTGGTATATTCCTGCAATTCCACACTGGAGAGAGGGAAGCTGAGGCAGGAGGAGTCTGAATTCAGGACCAGCTCGGCTTCCAAGACAGACTGTGTCAAAATAAATAGTAGTAACAACAAAAAAGAATAAAATTAAAGGCTGAAGAGATAGCTCAGAAGTTAAGTGCACTGGCTGCTCTTCCAGGGGACCTGGGTTTGGTTTCCAGCACCCACATTGCAGTTCACAACTGTCTGTAACTCCAGTTCCAGGAAATACTCTTCTGGCCTCCACAGGTACCAGGCATGCATGTGGTACACAGACATACAAGCAGGGAATAACACCCACACACATAAAAAAGAACAAATGTAAAAACTGCCTTAGACTTAACAACAGAGTGAGTCTGAGCAGCGCCTGTTCCCAACAGCAGGCCATGTTCTTTTGTGTTATTAGACAGGAAAGCCCAATTTAAATTGAAGCTTTAATTTCACTTGAGAACAGACTTGGAAGCACAAGATTCATGGCGCTGGTTCAATAACAAGGGGTAAATTCATCTCTTACCTCTTTGATAACTCGGTCAAAGGATGAGCTTTCCTTTTGTTCACATACAGGTCCTAACTCCTGGAAATCAAAGGCAAAGACAGAAATCTTGATGGCTTTAAATAGAAGTCTTCAAACTCACATCTACCCCACAAGCCACCATGTGACCGAGATGAAAGGAAAAGCCTCAGCTTTTCTCCTATGAAGGCTCATACAGCAGGAATTTGCCAGAGACAGGGCTCACATAGAAAGCAGCTTTGACGTACCTCAGGTTTCTCGCATTCCTGGTAATGCTACAAAAGAAATAGAAATAAAGGGTAATTAGAGCTACTAAAGTGTCCTCTTAAGAGAAGGTATTGACAGAAAATGAAGAGTACTGATTCTCTTCTGCACATCTCCCAATTTCTACTCCATATCAATCAACTGGAAATAAATGTCTCTAAGGTGGTATTACTGCAAAGCACTTTTTTTGGGGGGGAGGGGATTTGGCGGAAGTTTGGAGACAGGATCTAGTTATTTATACCCAGGCCAGGATGACCTTGAACACAATTATTTACTAGATAAAAGAACATAGAATTGGTACTCAGTTAAAGTATTACCCCACTTTCCCTTTTGCATATGCTATTTCTAAAACAAGCAAGATGATTTTCTCTTCTGGAGAAGAGAATGTGATTGTTTTAAAGGAAGCCACCAGACTCTGTGGCTTCTGGTATATTTTAGAAATAGAAAATGCACTCAGGAGGCAGAGGTAGGTAGTTTTCTCTGAGTATGAGATCTGGTCTACATAGTGAATTCTAGGCCAATCAGGGCTACACAGTGAGTTCCTCTTCAGGGGGTTGGGGGGAAAAGAAAGGAAAATAGAAAATGGACTAGGAGAAGGTAAAAGGCCCAACAACTGCATGTCTAGCATATGACATTTAGCTTTACTTTTATTTATTTTTTGTCTCCTTTTCTCTCTCTCTCTCCTCTTTGAGACAGGTATCATAGCCAATAATAACCTTGATCTCTCTTTTTTTGAGACAGGATTTAACTTATCCTGTAGACCAGGCTGGCCTTGAACTCAAGAGACCCACCTGCCTCTGCCTCCCTAGTGCTGAGAGTAAAGGCCTGCACCATCACTGCCCAGATGACCTTCAACTCTTATTCCAGCATTTACCTTCCATTTCTCTTCCAAGTGCTAGGGTTACAGACTTGCTAGACCACACCTGAGTTTTATTTTCTAGTCTTACCAAATAAAAAAAACAGGCAATGCTTTCTTTTGTAGAAAGAATTACTGCTGGATGCAGTGGCACACCCCTTTAATTCCAGTAATCAGGAGGCAGGAGGGTCTCTGAATCAGAAGTCAACCTGGTCTACATAGAGAGCCCAGGACAGCCAGGACCATAGAGAGACTCTGTCTCTTAGTAACCCCTTCCCCCAATCTTTTCATCATCAAGGCTTGCGTAACACAAATTCTTGACATCCAATGATGCCAACCATCCTAGACCCCTCACAGCTGACTGTAGCTTAGGGAATACAGTAGGCAATAATGCTTTATTTGTTATTGAGCAGGATAGAGGTACACAAGACTCTTGGGAAATGTCTGCCAAGAGTGGGCAGAAGGCTCAAGAAGCCAAGGGTATGGGCTTTCCCCCTCCAGACTGGGAACATGTCCTTCTGAAGACATCCTGCAACCCACTAACCCCCTTCTATCCTCAGCTCTGCAGGCTTTTTTTACACATCTGGGTCCACGGACATCTCCCAGGCCAATAACTACATGTGTGTGACTAGGGAACTTCAGGAATAGCTTAGCACCTTCAAGCTAGGTTCCTGTTGCCAGGACCTGTAATGTCACATCACTGGCTGCCTTCTGTGTACAATATAACACCCAGCCCTGGAAAGGCTGTAGGGCACCAAGAGATGAAATGCTAGCGGTGGCCCTTTTCAATACTTTTAACAGAAAATGTTTCACTAAGATAATACTAGAATTTAAAAAAAGTAACTCTAGAAAAAAAGGTTTTAATTAGCCTTTTTCTTCTTCTATAAGCAAGCAAGCAAACAAACAAAAAGTAACTTGAACTGTATAGGTAAGTAGAACTAATTTCTGTTCAGAATCTATTTTAAAGGAAGGTCACATATTTAAATCAACAAGTTCATTTTGCACAAATTTCTTTCTTTCCCCTCCCTTGGGGAAAGAGTGTATTTCAAGAAAATGTTTTCAAGAGAGGCATGTGGGGAAACACTTAAAATCTCTGCACTCAGAGGCAGAATCAAATTCAAGGCTATCCTAGGCTACTAAGCAAGTTTGAGACCAGCCTATGCTTCACAGAGAAATCCTGTCCTCAACCAATGGGATCAGTCAATCAGTTAATCAATAAAGAGAAAATGTCTTTCAAGAGAAAGAACTGCCACAGCTATAAAGTTTATCTTTGAAATTGCTTTTTCTTAGTGGAATAAATTGTGCATAAAAAGCAATCAAAATGTATGAGAACATTAATTGATTTCCTCTTACCTGTAAAACTTTACCATGGACCACAGTTCCAAGGACTCCTGAACACAGTCTTGGAGTTAGGCCTGTGAACAACCCACGCTTCCCATCGATGCTTGCAATGTGCTGAGCTAAGAACACAGTCAGAGATTTAGGTTCTAATACAAAAACATGGTTACAAGAAATTTCAAGGCAGCATGCCTTCTATGTATTTTCTTTCAGTATCTCTAGTCTATCAATCAAAGGCACCTACCATAACAAAAGAGACCAGGAAGCTGACATACTTGTCGCCCAAAAATGTTTCGTCCTATTGTTGGAGGAAGAGGCTCATATCCCACCTTTAAAAACAAAAGAATACATCAACACTAAGCAATACTCCAGGAATACTTTGGTTGCAAGGTCTTAAAAAAAAATCAGGCTCAAAATTTTTTGTGTATGGGGCTGAAAGTGGACCATGTCCATCCTTATGCTCAATGCCTTTATCAGCAAGTTACCTCCTTAGCCCCATGATTTTTACTATAAGTAAAAACGGAGTTTATGTTTTCTAGGCATGGATGAAGTATCATCCTTATCAGTCTTTGTTCTGTTGGATAGATTATGACTGAGATCAATAAACTCCAAGTTGCCCTTTGAGTTGAAGTCTGTAGAGTAAACCATGCAACTAAGATAGACTATCAAACTGAAAATAGAACAAGGAAAGAATTATGTTAGGAAAACCACAGTTTACTGATAAGGCTGACAAATATGTTCTATGACATTTTTTATATTTTAATAAAATGAGAAAATGTTCCCTGAGCCAGCATCAACTGCCTACCTGTATGACTAATCAGACAGTAAAGACAAATACATACATCTGGATAACTCATTTAGGGAAATAATTATAAGCTAGGTCCATGTTAAATATACAGACTCATTAACAATATACAGAAAGCCATAAAAATTAATGATTGCCATTTTATTTGTACAATATATTCAGAAATTGTAGTGCCAAAGGGATACTTGATATAATAAATACAGAAGGACAGTTTGGACCCTCTATTGCTGCAATTCCTTCATCTGTGCTAATACTCCCCCTCTGAGATCACTGAAAGTGCTACCATGCAACTTTTAAAACAGTATTTGGGAATTTCATCAAACCTCTGGGATATTTGGCAACACACAGATATTGTGAAATCAGATTATAGACTATTCAAATCGTTGAGGCAAGCGCACTGAACGTCACTAAAAAACAGTCCCTTTGAAAACTACTGAGTAGGGTTCATACATGTGCTGTAAAGTGCTGTCACTCGTCTCATGCACTCTAGCCCCAAATATGCCAATTCTGTACAGATACAGACACAGATTTCACTGTTTGCAGTTCACACTAAAATCTGAACTTACATCAGTCAACCTGGCAACAATTTTTATGAGTAACAATTCAAAAAATGAGGTTTATCCCAGAGTCTTGCATTTTTTTTTCATAACTGTAAACAGTGAGGTCAGGGATTCTAATTCTAAGGCCTGCACCTTCCCTGAAACAAAGCATGAGGTATGTCAACCCTCAATAAATGCTTTAAAGCATCACAGAGAAACTTAGAAAAAGCAATTGAAAATCTATCACCAGCCAAAAGTAGGCCTCCTTACCCATGAATATAAAATATGGCTTAAGAACTATTTTATAGCAGATTAGAAAGTAAGCTAAAGGGAGGCAAGAGAGACATCCGGGAGTTTGAAGTTATGTTTAAAAACTAGCTAAACTCTTTTAACAGAATTGATCTCCAGCTCTGATCAACGTGATTTTCATTGTCATGAACCACATGGACTGCTGTGAAAGCGCTTAAAGGATCCTTAGGAAATCTGACTTCATTATCACTTCTGAATGAGCTCCTTGTGTATATATGGGTATCAGGTGTTAAAAGCTCTCAACGGAACAGAAGTAGGAACAGCAAAATAGAAAAGGCGAATAAAAACAGTAAGATGTCGGCTTTCCTAGACTCTAAATTCTGTTCTTAGGTGAATATTTCACGTCTCGAGTTTGAGGTATTTCGGCGAGGAGCGGACGAGGTGAGGTGAATGTCAATTTCAGAAGGGACAGGGAAAGGGTTGGGAAGCCCTCGGTGGCGACCGGCCAGGATCAACCTCAGGGAAGAAAAAACAAAGTTGGGAAGAGCCACCGGGTAGGGAAGGGCAGGGTGGCAGTTGGCTGCGGAAAGGGAGCGGGCCTGCCCGGGGCCAGCCTCGGGATGTTTCCGAGAGGGGCCTCGAGGCCGTGGAAGTTGTTCCTGAGGGGAGGGGAAGGCCTGGGACGCAGAACCGATCCACAGGCGCGGAGGGCGGTGGCGACACGACAGGACGCTGGCAGGCAAGGGCAAGGCGGCGACTCATACCTGGATGAGCACTTTCACGTACATGAGCGGTTGGGACAGGATGGTGAGACCGGAGCCCAGGAGCACCTGACTGGCCGCGTCCGCCATGATGGCACCCGCGGACGGACGGACAGACGGAGTCACCAAGCGCCACAGCCGGTTCCAGATCACGTGTCGGGGGCGCCGGCTTCACTGGCCCGCCCGCGGCGCGCCGCCTGCTCAGGCCCCGCCCACTGTCCCGCCCAAAGAAACGGCTGGAGCTCGCGAGGGGGCGCCTAGGGCGGGGCTTGTGGGCGGGGCGCGCATGCGTCTCGGAGTGGGCTCCTCGCGCCACTTGGGAAGGCGATTTCTTTTGCGCTTGCGCACACCGGAAGTGTCCGGAAGGAGTAGTGAGGGAGTGGTCATGCTGTGGCGGGGCGGGGGCGGTTGGTGACCCTGACGGCCAAGACAAGGTCAGAGGACTAACAGCTGGAAGACCTCGGTTATACCTCCATCCGCTCTCAGGCGTTGTCGACATAAAGTCCAGTGGGTGTTTTCTGTTAGAGCTGTCCTGTTTCATGGCCAACAGATGCTATTTGTCAGGCACAAACAATGAACTCTGCGAGTTCCTCTTTTTTGCATTTTCTGGCTCAGTGGTAGAGCATTTCCCAGTATGCACTAAATTCCTGGGTTCAATCCTCAATACTGGAAGGAAAAAAACAAACAAACCAGCAACAAAATGTGCCTCCTCAGGGTTGCATGTGGTAGCACAGGTCCTTAATCCCAGCATTTAGGAGGCAGGCAGGTGGATCTGACTACTCCAAGTTCACTTTACCCTTATTTCTTACCTGCTGCCTTGTGACGCCTATCACTGGGAAATTGTCTTTGCCAGTTGAGAGTGTCAACTCGGGGTTCAGGAACCGAGATGGCCTTTGTTCACAGTTTTATTCCCAGAGCCTGGCATGTACCCGTGCTTAATATTTATTACACAGGTGAACAAATATTTCAGTGCCAATCGGGCTACACCGGCTATTAGAAGCAAAATGGATAAAAGGCATTGCTCCTACCCTGCTCCCCTTGTTCTGTGTTGGACAACACTTAGTACAGGCAGTGTGTAATGCAGAGAATGAGGAACTGAGAAAAGAACTGCATTTGGAATCTGCTTTTGCATCTATATATCACCTTTTTAAAATTTTTAGTGTTTGTATCTAAATATAAGGACAACACAACTAACCCTTTCAGGCTTATTGTGAACATTAAGTGAAACTTTGTATATGGAGGTTTTGAAAACTTGGTTGAAATACAAAAGTTGGTCCTAATACAGCCTCTATTCAGCACAGAACTAGCTGATATTGGGAGGCAGTTTGTAGGTCAGGCGCATGGGCTTTGAAGTCCAGTGGATCTGATCCAGAGTCTACTTCTGCCAGTTACTAACTGTGTGACCTTGTGCAGGTCATATCACCCTTTTAAAACTTTCAGGCAAATGATATAATAATATCCACTTCATAACTTTGTCTCAAGGAATGAGAAAAGTAATGCCAGCCTAGCCTGGCACACACAGAGAGATATAATAGTAAAATGGTAACTTTTAGAATGATAAGAAACTTACATACAGCTTTTAATTAAACACAGATATTTCTCAACATCAATTAGAAACAGAGAGGTCATCTAGTAAGGGGATTTGTGCATTGGAGGTGAAAAAAATCTACTATTTCTGTCATATGTGCCTACAAGCAATAAGAGGCCCAGAGAGTATCACAGGACTGAATGGTTGGACAACTAAGGCTGTTCTACAGCATTCTTTAATGGTTCATAGCAAAAGCTGCCCATGAAGTTTCGGGAAGACTGTAGAATTGAAGTCAGAATTATGGGTAAGAGAAGAGCACAATTCAAATGAGCCATTCATAAAGTTATGATATGAATGGCAATCCCTGATAAGAGCTCAGTATGGTGACCTAAGATGGGTTATTTAATAACTTATATTCAAGCTGCGAGGAGAAGAAAAGTCAAAAGGGGGTATGAAGGGAGAGAGAACCAGAGCAGCGCAGAGGCACAGGAGTCCAGGCAACATTTGGGAAAAGAGGTGATGGTAAGTAATGTCAAAACTCCCCAGAGGCAATAATATTGAGCCTAGGAAAAGTGAGGGATGTGACAGCTAAAACACTCCTGTGCTGACAGACAGTCTAACCTGGGAGAGATCAAAGTTCCATTTTTCAGTTGTGATTTTACCTCTTTCTAGGTGTCCAGGTTTAAGTCATTCAAGCTCTTGGTGCTGGAGCTGTGATAAAGAAACCACCCTTCACTGGTTCACTCGGATAAACTTGGCCTGGCAGTCCCTTTCTCCTGCTTTCTATCTCCCTCTTTCAATCTGCTATATTACTTTAAAATTGTTTCTCCTTACATAAATACGAGGTTACGAGGTACAAGAGGGCAGGGATTTATCTCTTTTTGTTTCCTAATAGTGTATGTGTGCTTTCTTTCCCTCCCTCCTCCCTCCTTTTTTTCTTCTTTCCTTCCTTCCTCTCTTGACATGTTCTCAGTAGAATCGCTACTTCTTCCGTGCCTTGTGTGCCACCATGTTCCCCACCATGATGACAGTGGACTAACTCTCTGAAACTGCAAAGGAGCCCTCAATTAAATATTTTCTTTTATAAGAACTGCTTTGGCCATGGTGTCTCTTTACAGCAATAAAACAGTGACTGAGACAATAGAATTCCTTTGTTCCTTTGTTCTTTCTGTGAGACAGAGTCTCACTCTATAGCCCAGGCTTCCTTTGAGCTTGTGGTCTTTCTGCTTCAGCAGTGGGTTCTCTCCTTTTACCACGTGGGGCTGGGGGAATGAATTCAGATCATCAGGCTTGGTAGCAAGTGCCTTAACCTATTTAGCCATTTTACCAAATCTTTGCTTTTAAAGATCTTGAGTACCACAGAAATCAACCAAACCAACCATTGGTTTGGGATATTTTACTCCCAAATTGGTTTGGGATATTGGAGTGGGATATTTTACTCCCGTGTGCTGTTTTGGTTTGTAAAGGGACTTTGATACCTTGTAGCTGTGAAGCAGGATGCCTTGCAGCTGGTGCAGGCCTTGCTTCCTACCTATTCACACCCTTGTGCTAGCCCTGCTGAGATCCCCACAGATAGGACTAACTGTTTACAGTTGAAGGTGACCGATCAATCAAAGGTCTGCAGGCTGGGTGGTCAGAGAAGACTCTGTATGCTAAGATACCATTGTGTTGTAATGAAGGCCTGGACATGGAGAGGGGGCTGGGGGAAAAGTTTAAAGGGTCTAAGGCAGAAGCAGGATGGAGGAATAGAGAATGGGGAAGCGGGAGAAGCAGGAGAGGATGATGGAATGAAGTCTCTGTCTAGCTGCCTGGGTATTGAATTCCCTGAGATTTGACATGGCTTGTAATTAGTAAAAGCATTGGATAATTCAACGATGGATTCTTATTAAAAGATTGAACATAATTCAACACCAACAAATAAATAAGATTAAACTACTTTAGAAAGGTTGGTGATCAAGGTCACACAGCTACTGCCGTGTGGTCTTACACTCACAGATTCCATCATAGTGAGTGGAGAGCTTAAATTTTTGAAATAACCTGTTACAGTAGAAAACAAATGCTACCAAGAATAGTAGTGTGTGCCTCTGGAGGGAAGCCCAAAGAATCAGGAGTCCAAGGTCATCTTGAGGCTGCTATGGAGTTGAAGGCTGACATGGACTACATGAAACATGGTATCAGAAAAGAGAGGGAACAAACACAAGCAACTAGTGCTTCCAGACAGTGTAACACAGTATGACTTTGTGGTCCTTGCACTCCTCCTTCCTTGGTCTAAATAATGGCCCTCACAAAGCTACCTTACAACTTTATTTACTCAGAAAATTCTTTAACTTTGTTGCAAATTATACCCCTTGGTTAAAAATGGACAGGAGAGATGGTTCAAGAGCTAAGAACACTTGCTGCTTTTGCAGAAGACCCAGGTTAGGTTGCTAGTGCCCAAAGGGAGGGTCACAACTTTCTATAACTCCAGTTCCAGGGGATCTGATGTCCTCTTTCGTCCTCCACTGACACCAAACACACATATGGTATTCATACAAACATGCAGATGGGGAGGACCCAGTCCACTGTGGGTGGTGCCATCCCTGGGGTGGGTGGTCCTGAGTTCTATAAGAAAGCAGGCTGAGCAAGCTATGCGGAGAAAGCCAGTAAGCAGCGCGCGCACACACACACATACACACACACACCCCGGCCTCTGCATCAGCTCCTGCTTCCAGGTTCCTGCCCTGCTTGAGTTCCTCCCCTTACTGTATTTGATGGTGAGTTGTTATATGGAACTGTGAGTGAAATAAACCCTTTCTTCCTCAAGTTGCTTTCGGTCATGATGTTTTATCACAGTAATAGTAACCCTAAGAAAAGCTATAAGCATTTGGTGGACTAGATGGTCTTTAGTCCTTCTTTTCCCTTGGCTTCTCTGTGCAACTCCATTCTGTGCCTCATTGTTGTACTGGGGGCTAGACCCAGGAAAAGGCTGTACGACAACTGAGCTATATCCCCAGCCCATGTGTTGCCTCTTACATCTGCCACATTCAATAAAGAAGTTGAAACTGAATCAAAGAAAAGTCATCTTCAAAAGGGAGACGCATTTCAAGAAAAAATATTGCATAGCTCCTGCTGAATGTGCTGAATGAAGTTGTGGAGGACCAAAGAGTTTCATAAATGCATCCTAGCAGAGAGCGAAGAGGACTAGAGTTTAGATCTGACATGATTAGAGGAAATCAGGGCTGGATTGAGGTTTTCACTCATTTGACCAATGCTTTTTTCCCCCCTTGAAACTGGGTTTCACAATCTTCAGTTTATGATACTCTTGCCTCAAGTGCTGGGATTACAGGTATGTGCCACCAAGCCTGGAAAATATGTCCTGTTTTTCTTCTTGTAATGCTGGGAGTCAAACCTGGAGCCTTGGATATGTTAGGCAAGTGCTATTTCTTCAGACTTTAGCCTGCATGTTTTTGGGGGGACTATCTTAATTGCTGGGTCCTAGTTGGAAAAAAAAAAACTTATGCTCAAGGTTGCCTGAGGCCTGACTTCAGTAGAGGGGAAATCTGTGTAGTGAGTAGAGTTCAGAACAGAGGTAGGAAAGGTAAAGGATGAAGGTTCTGGAAGCTTTGACTATGAGGCCACAAAGAGCCCTATAGGTTTTTAAATAGTGTCAGACATGGCTGAAGAGATGGTTCAGTGGTCAGTAGCACTCAGTGTTCTTGTAGAGGACCAGGGTTCGATTCCCAGCACCCAAATGCCTGCTCATAACTGTCTGTGACTCTAGTTCCAGGGGATCTGATGCCCTCTCTGGCCTCCTTGGTCACTAGGCACACACATGGTGCACAGACATACATGCAGGGAAAAACCCCATAGATAGATAGATAGATAGATAGATAGATAGATAGATAGATAAGTCAGGAGTAGAAATAGGAAGGTCATATGGCTGGCAACCAGAACTCAGACAAGCTGCTCTGGTCTGCTCTGTGGCCTTGGCTCCATGCTTCTCTGTAAGCCGTAGTTTCTCCACTTGACAGAGCAGGCAGGCAAGAGGCTCAAGTGTACCATGTAGATGATGATCTAGGGGACCAGGTGGCTTCAGAAGAAGAGTGGTCTTGGGCTGGATGAGGATAGACTGATAGCAGTCCATGCTTCTCTACCATCCATGCCATCTTCAGATCTGATTTTCAGCCTTCCCTGGCCACACAGGAACAGGTTTTGGACCACCCCCTCCCCCATTAGTCTCTATTCCTTGAGCTTCAGAACGCCCCATGACCTTGTAATTTCTACTTCAAATAACACATATCTTCATGGATTTGAGCTAAATAATAAAGTAGATTTGTTCTGTGAGATAAGAGGACCTGAATACAGGCCTCCTTCTGAGTTAGACGAGTTTCTCAAAGGCCTGGATTCCAGTAGATGGCTTTTCCGTTATATATGAAATGTTTCTGTAGCACACTGCAAAGGGTGTAGTGTGTAGTGGGTATGTATATATACATACATATATATTATAATATATATTCATATATATATAGGTATAATAAAAAAGACTTGTATTTCTTACACCTCTCTTCATTCTTAGGTTGGCAGCAAGAAAAATATGTGGGAATTACCTGTAGCAATGACATATAGGAGAGAGAGAGGGAGAGGGAGAGAGAAGGAATTTTTTAGACAGAGACTCATATAGCCTGGACTGGCCTTAAAGTCCATATTTATCCATATAACCTAGGATGACCTTGGACTTCTTCCTGCTTCTACCTTCTGAGTACTGGGATTACAGGCTTGTGCTACCCTGCCTGGCTTATGCTGACTGAATCAGGGTTTTGTGAATGTTAGGTAGGCACCCCACCAAGCAAGTCACACTCTCCTCAAGAGGATTTTTTTTACCCTCTTTTTGAAGGGGAAAAAATGCTTTCCCAAAGTTTTCCCAGCAGACATCTCCCCATGAGTCACTGGATAGAAGCAGCTCACCTGCCACTTCCTGAGCCAATGGCTGACTGAGACCAGTGTGTTCTAACAAGGGGCAATTTTGTTTCTCAGGAGACATTTAGCAACTCCTGAAATATAAACAGTGTGGCTGTTGAGAAAGCTGGGCCTGGTGGAAAGATGAGGTTTCTGACTGTTCAACGTTGCAATGTCTACAAGTTATGCTAGGCAGGGTCCTTGAGTTCTTTGCCACCAAATTCAATTCAATTTGTATAAAATAATAATAAGAAGAGGTCATTCTTTTATTATTTGTTTGTTTGTTTGTTTGTTTTCGAGACAGTGTTTCTCTGTTGAATCTCTGGCTGTCCAGGAACTCTCTATATAGACCAGGCTGGCCTCAATTCACAGAGATCTGCCTGCCTCTGCCTCCCAAGTATTGGGACTAAAGGCGTGCACCACCACTACCTGGCAAAAGAGGTCGTTCTTTAAGGGAATGAAGGAAAGGAAAGACTGTCTTTGCTGCGCTTACATTTCCTGTTTCTGTTTAGACAGGGTGTCGTGTATTCCAGGCTGTCCTTGAACTTGCACTTACTGTAAAGCTAAGGATGACCTAGACCGGCTGGTCCTCTTGCTTCCATTTCTCAGTGCTAGCATGACAGGCATGTGCCAGCATGTCTGGTTATATCCTCCTGCTTTAATTAGTTCCCTAAGGGACATTGCAGCCTGCTGTTTCGAATTTCTGACAGCTGTTTATGGAGAACACCTTTCGCAAAGTTGTCATGGCAAGCAAATGTGCTGTGGAAGTTTATTTCCAGATTTGGGCATCGTGACACATGCCTGTAATCCTGAGCACGTGGGAGGCAGAAACAGGAGGATCATAGAAAGTTCGGTGCCAGCCTGGGCTAAATACTGTGTTCTAGACAAGCCAGGATTAGATAGTGAGATTCTGTCTCAAATGATCAAAAAAGAAAACAAAAAGAAGTTTATTTTCAAATTTTTCTGATGACTAGAAAGTACATATGGGCTGTATTTTCTCCCTTTTTCTTCAGAATATCAGGTTGTTACTTGTCTTAGTTCTATTGCTGTGAAGAGACACCATGACTAAGGCAACTCTTAAAAGAAAGCATTTATCTAAGGGCTTGCTTACAGTTTCAAAGTTTTATCCATTATCATCATGGCAGGAAGCATGGAGGCGTGCAGGCATGCGCTGGAAAACGACCTGAGAGCTTTACTGAGACAGGGATCAAAGGTGTACATCTCTGTGCCCGGTTTGCTCTAGTTTAAAACAAACAAACGAATAAGTAAATAAGAATTTTTAAAATAAAAGAAATATCAGAAACAAAGGAGCCGTTGGGTTGAGCTAGAGATGTAGCTCAGTGGTAGAGAGCTCTCCCTGCAAGATGGATGCCAGTTTTATCTCTAGCAACACACACACAAATATGAACACACACACACACACAGATGTGAACACACACAGATATGAACACACACACAGATATGAACACAGATATGAACACACACATACAGATATGAACACACACACAGATATGAACACACACACAGATATGAACACACACATACAGATATGAACACACACACAGATATGAACACACACACAGATATGAACACACACATACAGATATGAACACACACACAGATATGAACACACACATATATGAACACACACATATAGATATGAACACACACACACACACACAGATATGAACACACACAGATATGAACACACACACAGATATGAACACACACATACAGATATGAACACACACACAGACATGAACACACACACAGATATGAACACACCCACAGATATGAACACACACATACAGATATGAACACACACACAGATATGAACACACACACAGATATGAACACACAGATATGAACACACACATACAGATATGAACACACACACATATAGATATGAACACACACTCAGATATGAACACACACAGATATGAACACACACACAGATATGAACACACCCACAGATATGAACACACACATACAGATATGAACACACACACAGATATGAACACACCACACAGATATGAACACACACATACAGATATGAACACACACACAGACATGAACACACACAGATATGAACACACACACAGATATGAACACACACATACAGATATGAACACACACACAGATATGAACACACACACAGATATAACACACCCACAGATATGAACACACACATACAGATATGAACACACACACAGACATGAACACACACAGATATGAACACACACACAGATATGAACACACACAGATATGAACACACACACAGATATGAACACACCCACAGATATGAACACACACATACAGATATGAACACACACATACAGATATGAACACACACACAGATATGAACACACACATAGATATGAACACACACATACAGATATGAACACACACACAGATATGAACACACACACAGATATGAACACACACATACACACACACACAGATATGAACACACACATAGATATGAACACACATACACATACATGTACACACACCTACACCACACATGGGCACATACACACATATACACATACACATACTCCCCTGCCCCAAACTTAAATAGGAAGCACCTTGATGTGACGTCTACCAATATAGCAACAACTCTGGGTTATTAGAGTTATTTGGCACCGAAATGATCATTATTAATAAATTATAACCCACTAAAAAATAGAAATCAACAAGTTCACATCAATGAGAAGAAAGAGAGGAAAAAAAAAAACAGAAGGAAGAGGGAGAGTTGTAGGAAGGGGAAATTGAGGGGGTCTTAGAAAAAAAAAAGCACCGGTGTGGCAGCTCACACCTGTAATCTCAGCTCTTACGAGGCGAGGACAACTTCTTGCAAGTTCCAGGCCAGACTCGGTAACTAACCCAGACTCTGTCTTAAAATAAAAGGTGAAAAAGAGCTCAGGATACAGCTCAGTGTCGGAGCGTCCTGTGTGAAGCCCTTGGTTCCATTTCCAGCATTAAAAATACCACAAAAATAGAGTCGGTGTGGCAGCGCACGACTTTAAACCCCGCACTCAGGAAGCAGAGGCAAGCTGATCTCTGTTTGAGGCCGGACTGATCTACATATTGAATTACAGGACAGACAGAGCTATGTGAGACCCTGGCTCAAACAAACAACAATAACACCACCAACAAACAACACACACAAAAGATTTACAGACCAATTCACATATTTCAATTTCGGACTGATGCCACCTACATTGGGGGGCTCACAGCTGCCTCTAACACCAGCTCTAGAGGATCTAATGCCAACTTCTGGCATCTATAGACACCTACACACGTGTCTGTCTGTGTCTCTCTCTTACACACACACACACACACACACACACACACACACAAACACACACAATTTCAAGAGAGTTTGAAGGTTGAGAATGTAATTCAGCTGATAGAATGTTCACCAAGCATGTGCAAAGCTCTGGGTCCCACTCTCAGCAGTGACTTAAAAAAAAATAAAACACTGTCCATCATTGTACACACCTATAATCCCAGCATTTGGGAAGTGGAAGTAGACGTAAGAGGATCAGAAGTTCAAGGTTATCCTTGGTTCCAAAGTAAATTAGAGGCCAGCCTGGATTACTTGAGACTGTCACAAAAATAAAGAGCCAATAATAATGCTATTCATCTGATCTTTTAAAATGATATTACTGTCCATTTCTTGGAATTGGCCAGGGCATAGTAAAGAAACTAATAGCATCCCTGAGACTGTGTTTGCTGCTGGGCCTCAGTGGGCCAGGTACAAAGCAGGATGGCATCACGGACACCGTTGGCAAAACCAAGTTTAAGAGACCCTAGCAGTGTGGGTACTGCTCCTGCCTGTTCTGAAAACACAGATCATGTTAAAGGGCAGCTATCTGCCTTTCTTCCAGTTTTCAGTGCTGGGTTCCAAAGACAGCGTCTGTGCCCCACCTACAGGCAGCAAGTTCTTTGCCTCTCCTCAGACATCTAGAGAAGAGAAAAATAGAAAAGCCATATAGAACCTTGATTTAACAAAAAGGAATGTGGTAGCTTGAATAAAAATGGCCCCTATAGGCTCATATATTTGAATGCTTAGTCAGCAGTTAGTGGAACTGTTTGAAAGGATTACAAGGATAAGGAGGTGTGGTTTTGTTGGAGTGGATGTGGCCTTATTGGAGGAAGTGTGTCACTGGGGGGCTGGCATTGAGGTTTCAAAAGCCCATGCTAGGCACAGGCTCACTTACTCTCAGCCTTTCTACCTGCAGATCAAGAGGTAAAGCTCACTGGGCCGTGCTGGCACACACCTTTAACCCCAGCAGATCTCTGAGTTTGAGGACAGCCTGGGCTATGCAGAGAATACTGCACTTAGTAGGCAGAGGCAGGCAGATCTCTGTGAGTTCAAGGCCAGCCTGGTCTATATATAGAGCTCCAGGACAGCCAGGACTACATAAAGAGGTCCAGTCTCAAAAATAAATAAAAAACAGTATCAAACTGTATAGACCTTGCTAACGTATACCCACTATGTTGACTAGGCTTGCCTTGAAATCACAAAGATCAATCTGTCCTCTGCCTCCTGAGTTCTGGAACTAAAGATGTATGCGTTATGCCTGGCTTAAAATTGTTGTTGTGGTTTTATTGTTCCATATTTGTTTGTTCCTTTTTGAGACAGAGTGCTTGAATTACAGGTATGTGTCACCACACCTGACTCAACAATCTTTCATGGTAGTGGGGATGGAATTCAAGGCTTAGCTCTCAACCTAATTTTTAAAATTACATCTATCTATCTATCTATCTATCTATCTATCTCATCTATTCATCTATCCATTCATTCATTTATTAATGTGGGAGGGCATAGAGGGCAACTTTCATGAGTCGTTCTTTCCTATTACTTGGGTCCTGGGGATAGAACTCGGGTCTTCAGACTTCGATGTGCCTTTACCCACTGAGTCATTTTGCTGGCACTCAACCTGTTCTTTTAATCAAAAATTCTGATAAAAGTAGTTCTGGATGTAGCACAGTGGTAGAGCTGCATGCTTACTAAATGCAGAGCTCTATGTTCAATTCTCAGTACTGGAAAAAAGAAACAGGAAAAAATTGCATCTGTGCTGGACATGGACAGACTTCTTGTCATTATTCTCTGAACAATATGGGGTAACAACTGTTTTCGTAGCACCCACTTGCATTACATATCAGTAATGCACAGGGATTTAAAGTGTACAAGTACCATACTGTATTACTTGGTCTTTTAAAGTGTGTGTGAATGAGGCCAGAAGAAGGTGTCATATCCCCTGGAACTGGATACCGGCAGTTGTGAACTGCCTGATGTGGGTGCTGGGAACTAAGTCCAAGTCCTCTGCAAGAGCAGCAAGTGCTCTTCACTGTTGAGCCATTTCTCCAGCACCTTATTAGGTCACATGTGTTTGCTTTTTGTTTTGTCTGCTGGGAACTGAATGCAGGGCAAGCCACATTCCCAACGCATGCTCTCTTTGAGCTGTACACTCAGCCCATAGCATAGTGTGTGTGTGTGCAGCGTATATATTTGTGGGTGCACTCACATATGTGTGCAGGCACACATGCAAATGCATGTGGAGACCAGAGGCCAACACTGGGCATCTTCCTTAGTCACTCTTTTATTTTATTTTATTGAGACAGGTTCTCTCACTGAACCCAGAGTTCATTTATTCAACTAGACTGGTTGGCTGGTGAGCTCCAGGGATCTGCATACCTCTGGGACCCCTCAGCACAGGGGTTACAGATGTGCCCCACCACATCTGGTTTTGACATGAGTGCTAAGCATCTGACTGGTCCTCATGTTAGCATGTTAAGCACTTTACTAACCAACCTTTTCCCCAGCCCTGCCCACCATAACATCTTATATGAAGGACTCGAGCACTTTGTGATTCTGGGATTCCCAGGGGTCTCTAAAACCAATCACCCATAGGTATTGAGAGATGAGTGCAGAGGAGTCTGGTCAGAGACACTTCCAATTCCAACCCACTCTCGAAGCGTGTATGTGCGTGTATGTGCGTGTGCGCACGCGTGTGTGCGTGTGCGTGCGTGCGTGTGCGTGTGTGTGTCCCCATACATTTTTTTACTTCCAGAGTGAAAACCCAGGTCTTAACATCAACTCATCTACTCATTTGTTTGATCGTATAATCATAATCCACTCATATAATTAACAAACTGAAATAATTTCTTAATCATGTCATTAACATAAAACACAAGCAAACTTACCAAGGCAAGTTTAGAACTTGTCTGCCTCGTCCTCCCACCTCTGATGTCTGAGCCACCACCACCCAGCAAAGCTGTTTGCTTAGGAAGGCAGTAGCATACAGGAAGTAGGCGGCTTGAGACAGGAAGTATGGGGCTTGAAGCAAAGCAGATGTGAAAGGTGAGGGTGCTGCGGTGCCTGAGGCAAGGGTCCATTTCAGAGCCCAAGCAATGCATTTGAGCTTGCCCCCCCCTACTCCCCGCCCTGAAGGCAGGTTCCCCGCAGCCATCTTGGCAGGCTAGGATTTGGGTAGAGAAGACAGATGGCTGGGATGGATGGCTGAGCCAAAGTTGGGGAACTACCAGAAGGGCAGAGGGTGAGGACACTGGAGTGCTGGCAAGAGAATGGCTGACGTCAGGGCCCACAGAGTCCAGGCCAAATCGGGAAGTTAGACCAAGAGGCTGAGAGGGGAGCAAACAGAGCACGGAAGAGGTTTCCTGAAGTGACTTTTGATGAGCACTATGTTGTAGGAATAGCCAGCTTGGGGTGTTTATGAGGTGAGATAGTTTATGCCAGAATTGGTTGGGAGGATCTGTACTCAGAACAACCAAAGAGACCTTATAACACCAAGAACTAAAAAGATTGAGCCAGGGAAACCCTCGCTGGCCTGGGCTGAAGAGGGGCAGGGCCTACAGCACACTGGTGCAATGTGTGACTGACAGCACAGAGCAGTGTTCAAATGAGTGAGATTTCACAGGGAAAAGGGACCTTCCGGAGTGGTTCACCTGCAGTCACGTCACTTGAAAGGTTGAACATTGTTTTTATTTTGTGTCTATGTGTGTCTGCATGTATGAATGTGCATGTGTGTACAGCTCTCAAGCAGCTGAAGTTGCAGGCAGTTGCACCAACACGTGGGTGCTGGGAATTGAGTCACAGTGTTCTTAACCAGGGAGCCATCTCTCTGGCCCCTGTAGTCACTTCACTTTGAATCTCAGGAAGTCAGACCAGCACAATGGCACAGGTCTGCAATCCTAGAAATCAGTAGATGGAGGAGGAGGAGGATCAGGAGTTCAAGATCGTCTCCAGCTACAGAGTAAGTTCATGGCCAGAAACAAAACACAGAGAGGGGGGGTGTGGAGAGGGAGAGAGAGAGGAGGGGAGGGGAGGGGAGGGGAGGGGGGAGGGGAGGGGAGGAGAGGAGAGGAGAGGAGAGGAGAGGGAGCTAAAACAAAACCAAAAAAGGGGCTGGACATATACCTTAGTGATGTGGTGGTTTGAATGAGAATAGTCCCCATATATATTTTATGTATTTGAATGTTTGGTTCCCAGTTGGTAGACTATTTATGAAGGATTAGGAGATGTGCCCTTGTTGGAGGAGGTGTGTCACTGTGGGTGGGCTTGGAGATTTCAAAACCCCACACCAGGCACAGTCTCCATCTCTTTCTGCCTAGGGCTTGAGGATAAGATGAAAGCTCTTAGCTACTGCTCCAGCTCAGCATCATGCCTGCCTGCCCACCTGCCTGCTGCCATGTTTCCTGCCATGAAGGTCTTGGACTAACCCTTTGAAACTGTAAGCAGTTAAATCCTTTCTTTATAAGCTCCCTTGGTCATGCTGTCTCTTCATAGCAATAGAAAAGTGACTAAGACAGCTGAGTAGATATCCTTCACCCAGCTTTCAAGAGGCCTGGGCTCAGTCCCAGCATCACATAAACTCGGCATGGTGGTGCACACTTGTTATCCCAGCAGAGGAGGCAGGAGGGGCAGACGTTCAAGGGTGATCTGGAGAGATGGCTCAGCAGTTGACCGCTTGCTTCAATATCATAAGGGCCAGAATTCAGATCCGAGGACTCACACACAACAAGCCAAGGGTTCTGTACACACCTGTAACTCCAGATCTAAGGAGGGCGGAGACATGATGTTTGACAGGGCTTGGTGGCTTCCAGCTTAGCAGAGGAAATATGAGCCCCACATTCAAGGAGAAACCTTGCCTCAAAAGATGAGGCAGACACTGGTCATGGTGATGTACATTTTTAATCCTAGCCTCTAGAAGGCAGAGGCTGGTGGTCTCTGTGAGTTCCAGGCCAGATAAATCTATTTAGCGAGACCTTGTCTTAAGTGCGGCAGCGGGGGGAGGTACAGTGGTTGGAGAGATGGCTCGTCAGTTAAATGTGTTGCTTTTGAAGAGATCTGGGTCAGTTATCACCGCCCCACACAGTGGCTCACTCACTACCATCTATAACTCCAGTTTCAGGTGACCTAACACCCTCTTCTAGACTCCTCAGGCACTCATGCATGGGTGCACATACATACATGCAGGCAAAACATTCATACACATAAAATAAATAAGCCTCAAAAAAGAAAAAAAGGAACAGTGGTAGAAGACACCTGATGCCCTCTTCATCTCTTTAATCGATCGCAGTCACACACCCTAATCCCACCGTGTATGCAATGCACTCTCAAACAGACACATGAACGAACAACAGAAGCTCAGCAAGTGAAGGCCCAGGCAATTATGCAGCTGTCTCCTTTGCTCCTTATCCCAGCCTGGAGTGCTTCAAATTCAGGGGTTCTGAACTTCAAGTTGGTGATGCTTTAACTGCACTGCAACATTCTGAAGCCGACAAGATGTCTGGCCGGCTTGTACATGCTAGTTTGGGTTTGCTACCCAAGCACAGGGCCAGGAACAGTGGTTACATGCCATTGTTTTTTAACACAGTTCTGAAGTCAGTCACAGCTCTACAAATTCTTTGGGTTGATGAAATTAGTGAGAATAGCCCATTTGGGGCAGACATGTATGGTGTTTGACTAAGAATGGCCCCCAAAGGCTCATATATTTGAATGCTTAAGGAATGGCATTAGGAGGTGTGGCCGTTTGGAGGTGGGTGTGGCCTTGTTGGAGTGGGTGTGGCCTTGTTGGAGTGGGTGTGGCCTTGTTGGAGGAACTGTGTCACAGGGGAGGGCTTTGGGATTTCAGAATCCCAAGCAAGGCCCAGATGCTTTTGCTCTCTGACTGCTGCCTGTGATCTAAATGTAGAGCTCTCTGCTATTCTCTAGCACCATGTCTATCTGCCTGCATGCCACCATGCTTCCTGCCATGATAACAAAGCACTACACCTCTGAACTGTAAGCCAGCCCCAGCTAAATGCTTTCCTTTATAAGAGCTGCTGTGGTTATAGTGTCTTTTCATAGCAATAGAACCTTGGCTAAGACATGTCCAAAGGGAACTGATATTTTCAGGGCGTGTCATGGGTTCAGCATCCTTTATCTGAAATGCTTAGGACCAGAAGCACTTTCTATTTTGTGCCTTTTAGGATCTTAGAATTTTTGCACGTATGTTGTGAAATGTCTTGGGGATGAAACCCAAGTCCAAACACGAAATTCACTGACGTTTCAGATATACTTTGTACCTGTAGCCAGAAGGTAATTTGACACATTATTTTCATTATAACAATTGGTTTTGGGTTATTGGAGAGGTGGCTCAGTGGTTGAGAGCAGTGGCTGCTCTTCCAGACAGCCGGGATTTGACTCCCACACAGGTGGCTCACACACAGCCATGTGTGACTCCAGCTCCAGCCTGTCTTTGGTTGCCATGGGCACCAGCACACATAGGCATACTTTCCTAAAACATGTTTTCCAGTCGTCCTCAGACCTCATGTGTGTAAGGCAAGTACTCTAACAGCTAAGCTATCGAGCCCCTTTCTGAATTCTTTCACTCCCACCCCCGCCTCACCCCTGTCTCTCTCTGACAGGATCTTGCTATGTAACCAATGCTGGCCTGGAATTCCTTTCCTGTGTAGCTCAGGTTGGCCTCCAGCTCATGGTTCTATTATGTCTATCTCCTAATCCAGTATTAGGCATACAACACAACATTTGGGTCATCAGTCTTCTTATGACCTTCATTAAATGATCATTAATTTGGACATGGAGGTGTGCCAGGCTTTGCCACCATAGATGTCAGTCAACATATACATGAAAGCAATGCCTTTTTTTAACCTGACTTCACAAGAAAGTTTGCTTTGTATAGATCATACAACATCTGCACAGATCCTGCGTGGAACCCACTTGCCATGGAAAATAGATCCCAGGCTTCTTTGTACTTGCTGAGGCAGCTTCAGGGTGAAGAAAAGAGTGTAAAGGTATTGATCATAGCAAGCATTAACAGAGATGAACTTGCCTCTCTGCAGGGATACTCCGCTAAGAAATGTACAGAAATGCCACTGGTTGAACTTAGTACAATTAAACTGAGCCTATATACTTTTAAAATTAACTTTGAAATGAGATCTCGTGCAACCTTAGAAGGCCTTGAACTCACTATGTAGCTGAGGTTGGACTTTAACTCTTGGTCCTCCTGCCTCCACATCCCAAGTGCTAGGATGGAACTTTAAAGGACAGAGTAGGCTTTTGGCTTCAAATGCATCTGGGGAAGAAGTGCCAAGTCTCTGACCTGGAAACGGGTCTGCTATTCTAGATAATGAAGCTGGAATTAGTGTGAGAACAGCTTAGAAAACCTGAAGTTAGCGTTTCTATGTGTGCAGAGAGCACTGCTGTGACACATTCCCACCACGTCTCAGTCTCACGCACTGGAAGCTTGGTTCCAGTGCTGCAGGGCTAGTAGTTTGGAGGCCGGATTTCAGCAGGTGATTGGGTCAGGAGGGTGGGTGGATCTGTGGATTAATGTGCTGGGAGGGAGCAGTGCAGGGGACCAGCAGCCAGTATTGGAGCTTCAGGGGTAGAGCCTACTGTTTAGCAAGGTGACAATAGGTTTTTACCTTGGCCATCCAGACGATTGTCTCCTGGATGCCCTTTGCCACACTGGGCCTTATTGTGCGTTTTGCTAACATGGTCTCCTTGTCTCTTTTATGGTAGGAAAGTTCTATGGGGGTCTCTAGCCCATCACTGGGCGGTGTTACTGATACACATAACGGTGGTGATGATTTTTCCTTGAGCAATGCCACTCAGTTAAACTAGTGATTCAACTGAAACTCCAGAAAGAATAACTAAAAAAACCATGCACAGTTAGGAGCAACAGTTACAGGACTAGATCAGGGTGCTTTGCCGGCTGCCTTGGAATCAGTAACGTAGGAAGCATTAGGAATCTAGGGATAACATAAAAGTAAGAAAACACATTTTCACTAGGGACTCGTGTGGTCAGGGTTAGAAAGCTACAACAAAGACAGCTTCATTGCCAGGGCCCACGAGCTTCACTTACGAAAAACAGACCATGATCAGGTGATAACAAACGAGTTTCAGTGCCCACTGTTAGGCTTGAACTTCCTTGACCACAAATAAAATAAATTCTTTCCTGGTTTCTATAATCAAAAGTTTGCTGATGGGTTTGGGGTGCACCTTGAGGATAGAGAGCTTCTGCAACAGATTCTCCTTTTGCCTAAGGAGAGGAAAAAGAACCCTAAATTAGAATTTTCTAGTTACAATAAACTTGTTTTGTTGTGTTAGGTTAGGATAGTATGACGTGTACTTGTGCCCTAGTAACGGCAAAACTGCTACCTGCCAGCTACAATAGAAGCTGGCAGTGAAATTACTTGGCTTGCTTAAACTCTGTTAATCTATAGGAGAAAAACTATTGCTTCTAGGATATAGGTATACATATATGGGGGAGGAATATATAGGTAACTAGGTGTTCAGGTGTGGCTTTTAAGATAACTTATTTTTAAAGAAATATGGAACTTGTAATCACTGAAATGTAAAACCTGTAATCATTATGTGAAGTTTAAGTTTATGATTAAGATGTGATTGTAATGTGATCTTTTCCCAGGACAGGCTTTGTCAAAAAATATATAAGATACATGGGAAAACAGACAGTAGGAGGAGTAGGAGAAGAAGAGAGAGAAGAGAGAAGTGAGGGGAAGAAGGAAGCTTGCAAGATGTGAGAGTAAAATCTATGTGTGTTGGAGCTTTGCTTCCTCTGTAAGGAAAAAGAAGCTTACAAAAGGAAGCTTATGTATAAGGTGTGTGTGTGTGTGTGTGTGTTAAGAGAGAGAGAGGGAGAGAGAGAGAGAGAGGTTGAGTTTATGGAGAATAAGTTTAAATAAGAGAAAGAAATTGTACAGAGAGGAAAAGCTTTAATTATACAGACAGGAAAAAACTAGAATAGAGAGAGAGGAAAAGAGGGGGAAAAAGCCAAAATAGTGAGAGAGCTTTCACCCATCCAGAAGACTTATTCCTGTTTCCCCCAGCAGACTTCACATCCCCTTTACATCCCTTGGCCTCATTGCCTGAGCTAGTCTCCATATTAATGAATTCATTAGCAAGGGCATGGCTTTGTGAGAAAATCAGGCTCTCCCTGGCATGCCTGTTCTGCTCCACTATGTGAAGGTTTTTATTGCCTTGGGACCTGATGTTGCCCCAGCAACACTTCTGTGAGGTGTGGTTGCTTCACCTTGGAACTTTGTAGACTCCATAATAATAAGAAATGTACTTTCTGCTAGGCATAGTGGCTCCAGTCTGTAATCCCAGAACTCCCAAGGTGGAGGCATGAGGACCAGAAGTTCAAGGATATCCTCAGCTATAACATGAGTTCAAGGCCAGCCTGAACTACATGAGATCCTCTCTCAACCCATTTTCCCTCAAAATGAATTTCCTTTATTAATAAACTACCCTGTCTCCTGTATTCAGTAAAAACAGAAAGTGGACTAGTATGGCTTTGACAAAATTTTGTGACAACATAACCACAGCTAATGTTCATGAAAATTTGTCAGTGGTCAGGTATCTTGGTAGCTCTCCAAAAATTCTTGTGCACATCCCTCACCACACCAGATAGGGTTTTGACATGTAATCCAGGCTGGCCTTGAACTTGAGATCCTCCTATCTCAGTGTCTACAGTGCTGGGATCGCAGGCACACACCATGTGCAACTCAAACTACTGTACTTTCAGAGCTGTGCTGGTTAGCTTTTCATCAACTTGACACAAGTTAGAGTCATTGGGAGATAGAATCTCAACTGAAGAAATGCCTCGATAAGATTGGTCTGTTGGCAAGTCTGTGGGGGCATTTCCCTGATTAATTATTGATGTGAGAGGCCCCAGCCTACTGTGGGTGGTGCTACACAAGGGCGGATGGTCTTGGGTTGCATAAGCAAAACAAAACAAACAAGCTGAGCAAGCCATGGAGAGCAAGCCAGGATCAGTATTCCTTCACAGCCTCTGTTTCAGGTCTGGCATCCAGGTTCCTGCTTTTGCTCCTACCCTTACTTCTCTCCATGACTGGGAAGGACTACGATTGGGACTTAAAACCAAATAATCTCTTTCCTCCCCAGATTGTTTTTTGTCATAGTCCCTATCACAATTATTAGGGACAAATACCAAATGGAGAAAAAAGAACATCTGGAGTTTTATTTTCAAATAGCTTCTGAGTCTATACAGACTTTCTACCAACAGAGTTGATGTTTCAACAAAAACTTGTTTTCAGTAGTTGTCTTACATGTTTGCATATATTTATAGCATTTCCAAAAGCTGTGGTCAGGTCAGAAATAGTGGTACATGCTTGTTATCCCAGAACCTGGGAGGTAGAGGAGAGAGGATCAGTGAGTCAAAGAGCACCCTCAGCTACACAATGAGTTTGAGTACAGCTTAAGATACATGAGACCCTGTCTCAAAAAATAAAATGTACATATAGCAGGCAGGCAAGAGCTGTGATCACTTCAACCCTCCAAAACCAGAAAAGGGGGCTGGTGAGGTGGCGCTACACTAGTTTAAGGGTGCCTGCTGCCAAGCCTGATGATCCGAGTGTGAGTTCTAGGACCCACCTGGTGAAAGGAGAAGACCGACTTCCACAAGTTGTCCTCTGACTTTCACATGCGCATGTGCACACATACACACTACTGGCCATGCAGTCCTACAAGGAGACTTCTTAGGACTGGAGTTAGGTCCTCCACATGCACATATATATAAGCATGTATACGTACAAGCATGCACATACACAAAAGTGCACATGCGTACACATATGAACACATACATGAACACATTACACACACAAACATGTGTACACATACATGAGTATGTGCACACATATGAATACACACACACATAAACATGTGTACATACATACATTAACACACAAAATGAAAAATATGCTAGGAAACTTCCAATACAATATGACAAGATAAAACTAAAAATAGAGTTGTCCTACATGAGCAGAAGTGATTCTCTTTATTTTCCCTTTTTCTTTTTGAGACTGAATCTAACTTTGTAACCCAGTAACTCACAGCAATTCTCCTGTCTCAAGTGCTGGAGTTATACATGAGCCATGAGCCATGCCTATCTTGGAGCAACCTTTTTTTTTTTTTTTATATATTAATGTACAAGGTCTACTTTGTAACCCTGGATGGCCTAGAACTTGGTATGTAGATGAACTCATGGCATCTGGCTCCCAAGTCTGGGATTATAGACATGAGCCACATGTCCAGCTGAGTGACTCTTCTTTTTTAATATTTTACTTATTTTTATTTTGTGTACATTTGTGTTTTGCCTGCATGCATGTCTCTGTGAGGGTGTCCAATCCACTGGAACAGGAGTGAGTTGTCATGTGAGTGCTGGGAATTGAACCGCAGTCCTCTGGAAGAGCAGCCAGTGCTCTTAACTCCTAAGCTCTCTCTCTAGCCCCTGAGTGAGTCTTCTTTAATGTGACCGTGAATTCTGACATGACGTGACATGGCAGACTGTGTTCGGTGCTCACGAGGGATCATTGAAAAGGAGTGGCTGATGCATGACATCTGTTCAAACAGGATTATGTAGTAAACCAAGGAACAACTGACTAGAGAGAAAGAATTTTAATCGAGTTAAAAATTTACACAACCTTGTCGAACATAATATATGCAACATTAAATTCTGAGTAATACATGTAATTGTTTCTTCTATATAGGAATACCTCAGTTGAGCAAACCTGATGTACCACAGTCTGACTGGTCATTCTTCATTTGGAAACTTTGGTACAGGACTTTTTTTTTTATATAGAACATTCCCCCAACCATGTTTAAAACAGTTTGATCTTTTAAAAACCGGTTTACATCTAACTTTAGAGAGAACATCTTTTGGTTAAAATGAGGTATGTCTGTGCTGTGTTTTCATAAGTACATGTTTCAGCTTCTAATAAAGACTTTTCTATACATCAAAATATAATCTCATCCTAAGGAAAAATTACTAAATTAATGAGGTATGAATCTGAGGATATGTGCACAGTGGAAGTACAGAGTGCAGGTCAGTGTGTGGTGAATGCACAACACAGTAAACCATAAATAGAGTTTCCATTCCATTCACAGATTTCTACCTTATAAAATGTGTATAACCCACAACCTTTTCAAGAGAGCTGGAGACACAACTCAATGGTAGAACACTTGCCTAGATGCTTGGTGCCCTAGGTCTGGTCCCCAGCACTGCTTATAAAACAAAACAAAACCAACAAAACTACCCAAAACCTTTGGAGGAAGCATTTGTGTGTCACAGCGAAAGCACACCTATGGGTATGTGTATATGTGCAAGGATGGATACACCGTCATGGCGGTGCGATCTTTCCTGGTGGCAGGGTATCTAGTCCTAGGCCAGTTTGGCTTCACATCTGGAGCTGGCCCTAGGCTGGAGTTTGTGCTTCTCTTTGGAGAGCATGATGCTGTAAAGCCTGGCTTCTTACTCTGCACAAACACAAGATAAAAGAGTTGAATTCACTTTCTGTTGCAATTTCTAAGTTGTATATAGTTAGGGTTGAGGTTGGCCCTACTAGATAGGCCTCAGAAATATTTGCATTTCCTCCCCAGATACCAAAATGTCCAATAGTGTTTCGGGGCAGAGGTGAATCAAGCATTTGATCTAGCTTCTCAGCCAAGCAGAGGTCCTGTGGATAACATTTTAATTGATTCAGGAAGTGGAAGAACTGTTTTTTTATAAGCTGTCTACCAGCATTACACAAAGGAAGAGAAACTTAGTATGTCAAAATGGTTGCCCCACATTTCCAACCTGGATACCTGACATTCTATGGAAGTTACACTGCATTCCTGTTAGAAAAAGACTCCACAGAAATATCCGAGAAGATGAGGTAATGATAAAGGCCTGCCTGGCATTCATCTGGCTTGCTGGCATTAACAGGATTTTCTTTCACGTTACAGGCTAATCAGCAGATTTAGTTGCACACGTGGTTTCGCTACCACAGGTTTGGAGCAATGGATGCTGAATGAGGGATAAGGACAAGCTCATCACGTACTTCTCTCTACAACTTCCTTTAGTTTGACTTTGCTATTTACAAAAGATGTGAGATTTTTATCTGTAATAAAATATTTAATCTATAATAATTTTTTAAATGAGTGTTTTTACTGTGTGTTTGTATGCATATCAGGAGGTGTCAGATCCCCTGGAGTGGATGGTTGTGAGCCACCATGTGGGGTGCTGGAAACGGAACTCGCATCCTCTGGACAAGCAACAGATGCTCTTAACTGCTGAGCCATCTCTGTACTCTATAATTGTTGTTATTATTATTATTGTTGATTTTTAGTTTTGTTTTTCAAGATGTAGTTTCTCTATGTAGTCCTGGCTGTCCTAGGACTCACTATGTAGTCCAAGCTGGCCTGGAACTCCCAGAGATCTGCCTACATCTGCCTCCAGAGTGTTGGAACTATAGGAGTGTACCACCATGTCCAGCTTCCATCATTACTATTTTTAAAACAAGGTCTTGATATTGTAGTCCTGGCTGGTCTCAAATTCACTGCCTGGCCCGAAGCTTGCGATCTTTCTGCCTCAACCTTCAGTTTCATTTAAATACTCTTATGCTTGTTCTTCAGTTTGTACTACTCCATGGTAATTTGTGTCTCGTCACTCCTTGAGGATCTTATCTCTAGGAGTCTCACACATACAGGCCCTCCAGAAGACTCAGATAAGTAGTGAGAGCATCTACACCAGAATCAACCTATGCAGAAGGCTTGGAAGATCAAGGACTTCCCCTTGGGAGGACTGTTTACTTTATGTCCAATTTAGCTCAGTGGTGTTCAAACTTTGTTCTATGCAGACACATGAGGAGTATCGTCCTGTCACACCCAGGGCTATATAAAGCCTAGCTACAACTCTCTGGCTTTTTGAGACAGGGTCTCATTAGCCTTCCAAGTGGCTAGAACTGCAAGTGTGCCCTTATTACACTCAGCTAACCCAGGGCTATTTAAAAGGGTAGCTCACTAGCTGTTGCCTTCATTAAGGAATGAGTGTGGAAGTGCAAATGAGTGTGAAGATGTTGGTAGAAGGCCACATTATAATTAATTCTATTGTTTCAAAGAAGCAAACACTCACCAATATGGCTTGGATATGGTCTGCCTCCTCTGACTCTCACTGTGCTGGTGTTGTGAAGTGGGACCTTAAGCACTCATTTAGGGTTTTAAATTCTCACAGAGCTGGGCTATTTTGTGGGACTGGATTAACTGCTGCAAAGAAAGTGTTATACAGTGAGGCTGCTATGCCAGGCATGGTGGCTCACACCTTTAATTCCAGCACTGGGAGGCAGAGGCAACCTCCAGGCCAGTGTGGTCTACATAGTAAGTTCCAGGAAAGCCAGGGATATATGGAGAGACTCTGTCTCTAAAAAAGAAAAAAAAAAACAAAAACAAACAAAAAACAAGTCTGCTCCTTGTAGCCTGATTCTTCTGCACACACCCTACCTGCTCTCTTATTCTTGTAGCATGTTATGATGTCGCATAAGGAACTTACCACATGGGGCCCATCTTCATCTCTAATCTTGGACTCCTGTCTCCCGAAATGTGAGCTAAGCAAATATCTTATCTTTATAAATTACCTAGACCCAGGCATTCCGTTATAGCAACGTAAAATGGGTGAGCCATTCACACACTTCTGTTTTGAGCGATCATCAGTAATGCTGGCTATGAGACATACATCCTGACCAACTGTGACATTCCATTTATTAATATTACATACACATGATCACTGTTTCAACTGACATACTGCCATGGAGCTCCAAGATGATGGCAGCCTAATAGATGTTCGTTGAAATTAAATTCTTGATATCCAGATTTTAGCTATTGGTGGGCCATCTCTAGCCCTGTCCTATCTTAGGGGCCCAGAGTAGCCCGGTGGTTTGAGTCTGAGGGTACAAACTACCTTAGATGTTCATCTGGGCAGAACAGATCTGAGAAGGCAAGACTGTGGACGACAGAGCCACTCGTCCAAATCGCACAGTATAGATGAGGATGAATTAAGGTGGGTGTGGTGGTGCATACCTGTAATTTTAGTACTTGGGAGTCAGAGGCAAGAAGATGGCCACAAGTCTGAGGCCAGCCAGGTCTATGCAATGGGTTTCAAGCTAGCAAGGGCTGTATGTTGAGAACTTGTCTGAAACAAACAAACAAACATACAAACAAAACAGCACACACAGAAAACAAAAAACCAAGAAAAACTGTTGGCATGTGTATGTATAAATGAGGTAAAGTACCTGAATGATTTCTTTATTCTTAGGTAGAACCAGGCTGGTCAGTGGTGGATCCAGGGAGGTGCCTTTGTCTCTTCCACTTAACTGTGTCTAAAATAAATGAATACATCCTCGCTAAGTTTTCCTTGTGAACAATGTGGGTATATTGAATACACATTAGTCCTGTGGTTTTGTCCATGCATGTTGACTCATGAGTATGAAACAGGAAGGCAAAGCATACAAGTAATGACTCAGAAGAAGAGAACTAGTGTTTATTCAGTGCCCACTACATGCCACATACTTTTTAGTCTCCCGTCTAGTGCTACAGCCACTGTAGGCCGCAGGTATTAGCACCTCCGTGTTTCAGATGTAGAAACTGAGTTCCTGGTTGAATGAGTAACTCACACAATACAGAGTCCTCAGAAGTGCTTAACAACACAAGTGTTTTGGATTTCAGATTTTTTTCCCTGACTTTGGAATACGTCCATCCACGTAATGAGATACCTTAGAGATGGGATCCCAGTAGAAATACAAAATTTATTATGTTTCATACATGCACTTAAATATATGGTCTGAAGGTATTTTGCATATGTGTTGTGTGTGTAATGTGTATGTGTATGTAAGCATGTGGCAGCCGGACTGATATCAGGTGCAGAGTTTCGTTCTAAGCCTGGAGTTCATCAGTTGACTAGACTGGCTGACCAGCAAGGCCCTGGGATCTTCCTGTCTCTGCCTCCTCCACTGGGATTACAGTGTGTGCTGTTATTCCTGGCTTTATGTGGGTGCTAGGGATTCATGCTTAGGCTCTCATGCTTCCACAGCAAACACTTCACCCACTGGATCATCTCCTCAGCCTTTGCCTGGAGGTAATTTTATACAATTAAAAATTATCTATTATTACTGTGTATGTGCACTTGTATGTAAGTGGACAAGTGCGGGTTTCACACGTGTGTGGAGGTCAGAGGACCACTCCTGGAAGTTGTTTCTTTCCTCCTACTGCAGACTCTGGAAATCAAATTTAGGATTCAAGTTTGAGCAGCAAACACCTAAGCCATCGCACTGACCTTTATATAATATTTTTATTTAAAAAAATATTTGTTTAATGGGGTGGAATTTTCCAATTATGGAGTCGTGTCTCTCAAAGTTTCAGTTTTGGGGGCAGGAGTAGGGCTGGAATGTGAACAGACGTCAAAGCTAATGCTCTTGATAGTTACATTAGACATTAAATAGACCTCAATGTTGATTAGAGATGGTTGTACTCAGTAGGGGTTTCCCCAGGACAGTAATTAGAACTCACTGTACTCACTCTAGTCAATCACAGAGTAGCATTCTATAAAGGAAGGCTCATTTTCTGTCCAATCTACTAAGAACCAGCCACTATTGTATCAAAACCTCTGTGTGTGTGTGTGTGTGTGTGTGTGTGGTGTGGGTGGGTGTGTATGCCCTGTGTATACAGGTCCCTGTGCAGGCAGGAAGAGTATAACAGATCCTCTGGATCTGGAGTTATAGACGGCTGTGGGTGATAGGAAGTGTTCTTAGGTCCTCTGTGAGAACAGCGAGCACTCTTTTGACTGCTAAGCTATCTCTCCAGGACCTGTTTCTCCGTATTTTGAGAAGCATCTTTCTCTGTTACCCAGACTTGCCTTGTACTTGTGGTCCTTCTGTCTTAGTCTCTCCAGGAGCTGGTATTACAGGCCTATGTCACTATGCCTTGTTCAAAAAAAAAAACAAACCAATTTTTAACGCAATGCTAAGAATTGAACTCGAGGCCTTGCACTTACTTACTAGGCAAGTTTCCTGCCACTGAGCTATATACTTATTCTCTAAAATCTATTTTTCTTGCCTTTTGTCTCTTCCAAACTCATTGGTCCCCATATCCCCTCACGCTTCTGCTGCCCAAGTGCTGAGATTACAGGTGTGTGCCAACATACCCAGTGAGAATCGAAGATTTCAGCTGTAAGACTCTAAAGAACTGAAATTGTTCGAGTGCCTCTTCTCCATGTTGCTACTGTGTCTTTCTCTACAACATAATTCCTGCTTGTGAAAAAGTTCCCACCAGATTCTAATGTCTCTCAGGAAAGGACAGTATCTTGTTTAATGTGTTTAATGTGTACAGTAAAGACCTGCCACAGAGTAGGCACAAGATAAAATCTGTTAATGTGTGGATGTGTGTATGGATAAGTAAAGCAGCCTCCTCTTGTCTTCTTGATATAAAATCACAAATCATCAGTATTTGATATAAGATTCAGTTTTTAATCCAAAGCAATGTCAGCGTCCTCTTCACTCCCAGGCAGCAAAATGGCTGCCGCATTCTTTACCTAGTGGAACTGATGTGCTAATTGGAGAAATCAGAGATTCTGTGTGACAAAGAGTCAAGCAAAAATACTACCTCATTGAGCCTTGGCTTTTCATTTCTCATTACTGAAGAACTAGAATTCTCTGGATTTTTCAAAAAAGTAGACTGCTTTTGCAGAGTAGAAGGAAATCTTGCCCTTCCCTACAAGGATTGAGTGAAAAGTTTTTCAGTTGATCCATTCCTTGTCTACCCAATTCACCCAACCGTGAAGTGCTCTTGGAAGCAGAGTCTGGGCAGGGTGGGGGCTGTGGTACCTACAAACAGGATGGAGGGGTGCCCTCCCGACCCTCGTCTCAACCACCCAGCCACTCTAGTTGAGCTAACACACTCCGACACCACCTCTCTGCTGTGGGAATTCAGCTTCAGTCACAGCCTGCACTTGCTGTGCCTGGGTGGAGAGGACCAATGGGATTAATCTGCTCAGACACATTCAGAGGACCCTGAGGAAGGGCTCTGACCCCCAAACAGACAGCACCTTTCTTCCTACCACCCCATCTAGCTTGGAATACATTCTAGCCCTTTCCTCTACAGAACTCGAACGCCAGACAGCAGAAGTAGGCAGCAGAGATTGCTTACTGGGGCATCTTCCGTTAACTTTAACTCCCGCATCAAATAATTTTTCTGGTACTGCTCATTCCGCTGTTTTCTAGTCTGAAGTCTCTTCTTTTTTGGCTTCTTTAGCATCATCTTCTGATTCAACTGTTCCAGAAATTTACAGAGAAACTGGTCAGAGGGGGTTGCAGAGTTACTCACCCTCACACCGAAGGATTCACAGAACAGTCAACACACAGTGGCCTGGCATGTGGCCCTTATTTATTGGCTTGGAGAATGAGCCAACAGTTCAGTCACCTTCTTTCCAGAGGCTGTTCTCTATTTAACATACCTGACTCCCAGGAACATAGATTGCTACCAAAGGGGCACCCGTATCAAGAGCCAAATGTAAGTGACTTATAACACAAAACCAGATGAATTATGACAATAAGGCCAGGTGCAGATCACTCTGACCACCGGCATGTGGTTAAAATATTCGACCTGCTGATACTCTGAAGAAGCTTCAGCAATTAAACAAGAAGCATGTAAAGGGCGCAGTGAGATATCATAGGGCAGGGTGGCCGCTAGGCCGCTGTTGACTGAAATTCCCTCATACTAGGTGAGTGCTTTCCTCCTGCACTGCATTCTGTAGATGCCAGGACAGCTGGAACATTTTCCCAATTGTCTGGTGTTTCTAGTTTTTTTGTTTTTGTTTTGTTTTTAAAGTTTTGATGTTCGGGTGTGTATCGGTATACTCTCACCTCATCCGCTACGCTCAGTAGATGACTAGGAAGACCATCTGAGAGAGAGCTGTCAGAGCCGCTTGTGCTAGTACCAAAGGGAGGGAAAAAAAAGAAAAGAAAAAGTCAAGGAAAGAACTGTCATTAAAGGAGGCAGAAGCTATGCACCAAGGAGTTCACAATCCGTACGGCAAAGCAAATACTGGCCAGATGGGCGAGTGTGCCCTGCCTGGCAGAGGGTGAGGGAGGCCATGGGATATACAATGCACAGCCCTAGGGACTGCGATTTCCCTGAGAACAGTGGTGTTTCCTTCTTCATTTCTGTTGCACTGATTCTAATTCTCAAAAGCCAGGGTCCTACCAGTTACTCTGGGAAAACGTGCTGAATGTATAAATAAATAAGTGTGATAAAAAAAAAATCAGTGGGCTAGACATCATGAATTACTTCAAGAACTTTTAGCCAGGTGTAGTGGCGCACAGCTGTAGCTCTAGCACCTGGGGCACCGAGGCAGGAGGACTGCGGAGTTTGAGGCCATCCTAGGCTATAGTCAAACCCAGTCTCAACAAGGAAGAAACAAACTGCATGTGGTAGTGTGTGTCTTTAAATCCCAGCACTCTGAAAGCCAAGTGGATTTCTCTGAATTTGAGACTAGCCTGGTTTACACAGTGAGGTCCAGACCAGTCAGGGCTATGTTATGAGACCTTGGCTCAAAAAAAAACAAACAAAAAACAAACACACATACACAAAAGGAAGGGAGGAAGGGAGGGGGAGGGAGGGAGGAGGAAGGAAGGAAGAAAGGAAGGAAGGAAGGAAGGAAGGAAGGAAGGAAGGAAGGAAGGAAGGAAGGAAGGAAGAGAAAAAAACAAAGAATAAAATTAAGAGAGATGGTTCAGGGATCAAGAGCACTGGCTGGTCTTTCAGAGGACCCAAGTTCAGTTCCCAGTGCCCACATTGGTGGCTCACAAGATGCCTCTATAAGAAGAACCCAGAATTTCAGAGTTACAGGAGCTGGGTGGTGGAATATAAAGACTACTTTCTTCATTGTCTTCTCCATTGTCCAGGTCCCTGGCAGTACCGGAGTGCCAGGATTTTAGGATGCAGGAGTGAGTCCAACTGGAATCTGAGAAGCTTGAGAAATACTAAGAAGCCAACGGCCTCCCCATCAAGATATCTAATTGTGTTGACCACAACAGAATCTAACTACCTGAAAAGGACCTACTGTCTGTTAAGTTGGGCTTGGGAATCCCCACCTTCCTCACTGTTAGTCTGTCTCTTCTCAGGGCATATAATTATGACTGTAAGACTAAAAATCAATCTAGAACCCAATCAGTTTGACACCTCCTCCAATCACTACTAATATTTTGTTCTAAACTACTATCACCTATCATATGTATATTAAAAGAGCCATTGTTTTTTTGTTTTTAAGACAGGGTGTGGTGGCTTGAATGAAAATGGCTCCCATAGGCTCATACGTTGATCCCCAGTTAGTTGAACTGTTTGGGAAGGTTTAGGAGATGTGGCCTTGTTGGAGGAGGTGTGTCACTGGGGGAGGGCTTGAGGTTTCAAAAGTCTGGAGCCATTCAGTGTCTCTGCCTTCTACTTGCAGATCAAGATGTGAGCTCTCAAACCAGGTGTGGGGGCACACATATTTAATTCCAGCACTCAGGAGGCAGAAGCAGGTGTATTTCTGTGAGTTCATGGCCAGTCTGGTCTATATAGTGAGTTCCAGGACAGCTGGAGCTATATAGTGGGACTCTGTCCCAAACAAAACAAGATAAAACAAAAGCAGAAGCAAAAACAAAAACAAAGAGGTGCACTCTCAGATGTTCCTGTCACCATGCCTTTGCTCAGCCATCGTGGACTTTAACCCTCTGAAACCACGAATCCAATTAAGCACTTTCTTTTCTAAGTTATCTTGGTCACAGTGTTTTGTTGCATCAATAAAAAAGTAACTAAGACATAGAATCTCTCTGTGCAGCCCCGACTTTTCTGGAACTCACTAAGTAGATCAGGCTGATCTTGAACCTACAGAGATCTGCCTATATCTGCCTCCAGTGTGCTGGGATTAAAGGCATGTGCTACTACACTTGGCCGAGGTCTTGGAACACGGATATGCTTTTAATCCAAATGGACACGCTTCTAATTAAGCAGAAGCAGGCAGATTTCTATGAGATCTAGGCCAGCCAGGGCTATACAATAAGACCCTGTCTCAAAATAGATAGATAGATAGATAGATAGATAGATAGATAGATAGACAGACAGACAGACAAATAAATAAGAGAGTAAGAGGACGGGGGTGTCAAGTGAATATAGCCCAGGCTTTCCTTAAATTTCCAATCCCCCTGACTCTGTGATCCTGGGATCTCAGGAAGTATTACCAATCCCAGATTTTTTTTTGAAATAAAGTTTGTTACCTGGACTCAATGTCAGACAAAGGAATGTCACTCCAGCTTCCTTCCAAATCCATATCTTGTCCAAAGTTGTTCAACTTCTTGTGGATTTCCTGTTGTAGGAGCTCCTTGAGCTCCTGTAGACACTGAGTGTACTGCAGCAGGGAGAAACAGCTTTATAAGCTACTCAGGAAATGTTTTGAGTGTGTGCTGAAAGGTGCTTAATTTATTGATGTGATAAGCTGTAATCTCTTCTGCTAGGGACACGGTAACAGGTAAGTTACCTAGGCTATTCAAGTAAGGCTATTTCAAAGCAGATTAACGAGCTCTGCCTTAGCCAGTTTTCTTTGGCTATAGCCCACTTCTGCAGTTGTTTCACTCATTTCCCTGAGCCGCAAGGAAGGAGTAGTTAGAAAGGCGGTGTTCTGACTTTGGCCTATGGCAGGGAGGGCTGGGCGGGGTAAAGATGCACGTCAGCTGTGGAGTGCTCGCCTCACGCGAAGGAGGAGGCCCTTTTCCGCCTCCAGCGCCACAAGGGGAAGGGACGTGGTGACTAAACAACCCTTTAATTCTCTGTCAAGCTCTGCACCCAGGGTAGTGCGTATCAAGCCAACACTTAAAACAGGAATATGAGAGATGAGCTAGGGACGATGGGTACATACCCCCTCCCAAATCGAGTGAGGGAACCAGAAACAGTCTCCTAGAAGAGCAAGCCCAAGGGAAAACCTTTATGTTTCAGGACAGAGGCAAGCTTGAGGACATTTGCAGGGGAGGGGAAGGATAAGAAGATGAAGAGAAACAAAGCGAAGCAGAGGACACAGAAAAGAGGAGGCAACTATGAGGCCTGACCTTGTCGGGCTACTGAGGGGCACCCACGAGGGCACAGAGGGCAGGGTTAGTTCAGGAGAAGAAAGTATAATTGTGTAATTTTTCTGAAGTAGGAAAAAAAGAAGTATGGGCCAGTGCCGCCATGGGCCAACCTGTGAGTTAGGGAGAGGGGTGCCTTCTAGGTGGATTAGGAAGTGTTGCCATTGGTTGACAGTTTACAGGCTAGGGGTTCGATTTTCTCTGGTGATCAAAACAACAGATAAAAAATGTTAGAAGTAAAACAAAGATCATCTGGGCAGACTCTGGATCCATTTGAAACTCAGAAGAGTAATGGTACCACATTCTTTTTTTTTTGAAACTCCATTTTCACCTTGGTTTGGTCAGGATCACAGAAATCCAGAATAGTGTCACAGACGTGATAACCTAGGGACTTCAGGTCCTCAATAGTAAAGTGAGTGTCTCTTTTACTACCTGGGAAAAAAAAAGCAACACTTCTTATTAGATTTTTTTTTTCAAATTAGGGATGGAGAGATGGATTAAGAGAATTTGCTGCTCTTGCAAAGGACCCAGACTAGGGTCCCTGCAACCAACCATAATTCCAGGTCCAGGGGATCCAGTGTCCTCTTCTGAATTCTACAGGCACAGCATGCATGCGATGCACATACATACACACAGGCAAAAGACTCGCACACACAAATATAAAATTTTTAAAAATTATGTAGCTTTAGGCTTCTGTGTACATAAGCACAAATGCCCAGGGAGACTAGAAGCATTGGATCCTCTGGAGTTGGAGTTACAAGCAGTTGTGAACTGTCCGACATCAGTGCCAGGATCAAACCTAGGTCTTCTGGAAGAGTAGCAAGCATCCTTAACCATTGAGCCATCTCCCCGGCCCTAAATCTTCTATTTTAATTTTTAGAATATTTATATCTATTTTATGAATACAAATGTTCTTTTTGTATGTATGTCTTCACCATGTGTGTGCTTGGTGACTTTGGAAGTCTGAAGAGGATGTCATATCCCCTGGAACTGGAGCTACAAATGGTTGTGAGCATGTGGGTGCTGGGAATCAAACCTAGGCCCTCTCCAAGAGCAGTAAATGCTCTTAAAAGCTGGGCCATTTTCCAGTCTCCTAACTCTTATGGGCTGAATGCAAATCTAATTTGTAAATAGCTTTTTAGAAAAATACCACTCCTCATAGGGCTGGAGAAGTGGCTCAGCATTAATAAGTGCTGAGGACCCAAGTTTGGTTCCCAGCACCCACACTGGGCCACTCACAACTGCCTGAGGGGGGCGGGGAGGGAGGGAGAAATACAAAATATACATGAATAAAAATAAAAGTACATTTAAAATACCATCTCTGATTCTAGAATAGTATGTTTCTGAACAGGATAGCTCTCCTAGCTTTAGTTTGGTTCAGAAGAAGCTTTGACAATGAAAAAGTTTACTGTTGTAATGGATCGTCAAAAAAAATTTTCTTCTGAGACAGGCTTTCCCTGTTGTAACTCTGACTATCCTGGAACTCACTATATAGACCAGGCTAGCCTTGAACTCACAAAGATCCACCTGCCTCTGCCTCCCAAGTGCTGGGACTAAAGGTGTGTGCCACTAACCCTGGTTCAAATTCTTTTAAAATTGTTTTGGTTTTACTTTGTGGCAGGTACTGCCGGGTAAAGCAGTACTCATAATTCAGATATCAGTATTGTCACTTAGAAGGAATATGAGCTTCAAAGAGGTTAACTAACAGACCCAGGATCACAGCACTTAATATGTACAGCTGGAAGTCAAAACTGAATCTTCCCAATCCGGGGTCCCCGGAGAAACACTGTAATATGAAGCACTATACTTCACATTCGTGTTTATGGTACTTAAGTCCAGCAAGGAAATCCTTTACACCAGTTATTTCTCCAACATTCGAGAGCCTTTCATCTCCCAGGTGCTGTGCCCCGGCTTCCCCTTGCCAGGCTGTCCTCTTACCCAGGGTGGACCCGCCAAAGGTAGACTCCATGGTATAGCTGTTTATGATGCCCATCCTCCACATCACAACTCTTCCCGTTCCTTCTTTGCACTTTTGGACCTTAAAGTTACAACTGTCAAAAGAGAACTAAAAAGAAACCCAAAATTCTCTGTTAATTATATAAACTAGCAAACACAAGATGTCTAAGAGTCATTAATATGAAACAAGAATGGTTCTTTGGGAGCTTCTTATTTACTATTTCCTAAGGTATATTCCATTAAGACACTAATTTTGAGAAATGTCAGAAGGTAGTGGTGGGTGAGGAGCTCTGTGGTCACCTCAGTTAGGAAGATGGGGTGTTAACTAAATAGGCCTCACAGCATTTAATGTGGACTGTGGCGTCTAAAAGGGAATTCAATAGATTATTCTATCTTCTGGCCTTATTTTCCCCTGACTCCAGAGCATCTTGCTAGATCTAGGAACACTGGCACGCTGTGTCGTTTCAGGCACTAGCCAGCTTTTCTAAGTCTTTTCTTGACACGCAGCCCAGTGAACTGTCAACTCTCCTGCCTCCACCTTTTGAATGCTGGAGCTATTTGTGTGTGTTCTACATGGGCTCTATGACTTATTTTCTGTCACCAAATATGAACTCTCAGGTCTAGGTTTTCATCCAAACATGATTTCTGACCTGTAAATTTCTTACCCTACAATCCCTGTTCTCTCCCTCTGCGGTGTTAAGTCTTTTCCCTAGGAGCTCCATATCCTCCTTTGCATTTTATGCCCAGCTCAGCTCTGCATCATGTCACAGTCTGTAACATATCTTGACATCACCCTATCCTGCTAAGAAGGTTTTACAACAAGAAGGTATCTCACTATCTAGCCCTGAGGAATCCAGGGGATCTGGAGAGGTACCTTAGAGCATTCTTGCCTGAGAGACTGAAGGAACTAGAGGAGGCAGGGTTCTGATCCCTGCTCCCATGTTCAACTGGTATAGCTCTGCGTCTGACTGTTTTAGATACTAAGTGATAGATATGATTTCATCTGAAGAATAAAAAGGGAGAGAAAAATGCTTCTCTTTGTAATAGATAAGAAGAGCATGTGTAAAACATTTCTGACTCTTGTTTTGCCTTTGTTGTCTTTTTTTTTTTTTTTTTTATAATGGGGATTCAGGTACCCTAGACTGGCTTCAAACCTACTATGTATCCAGGGATGATTCTTCTGTCTCTGCTTCCTGAGTGCATGGATTGCAGGTGTGTACTGCCATGCCCAGTTTATGTGGTGCTCATGCGAGCTAGGCAAGCCTCTCTCAACTGAGCTTCATCTCCAGCCTTGTCACATACAGCTTAATGTGATAAAATTTGAACTAACATTTCTCTAAATCCAGTCCAATCTCCAACAGCAGTTATATTTGTTAATCTACTTATAATGGGAAAAAGCAACTTCTAAACTAAGGTACGTTATCTATATTTGTCCAGTCCTCACAAAGCTGTTAGTTAACTATTAAGCTTTAAAGTTGCTTTCACTAGCAAGGTTTTTCACCTTGGCCACCTTCATTATGTCTCCTGTCTTGGCTTCCAAAATGCTAAGACTACGGACATGTGTGTTATCAGCCCTGAATATTTATGATCTTGTGTAGAGACTCAAATGACATTAACATTTGTGTGGAGGGGGTATGCATAGGTATACACATGTGTTCATGTAAATCAGTGTGTGTGTGCGTGTTTAGAGACCAGAGGAAAACCTTGGGTGTCTTTCTCCTGGAGCCATTCGCTTTCTGTTTGAGACAGAATCTCTCACAAGCCTGGGACTGCTGACTAGGTTAGGTGGCTGTCTAGCCCCAGGGATCCACCTGGCTCCTTCTCCCCAGTACCAGGATTACAAGTCATCACCACCGTGCCCAGCTTTTTATGTGGGTTCTGGGGATCAAACTCAGGTTCCCCATATTACACAGCAAGCAAGCATTTTATGAACTGGAAGATTCCCCAGTCTGACATCAACACTGTGCTCATCCTTTAAAGTGCTTCCCTGCTAAGAACAGAGTTAAAGGTGACAGATAATTACTTTACCTAGTAAGAGTTTCACCTTTTAGCCAGGTGAAATAGTCAGAGCAGTTTTTTTAAAAATTATCACCAAGTGGTGGTGGCACACGCCTTTAGTCCCAGCACTTGGGAGGCAGAGGCAGGTGGATCTCTTAGTTTGAGGCCAGCCTGGTCTATAGAAAGAGTTCCAGGACAGCAAGGGCTACACAGAGAAACCCCATGTCAAAAAACAAACAAACAAAAATTATCTTGAGTTGGGATGAGCTCAGTGGAGAACATGTGTTTAGGTATGAGGCCTTGAGCTCAGCACTCCCAAAATAATTTTATTGAGATAATTTACATATGAGAAATTAGCTCCTTTAAATTACACAGTTACATAAACAATGTATGTAATTAGTCAGGCATGGCATGGTGGTGCATGTCGGCAATCCTGGCACTTGAGAGGCAAAGACAGGAGGATTGCTACTGGTTTAAATAGAATATTTGGGGGTAGACAGGACTACAAATCAAGAACACATCTCAAACAAACAAAAACACATTCCCCAAATTACATGATTCAGTTGTTTATTATATTTACACAGTTGCACAACCATTGCTACAATCTAAGTTTAGAACATTTCCATAACCACAAAAAGAAATCCAAGGACTAGGGATGTAGCTGGTGCTGAAGTACCTGCCACCATGGACAGGTTCCCAGGCTGATCCCCAGCTGTACTGGGGGAAAACCCCAAACAGAAAAACCTCAATACTCATTAGGAGACTCTGCCCATTCACTCACTCCCCCACAGCCCCAGCAGCAATCACTGAACCACTTTCTGGCTTCACAGATTTGCCATGGGTTGGCAAGATGGATCAGTGGGTAGGGGCACTTTATCACCAAGTCTGAGGACCTGATTTTTATATCTGGAACCCACATGATAGAAGGAGAGAACCAACTTCTCAGGGTTGTCCTCTGACCTTCACACATGTCCTGGAACATTCTCATACTGCCCTGTTCTGAAAACAGACAGACAAATGCCTTTTCTGGAAAATCTATAGCTAAATGGCTAGCACAAACAAGGCCCTAGTTGATCCTTAGAATGGTAAGGGAAAAATATGTCTTGTTTGAACATTGCATGCAATGGAATCATATAATACTGAATCTTACTTCTTTCATTTAACTTCATGTGTTCAAGGTGCATATGTGTCCTAGCATATCAGCATTTAAACTTATGTTATTGCAAATAACAGTCTGCAGTATGGCTATTCCATACCTGATCCATCCATTATCAAGCAACAGACCCAGCAATTCCTTCCTTTACTTTTTTTTTCTTTTTTCAGGATCTTACTTTGTAGCCCTTGTTGGCTTGGAACTTGCTATGTAGACTAGGCTGGCCTCACAGAGATCTGCCAGCTTCTGCCTCTCGAGTGCTGGGATTAAAGGCATGCACCACCATGCCTGGCTGATCCAGCATTTTTTTAATTAAAAAAATTTTTTTAGCTTTAAAAATTTTATGTATACAAACATTTGTGCACTGTGTGTGTCTGGTGCCCTTGGAGATGAGAAGAGGGCATCAGATCCCCTGTAATTGGCATTACAGACAGTTATGAGCCACCATGTAGGTGCTGGGAACTGAACTTGGGTCCTCTACAAGAGCAACAAGGGTTCTTACCCACTGAACCATCTCTAAAGTCCCTGACCAACAGTGCTCAAAGCCATGCTTTGATTCTTGACACTCAGGTTGCTGGGGTTTACCAAAGATAGTAACATTAAATAGGAGGAGCCAAATAAGACCCTTCATCTAGGAAGCAGTGCGTTTTATTCCATCGCTCCTCAGTCTAAGGTCAGAAAATTATGACACAGGCTTACCTTATCTGGTGCATTTTTGCTTAACATTAAAGGAAAGACCCTCTCATGAAGCCAGTGCTTGCGATTGTTGCTGTGACAGCCGTACAGGAAGATATTGTTCTTGCGGCTGTGCCCGTGGAAATCACAATACAAGAGAACTTCTCTTTCTTCCAGAAGTCTATTGAGGGGCAAACAAAGGGTGCAGTGGACATCCAAACTCAAAAGAGACTAAATCACTTACCTAGGATAATAGAATCAATCAACAGTAAAGCCAGTTCTCACATGGACAGACACATCGGCCCAGCCCTTTGTGTATCTGTTCGCACAGGTGTGATTAGAAACCTTCATTCATATCTTATCTGCTAATGTGCTCACTTCCAGTGGAATGGAAGCTCTTTTAAGATGGGTGCTAGCACCTGATAGCTTCAAGCTCACACAGGCTTGAAAAGTGAGAGTAATTTATTACTTTCTCTTCACTAGAAGTAACATGTGAAATGAGGGGACTTGGATCTTAGAACCAGAGAGCTTTTGTTCAGATACCTACCCTGTTGCTTACTGGCTCTGAGACATTGTTCAAGTTACTTAACAGTTTTGGGACTCAATTTCCTTATTCCATAAAACACTGGATATTGACCATATGCAATCTCCTAGGGTTAACGGGGAGATTAAATGGGCCAACGTGTAAAGCACTGATCACAGTACTTCTTCATACCTAAGGACTCTCCGTTAGCTTCATTATGATTATAATTTCACATAAGTAGTAAAACTTCCCTGACCTTTTTCACTCAAAATGAATGAAACAACCGAGACTGGCACGGTGGCACGAGCCTTTAATTCCAGCAGAGGAAGGCAGATCTCTGTAGTTTGAGGCTAGCCTAGTCTAGTGAATTCCATGCCAGACCCTGCATCAAAAATAGACATGACATCACTGGGCTGGAGAGACGGCTCAGCCTGCAAAGTGCCCACTATGCAAGCATGAGGACCTGAGTTCAGAGCCCCAGCAGCCGTATAAAAACTGGACGTGGCGGCAGGTGTCTAAAACCCAACGTGGAGAGGATAGTGGGGGAGACACACAGATCCCAGGGACTTGGTCGCTAGTCCATCCAGCCAAAACAGGATGCTCTAGGTTCAGTGAGAGATTCTGTCTCAAAAAATAAGATGAAATTGAAAATATAGCTCAGTGATAGAGTGCTTGCCTACTATGCGTTAAGCCTTAAATTCAATTCTGGGGGGGGGGGGGCGGGGAGTGAAATGGTCGATATGTTGATGCATGCCCAGTCTTCTTTTAAAGATCTGATGTGATTTAAAGGTCTGAAAATTAACCCGTGACTGCAAAGACTCTCTGAAGCCGTATCTGACTCCTAAAACAGGAGACAAGACCTTCCTCATAAGATAGGAGGATTATCTAGCAGTCATGACCACAGCATTCACAGAATGATCAGCAAAGAGGTCTCACCTTTTGATCATGTTCTTGGTGTGCCAAATGCAAGGGAAAGAATCCTTAAGAACCGTTTTATAATGCCTGTTCAAGTCCCTTCCAGCCAGTGAACACCGGTAATTCCCCACAATCACGCCATCCGGATTTAACATGGGAATCACCTTGAAGACAAAGATATCCCTGAGGAGCTGGGCATCTGGGGAGTTGCTAAGGATGAATTCCAAAAAGCCTCTCATGATCCAGGAGCTGTTGCTTTCTCCAGGGTGGACTCTGGCACTCAACACCACAGCTTTCTTTGCAACGGCCTCTTGAGGGGTCCTGGACGGATTGGTGATAGTAAGCAAGTACACAGTATTCCCTGCTAGGCTCCTGCATAAAGCTCGGAGCTTGCAGAACTGAGACTGGATGGGGTTGTTTGCTACTGACAAGAGGTAGCACTGCAAGTCAGTGTAAGTGTATGGGTAAAAGTGTGCAAAGAAGCAAGTGTCCTGGTCATGAGGAAACCGAATGGTCCAGGTGAGACAGTATAAGGGCTGCTGCCCATCGTCCATGTTGTTCTTGTAGTACTTGATGTCACAGCCTTCTCTCCTCCAGCCAATGTTGTAGGTGGTGGCATCCAACTGAGAGTACATAAGAGGTTTCATCCCTACTGCATACAGGCTCTTGGGTTTCAGCAGGTTGACAATAGTGAAGCGGTAGGTGGCATCTTTTCTGGTATTCTGAACTCTAAAGTAAAACCACTGAGTGTGTTTGTCTGTGTAGAGGTCAGTTCGCAAGGTGAGTTCATACTCATAGGCACCTCTATAATGACAAAAGAAAAAAAAGAACATTTCTACTACCTCATCATCTCCCCCTCAAAGTAAATATGGAAAAGTATTGTTTTCTCCTTATAAAAATAGATGGATGGCGACTGCCTGCTGTGGATATGTGCCTTTTCTAGTTTACCCACTTCTCCAAGTCACAGAATAAACTAGTGGAACTTGTGGGAGGAAAGCCTGTTGGGTGTAGAGGGACGCTTTGCCAGGAAGCTTTTCGTACTGTGCAGCCTTCCTTATGCTTACATGCTGCTTGGACTTCTGGGAACAGCTTGGAGGACTTTTGCAGTTTGGGAGAGAGAAGGAAGAGTCTCAAATCTCACTGTGAGCTGGGTATGGTGGTACACACCTAAAATCTCAGCACTTGGGAGGCTAAGGCAGGAGGATCATCATTTCAAAGCCAGCCTAGACTACAGAGTTAATCTGAGGCTAGTCTGAGTTACCTAGGCTTTTTGAAGTTTTGAAACCTTGCTTCAAAAAGCCAAACAAGCATTACCGCTGCGTGGGATGTTTGGAAGTTCTGTTAACGTCTTGGTATCTTTCTCGAGTGTCAACCCCAGTTTCTAATCACTTCAGTATGCATCTCTGAAACACATCAAACAGTGCCGTCTCTTGGCTGCTTGCTAGCTATCCATCTGACAGATGAGATCATCTCATGGAAGCCATGAAACCTCAGTGTCATTTTCATTTCTGGTCGTCAATTATTTGAAGATGAGAAGACATCTCTGGAATACTCTCACTTTGCTTAAAGGGAACAAGTACTGGGGCTGGCAAGATGGCTTAGTGGAGTAAAGTAAGGGTACTTGCCCCCAAGCCTGAGGACCAGAGTTCTCTAGCGTACTGAGACTAAAGGTGAGCACCACTGTGCCCAGTTCCTGGGCTCAGTTTTTAAATGATGAACCTTCTTTCTCCTTTATCTGATCAGCATTAGGAAAGAGGCCTTTCTACATACTGATGAAGGAAACGGAAGTCACAGTGGAGGGTAATTCAGTGATAACCACTAAGGCTCAGAGCATCGAAACCCTTTGACTGAATGATTTTCTTTCTAGACTTCTTCCTGTAAGACCACAAATATTAAGCTGGGTGGCATTGGTGTACGCTTTCAATCCCAGCAGAGGCAGGAGGCTCTCTGTGAGTTTGAGGCTGGACTGGTCTACAGATTGAATTCCAGCACAGCCAGAGTTACAACAGAGAAACCCTGTCTTTAAAAAAGCCCCAAAATATTTAAAAAACATAATTCAAAAGGATGTTCATTCTTTAAGATAATTAAACAGAAACTATCATAATTAGCCACCAGGGACAGGATAAATAAGGTAAGGGATACACATAAAATTATATGTACTATACTTGTTTAGAGAGGAGGTCTTGCACCATTACCCAGGCTGGTCCTGAACTTAATCCTCTTCTCCCCCAGCCACCTACAAACAAGCACATGCCTCTGTCCCCAGTTTTCACAAATAAAAATAAGAAGGCATAAATATTTATATATTTAAATGTATACATGCAATCTGTGTATACCACACATATGCATGTGGACAGATATACCAATGTGCTAACAGACCTTACAGGACTTTTTATCTTGTATATATTTTGTGCTAATAGGAATGTTAAAATTTTACATTTGGTTACTGTTGTGTGAGCATGTGTGTGCTGTGGCATCCGATGGGAGGCCAAGCCAACTTAGTGGAGCTGGTTCTCTACTTCCAGCTTTACATAGGGCCAGGGATTGAACCCAACAGCCTGGCTCGTCTAGCTGGCCTACTGATACAACTTTTAAGTGAGCTTTTTTTTTTTTTTTTTTTTTTTTTTTTGTAAGCAGAAGAAATAATTTAATGCTTTATTCTGGGGAAAAATTAGTCATAATTATTCTATTCTTCTTTGTCCCCTTAATAAGTTTTCTATCACCTCTCTTTTGCAAGCATTCCAAATTCCCGAAATCATTCCTAAAGACACCGCTCAGTCACTACATTCACCACCCTTTGAGAAACTCCTTGTTACTCACACTCTGACAGCTTTCTGCAGATTCCCACTCTCAAACCTCGATTCAAACAATAGAGTATTATCTTCTGGCCCTTGCAACGAAACGGCAAGTTCTTTGATAATTCCTCGTTTGCCTCCTATTCTGGAACTGGAGAAATAGGTACCTTCTGTGGGCACTGCAGATGAGAAAGACATCATTAGGCTACATCCCGCTCAGAATTCACTCATCCAGCAAGCTTTTTCTGAGCCCTGCCAACCCTATAGATAATCCATGAGCTATTGTTCTTCCTGGGATCCTTAACTTTACTGAAGTCCGATGGTTTTGCATGTAGTAGTGGGGGTTGAACCCAGGCCTTCACCCTGCCAGGCCAGTGTTCGACCAGTTAAGCTACATCTCCAGCAGAAGCCCTTAGTTTTCAACAGTGCAGCACTCTGAAGTCTTCTGAACGGTTTAAAGTGCTTCCTTTTGCTTCAGGGCTTCCCTTGGAATTGCAGATACTGCTTATTTCCACCTAAATCCTGATTTAAAGGATGTTGATAAAAACCGATATCCTAGTCCAGCTTCCCAGAACTCTGGAGGGGGCTAAGGTCCAAGGTCTGCCGCAAGTTCTAAGCCACACAGCAGAAATGTATCAAAATGTCAAAACCACAACAGCCAACCCTGACATCCTAAGTGTTTGAAATGGACAGTGGTATTTTGGCGACTTTCTAAAGATCTGAAAACATCTGCTGTCTTCCTCAGCAAAACATTCAAATAGGACCTATTATTTTTTTTAAAAAAGATCATGGAAAATAAAGCATACTGCATAAAACATTTTGCATACTCTTCTGAAATAAAATGAAATAGAAGTTTGAGAAGAATTGGCATGGGTGAATCTGCCTAGAGAAGAATCAGAATGTCAGTAATTTGTGAAAATAAAGGTTATGGTAAGCATTTTATCTTTAAAACAAAGCTATGGGGGCTCCCAGCATCCACATCAGGAGGCTCATAACTGCCTGCAAGTTCCAGGGGGTCCAACAACCTCTTCTGATGTCTGAAAATACTCCACTAACATACACATATACACAGTCAAACAACTAAAAATAAAAACACCTTCAAAAAAGAATGCTTGAGCACTATTACATTTACATAAAAAAAGGCATAAAACATAAAAACAAGCATAAAACAAAACTACAACAAGAAGCAAAATGTAAGAAAGTTTAGGTAGGCCACCAAGATGGCTCAGTGGATAGAGATGCTTGCCACGAGCCTGACAATCTGAGTTTGATCCCAAAGATCCGCATGATGGAAGCAGGGTACCAACTCTTACAAGTTGTTCTCTAGCCTCTAAACATGTGCCGTGGTACACATGTCCCCCCAGATAAGTAAACGTAATTTTTATTTTCTATTTTATTTTATTTTATTTTATTTTATTTCTGAGACAGGGTTTCTCTGTTGTAACTCTGGCTGTCCTGGAACTCACTCTGTAGACCAGGCTGGCCTCGAACTCACAGAGATCAGCATACCTCTGCCTCCCAAGTGCTGAGATTAAAGGCTTGTGCAACCACCACCTGGCTGTAAATGTAACTTTTAAAAAAATTAGGTTATTTATAATCCCTTCTTCCTGATTCTTGAAATAATAATAAATTGTTAAAAAAAAAATTTCTCATGGCTTTGCAGACAAATTCAGTGAGAGTGTGACATCATCTTTATTTTAATTCTTTTGAGACAGAGACTCTCTGTGTAGCTCTGGCTGGCCTGGAAGTTGCTACATAGACCAGGCTGGCTTCTGCTCACAGAGATCTGCCTGCTCTGCCTCGGTTGGCATTAAAGGCATGTGCCACGCCAGGCTCGACCTCTCAATTTTCTTTTGTTGCTTCTTTGAGCTACGGTCTCATATATCAGGCTGGCTTGGACCGTCCTGTGTGACCTATATTTCGAGCTTCTGATCCTTTGCTTTTGTCTCCTCAGTGATATCTACTACCTAGTGCTGCTGATTGCACCCAGGGTTTGGGGAATGCTAAGCTAACTGTATTTCCAACCCAGCATCCTCAAGTTTTGTAGTTACCACTGAAAAGGTATTTTAGGTCTTCAGAGTTTCAAGGATTTCTCTTTGTCTAACAATATTGTTAGCACTGTGTCTTAAAGACATACTTTATTGACTTTCTTTGATATTTTTGTTAACGATGAAAATTTATTTTCTCACTTATTTGTCAATGACTTTGTGATTTAAGCAATTTTTAATATTCATCGGATTCTTCATAAAATCCTTCATTTCTTATGAAGGTCACAATGGTATACAATTTTTACTATACTTTCATTACATTTATTATATACATATATAATATTATACATTTTTCATTATAACACATAAAATACATCATTATATAATATAACATATAATAATTATTATAATATTTCAGATTTTAACACTCACCAATTGTCAAGATACTACTATCAAATATGTTGACTATGGAGTATTAAACAAATAGTAGCATTTGTAAGAACTCTTGATTTTTTAAATTTATTTTTTATTCATTTGTATGTGCATGCCACATATGTGTAAGTACCCATGAAGGCTAGAAGAGGGCACTGGATTCCCTGGAGCTAGTATTACAGGAGGTTATGAACCACCCTGATGTCAATGATGGCAACCAAACTCAGGTCCTCTGGAAGAGCAGCAAGTGCTCCTAACTGCTGCGTTATCTCTCTAGCCTCAAGGATATATACATATGTAATCATAAAATTACACAATTTCTCTCTCTCTGTCTCTCTCTCTCTCTCTCTCTCACACACACACACACACATACACACACACACATATACACATACACACACACACACATACACACACACACACACATACACACACACACATACACACACATACACACACACACATACACACACACACATACACACACACATACACACACACATACACACACACACATACACACACACACATACACACATACACATACACACACACACACATACACACACACATCTATTTGAGACAGTGAGGGTCTCTCTATGTAGTCCTGTCTGCCTGGAATTCTCTACATAAACCAGGCTGGCCTTGAACTCACAGAGATCTGCCTGCCTCTGCCTCCAGAGTGCTGGGATTAAAAATGTGCGCTACCATTCCCAGCCTCAGAGAACTGATTTTCGTAACTGGTCCTTCTTATGATTTCTGCTTCCAGATGCAATCTAGTCACTGTAGAGTTTAGATAATAAACAGCTGAGGAGAAGATATGCACGTAATAAAGTGATCAGGAGAAGAAAGCAAGTACAGACAGAGTAGGAGCAGAAGTAACAGCAAGGGCACATAAGGACATTCTAACTAAAAGCTGGAAGCCCAGAGTGCAGTGTTTTCACGGAACTGCAGAGTGCCATTAATTCAGAAATTTCATTATTCTCTTTAATAGTTCAAGGTAACATTTAAGGTGGTCTAACTTCTGTTACACCGTAACATTTGCCAAAAAAAAAGAAAACTATTCGGGGCATGGTGGCACACACCTATAATTCCAGCACCTGGGTGGCAGAGGCAGGTGGATCTCAGTGAGTTCAAGGGTAGCCTGGTCTTCAATAGTGAGTTTTGGAGCAGCCAGAGTGACGTGGAAAGACTATGTCCTAAGAATAAATCAATCAATTAAAGAAAAATAAAACAAGAAAAATATATCGTCATTTAAAAAGGAGCTATTCAAGAGCCAGAGAGATGGCTCAATGGTTAAAGGTGCTGGCTGCTCTTCTGGAGGACCTAGATTCAATTCCTAACACTCAGGTGGCAGGCAGCTCACAGCTACCTGTAACTCCAGTGTCAGGGGATCTGACACGCTCTCTTGTGACCTCCATGGGCACTGCACGCACGTGGTGCACAGATATTGATGCAGGCAAAACATGCATACATAAAGTAAGATTTAAAAGTAATTTAAAATTAACTATTGCAAACGTCCAGTGATCAGTCATGGCGATCAAGGGCAAAGACAGACATTTACCATTAAGACATTAAGGTGTCAATTTTTGAAACCACTATCAGGGCCAATGAGATGGTTCAACGAGTCAAGGAGCTTGCCACCAAGCCGAACAGCCTGCACTCCAGCCCCGGGTCCCACACAGTGGAAAACACGGTGACTTTCAGAACTTGTGTCTCACCTTTATCTGCGTGCATTGTGGTGTGCTTTCCCCCTACAATACACCCTTCCTTATTCACACACAAATGATCGTAGTAAAAGAGAAAAGATATAAAATCATTTTTAGGGCTGGCAAGATGGCTCAGTGGGTAAAGGAGCTTGCTGCATAAGCCTGATGACGAGTTTTATCCTTGAAACCCACATAAAGATGAGAGAGAACTGGCTTCAGCTGTCCTCTGACCTCCAAACTCACACCATGGCAGTGTGCCCATGAACACACAGATACAGAAATACATTTCTAAAGATTAAAATCACATTTATTGTGCACACTAAGTTTATTGTAACTTTATCACAATGACTCACACTAGTTCAGTGCAGTGGCAATACCTGAATCTAACTGGTAAACAACTGTGCCTTGCTCTTCTCCTACAACCTCTGGTACCTTTTCACTTCCTGTAGGTTGGTAGAAATATTCTGGATAAGGTGGAACCCACTCTGAAAGAAGACATTTTCAAGAGTACAGCATAAGAAACGATACACAGGGCACAATCAAATTTAAAGCAAAATTACAATTACTCAGATGATTAACGTTGTTCAATCCAACCTAATTCTCACTCCAGGTCTCCAGTCTGCTTAGAAATGGTCATGCTTCTTTCCATAGGAACTATAGGCAGATACTGAGCAAGCGGCATGTCAAATGGTGGCATGTGCCTCGCATGCACCAGGTTCTGGGTTTGACCCCAGCACTTGATACATATACAGTAAAATCATGAATTTATTTTAAAAGTGTGTGTGTGTGTGTGTGTGTGTGTGTACACTGGAGCTGAGGATAGCTTTCAGGCATTCTTATCTTCTACATGTTTAAGGAAGTCTCTTTGTTTCTTCTCTTGGACTATGTATTCAAGGCTAGCTGGACCTCAAGCTTTCAAACGATTTTGTCCCCATCTCCAAGCAATGCTGGATTTATAGCTGTATCACCACATTGAGCTTTTTACATAGATTCCGGGGTTCAAACTCAGCTTGTCAGTCAGTCTTGCATTGTCAGCCATCTCCCTGCCCCCCAATCATAAATTTTATTATTTTTTTTTCCAAGACAGGGTTTCTCTGTGCAGCCCTGGCTGTCCTAGAGCTCACTCTCTAGCCAGGCTGGCCTCGAACTCACAGAGATCCACTTGCCTCTGCCTCCTGAGTATGGGTTTAAAGGTGTGCCACCACCATCTAGCCCAAATCATGAATTTTAAATAGAAAAATTAAAATATGCCAGAAAGGTCAATGTAAAGGGTTGCAATTTAGCCCTGTGTTTCCTTGAAGTTAGGGGAAATGTGGTCAGATGTGTGTCTGAGTGAACATATGACAAGTGTGTGCAGGTGCAGGAGGGCAGAGGATCTCCTAGAGTTGGAGTTAGAGGTAGTGTGAGCCATCTGATGTAGGTGCTTAGACCTAAACTTGGATCCTCTGGAAGACAAGCAAGAGCTCTGTGCTGAATAGTTTTACGTTAATTTGACACAATCTAAAGACATTTGAGAAGAGGGAACCTCAATTGAGAAAATGCCTACATAAGACTGGGCTTTGGGCAAGCCTGTAGGGCAATTTCTAAATTGGTGATTGATGGGGTAGGACACAGTCCATTGTGGGTGGTTCCATCCTGGGGTCTATAAGAAAGCAGGCTGAGCAAGCCATGAGGAGCAGGCCGGTAAGCAGCATTCCTCCATGCCCTCTGCATCAGCTCCTGCCTCTAGGTTCCTTCCCTGTTTCAGTTCCTGTTCTGACTTTCTTTGATAATGAATAGCAATGTAGAAGTGTAAGCTGAATAAATCCTTTCCTCCTCAACTTGCTTTTGGTCATGGTGTTTCATCATAGCAATAGTAGCCCTAACTAAGACAAGCGCTTAGCCACTGAGCCATCTCTCTAGCCCCAGAAATAGTTTCTATTGGAGTACATCATTTGTTTCAGAGAAAATACAGCTTTTTTTCCTTCTTTTTACCAGCAATAAATTTAAGAATTGGCAATCTTGTCTTATTTTTTGTTGTTTTTTATTTTTTTGTTGTTTTCTTGAGGTAGGGTCTTTCTACGTAGCTTTAGATGTCCTGGAACTCACTATGCAGACCAGGCTAGCCTCAGCTCATAGAGATCCGCTTGCCACTGCCTCTTGAGTACTGGATTAATGGCTTGTACCACCCAGTGGTGGTACCTTAATGCCATTTTAAATAGTGGTCACTGATAAAAGCCTTGGGCCTATATGGAAAGAACGTGGTAAAAGACAATGTTATTCTTGTCTCTTAAAGGTGGAAAGAGTTGGTAACGCTTTTGCAGTTCTGTTTTTTTTTTAATCAATTTTTATTTTATGTGTATGGGTGTTTTGACTGCAAATGTGTATGCCTGTGCACCACACGCATGTTTGGTGCCCTAGGAGGGCAGAAGATGGTGACAGATCTTCTGGAACTGGAGTTACAAGTGGTTGTGAACCATCACATGGGTGCTGGAAATTAAACACAGGCCCTCGGGAAGAGCAGCCAGTCTGCTGAGCCATGTCTGTTTTCTAGGTTTCTGTTATTGTTTGCAGTATACTTGGTTCAATTGTATTTTTACCAGTCTTGGTATAAATGATGAAGTCCATAGTGCCAGAAAACACAGTTTTTACTGTTTTTAACTTTATTTTGAGCAATCAGAGCTTTTTATAGGAATGGTAGTGTTGAGTTTTTGTTCGTTTTGTTTTCCTGTGCTAAAGATGGAACTCAGGCCTTTGTTCACTAGCCAGAGCTACACAGAGAGATCCTGTATGGACGAATGCATTGATTTATTAATCATTCTCATGGATTCAAGGCAGAGGACAGTTTATTCTTTGCTAATGCAATTCCTGGTCCTAGAGGGTTTCAGCCTCTGTACAATGTAATTTTAAGCCTATAACTGGAAGGTTTCAGCCTCTGTAAAAATCTTATAACCTAGATGCTAGCTTGGACCTAGAAGGCTTCAGCCTTCATACAACCTAATTTTCAAACCTAAACCTAGAACATTTTAGCTTCCGAGACTTACTCATGACTGAGCTCACTCTGACTAGCTGTTTTCTGAACTCAACTGTAAATCCTAAACTGTCTGCTTCTGACTCTCTACTTTCTCTCTTAGCTTATTTTGGACTGGCCCTGCTCTTCTAGGCTTCTCTTTCTGAACTGAACTGTGAGCTAACTGTACTCAAACTGCCTGACTGAACTCTTTGATTCTTTCTGAGCACTGCCTCTTGTCTGCTTGCTGTCTGCTTCCACCTCACTTCTGTCTGAGCTCTGCTTCCATGCTTCTACTTTGCTGCCTTCTACTGAACTATGCCTGAGCGCTGCCTCTGCTTCCTTCAACTGCTCCTTCTGCACTGAACTGTTTGTGAGCTCTGCTTCCCAGTGCTGGGATTAAAGGTGTGTACTAACATTCTACCCTAGTGCAGCCATGCTGCTGGATTAAAGGATTAAATAAATGTTCCTCTATGACCCTGTCTCAAAAAAAAAAGAAAAAAAAAAGACACAAAAGCCTATACCACGAGCTCACAGATAGGACCACTTATATCACAAAAAGAGAATCCACACTAGTGAACAAAGGCCTGGAAAGCAGACATTAGGATTTACAAATGTTGGCCTCTAAGAAGCTATCTTCCCATTCCTAAAATCAGAAGCATTCTTGTTTATGCTTTTAGTGAGTTAGAAGATATGGACTCTGTCTTGCCTTAGATGTCAGCATGAAAGACTAAACTCTAAGGGCTAGAGAATTGGCTCCATTGGTAAAGTGCTTGCTCTGCAAGCATGAGGACTGAAGTTTGATTCCCTGAATACACACTAAGAAGCTGGAAGTAAAACACCAGGCAGACTTGCCTAATTTGTGAGATGTAGCTCTCAGGGAGACACATTGTCTTAAACCTCAGGGTGGATGGCTCCAGAGAAACGATATCTGAGGCGGATCTCTGGCTTCCACATGCATATAACACATGTGCACATGCACTTGTGTACACACACATGGCTTTAAATTCTATGGCCTTGTAATAAAGATAAAACAGCAGGACTACACACACACACACACACATACACACACACACACGAGTCAAATTACCAATATGATGAATGTTTTCCTTGATGACCTCACACTCTATTGGCCATCTTGGAGCCTGCAGTGGCCCTCGGTTAGAGAAAAAAGAGAAGAGCTCTCGAGGTTCTCGAAGACGTGGGTTCACTTCATCCAGTTCATCATAAAGAAGCTGTCTGCTCCTAAGAAGTGGTGAGCTCAGCATAAAATCTGCTAAAAGGAAGAGGAAATATATGAACAACTTTCCTTTGCACTTTGAGAGCTTTATTGCTTTTTTTTTAGTAATTAAATAATTTTAAACAGTGTATTAAGACATTAGTTGCAGGGTGGTGGTGGCACACTCCTTTGATCCCAGCACTTGGAAGGCAGAGGCAGGCGGGATCTCTGTGAGTTCGAGGCCAGCCTGGTCTACAGAGTGAGTTCCAGGACAGCCAGAGTTACAACAGAGAAACCCTGTCTCGAAGAAACCAAACAGGAGAGGAGGAAGAGGAAGAGGAAGAGGAGGAGGACAAGGAGGAAGAAGAGGAGGAAGAAGAGGAAGAAAAGGAAGAGAGGAGAAGGAGGAGGAAGAAGAAGAGGAGGGGGAGGAGGAAAAAAACCTATAGGAAACAATTGAGAGAGAAAAAAACTATAGTTGAAACAATAGAGAGAGAGAGGGAGGGAGAGAAAGAGAGAAAGAGAAGAAAAAGAGCTGGACAGTGAATTGACAAATTCAACTGACAATTGACAAATTGAATTCCAGGCCCATGCTATACTTATCTGAAGCTCAATACCTTTGTTTACAGCATCTATCTGAGCATGCCCAGTTGAAGATAAATAAGTAGGCCCTAGAAAGAAGGGAGGAAGCACCATTTATTTATTTTTTACTCACTGTCTCCCTTCTTTTTTTTACTTTTCATCCCCACACTGGGCCCCCGAGTTTCTATGTAAATCTTTACCCAATAATTAATGGGTGATACAATAAACATTTGGAAAAAGAAAAAAGGCAGAGTGAAAACAAAAGAAAGCCAGAGGCTGGAGGGATGGCTCAGGGGTTAAGAGGGCTTGCTTCTCTGCAGAAGACTGGGGGTTCAGTTCCCAGCACCAATGGGTGGGGGGGACCCACAGCCTCCTGTGACTCCAGCTCTAGGGGATCCAACAATAATAATCAAAGAAAACAGGCTATCAATGTGAGAGAGGGGGCACATGGAAGAAGTTGGAGGGAGGGGTCTGGGAGGGGCTGGAGGGAGGAAAGGGAAGGGGGGCAATGTAATATAATTGTATTTTAATTACAAGTGTATAAAATTACTGTTGTTTAAGTTGGAATTGCTTTCCTCTGTTAAGGGCCTTAACCACTTACACTCAACAACAAATCAATGTGAAAAAACAATGTGCTCTCTTCGTGAGGGTCTTAACAGATTTTCAAAAAATTGAGGAGGAAAATCCAGAACGTATAGAAATATAATTTAAACCTGTAATTCCCATCAATCTAGAGCACATTTTTGGAGCTGGTGAGATGGCTCAGAAGGTAAAGGCTTGATGACCCGAGTTTGATCTCCAAAACACACGTGGTGGGAAGAGAATCAATTCTCACAAATTCAATCCCTACATGCACACTGTTTGTAGTATGCCTAGACACACACACACACATACACACACACACACACCATGAAAAATGAACAACCAAACAAACAACACCCTCACTAAACACAAAAACAAGGGCCATACTTAGTTGCTTGGCTTTTCTCACATCGGTCCTGTTCTCTTAAGGTCCTGGAGTTTCCCAGGCAGTAAGGCTCTGGGTGGGGGTGGGTGGGTCGGAAGGAGTGCTGCTCATGCTGATTATTACTCACATATAAAAGAATCTTTTTCCAAGGTGTCCGAGAGCATATCATCTCTTTCTCCAAAAGAACCATTCAACACGTACCGAGGGCTGTTCTTCCAAACACACTGGTGAGTCGTGGAATTTGGTAGACTGCTCTTCTGAGCTAGGAATGAATGGTTTGGTTCAGGCTGCTTGTGGGTGGACTCAGTATCTCCGGTGCTGAGGTCAGTATTAAAATCTCAACCACTTTATCCACTCCTTCATCGCCACTGTCCATCACAGGTCTTTATAACAATACATCCCATCTTTAGAAGATCTCTCACATTCCAGTTTATGCAAAGTGAGAATAATAATCCCCATTTGACAGGAGAGAAAAGAGGGTAGAGAACAACGCCATGGTATAACGGAATAAAGGGCTGAGAGGGCAGAACTCAGTGGCTTTAAGAGCTGCCCAGAGAGCCAAACCCAAGTGAAGGCAGGTACCAGAGTGGGAGCAAGTATTATGCCAAAAGCTTCTTTTTTTTCTTTTTAATACAGGTCTCACGATGTAGTTCTGGGTGTCCTGGAACTCACTCTGTAGACCAGGCTGAGCCTTAAACTCACAGAGATCCACCTGCCTCTGCCTCAAAAGTGCTGAGATTAAAGATATGCCACCACTCCCAGCTTCAAAAGCTATTTTGTAGCCTAAGGTTACTTGTTGAATCTGACAAACTAAAGCTCTCTTTTCAACAAATTAGTAATAATGTAGAAATTGCTAATAATAATGTTGAACAAGGTTGCTAGAATCATAATCAATATTAAGCTGACCATCGTGGGTAGAGAAAGGCAGTGGGATTGCAAGTTTGAAGCCAGATGGACTATACGGCAAGACTTTGTCTCAAAAGGCCAAGAGTTGTAGGTCTAATTCAGTGGTAGAATACTGTCCTAATATGTGCAAGGGCCCAGGCTTGCACCCCAGGACTGCAAAAATAAACAAGCAAAATAAAGCTACATATCGAGGTGGAGACCAGCCTGGGTTACAAATTAACCATGTCTCAAAAGACAAAAAAAAAAAAAAAAAATTCTATAAACCAGTATCGCTGGCAAGATGGCTTAGAGAGGAAACATACTCAATGCAAAGCCTGGTGACCTGAGTTGGATCCTTGGAGGCCAGCACAGTAGAAGGAGAAAACCAACTGCTGAAAATTGTTGTCTGACCTTCGTGTGTGTGTGTGCGTGTGTGTGTGTGTGTACGTGTGTGTGCGCATGCACACATCTACACACACAAAAGGAACGTAATAAAAATTTTAAAAAGAGAGTGAATTCCCTTGTTGTCTTTTCATAGCTTAGAACAATCGTGGATTTCTGATACTCCTGACTCAGCCTTCAGTGCTGGCATTACTGGCATGCGCTTCTACCTCTATCTTCAAAAAAAAAAAAAAAAAAAAAAATTAAGTGTAAAAAAAACATTTGGGACTAGAGAGATGGTTTAACAGTTATGAGTACTCGCTGCTCTTTCAGAGGACCCACATTCAGTTCCCAGCACCTGTGTGGTGGCTCACAATCATCTGTCACTCAAATTCCAGGGAATATGACTCCCTTTTCTGGCCCGTAAAGGCACTAAGCATGTACATGGTACACATGTACACATGCAGGAAAACACACTGTGATGGCTAGTTTTATGTCAATGCGACCCAAGCTAAAGTCATCGGAGAGGATGAAACCTCAGTTAAGAAAATGCCTCTATAAGATCAGGCTGTAGAGGTAAGTCCATAAGGCATTTTCTTAATTAATAATTCATGGGGGAAGGCCCAGCCCATTGTGGGTGGTGGTCCTGTTTGGTTTTTTGTTTGTTTGTTCGTTTGTTTGAGACATGGTTTCTCTGGAACTCACTCTGTAGACCAGGCTAGCCTTGCACTCATAGATCTCCCTGCCTCTGCCTCCTGAGTCCTGGGATTAAAAGTATGTATCACTAGGCCCAGCTGGTTGGTCCTGGATTCTGTATGAAAAGCTGGTTGAGCAAGCCATGGGGAGCAAGCCAGTAAGCAGCAGTCCTCCATGGCCTTTGCATTACCTCCTGCCTCCAGATTCTTGTCCTGTTTTATGTTCCTGTTCTGACTTCCTCCAAGGAAGTGTAAGCCAAATAAAGCCTTTCCTCCCCAATTTGCTCTTTGGTCATGGTGTTTCTTGCAGCAATAGAAGCCCTAAGACTCAGACACATAAAATAGTAATAAATCTTTTTTTTTTAAAGGCATTTAACTTGTATGGTAGTTTGAATGAGAACAGCTCCCATAGGCTTATGTGTTTGAATACTTCATAGAACTGCTTGGGAAGGATTAGAACATGTAGCTTTGTTGGAAGAGGATTGTCATTAGGGATGAGTCTGAGGTTTTAAAAGACACGTGCCATTCCCAGTGTGCTCTGTGTCTCCTGGAGATGTGAGCTCTCAGCTTTCCTGATGCTCCAGCATCATTGACTACCCCTCTGTAACCATAAGTCCAACTAAATGTTTTCTTTTACAAACTGCTTCAAAGGCCCAGAGGTGGTGCACATGCCTTTACTCCCAGCACTCAGGAGGCAGAGGCAGGTGGATCTCTGTGAGTCTGAGGCCAGGCTGGTCTACAGAGTGAGTTCTAGGACAGCCAGAGTTACAACAGAGAAACCCTGTCTGGAAACACCAAAAAATAAATAAAATAAAAAAATAAAAATAAAAAATAAAACCCCCCAAATACATAGTAGAAATAGTACAAGATTCATAGTACATATTACATTCAAAATTAATCTAATAACTACAGACTGTCTAAAAAAAAAAACAAGTAAATAATTAATTAAAAAGAAAAGATTTCAAGGTGGGGGAATTAACTGAAGCCCTGGGTAATGTTAGACTAGTGTTCTACCACTGAGCTACATTCTCAGTCCTTAATGATTTTTTAATGTCACAAACTAATTTTAAAATTCACATAAAGAGGACTCTCTGGGGATGTAGCTTAGCAGAGTACTTGCACAACATACATGAGGGTCTAAGTTCAATCTCCAGAACCATAAGAACAAAAGGAAAAAAGCAAAGACTCAAGAAAAGGCAAGATGTTTCCGAAGAACAAGATGAAAGGAGACGACTCTCCAGATATCAAGACTATAAAAGCTGGGCACAGTGCTGCAAGAGGCTCAGACAGTGAGTTCCTCACCAGCCTGGTCTACATAGTGAGACTCATCTAAAACACAAACTATTTTGATGCCACAGCAATTCAGAGATGGTAGTTATTGGTGCATCGGTAGGAAAATAGGCCAATAAACTAAAGAGCCTAGAACAGACATTTGTACTTTTGTTTATAGTGAGTCTGTCCTGACAGAGCTGACGGCGCAGTTCAATGGCGGTTAGAAGTACAGTTCAACTAATCAACTAGAGAAATTATTCCAGTGCTATCCAAACACAGTTCTTTCGTTTAATGCAACAGTTCAACTTGGTGATCCTGGAAAAGAATGAAGTATTACCTTTAAAGTAGCCATAATACTGGAGGTGATGGTGCATAAAATCCTCATAGGGATCAGGAAGAGTCTGTGAAAGAAAAGGCATTCTCAAACAGAACATTTCGTTCAGATGACTCTAAATTCTTAACAAAAAAACCCCAAGCATGCTGCGTAGGATACAGTAACAAAACAAGCGAAATCCATGCAAATATCGGATTCTTCTATTTTGGGGATCATGATCTCCAACAGGTCTGGTCACACTAGTGATCTCAGGCCCCAGGGAAGCAGAGGTAGGAGGAGTATAGCAAGGTCAAGGCCAGTCTGGGTAATAGAATGAGTTCCAGGTCAATCTGGGGTACAGAGCAAGGTCATATTACTTCCTTCCTCCCAAAAAGCCAACCTCAAAACAAACCTCCAGTTGGGCCAGCATGCCACCACAATGAACCTTTTGACCTAAGGTTGGGTTTTTGTCAAGTTATGGTAACAGAGGTGTACCGACCTCCTGCTTTAGCTCTGTTTCCAACGCCGGGAACATGTTACTGTCGCATAATATGTTGTAGGAGAGTCAGTAGCACGGAACCCAGCTGCAACCTCAGCCTAATTTCCAAAAGGGTGGCTGATTACACAGAAGCTACAAATCACCGCAGAAGTGAAAAGAAACCCCACCAACCAAACCCCACCACGGAAGAACACCAAGTCTGCGGGACCTGCCCGCTCACACCCACAGCCTCTGACTCCTGGGAAGCCCTAGCCAACCCCGAGTCTCAGGAAAGGGGTCCCAGCACGCACCTGAGGAGTCGAGGCGCACGGCCTGTCCCCGCGCCTCGTTCTCTAGACTTATCAGGCCCCTAGCTGGCCCCATGCTTAGCTTACGCCGAGAAGAGATGCCCACACCGGGGCGCCACAGAAAAGGGAAAGGAACCGGGTTGGGGGCACGCGCAGAGTCGCCTCAAAGCAGTTGAAAAGGAAAGGTCAGGGGTCGACGGCGAGAAACCTGAAAACGTTCAGTTCTGAGCACCCTGCCCCGGAGGTGTGAACCGCAGTGGAAAGCCCAAGGCAGGGCGAGGCAGCAGTTTCCACCAGAGCCCGCTGGCGACATCTTGCTCCCCAGCTCCCCTTGCCCCACAGCTGGTCCTCAGCCCCGGTGATGCGGAAGGAGCCCCCACCCATCCGCAGAGACCAGCCCGATGCCTCACCCTCCTAGCCCCTGGTCTCCCTCACCCCTGCTCTCCTTACCCTCTTCCGGCCTGGGATGCCCTGCCTCCTCACCCCCTTTTTCCTCACCCCCTGCCTGCCTTAGCTCCTTCGCAGGCCGGCTCCCTCAGCTCACCTGCTGGAGCTTTCTGCGCCGACCCTGGGAGCCTAGCAACCGGGAGCCAGAAGCGGAAGGAGGGCAGGACCCCGCCCTCATCCGTGTGCGGGATATCAGGCAGCTTGTATTCCACACACCAACGATTTATTTATTCTTCTCAAACTTCACAGACCCAGTATAGGGACCGAGATTGATGGGTATAGTGACAGTAGCCTTCACCTTATTTTCTAGCTTCTGTAATTTTACGTAATTTACTTTGTTCAAGGAGACAGAAACTTCTTTCATTTGTAGTGGGGAGTGACGGAGCTGTAGCGAGCAACCACTTTTTTTAAAAAAGAAGATATGATCCGAAAAGCAGTCCTAGGGGACTGTCCTAGAGAGATGGAATCAGGCTCATTCTAGTTTACATCATTTCTTCCCATTTTGACAAATTTGAAATACCTTTCTCCCCTTTCTTGGTTTGAATTGGTTTAAAATAGAAGTTATTCATTAAAACATGTATCTCTCTCTCCCCCAGTGTGCATGCATGCAGATGCCCATGGAGGCCAGGCTTCGGATCCCCAGGGAGCTAGTTATCAGAAGCTGTGAGCTGTCTGAAGTGTTAAGTGGGTGCTGGGAACCAAACTGCCAGCCATCTGAAAAAGCAAGTGCTTTTAACTCCTGAGCCATCTCTGGCTGCCTCCCCTTTGTCTATTTATTTTTCATATTATTGTTTGTGTGTGCAGGATTTGTGTGGACACGCGAAGGTCAAAGAACAATTCTGTAGTCAGTTCTTTCCTAACTTGGACGCTAGGCTTGCCAGGCAAACACTTTTAGGCTATCTAACCAACCCTTATTCTTTAAAAAAATCTTAATTACGTGTGCTTATATGTGCACTTGAGTGCAGGTACAGACACCTGCTGAGGGCAGAGATCTCCCTGAAGCTAGAGTTACAGACAGTTGTGAGTGCCTGATGTGGGTACCAAAAACCAAACTTGGGTCTGCTAGAAGAGGTCAAAGTGCTCTTAAGCGCTGAGCCATCTCTCCAGCCCCGCTGTTACTGTGACTTGTTCAAGGACTTGGGGTGGTTGTCTGAAAGTATGTCCTATTTTAAGAATGAATCTCCTCGGGTTGGAGAGATGGCTCAGCAGTTAAGAGCGGCTAGTCTTCCGGAGTTCAATTCCCAGCACCCACATGGCAGACACAACTGTCATGGGATCTGATGCCGATCTGGTATGCATATGTACATGCAGACAAAACATTCATTTACATAAAAATAAAACTTGAACAAAAAAATTAAATACAATGAGTGTATTGCCTCATAAAAGCTGGGTCAGAATCTCTTAGTTAAGCTGTCAGGCCAGATTCTTAGATTAGAACATCTCTCAACTACACTGATTGATATGTATCAGCTATTGAATACTTTTACTTTATTCTCTACCTTCTAGCTAGAATGGAAATATCTTCTCCATCAAAAAACTAGTTAGAAACAAAGGTGGCAAGTTACTCAAATCACCCAAAACTGGTCAATGAGATTCCTTATGTGCTTAACTGTGTAGGATAGTAAGGAGGCTGGCTCTCGAGTAACCCTACATGCCTGGAAAACTGTAGTTAAGACAAAAGCTTTAATAGCTAGTTGATAATCTTTATTTGCAGAAATTTACTCTATGTAAATTACAAAACAATTTTATGTACAAAATTGGCATCTCAGTATTAGCACATGATAAATAAAATCTAATACACTGTCATACAAGTAAAAAATTTTAACTGCATAGGAATATACTAGAATAAAATTTGAATTATTGTCTTTGGTTAACTATTGTGATTATAATCTTAAGCATCTATTACTTTCCATAATCAGCTTTGTATTACTTACATAAAAAGCTATAAAGCACCTTTCCCCCCTAAAATGTTAACCATATTACATTGTTTCCAGGACTTATGTCAAATACAGCTATCATTCACGGAAAACGAGCTCCAGAAACTGAAGTCACACATGGCATCATCTTGTCTAGAGAGGCCTGTTTTGTTTTTTTTTTTAAATCGTGTCTCCCTATATCCCAATGTTTTTCCTGATGTTCAAATGTCAGTGTATGCTTTATACCATGTTTGATTAAAGCAATTAAGAATGGACATAAACTAAGTCCTGGTGTATATAAACACATATAAACATAATATATATATATATAAAACATATATAACTAAGTTATATAACTGTGGGGTAACATGCTTAGAAGAGCAAAAAACCAATCAGAAGTATAAAAAGAGATTTATTAGTGCATATATACAAATTTACAATGTCAGAAACTGGAGAAATACAAACAGCTAAGACACAATTTGCTTCTTCTTCAGTTTAAAGTGACCTTTCCTGATTGTGATACAATAGAAAGTACACAATAGTGAACTGCTTCTTAAATACTGGAATCTTATGGAGAATATATTCACACATAAAAGGAAGGTGAATTTTTGAAGCAGGTTAAGACAATAAAGACAATACACAAAGTGGCTTATTATACTTACTGCCACATACTTAGGGAGGGAATTTCTCAAAATCAAGGATCTGAACACCTGCTGCTGCTACTCCTACCTGAATGTAAATATGCCACTTAGTATAAAATGAGTGTTCTAGGATTTTTGAGAAAGAACTACTCTAAAGTGTGGCCATCAGCACAGATTTCAACACTTCAGGGGCAGCAGACTTGAGGAGGAGGTCAGAAAGAGATCCTGATGTCAAGCAAGGTAGGATACAGAGCTGCCTTCTTAATTGCACTTGTTCTGGAGTAGAAGGTAAGGAGAGTGCCACATACATTAGGAACTAAACAAGCCTTGAGTGGGCAGGAAAGCCCTTTTCTTTTGCCAGCAAGTCCTATACAAAGGTTTCATGCCCATGACTCATGTTTCTCAAGATTGATCATACCTAACATGCTAAGTTTGCCAGTGTGAGAATAAAGACAGCCAGGTCAAAGCAATTCCAATCACCTCATCTTCAGCAAAAAGAAAAACTACATTTCATAAATGGACAACTTTGTATGCACATGTTCTTGCCCAGGAAATGTGTATGTTCTTCCTCGTAACATTTACAGTTCATTTGACAACAGTTTAAAACTGGTTAAGACTCTGAACATAAAACAAACAAACAAAAAAAAATTTTTTTTTTTTTTTTAAATTTAAAACTATGTATTGGGAGCCATTTTCCTTCTCTTCAGTCTTGCTCGCCAATCCTCAGGAAGTGCTTCAAAATTAGCATTTCTCTCTGCCATGCCACTGTGAAAACAATATACATGTTATTACTTCACTGGAAAGAAAAAGAACAAAACCTTTTTTTTAAAAAGAAAATAAAAACTCTAACTGAAACTGAAAATTGGATCTCACGTCCATTCAGGAAAATGTTTCAAGTTTCTCAGCCAAGTAGCTGTATATTCTCCATGAAAGACTGTAATTTTAACAATATAACTGTTCTAGGATCACCCCCACAAGCCTCTCCCACATCGGAGGCTGTGTTCTCTTTACCTGACCAGCTGCTGCTGCTTCCATTCCTCAATTCGCTTCTGTGCAGTTGATTCTCGGTCCTCTTCACTGGAACTTGAATTATCTTCCTCATCTAACTCCCGTTGGATACTCTGCCATTTCTTCACCAAAGATGGCATTTTGGTTTTACTTTTCTTTGCCTAAAACAAAGTAAGAGATCAGAGGAATGTAAATACATAAACGAGGAAACAGGCCCTTTTATACTGGAGATCAAGGTCTTTCCCTGAAACTAAGGACTAAATCTGACATTGGATACATCTAGAAACTCCCAAAGCTCAGAAGTACCATGAAGTGGCAAATGAATGTTAAGTGGTGTGTGTGTGGAGATGGTATGTAATGCTGACTTCTGGCCTGACATGGCTACTGTCCTCAAACTCACAGCAACTAGATTGCCTACACAAGATTGGGCCTATCAGTAACAGCTAGTCGTGAAGGGGCAGGGGCTCATGGGAACCCGCCCTTCACTGAGGTTTTATACAGTTAATGGTTGATGGAGGAGGAAAAGAGTAGTCACTGGTAAAGTGCTCATCATGCCCCTGTAAACTATAAAATTCACTGGGTCATTGTAAATAACAATAACAATACAACAAGAATAATAAAGCAGGGTATAATGGTGGCATGCCTTTAATTCCAGCACTCAAGCACCGGCAGAAGCAGGTGGATCTCTGAGTTTGAGGCTAACCCATTTTACAGAGCGAGATCCAGGACAGCCAGGGCTACTTAGAGAAATCCTATCTTGAAAAACAACAACAAAAAAGTAGAAGTAGGTGTGTGTGGGGGGGAATAAAAAGAATGTAGACAAGTTGGGAGGAGGAAGTGTGGTCAGTGGGAGCAAGAAGACAAGAAAAAGTAAAGGATATGTGTGAATATGCTCAAAATATGGTATGTACGAATACAGGAATAAAAATTTCATAATGGGTGCTGAAGAGATAGCTCAATGGTTAAAAGCACTTGCTGTTCTTTCCAGAAGAACTTGGCTCTGTTCCTAGCACACAGACCCAGGGGCTCAGAACCACATGTAACTCCAGTTCAAGGAACTCTAATGCTCTCTCTGGCCTCTGCAAGTACCTGTGTGTACACAGGCACATATACATACATACACATAAATAGAAAATTTGTTTTTTTTGAAGTGCTTAAAAATGAGTAATAGGGAAGGGGATGGAGGCACATCTCAGCAGTTAACAGCACTGGCTGCTCTTCCAGAGGACCTTGGTTTGAGTTCTAGCACCCAAAAATAGTGATCTGTAACATTGGTTCTGGGGAATCTAACACCATCTTCTGATCTCCATGGCACCAGGCACAAAGATGGTGTACCAGGCACACATGCAGGCAACATTCAAACACAAAAAAACAACAACAAAAAAAACTATATATTGAGAGTTTTTTTGTTTTTGATTTTTCTGAGACAGGGTATCACCAGCTAACTCCAGCTGGCCTCAAACTCAGAGATCCACCTGCCTCTACCCTCCTACTGCTGGGATTAAAGGCATGCACCACTACCTGGCAATAAATCTTTATTAATTTATTATTCCTTTAAAAATAAAATGGTTAATTTTTCTATGTGAGTATCTTCCCCCTAATTAAGTGGAGAAGACTTACCTTATCTTTCTTTCCTTTCCTCGTCTTCTCTGGTGGTGGCACTTTGGGGGCTGGTGGCGGCGGTGGGGGGGCAGGTGCAGGTGTAGGTGTAGGAGGTGGAGGTGGCGGTGGCTCTACAACGGCAGGTGCTGCCACAGTCCCTCGAGCCTGAACTGGCTGCAGCGATGGAGTGGTCACTCCAATTGGGACAGAACATTCAGCATAACTCATAATTGCAGGTGCTGCTGCTAGTCCGAGGTAATTTGACTGCAGGCTCATCCCTCTGGCCTGTTGACTTATTCCTGCTGCTACGTGGCTAACTGATACTGCTTGGTGTGCCATCCCGACAGCCTGGTGTGCAATCCCCATTGCTTGATGACCTGACACAGGAGACATAAAATGACACTATAAAAAGGGCATTATAATAAGGAAACTAGGAGTTAAATCACAAATTAATCTCAATATACTTATCCCTTTAAAAAATATGCCATATTTGCTAGTAGCAAAATATTAAAATTTTGTAGCTGGCCATGGTGGCGCATGCCTTCAATCCCAGCACTTGGGAAGCAGAGGCAGGTGGATCTCTGAGTTTGAAGCCAGCCTGGTCTACAGAATGAGATCAAGGACAGCCGGGGTTGAACAGAGAAATTCTGTCTCAAAATACAAAACAAGACAAGACAAAAATTAAGCTCTGAACATCTACAGATGAAGGTCTGTCTAAGGTATGTCACTGTAAAAAGAACTGGTATATGCAAATGTGCAGAAAATAATTTTGTACACCCAGCAAGTGGAATGCACCTCTATTGCCAGCACCCAGGAAGGTCTACAAAATGAGTTCCAGGCCAGCTAGACCTGTATAATGAGACCCTGTCTTAAAAAAACAACAAAAAACAAGAACCCAAAGCAGAAAAAAAATCTTGTAAGGATAAGAATACAAGCCAAATGTTTAAGGGCAGTTTTTAGTAACTGGGAGAAATAAATATAAATAGAATTTTCAATCAAAAGCCTAACTTTTTTTCAACTCACAGCATATAATACTGGAAATAAATGATATGTTGAAAAAAACCCACTTTAATCATGATGTTTACCTGTAGCAATAGCTGACTGGCTGTAGAGAACTGGAGAACTACCAATAGTTGCTGATCTCTGAACCACCGCAGTACTAATTTCTGCAGCCTTTCTCTTTACTGCTTTTGTAGAAGGAGGACTAGAGGTGGTAGAATCAACTGAACTCTGAAACACAAACATTCTAGTCAGCAATTAGAGCTCCCACAAAATACATTCTCCTAAAGTATAACATGTCAATCATGCCCCAGTCCCCACTACCATTCAGAATGCCAAGGACATCATTACCTGGCTAGTTACAACTGTGGTCTGTGTTGAAGGTTTCAAAGGAGTATCCTCCTCTGTTCCTGGGGCAGGAGGCTCCTCACTTCCCTCATCCTCCATTTCTACCTCCTGGATCTCACCATCTTCTAAAGGAGGAGGTGGAGGTGGAGGGGGAGGAGGTGGAGGAGGAGATTCTGGGGGTGGTGGTGGTGGTGGTGGCATTTCCAGAGGTAACGGAGGTTGAAGCACAGGTACATTTGACTGAAGGAGGGTCCAGAATGGAGTAAGGGGCATGAGTGATGAAGAAACTTGACCGGAAAATGATTCTTTACAAAGAGAACCTGGAAAACAGATGGTAGTCAGAGTAAAATCAAGACAGATCCTTCATAGCTAATATTCATGCTAATTTGGCTAGTAGAACAGACATCAGTACCAACCTAGGACAAACGTGCACAGTAGTTTCAAAAAGCAGGAACTGGCTAGCTCTCCAATAATCAAAATTTGACTCATAGCTAGCCACTGATGTCACTGAAACACTGAGAAGTTCAATTTTTCTATGAAATGGTTAATTTAAGATGCTGAGAGAACTTTCCGTAGCTATTATAGTCTCATTCTTAAGGTCCAGATTCATAGATAAGTAAGAATATCGCATAACAATGAGAAAGTTGTCCAAATCTGTAATTTGGAAATTGACCTTATTTTTAAGTGTGTGTATATTTAGGTATGTGTCTAAGTGTGCAGTGCCCTTGAAGACCAGAAGAGGACAGTGAATGATTTGATCCCCTTGGGGATAGAGTTACAGGCAGGTGTGAGCTATCCAATGTAGGTAATGAGAACCAAAGAACTCAGGTCCTCTGCCAAAGCAGTGTGTACTCTTAACAGCTTCAGCCCCTACATATTTTTTTCCCAAACATTTATTTCAACATATAAAAAGGAAGCAATTCTCTGGGTTGTTTGTTTCAAAAGTGAAGTAGGTGAATCGTGTGTATCTATAATACTGACTCTGTTTTATTATTACTATTGTTTCTTCAGCGAGCTCATTAAGTGGGAATGCCACAGTGAAAACCCATTAAAAAAACAAAAAACAAAAAACAACTCTATTTTGATTAACCTGGATTACTAGTTCTAAGATGCTAGTGACTGTGAGTTTTCATTCCTTTGTATGTATGCAATTACATTTGCTTAGTTATACCAGCAGAAAGGGAAGGTAAAAATTTCATTTCTGTGATCAGTGAAGGGACAAAATGTCAAGGTAAATGATAATTGAGATTTTCCAAAAAAGGTGTTCAGAGAAGCAAAGGATTTGAAACTGTTGTTGCTTTAGCTTAAGTTACATTCTAACTGAAAAGCTATGTTAAATTTTCTGAAATTGCACATATACTATCACTGAACACTGCAGTTTCACTGCTGTGTTCTAAAGATTAGAGAAAATAGGAGGATATACTTACTTGTAGCCTTCCCCATCCCTCTTTATCGTCAATAGGGATGTTTCACAATATATGGGACTATTAGATATATATCCCAGGAATGTTGAAGGGATTTTCTCCCTAAAAATCATAAAATTTAGGAGTAGAAGAAACATGAGAAATCATCTAGTTCAACTTCCTCACTTTAGAGGTAATGAAACCCAGGTAGAAACTGATTGATCACAGGACGATAGAGCTATCAGGGGCCAGGCCAGAGCTAAGAGATCAGGTCTGATTCCTAGCCTAGTGCTTTCTATTTTACTAAGAATCCTTGGTGAAATAGGAGTTTAAGACCTTTAGAAATCTAAAAAATTTCACTTCTGATAAAGTAAATATCCAAAGGCAACCATCTGTCAAAATTCATTGTCAAAATTGGACTAAATAAGGGCTCCATTATGAAAAACTCAGGTAGAAGGCCATTTATCTTTGACACCTATAAGGTAAAGTCCAAACAATCAACAGCCACCTGGCTTTTAGAATGGCTTTGCTAATGGAACAGACAGGTAACATACTGTATAAAGAATGTTTCAAACTATTTTTATAATTACTGAAACATTCCTTATTGATAAAGAAAAGGACACTAAAAAGATTTACCAGAAAACACAAATGCTTTTCAACTAAAAGAACTCAAATGACTCACTAACTTCTTTTGGTATTGGCATCAAGTAATACGAATTTATATACCAACTTTCAGAAAAAAAATTTCAGAAAAGACTAATTTGACTAAGAGTATGTATACGGCTAGAAAGTATGTATTATGAAACAGCTTAACAGTTATTTCGTCAGAACACCAAGGCAGTAAAATAAAGCAATAAACACTAAAGATTATTTATTTGAGAATTAAACTTTCTTCTACTACATTAGCTATAACACATGACAAATATACTGTGTCATTCTTGGTAACACTGGCAGTTTTCTTCAAGTATCATTCATGCCTTTATGACAGTGACATGGTGCTAATCAAATCAATGCAAGTCACCACAGCAGACCAGGGTTCACGAGGTGGTCTATGACTCAGCAAAAGCAACCAATTATCTAAACCTCTTGTGTAAGTGTTGATTAAACCACATTTGACTGGTGGGCAGGCATTGACCTAGCATGAACAAAACCCTATGTTCCATCCCACAGCATAAACCAGGCTGGTAACATACACCTGTGATTCTAGTCCAGTACCCAGAAGTGGAACAGAAGGACTGAAGGACTGTGACTTCATTCTTAGCTATACAGCAAGTTCCAAGCCAGCCTGGGATACATTAGACACTTTTTCGGAAAACAAAAGACCACCAAACCAACCGTGCATACATGTACATATACCACACACACTAGGCTTGAAAAAGTTAGCAACAAGCATTAGAATACTCGAATCCCAAGCTCCTAAGTTTACTCGAACATAAAAGCTGTGACTCAAACGCTGATAATTTTTTCTTTAGCTTAAACACAGAAAAGTTATTTTTTAAAAAAATTTCTTTAGCTGGCATGGTGGCACAAGCCAGCAGTTCTAACACCTGAGAAGCTGAGTATGAGCTAGCCCGAAACACAATTAGATCTTGTCTCGGACAGCCAGAGTTACAACAGAGAAAACTTGTCTAAAACAAAACAAACAAAAAGATCCTGACTCAAAAAGCCAAAAGCAATGACAGGTCTGGAGACATAGCCCAGCGGTTAAGATGGCTTGCTGTTCTATCCAGAGGACCAGGTTTCAGATGCCAGCATCCCTATCAGGTGGATCTTAAAAGTTTGTAATTCTACTAGCCCCAAGAGATCCAAGGCCTTCTTCTGTCCTCCACAAGCACACACACATATAAATAATAAAAATAAAACTTTAAAAAAAAGTTAAAACCAAAACTTCTCTTAAACAGAAAACCCAATTTAAGCATTACAGAGCTATTATACTCATACTTCTACTTGTTTATAAATCTAATCCAGTTTTTGTATTTCTGAAATCTAATGGGATGGATGGTTAAAGTAGTAGTTATCAACAGCTTTTGCTATGTACTAAAATTAGAACTATGTTTTAAGCTCAAAGACAGAATATTGTGAAGCTACAAATTCTTAATTCAAAACCCTTTTCCCCGAGGTATCTTAATTTATAGGTAGTCATACTTCACTCACCATGAAGAACTTATCACCCCACCTTCAGAGATGTGATGCGTACTATACACTGAGCATGGACTAAAAATGAAGTAAACCTGAAAACTTATTTGCCTCCTTATGGCATAATACCTTTTCTGCTTATATTTTCTGGATGGTGTCAGGGATTAAACCTGGAGGCCTCACAAATGCTAAGCATACACTATTACTGTGCTTATACCCCCAGACTCCAATTTTTCTTCTTAAAAAAATTAAGTTACATTTTATTTAGTGTGTGTATGTGTATTTATCTAGGTCCAAGGACAACTTGAAAGAGTCATTTCTCTTTCCACCATGTGGATCCTGAGGGCTGAATTCAGGTCATCAGGCTTGGCAGCAAGCACTTTTTAATCACCGAGCCATTTTAATGGCACTACCATTTTTCTTTTTATAAAAGATGGTTTTAAGCTGGGCGGTGGTGCACGCCTTTAATCCCAGCACTTGGGAGGCAGAAGCAGGTGGGTTTCTGAGTTCAAGGCTATGCTAGTCTACAGAGTGAGTTCCAGGACAGCTAGAGCTACATAGTGAGACCTGTCTCAGCAACAACAAACCAAAGCAAACCAAACCAAGTAAGATGGTTTTAGTCATTGCTGTGCCAACAAAAATATATTATCTTTATAATCTTAAAAGGGAACAATATTGCTTTTAAATCCCTTTGGTAGTGATTCAAGATTTGGATTTTATTTGGAGTAAGTTCAACAGGAATGTAGAAGTCAGTTTTATCAAAGGTTTCCTTTTATAGTTCAATTTTTACTGTAATCAGGTAAGAATGGCTTGAGTTGTACTTTTAACAGTAGTGCCAACTATGTTTGTGATCAACAAATAGGATAAAATAGCTTGAAGCTTGACAATAAAGTGTTTTGTTTGTTTTTTTAAGGAGCCCACAACACTTAAGAATTGTTAATTGCACATTATTCAATTAGGGGATGATAAAAACAAGACTTTGTAGCCACGAATCCCAGTGTGGTGGTATATATCTGTGATCTAGGCACCTAAGAGGGAGGAAGGAGGATCAGGAGTTCGAGATCATACTTTCCTTGTCTGTATAAGGATTTTGAGAACAGTCTGGAGTCTGTCTCCAAAAACCCACAAGACAGTGATCAGGAGTGGAACCATCAACTGAGAACCAAAATCAAGCCTCAGCTCATTATCTACTAAACAAAGAAAAAGCCCCAACCTGCTATAAGAAATATTTGTCAATCACTGCTACCAAAAGTAGACTTCTGAAATGTGACAGAGAGTAAAACTACTTTCTCTTGCTCTTATCAATACATCTGTAGATTTTAATTTTATTTGATCTGATGTTATTTAGGCTACTTAAGGGTATTAACAAAATTATTTGGAACATGATTGCAAAATTTCTTGATGGGAGCAAGGAACAAAGCACTTTTCTTTGTGTGCTGGAAATGAGAGAGAGAGAGAGAGAGAGAGAGAGAGAGAATGTGTGTTGGGGTGTGGTTCCACCAGGCTGTCCTCAAATTCCCAATCTTCCTGTCTCAGCCTCTTGAGTGCTGATGAAATTATCTATGTGAGGCAATTGCTGACAAGCATGCAGATTAAGCCAATTGAAAGTTTTGAGTCCTTTATTAATGGCCAGACCAAGAGGCTTGTGCCTCTGGAAAGTCTCTTGTTGCCGAAGCTCAGGGGTACAAGCATTTTTAAAAACAAACCTATACATTATATCAGTGAAGAGTGAGGGATTTTGAGTGGCCCAGTAACATCTACTTTCTTTGTAAGGCAGTGGCATCTTCCAGACATTGTATAATATGTTTAAACCATGACCAAGGTCATGGACAGTCCCAGAAGTGTTGCCAAGGTGAATGTGGCTGTTGGGTGAAGAAGGCTTTAAAGTAGCTAGGCAGGCACAGAATAACACTGGGACAGGATAGCTACCTTAGTCATCTCACTGAAATAAGCCATTATATACTTCTGATAGGAAGAAAACAAAAGAAGCTGTCTCTTCTTATGCTATCAGAAAATGTCCTACCTTTTTATTTTCAAAGGGTTAATTATTTAAGAATCAATCCATAGTCTTCTTGCCTTCAAATGTCATTTTAACAAACAGCTAACTTTTTTGTTTGTTTTTGAGATAGGGTCATGCCACAAGTCTTCTTGGTAGAACTAGACTATCAGGATGCCAAGGCAGAAGGATCACATGTTAAAAGCCAAAACCTGGGTTACAGAGTGGTATACTGTCAAAAACAAGCTGGGGATATGGCCTGATAGTGGTATGAGTATGTGCAAATCCTGCGTTCAATTCCCAGTACTACTAAAAATTAGGAAAGAAGAGAGGGAAGTAAAGAAAGCAAAGGAAGGAAGAAGAGAAAAAAATAAAATGTGACAAAAAAAATATTTATTTTCTTTTATAAAGAACTATATGACTCTTCTGAACAGCTAATTAGATCTGAGGATAGACTAAGGAGCTATAAAACATTCATTTATTTAAATGGGGTTAGGGGTGTGTGCTGGAGAGATGGCTAAGAGCCAGATGAGTCCTAGCACCCACATGACAGCTCACAACCATCTGCAGATTCTGGAGAATCTGGCACGCTCTTCTGGCCTCTGAGGTACCCAGTACCAGGAACACACACAAAGTGCAAAGACGTATATTTGAGTAAAACACAACATCTATGATTTAAAAACAACAACAAAAAAACCCCCACAAGAACTAGAAATGCCTAAGTCAGTAAAGTTCTTGTGGACCTGAGTTCAAACCCTAGCAACCATGCTTTAAAAACAAAAACAATTAAAAAAAAAAAAAATCAGTATGGTTATGTGCCTTTAATCCCAGCACCTGAGAGGCAGAGATAGATGGAGCTCTATGAGTTTGAGATTAAGTTTGACGACTTAAATAAGTGATATCTTAAAAATATCACTGACAATTGTCAATGATTACTAGAATAGAGCCTGTTTTTATAATCTTTCTTCCTATCATTTTGATTTCTACTGGCAACACATACAAGAATATTGAAACTCAGAAATGACACCAAAACATCAATAGACTTAAGCTGTATAAAATAAAGAACAATCCAACTGCTTAGTCCTCTGCATGACCATTCCTGTTTCTGTAGATCTAAGGTTTTCTCTGTGACATGACAAAAGTACAGGCATCTTATAGTAGCTATTTTTTTATTTTGATGGCAGACTCTGATACATACTATCTGGCCTTTAAACTAGTAATTGACTTAATTCCGTTCAGTGTAACTCATGCATTCTCTTAGACTTTGCAACTAAGGTATGTTATTACAATGCTATAAATTGTCCTACAATAATAATTTTTAAAAAGTTGATGTTCTTTTTCTCTAAAACTGTTGTTCAACAACCGACTTACCTGTAGAATTCTCAGAAGGTTCTGTAGAGTTTGAATCTGTGCAGGTTTTGTCTTTCATGGCTGGCTTAGGAAGATTCTCATCTCTAACTTCTTGTGCTTGGCTTTCTTCCTCCTCCTCACCATCTGGGAATTCCCACTGAGACTCGCCCGACTGTTCATTTACATAGAAATATCGTCTATGATCCCTAAATTACAAGAAAGAAAACCCATGTTTTAAAATCTGTCCTCCTACAGGGACACTTCCATTTGGTCCTGTCCCAGGACAGCAAGCAGTCTGCTCTCACAGGGACGAACCTCTTCTTATGGACTGCTATTCACAAAGGCAACAAAGAGCTTTGACAACTGAGGATGGAGAACCCAGGGTAATTCAAAGCTATTTGCACTGCCAGCAGCTCTGTGAATACAGCCCGAAGCCCTCTCCAACAGATGACTTAGAAATCATTTCTTTTCTTTTCTTTCTTTCTTTTTGTTTAGCCAATGCATAACAGGGTTCCAAGTTTCATTAATGAAGGGACTCAATTGCCTAGAACACTAATTTCCCTTCCAAAGAAGAGAACATCGAAGTGAAAGGTGACTCTTCCCCTCTTGGACCGTGGTATTCATTTCAAATTCTTGATATCAAACACAGTGAAAGCTAAAGAGAGGGAGAGGATCTGGGAGCTGAAAAATAAAAGAGCAAAGATTTCAAATAACGAAAAAAAAAAAATCAAGAAAAGCCAAATATAAAAAGAAATGTTTTCATCTGACCTGCTGGCAGAGGATAGTAATCTTGTTCTTCATTCACATCTTCAGTCACGAAGTTTTCCTTAACTTCACCGAGGTTAATCAGGAGTAGTTGCTTCCAGAGGTCCTGTAAAGCGCACAGAGCTCTCGCATGCGCTTAACCCCCAAGCCCGCCCTACTCCGTGCAACACTCTGGAGAGTAAAAACCGGCTTTGTCCAATCTTGGGAAAAAATCCGTTACATGGAACACTTTAAACATTGTTTTTTGTTTTTCCAAATGTGTGGCTGGCCAAACTGCTTGCAGTGCTTTGCCTGCCCAGCACCGCTAAATGCAGCTGCTCTCAGTCTCCAGACAGGCTGTCATGGCGTCAGGTGGTGTTGATCACAAATCATGTCTGAGATGTCAAAGGTGAAAGGTGAAAAGGGGAGAAGAGTGCGTACCTGTCCCAGTGGCAGGACCAGCCTTTAGGAGTGGCGTTTATTTCATAATGTTTTAGTTGTTCTGCCGCATCCTGGAGTTTTCGTTTTAGGTAATTTCCATTAAGAGCCCCTTCCCGCCAGTCTGCAATTCGAGTCTAGAATCAACAGAGAAGACTTACATCAGGAAACAGAGGTAAAAGGGTCTCCAAGACTGTATCGCTATGCTCTAACAGAACAGCAGACCAAGGAGGCAAAGAAATCTCATCTTAATTAAAATGTATGTCTATTAAGGTTGTATTTGCTTTGATTAATAAAATGTTACTACCTGGGGCTGGTAGTTCAAATATAAAATCTAAGTTAAATTTACAAAATATATAAAAAAGAAAAATCTACTTAAAACTGGGAATGGTGGTACATGCCTTTAATCCCAGCAGAGGCAGAAGGATCTCCTGAGTTCGAGGTCAGACTCATTTACACAGCAAGCTCCTGGACATTGAGGACTGCATGTTTCAACCTGTTTCAATTCCTCCCCCACAAACTTTACTACTATTGTTTAGGGGTGTGTGTGTGTGTGTGTGTAGTGTGCTCTGAGTGGAGGTTTGAGGACAACTCTTTAGTGTCGGTACTCCCACCTTACGGGTTCTAGGAATCGAACGAAGGTAAGGTCATCTAGCTTTTGCACTCTTGTTTAGACCCACTGTGACATCTCCACGGCCCATAAAATACATTCTTTTTTTGTTGGGTTTTTCTTTTTCTTTTTCTCTGAGTCAGGTTTCTCTGTGTAGCCCTGGCTGTCCTGGAACTTGCTCTGTAGATCAGGCTTATAGACAAATATTCAATCATTTAATCCAGCAACATAGGGCTGCTCTAGGAAAGGATCACATCCAGAGGTCTATATAAAGGAATCATATTCAGAGGCCTGTGTGGTTCGTATGGAATGTAGAAAGAATATAGTACACACCTTTAATCCCATTATGCAGAAGGCAGTGGTAATGCATGCCTTTAATCTTGGGAGACAGGAAGCATGCACTTGGGAGACAGGAAGCAGAACTTAGAAGAGGAGTCAGACAGAAGTGACACCTGAGATGAGTCAGAGTGAAGGGTAGGCCAAGTGACGAATCAGAGGAAGAGTTGGCAGAGTTAGCAGAGTGAGGACAGGCCCAACTCTCATGATAGAAAAGCAGGCTTTCAGCTCAGAGAGCAGACAGAGGATAAGAGACACAAGGAAGACAAGACATACAGACAATGAAGCAATTTGACTGAGGATAAGGCAGAGAAGCACAGAGGCTGACTGAGTGAGGCAATTTGGGGCAGTGAGGGTGCACAAGAGACACAGAAGCAGAAGTCAGTACCAGAGGGGAAGAGAAATTCGGTTTGAAGCCAAGCAGAGCAGTTCAGTCAGAGAATCAGCCAGAGTCTACCAGAGTCAGAAGAGTTCAATCATAAACAGTAAGCCGGCTCAAAAAATCATTTGAACCAGTCAGCTTGGAGAAGAGTTTGAGCCAGAACAGCAAGTGAGTTGAACCAGAAGTTCAAAGGAGCTAGTCAGAGTGGCTCAGTTAATAGTAAGTCTTGGAAGTTGATTAGATTGTATGGAGGCTTAAATGTTTTAGATTGTGTGGAGCCCAAAACACTCCAGGGCTCCAGGACTAGGATTGGTGATTGAATTAGCAAAAGAATAAACTGCTCTTTTGAACCTGAATCTCCTTCTACAATGTTGGCCTCTTAACTCAGAAATCCACATTCCTCTGCCTCCCAGATGCTGGGATTGAAGGTGTGCCACCACCAACTAGTTACAAAACACATAAAACAGAATGCCATTCAAATACCATTTATGGCTATGGAAATAGCTCAGTGACTAAGTGCTTGTCGCAAGTATCAGGACCAGAGTTCCAGAACCCATGGAAAAACTAGGCAAGCTCTGTGGTCTCCTGTAATTACAACGCCCAGAAAGTGGAGACAGGGCAAGTTGGCCATACAGACCAGCTAGTATTGGCAAGCTCTAGATTCAACCGAGAGATGGTGTCTCAAAGAGTAACATGAAGTACAGTGGAGATTTCTAATGTTCATCCAGGTCTCCACTTGCATGCATGCACAAAAACATATCCATGAACACCACACATACGTGAAAACAAAACAGGGGTTGGGGAGTTGGCTTGACAGTTAAGACTGAGTTTGGTTCTCAGCACCCATGCCAGGTAGCTGACAAATGCATGTTAACTCCAGCTCCAGGGCATTTGGCATCCTCTTCTGGCCTCTTTAGGTACACAGATACATGAATGAAAACAAAACTTTATAAAACAACAAAGTGCCATTTGCACCCAAACAGCTGAATTACCTCAGTCTGTAAGAGCAGCATGTGAAAGTTGGAGATGGACTGTCTATTAATGCCTAGGAATTCAAATTTACTTGTCAGGGTATTTGCCAGTTCTCCAATCTGAAACTGTAATAGAGAACAGAAAAAATTAAAACCAGAACTCTGGCATTCCTTCCTACATTATGTAAAGTTTCCCATTTATTATTACAGATATGAGAAATGTATTGTCTGTGTACAAATAAATATAACCAATTATATTTAGAATTCTAATTTATAATAAAATTCACACAACTAGTAAATAAGATGCTCATCTACTCGCACTATTACGATGCGTTCAAACATGTATTTAAAAGCTGAACAAAGATTCTAATTTTAAAAATATCAAATTTACAGAAAGAGAATATTAAAACAATGATTGCTGCCAGAGAGTGGAGCAGTAAGGGAAATACTGGTCCAGGAGCACAAACTTTCACCCATAAAACTGGGGATCTAATGTACAGAATGGTAACTATAGTTAACAATATTACACTGCATAGATGAAATTCTTTCAGAGATGAAAATATTCTAACATAGCTAAACCAAAGAAAGACCTGTGAGGTGACAATCATTAGCAGGGTTTGTAGTATTATCTATATATATATCACAAAATATCTTACTATACAGAATAAACGTGTCAATTATACCTCAGAGTAGCTGAGGGGAAAATATCGTAAATAATATAAATTCCAATATTGCCCACATTTTCATCTATTTATACTAGCTACATGCTGAAGTCTTAAAATAATTCTCCCAGCCCCTTCTACATGGTTCTACAATATACTAGTGATCATAAAAATGATCTTGACATCAAAAAGAACCACCGAAACAACCATAACATAGAATTAGGCACTATAAGCAGCCGAGAGGTGATTTAATGTGTAAAGAGGATATGCATTAAGTTATATACAAAGACTACTCTGGTTTACAAAGAAGACCCAAACAATTCAGATTTGGGTATATCCAGATGGGTTCATGGCTATAAATCCCCTATGGACACTAGGAAATTTCATCATGAGGTTACAAATGCAATTTGGAAACAAAATTGCCTTTGTTTAGAGACAAGTATTTCACACAGGAACAAAATCTTTTCATCTCTTTAGTACTTGTCAATCAGAGAAGCCTTATATTGGTAGGTTATTTCTTTCCAGCAAAGACAACTTCAAAGAAAGTAAATTACTATTTTCACATAATTTCTCAGCCATCAAAGTTCTTATTCAAGCCTTAAATGAAGTCTTTTAAACTAACAAACTGAAAATTTTACGTTTGAACATAGTAAAGCTTATGATTGCTAACAGCAGTTAATAACAGTTTAATGGTTGAGCCTTGGGAGACTGAGGCAGGAGAATCCCGAGTTTCAGGCCAGTCTGAGCTATAAAGTAAGACCTTATCTTTACCCCCCTCATCTCCCAGTTAAGTTCCACAAATACCCATACTTTCAAATCCTGTTCTTCTTCTACTTTAGGTGCTATTTGGACTTTTATCTTCTCAGAAGATTCTTCTACTTCTGCCTCTTTGTCTGAATTTTCATCTATTTTTTCGGAATTTTCAGCACCAATTGCTGCAAAAACAAAAACAAAAACCAAAGACCCCATGAAATTAAGCCAAAACATATAATGGAGGGCTTCAAATATTTTATTCCATTTGCAGCAGACACCTGAAAAAAGAATATTAGTTCTCTCTCTCCTTGCCTGCTTTCTTTGTTAAAGTTCTAATAACCTGTCACCTAGCAACCCCCCAAAAGTATCCCTTCTTGAAAGGAAACCATGAAATCACACGGTTCTACTCCTGTCTTTATCTTATAGCTTCTGCTTCCCTTTTCGCTTTACCATCCTTTCTTCTAGAATATCAACACTTCCATTTCTTACAAAAGCTAGATATCAAACCTGGAACACACAGGATTCTTTACCAAATTGGGTAGAGAAGGAGGAAAACTTTTAAAAATCAGATAAACATCAACTTCAGCTACCAGGCATGAAGGGTCACGCCTGTCATTCTAACATTCAGGAAAACAAGGCAAGGATCCCGAGTTTCAGGCCAGTCTGGACTATGTAGAAATTTCCTATCTCAAAAAAACATCACCACCAACGACAGTGATGGTGGCACATGCCTTTAACTAGAGCACTTATGCAGAGGCAGGTGAATCTGTCAGTTCAAAGCCAGCCTGGCCTTCATAGGACAGCCATAACTACATAACAGAGACTCCCACTCAAAAAAAAAAAAAAAAAAAAACCCACTACCAACAAACACATCCAATTACTTTCCTGAAGTAACTACAGATAATCAAGATTTATACCATTATTATACCTATAGTACTACCTACTCTGAATGGGAGCAGAGATAATGCTTTAGCCCTAATCTACAGCTGTGGGCCAGTTGAACAAGGTCCCTTTTCTCGCCTTCCTTCACAGGGCTTCACAACTGACATGGTAGCACACACTCATGACCTCAACACTTGAGAGGAGAGGTGCAGGCAGGAAAAATTAGTTCAACGTCACCAAAAACTATACAGGAAGCCAGGTGTATACAGAAAGAAAGACTGTCTTCAAACTCCAATATAAACAAAATAAAAATTAGAATAGGATTTCACTTTGTATGCCAGGCCAACCTGAAACCTATGCTCCTCCTGCCAGAATTACAGACATGGGCAGTAGCACCTACTCTTAGGCTTTTAAAACTTTAATTAAAAAATAAAATTGTGTGTGTGTGTGTTGTGTGTGCATGGTCAAGGTCAGAGGACAACTTTGTGTTGTTGGGCTCTCTCCTTTTACCTTTATATGGGTCACAGGAATTGAACTCAGGTCATGACTGAATTGTTGGGCAGAGAACACCTTTACTCACTAAGCCCTTATTTTTTCTACATTTTCAAATGATCTGAAACAAAATCTATTAGCCTGACTCATTAACTTATTATGACTTATTAACAAACATGTTTTAGAAATCAATCTAGTGGCAGGTACAAAATCAATTTTAAGCATCAATGTAATTCTGACTGGAAGGTTTTGTAGGGCAATTAGGAAAGATTTATCAAATTAAAATACACAGGTGTGAGCTGTGAGGCAGGTGGCTGTGAAACTGCCAGAAGGCAGAGTAGCTGGAAAGAGCCAGCCAGTGACAACTGTCATCGAAATGATTAAGACTGTAGTGGACATCTGATGGCTGATCACCCAGCCACAGAATCTAAATGATGTCTGCAAGGTGCCTACCAACTTTTTGTGAGGAACCATGGGGGTTTGTGTGGGGCTACTTCATCACCCCTGAGGGTCAAGACAAATCTTCCTATCTTCAAGTTCAAGGGATCTGTTAAAGATAGTTACTTTGAAATAAATTAGAAAGATATCACGGTTGTAGTTCCCCCAATCCTTGGGAAAGAATCTTTCGGCAGCTTTCTTTCACAGATAATGGAGTATTTGGCAATGTCATCAAGAAAGAAGGCGAGGGCTGGAACAGTTTATAGAAACAATGTCACTAGTCACTCTCTGGCACAGAATAAATGTTATCTTAACACGTTTTATAGGAATAGATAAAAGCTATACCCCATCTAAAATAAAACATGCTTGAATTTGGTGAGAGGATAAGACCACTAATGATTCATCTGCACCAATTAAAAAGTTGTTAATTAGCTCAGCATGCTGCAGACACTGCTATGACACACCGTGGGTACATCAACACTCACTCCCATTCATTTCATTTTGTTTTGGCAGTTGACAAGAAGTTAATTTGATTTAGTGAAAACTCCCTTATTCCAGCCTCTTTCTAATTAGCTCTTCCTTGCTATGTCCATGTGGACACTACAGTCTCAGAAGCTGCCCTTAGGACCTGTAGTGTCCTAACTAAAGTTACCCACTCGGTCTTATTGGCAGCTTTTGTGCCATGTTTGCTTCTTGAATCTGACAGACTAGAATATTTCTCCTCCCTGATTTAATGTGTGATGTCACCACTGGGGTCTATTTATGTGCAGGAGCACCCCATCATTTGTTTCCAGGGCAATACATATGAGGTATACTTTGTGTGAAGAATATTATCTTCCTTTTGGCCTGTAATTTCTTTCACATAGAAAATTAATGAAGAAAATCTTTATATTCTACATAAAAACAAAATCAGGGACCGGCAATGATGATGCATGCCTTTAATCCCAGCACTTGGGAGTTAGAGGCCAGACCAGTCTACAGAGTGAGTTCCAGGACAGCCAAGGCTACACAGAGAAACCCTGTCTTAAAAAACAAAACAACAACAACAAAAAAATCAAATTTGTAAACTAAAATGTTTAAAAATGTTTTCAAATAAAAGCAGAAGTACAAAATATATAGACACGTCCAAGATATGAATAACCAAGAATCTAACTTTAGTGACACTAAAATATACAAAAAAGATACATGTAGTAGCATGTTTACTACAGTTCTGTATATTATTGACGTTGACAAATACATATAATAGTGTGGTTAACAGAAAGAACAAAAAAACTACTACAGTTAGGCTTCATCTGGATCTCTGTATCTTTCATCAACCTTCCGACCTACTACAAATGACCTCTATTTTGATGGTGTCACTCTTTAGTTTCATCAAGGACAAGTTGTTAAGCACAAACTTTTGCCTATTTTCTGACTTACATATACAGATCAGCATGTACATTTCTTCATGTCTTTTTTTGTTCAACACTATTGTCTCAAAAATTCATGTTGGTACACATAATTATGGTTCTTTCATTTCTGCAGCGCTACATAGAATTCCATAATAAAAACACACAACTTATCTATCCTACCTTTGATAGATATTTGGGTGGCCTGTAGGCTATTTTCATTAAAAACAACAAACAAGAAAAGGAAAAAGATCTGGAAGAGTATATGTATATAAAAAAGGCAAAGTGTATAGCTGAGATAGGAAATAGAGAATAAGGAAAAAAATGAAGAGAATTTCACTTTGCTTCATGTTATTTATCTGTATTAATTTCTCTCTCTCTTTCACTACACAGGACACAGTGTAGTCCTGGCTGGTCTGGAAATCAAGAGATCTGCTTGTCTGTCTTTCAAATGCTAAGATTAAAAGCAGGCACATGATAATCCAGATTCTTTTGTTTGTTTCCAGACAGGGTTTCTCTGTGTAACACTGGCTGTCTTAGAACTCACCCTGTGGACCAGGTTGGTTCAAGAGCAGGTGCCTCTGCCTCCCAAGTGCTAGGATTAAAGGTGTGTACCATCAGCACCAGCTCTAGATTTTTTTATTTATTTAAAAAAGGTTTTATATTTTTATTATTTATGTGCATGAGTGGTTTGCCTTTGTGTTTATGTACCATGTCCATGCCTAATGGCCAGAAAGGGCACCAGGTCTCTTACTAAAGTAACAGGTGGTTGTGAGGGACCAGGTGGGTGCTAAAAATTGAACCTGGTCTTCTGCAAGAGCTCTTATCCATCCAGCCATCTCTCCAGCCCCAGACATTTATTTATTTTTGGAGATAGGATTTTGCTCAATTTTAAAGGCTAGCTGGAATTCATCATTGTATCCCAGGCTAATCTGGAATTTGCAATCTTTCTACTTCAGGTCTCCTAAATGCTGGAATTACAGGTGTGCCACTACACACTGATTATATTATTGAGGGGGTGGGGAACCCTTTAAATAAAAATGTATGCATTTGCTGGGTGATGGTGGCACACGTCTTTATTCCCAGCACTCAGGAAGCAAAAAAGGCAGACATATCTTTGTGAGTTCCAGGACAGCCAGGACTACATGGAGAAATTGTCTTGAAAAACAAGTATGCATTTCGTATTACTTGCATTGTTTGGTAGTGTTTTAGCTAGAACCCATAAGAGCTAACTTCTGCTAGGTATATGAAGAAAGGCACAGTGTTCAAATCTTGCTCCTAATTTTCCTCTACAAAATTAAGGTCAAATTAATAAAATATTAGCTTTATTCAGGGCTCTCTGAATACTGGGAAATTGAAATAGGGCCTCTTCCATCATACTCAGAATGAAGACAACTTGGGCCCTTTGACAGAATCAAGTTCTCTACCTTCCCATAATAAAGAGGATAAGTTTTACAGAGAGTAGAACCAATAGGTAGACTTTTGATGTCCACCTGGAAGCAGTAGGCAAAGGAGATACAACTCAGGGCAGTTTTGCAGCAAGCAGTAAAAAAGGGTAGTGATGTGGTTCAGTGGGTCGAGCTTCTGTGCAAGCCTGATGACCTGAGTTCAATCCTTAGAATCCATGTAAAGGAAACCAACTCCTCAAAGCTGGCCTCTGATCTATACATACACACCACAGCATACGTGCACCCACACACACAACTTAAAAAAGAAGAACAAAGCAAACAGTGGGATAATCTTATTTCCTGCTGTCAAAGTAATCCTTACTTTATAACAAACACAGGACCTGACTGATGCCAACCTCTCGAACTTTTACATCTCTACCATAAGTATAACATAAAAACTGGAGGTGTGGAAGGAAGCATTATTTCTAGAATTTTCAAATAATAAAAGCTCCATCTCCCAGCTATTGTGTAAGAAACAAAACCCTGAAGGCTTATTATTACCCTATACAGTTCAACTCTATAAAGTTTCTTGCTCTAAGGATGTAGCTCAGTGGTAATGAGGGCTCCTTGCCTGTTTCCTAACACAAGTGGGAGAGGAGGGAAGGGAGGGAATTTTATGGGACGCACAAATTACCAGTTTCTCCATTTTCTGGAGTCTCTTGTCCAGTTTTACTAGAACTCCGGCTGGTGGATTCTGGGCTGGTAGCTCGAACAAACATCTTCCATTTTCCTCTTTTAGACATGAGTCTACGCACTCCATCCTGAGATGCTGGTTGGCTGATATCAGAACGTGGACTAGACCCTGACACACTACCATCTCCTTCTTCCAAGGCTCGTAATTCTGCCTACAAAGAATACATTAATACAGTTATTGCAATATTAACTACTTATCAACAGTTAAGTACTGTAAGTAAGAGGAAAATAGCCATGACTGCTTTGGAATTTAAAGCTTTTAAGAAGTAGCAGTCTTTTTTAACCATTTTCCTTCATAACTCAGTATTATGTTCTATGCTCAGTATTCTTTTGCTATTAATAAGTGTTCGTTCATAATTACAGTAACAAATTTAAATGGAATGGGGACAGATTCTAGAGATTCACAAACATATAAATCTTCTGACATGTACATATAATGGAAGAAGTTTTTAAGCTGGTCCCCTAGATTCAAGCCTCAAACAGGGAAAGTTTCAGGTTACTGACCCATGTTAAGATCCTGCTTCATACTGGACTTTTAAAAGACGGCATATGACTATCCCTAAGGGAGGATAATAACAGAAAATGTCTTTAAAAGGAATATTGAATTGGTTGTGGTAGAACATGCCTGTAACCCCAGTACCCAGGAGACTCAGGCAGTAAGAACATGAGTTTGAAGCCACCCTGTACTACACAATGAGACCATGTCTCAACCTCTACCTGCTAATAAAGAAAGATACAGGGAATTATAAGTTCATCTTAATTCCTCTTATCTCAAAATCACCAAAACAACTATTCTGTAATTCAGTAGCTTAGAAATAACTTAGGGAGCGGGAGAGATGGTTCGGTAGTTATAAGCACTTGTTGCTCTTAAAAAGGACTGGGTTTAGTTCCCAGCACATACATGGTGGTTCACTATCACCTGTAACTATAGCTCCTGGGATCTGATGCCCTTCTTCTGACCTCTGCAGGCATTAGACATACATAAATGTACACAAAATACTCATATACATAAAAAATAAATCTTTAAAAAGAAATAATGCAGGTGAACAGATGAGCAAAAGCAAAGTCCCAATAATGGTCTTAAGTTGAGCATGACCATCTTCAAGTATGACAGTAATAAGGGGAACTATGACCCTTAAATCTGTCGTTCATCACCATCGTCCACTTGTCTGGTTTTGGAATAACCTAGAAGACTCACCTATGGGTACATTAGTAAGGGGGTTTTAAGAGAAGTCTAACTAAGAGAAGACCTCCTTGGAATATAGGCAGCACCATGCTACAAGCTGGATCCCAGAATGAATACAAAGGGGAAAGCAGCCAGCTGAGCACCAGTGTTCACCTTCACTTGCTGACTGGATGGACACAACCCTCAAAGCATGCTCACTGCCATGCCTCTCCATCGGGATGGGCTATACCCTCACCTGTGATCTCAAATAAACCCTTAAGATCCTTTTGTCAGACATTGTCATGGCAAAAAGAAATACAGTAATGAAACATCTTCAAAACCTTACTTTTTTCCTCTCCAAAGCTAGCTCCAGCTCGAGGGTATCTTGCTCTTCTTCCTCCTCACTTTCTCCAGATTGAACAACGCTACAAAGATCCTCCTGAGAAGGGTCTTCTATGCTGTCCAACGAAACTTCTGGTGGCTTTATGATGGTCCCTGTTTCTTCTGCTGCTGTGCTTTCCTTCACCTCTGACATTGGCTCTGCTTCTTTACAAATTACTTTTCTTCTCCATCTTTCTTCCTCCTCTTTTACCCCTTCAGGCAGTAAAGGAGCAAGCAACGCTGCTGCTACCCCTTTCCTCTCCTCCTCGCTGTTGGAAAGAGCTTGGATCCCTTCATTCACTTCCTATGAAGAATAAAATCAATTAGTTGCAACTCTCAAAAAAATCTCTTGGATTATTCAATTATATGTATTAACTAGCTTCTTAATTACTGGATACTCATAAAACACCTACACTCAACATGTTAGTATGCTTAATATCATTACATGTACATAAAGGAAACCCTATTTTAGGAAGAAGGTGGTTGAACTAAAGTTACTACCCTCTGGGTATCTAAAAAGCTAGCAGGAAGCAGAGGCAGACATAACATCAGCATTTTGTCAACACATGACGAGATAAATCTTTGCCTTCCTTTTCTGTAAGATGAAAAAAAGCTCATGTTTCAAAGGAAACTTAAAGGAAAATAAAGTATTTCTAAAATAAAATGTGAGATGGAACGGGGCATAAAGGTGCAAGCTTCAATGCCATCCAATCTGGGAGACAGGAGGATAAGGAGTACAGAACTCACCTTAATTATACAGTTTGAGGATAGCCTGGGCTACATGATACAATCTCAAAACAAAATTGTTTGATTACTATATTTAGCCCAGCACTCTTGGGAGGCAGAGGCAGGTGGATCATTGTGAGTTTAAGGCCAGCCCGGTCTACAGAGTGAGTTCCAGGACAGCCAGAGTTACAACAGAGAAACCCTGTCTCAAAAAACAAAAACAAATCATATGTACACACATACGTACGTGTGTGTATGTATATATATGTATATATATACATACACACACATACATATATACAAATATATACATACACACACACACACACACAGAGTTCATCTACTGGAATACTTAAGCTTCCTAGAAATGTAAAGATTAAAAAAAAAAAATTGCAGCGGGAGGTGTCTCATGGCTGGTTTCAAATTTGGTATATAGCCAAGGCTGTCTGTGAAGTCTATACTTTTGGGGATTAGGGATACAGCTTAGTGGTACAGCTCTTGCTTAACATGTGATGCCTAAGGGAATCCTAAGTACTGGGCTGTAAAGGAACACTTTGCCAGAAAAGCTTTCTGTGCTGCAAAGCCCCTCCCCCTTATTGTTACATGCCACTTGGGCTTCTGGGAACAGCTTGGAGGGAGGTATATAAGAGTGTCTGTTGGGGTGGTGGAGTAGGGATCGTGGTGCTATGTGTCAATCTGAGAACCAAAATAAATTGTAATTTAATCTGAAAACCAAATAAGCATCTAAAATGCTATTTACGTTCTGTAATGGAGAGATTAAAGAAATCTTAGCTTTTACTAGTATAGGTTGATACCTGTAATTCAAAACCAAAAATCATACCAAAACAACTTTCTGAGTGTTAGGATACCGCAAGTGGACTCCATAAATGTGGGGCTACAGTAAAAATGTAGGTCACGCTGGGTACAGTGGTACTCCTTTAATCCCAACATTTGTGAGGCAGAGGCAGGGAAAGTATTTAGTTTGACACTAACATCTACACAGTGAAATCCTGCCTCAAATAAATAATAAATATTAAAAGTTTAAAAACAAATGCATTATATAAAGGTATCAGGGGATAAAGACACTTGTCAAAATGTCTGACAAGCTAGGTATGGTTGTACACACCTTTAATCACAGTACGGAGGCAGAGAGGCAGGTGGAACTCTGTGGGTTCAAGGCCTGCTTGGTCTGCATATTGAGTTCCAAGCCAGCCAAGGCTGCAAAGTGAGATCCTGCCTCAAACACCCAACTAGTCTGTTGATTGAGTCTGACCATGGCCTACATGGTAGGAGAGAATTACTAATGCTCAGACATCAGCATGTTGACCTTTACTTCAGCAAATATGCCTACCCAATAAATAAATGTAAAAAAATATATATATATGAAATTACCTTTAAGCTATGTGTATATGAACTATAAATGAATTTTGTGTTCAGACTTTGGACCTTTCTACAAGATATGTTTATATACATGTACTTACTCCAAAATCTAAAAACCCCAAATCTGAAATGTTTTGGATTAAGGGCTGCTCATTCTGAAGAAGCTTATAATTTTTCTTTAATTTTATTTTTAAATATTTTTATTTTATGTACATTGGTGTTTTGCCTTATATGTCTGTATAAGGGTGTCAGTTCCCCTGGAACAGGAGTTGCAGTTGTGAGCTGCCATGTTGGTGCTGGGAATTGAACCTGAGTCCTCTGGAAGAGCAGCCACTGCTCTTAACCACTGAGCATCTCTCTAGCCACTTAAAATTTATTTTTAATTGCACACACACACACACACACACACACACGTGTGTGTGTGTGGGGGGAGACTGAGACTGTCCCAGGGTTAAGAGTGTGTCAAAGCTGGCTTTTGAACCCCGTTGCCCCTAAAGTTTGAAAGCGACATGCATTCGACACTCCCTACCTTAGACCTGGCCTAAACTCAACTAAATATCAGTTATTAATACTGCCTGCTTCACTGAAGCAAAAATGCTTTGTCCCTGCAGGCTGGGAACACAGGCTCAAATCTCACATATGAGGTGGTGCCAAGAGTCCCTACCTCAACCAATCAGTCCCACTCTTGTGGCCAGACCACTCCCCCTGACTGTGCCACATAAAAGGCACCCCAAAACCTGCATTAAAGAGAGATGCCCTCTGACGCGTGTTTCGTGGGTTTCTTTGTGTGTTCTCACACTGACTTACGGAGCAACCAAAGGCAGGAGATGAGGTAAAGACCCACACCAGCCACACCGTGGTCCCAGCATTGCTTGGCCTGGAGACTGCAAAACCGTGGTGTTTGTGTGTGTGAGTGTGTGCATGTGTTTGTGTGTAAGTAAACATAAGTGCCCAGAGGCCAGAAGAGCCTGATCCCTCCAGAGCAGTACAGGTGGTTATGAACCTCCCAATGTGGGTCCTGGTCATCCAGAAAAGCAGTATGGATTCTTAACCACTTGCTGAGCTCTTTCCAGCCACTAGTTTTAATTTTTAAATGAAGGACACACATCACCACTCCCCTACACACACATACACGTCATGCTTGTCTATTCTTGAGATCTAACTCAGACTTGCCTATTCTTGAGAGCTTCCTACCTCTACCACCTGCATGATGGGATTGCAGGTGTATGCCATCACATCTGACTTAAGGTAGTTATCTATTTTAGATGTGTCTGGTCCTGGGGGTGAGGTGGGGGTAGTTCTTAAAAGAAACTCAAAATGATGACTTCTGTCTCAAGTAAGGATGTCACATTAGCTGCTGTCCTGTATAGTCTGAAGAATGGTCTACAATAGTCATGCTTTCAGTTTCTAATAAGTTTCTAATAAAAGTTTATTAGGTATGTAAGCAAGTAAAAGAATAGGAAATAAAAAACAGAAGCATGAGACAGACAACAAAACACCATCAAACAGAAGTTTACAACATCCAGGTTGAGAGCAAACAGAGGTAACATCATCAAACCAGCTTACAATCCACCAGCACAGTGCTTCTCAACCTTCCTAAGGCTGTAACCCTTAATGAAGTTCTTCACACTGTGGTGACCCCCAACCATAAAACTGTTTCCATTGCTACTTCATAACTGTAATTTTGCTACTGTTATGAACTGTAATGTAATATTGATATGCAGGTGGTCAAGGGGTCATAACCCACAGGCTGAGACTGCTGATCTAGCAGAAACTAAGGAAAATGAGGCAGTCAGCTGGAGTTCCTAACTTAGCCTTCTCTCTATGAATGAGCTTCTCATGGCTAATTTCCAAGCCCCTATCCCCATACAGGCATTTTTTTGAAGGTAAACCTTGACTTGAAGGGTTACCTTCTAGTTGTTCTTAAGGACACATGGTTTTTATTTGTTTTTTGAGACAGGGTTTCTCTGTGTAGTCCTCGCTGTCCTAGAATTCAGAGACCGCCTTAAATGTGTGTGGACCACCACTGCCCACTGCCTGGCTCTTAAAGGCACATGTCTCAATACCCTCGGCTGTTACTATTAGGGGACTAGCCTGTCCCAGAATATGTAGGATTTTAAAGGGCGCTTGATATAAACTTACTGGTTTCAAGTGGGATGGAACCCAGCTCCAGAGCCAGTTTCTCAAAAAGCTCAAACAGCACATGACAATTTATCAATATAATAACGACAACTGTTCCCATGTCCTTCTAGATGCTTTAAGTAGTTTTTATGGCACTCTAAAACTCAGAATCACTGAAACGGTTGGTAACTTATATAAATGTTGTATAACTCACGGAAACAGATTAGGTAAAACTAAAAACACCTGTTATAAAATATTATCATATCAAGCCTATCAGATTAGAAAATAAGAAATGCAGTAGATAAATTATAATACTAACCTTTTTAACTTCTCGTTTGGCTATGACTGGTCCACTTTTATTACTGGAAACAGGAATCGTTTTCTCCTTTGGATATATATCTGTATTTACCACAAAGCCAGCTTCAGTACCTGTTACAGAACTGGGGATGAGGGTATCAAGACAAAAAAAGTAAATAAATACCGACAGCAGCTATCTTTTCTTCATTTTCTCTTACATAATTTCATCCTCAGGTCCAGCCTTACCTGGGCTGATAATGTTGTAATCCCTGCACCTGTGTGGCAAGATCCTGGGGCAACTCCCAAGTCACTTCATTCGTTTGTGTGTTCCAATAATAATAGCAACCTGTGTTCTCATCCCAGACTTCTTGCCAATCTCCCATCTCAACTCCAACTGTAAGAAAGAGAACCACAGTTTATGTATAAACTCTATGTAGTCCTGACTTCTAACCCAAGACAGCTGTAAAATCACAACAACACAGGGTTCTCACATCCATGTTGCAGTGTTTAGCAACATCCTTAGCCTCTGCCACTAAAGAAAAACCCATCAATACCCCAAAAGTATCTTCAGACATTACTAAATGTTCCCTGTGAACAACTCCACAGCAACAGAGAACTACTGGTCTAACACAAATATATATATATATATATATATATAATTTTTTTCCAATAAAGAATTAATCACCTTTGTGCAGAGTTAAAAGCATTAAAAAAAAAAAAAAGTACTTTAATGCCCCCCTAACCCCCAAATTAAAAACAATGGCTTCTCTTACTCACCTGGCACAACGTGCTACTGGTTAAAAGATCATCATCCTATCTACTAGCTTCCAAATACTACATTTAAAAGGCCAGAACTCTGAGTCCTAGAGCTAAAGCATCTGGCTTCACATTTAGGAAAGCAAATGCCTATCTTCTTTAAACAGTAACCACACTTACCTCCTGCCAGCGAACACTGAGTATCATAATGCCACCCTGGTGTTTGGGCTGAGTCTGTTCCATTTGATGAGGTGGAAGAAAGGGCAGGTGCTGCTGCTTCCTTTGGTTCTGGTCGAGGTGGAGTTGGAGGTGGAGCAGAAGAAATGACCACAGGAGCTGCAGGCTGAGGTGCTGTTATGGCATCAATTTCCTATATAGAATGAAACAACAATCAATGACTGGGCATGGTATTTATACCTGAATCCTAGCCCTTGGAAGGCAGAAGTACGAAAATAACTTCAAGTTCAGGACCAGCCTGGTCTACATAGCTCCAGGCAAGCCAGGGCTGCAAAACCACTATTTCAAAACAAACATGCAAACAAAAGCATTACTAACCGCTAGGAAGTTGGCCAGTGTACTATCGATGTCAGTTGACTGGTTTCCATTTGGCTCTTTGGATTGTGCTGTCTTTTCAGAAACATCACTCTCATCATCATCACTATCAGCATAAGCACCAAGTAAGCACAGACCTCCTAGAAACAAAAAGGAAACATCAATAACTCCAAGGCCAATATACTTTTAGTATATATGGGTGCACGTGTATATTTGGATACACAAGCACACGTGTGCATGGAGGCCCTGAAGCGGGGTCTCTTGCTAAACCTGGAACTTGCTGTTTTAGCTAGTCTAGCTACCCAGCTTCTTTAAGGATCCCTCACTGGGATTACAGACAGGCTATCATACCCACCCAATTTTCACAAGGGTTCGTTCTGAGGATCCCAACTCTGGCCCTCATGCCTTTGCTAAGTTACATCCTCAGTCAAACCACATAGTTCTTTTTTTTTTTTTTAATTTCTTTTTATTAGCTCTAATCACACGGTTCTTTAATCAAAGAGTTAACATTTAGCTTATTTGCAAATTGGAACTTAATTCAAAAATCAGAATAATCACTAAACTAGGACTAGGATTATAGCTTGGTTGAAAAGCATGTGCTTAGCATGTATAATTCAATTCTAACAGCATAAACACACACACACACACACACACTAAACCATGCTGTGCATAATGGCAGAAGCATGTATTCTCAGTACTAAGGAAACTAGGACAAGATGATCATAAGAGTAAGAGTCAGGCACAATGATAAATGTCTTTAATCCCAGGCAGTGCTACCATAAAATGAGAACCTCTCTCTCAAAACAAATATTTAAGACTAAGAATAAAGTTGCTATAATTATAAAAAATATTTAATATTAAAATATTTTAAGTTGGGCAGTGGTGGCATATGCCTTTAATCCCAGCACTCAGGAGGCAGTGAGTTTGAGGACAGCCAGCGTTACAACAGAGAAATCCTGTCTCAAAAAAAAAACTAAATAAATAAATAGATAAAATTTTAATCCACGCTCAACAGATAGCCTTTCTCCCAGAGGATCAGTTAGGTTCTCAGCACCTATTTTGGGAAGCTCACAACCACCTGTATTCCCAGCTTCATGGGATCTAACATCCTCTTCCGGCCTCCTCACACTCCCACACACAGCATACACTCACACAGACACATCCTTACAAATAAACATAAAATTTATAAAAATAAATCTTAGTCCAGTAGTGGTGGTGCACATCTTTAATCCCAGCACTAGGGAAGCAGAGGCAGGCCAGCCTGGTTTATAGTGCAAATTCCAGGACAGCCTGGGCTATGCAGAGAAACCCTGTCCCAAAAAACCAAAATAAATAAATCTTTTCTTGGTTTTCTAATTCTCTTTCTCCCATTTATGTATGTATGTATACACACACACATACATATAATTTAAAATTATAGTTTAAATTATAATTTAAGATTATATGTGGAAAACAATCTCCCAGGCAATTTAGGACTATAGTAGATCCATTTTACAGATGAGTAAGTTTCAGCCCAATACCTACCCTGAATTCTTAAAGTCAAAGTCAGAGTAATGATTTGAACTTAGATTTTTGCCAAGAAAACCACTGCTGCAAATATTATAGTAGAGTGGGATTGGCAAAGTGTATGTGGGGTGGGGGTGGGGGTGAGGGGGTTACTTAAAGATAAATTTTCAGCTCCACAAATATTTTATTGCTACCAACCAAGGCAGTGTGTTCAATGAGCTAGGTGTGGTGGAGCACACCTGTGATCACAGTACTTGGGAGGTAAACACAGGAGTTATCAATAGTAAAAGGCCAGCCTCAGCTATAATAGAAGGTCCAAGAGCAACCTGGACCATGAGATACTTACTGTCTTGGGGCAGGGGAGGGGGGACAAGAGTGAAAACAAACAAACAAAAAACAAAGCCCCAAGTAAATAAAAGAGTCAAAATGAAAATTAAGACATAGTTAGTGCCCCTAAAGAACACCAAAGGTCCAAAAAGCTAGTGGAGCTATGATTCAGTTTGTAAAATGCTTAAAGACTTGCATTGAGACCTTGTACCCATGTTTTGGCTGAGTAGGAGGCCACAATGCTGGAGTGAAGTGGAGTGGTACAGACAGGTAGATCAAGGGAGGAGTTCTTTGTCCTCCCAGTCTAGCTGAATAGTTAATGTTCAAGTTCACTTGAGACACTCTGACTCAAATGGGGTGGGGGTAGGCAAGGCAGGCGATTTCTGTGAGCTGGAGGCCAGCCTGGTCTATAGAGGGAGTCTGAAGACAGCAGGGCTACACAAGGAATCCTGTCTCAAAAAACAAAAATAAAATCAAAAACGAAAAAAGAAAGAAATTAGAAACACAACCATCCAGGTACACCCTCAATGTTAGCTTAATACAAGGTATTTTAAAGAGTAGGTGAAAGAACAAAATCCTATACCTGTTGCCTTAACAGCTGTGGGTCTGGTGGTCATGACTGGTTTGGGAGGATTCTGAACAACTTTGGGAACCTCCATCGCCACTTCCTGTTCATCTGTATTTGAATGAACAAAAGGAAACTTCAGTCAGTTGGTGGACCAGAGAAAATACGAGAGGCAAAAAAATCAAAATTTGACCTTTCAGGCCTGGATTTCATGAACGTAAAACCATTGCATATCGCTGATCCAAACTGGAAGGATGAAAAACAAGCTAATCTAGAACTGTCCATTCATTTAGTGATACTAAGAATGTGAACATTGTGAAAATGGTACACCTGCAATACTTAACAACATGCATACCTAAACCTGGAGTTTTCCGCACATTATGCATTTCCTATTAACACTTGATATGGTCCAGCTTCTCCGGCATCTAACCCATGCATACTCTTAATCCAAAAACAGCTCCAGGGAAAACCACACAAGTCCTGGGGAACCCACAGGTTTTGTCACTTTCCCATAAGTCTGTGGGTCCCGATGCTTTGTCTGGCATAAAAAGAAGGGTTTGTTCACTTCTAAAGAGCGGCTGTCTCAATTTCAAAAGAAACGAAACCAAATGTGATACGTAGAGAAAGGCTCAACCGCTTCAAGGCTAGCACGTGGAAATTGCTCTTCACTTCTGCGTTATTTAGATCGTAAGGGGTCATCCGGGAGACATTTGGGGAGTCGGGCCTCTGCGGACTGCACGTTCCCGGGGGAAATCCTGCACCCGCAATGGCGCCTTTGATGAGCCGGGGCTGGGCCTTCCGCCGCCCAGAGTCCACGGCTGCCGTCCCGCGGGCCCCAGGCCGCAGGCACTCAAGACCGACCTTGTCCGCCAGGGTCCTAAGAGGCACCCGGGAGGACTAGGCCGCAAGACCTGTGCTCAAGTTCCGCACATCCCAAATAAAGGCCGGGGTCCCTAGAGCGTCCTTACCTTCTGAAGGCGAGTCCTCTGGGGCAGCGGTGGCAGGCGCGGCGGGCGATGTCGCGACCGCGGCCGTCGCAGCCGCCGGGGCTGCCTGGCTGGTTGCCGCCGCCGTCGAGTCTGCCTCGGGATCCGGGTCGGGGTCGGGATCCCGACCCGGCGTGCTACTCCGAGGACCCGGTGGAGAGAGCTGCAGGATAGGCCTGCGGCCGGGTACTGCCCGGGACTTCTTCCCCATCACGAGCGCGAGCGCGAGCAGCGAGCGTCTGCGGTCTAGAGGGGCGGGCGCACGGCGCCCCGGTGCGTAATCAATATTCATAGACCACGGCACCACCTCCCGAGAAAACCAGCTTTCAACCGGCACAGCGAGTTTGCGCATGCGCTCTGCGCCCGGGCGCCTTTACGGACGCTCCGCCCTATCCACGGAAGGGCGGGCTTTGTCCAGGGAAAAGGCGATTGGCTGTTTTGACTTTAGAAGAGACGCCGATAGCCAATGGCAAAGGGAAAGGACGGGGCGTCGAGCCAATGGTGCGGAAGGACCCGCATTTTGCGCGACTTCCTCAAGGAGCTTGGGTTTCGCCTATGCGCTGTTAGCAGACTATTTTGTTCAGCGCTTTGTCCGCCATTTTGTGGCTATTCTCAGCTGTTTCCTGCTGTTGTCATTTAGGAAGATAAAGATACATATTACCCTTCTGTAAGGTTCCCTTGATTATTGTGGCTTCTTTTCGGTATAGTATTAAACAATAGTTACGATGCTGGGTGTGTATACTTCTGTAGACTCTTAGAACGCAAATATGATGTGATTAGTGGGGAAAATGACTGGACCTTGAAAACGGCCAAACTGTTAAGCTGGGATAGAGAAACCTTACCTCATCCTGCTTTTTATCTTCCTTAAACACTCCGCCCTACCTCCAGATTCTCCACTTTTAGTTAGAGGAAGACCTTAAGGAAGCTGGAGACGTGTGCCCTTTAAATTCTGAGTCTTGTTTTCCTGCAGAAGTGACCTCCCCATCCCTAGGGGCAGGTGGCAGTTTGAGCCATTAATGTTCTCCCTAGAAATAGTTGTCAAGCGAGATAATGCTGATTTTCTCCAGGACCTACTTCTACCATCCCTGGTTGCTGCTAGACCTATAGCTAATGACAGCAGGCCTATAAAAAGTGTATAAATGTGGTCTATAATGTGATGCACTGTACTACAGGAAAGCTACTGAAGTATTCTGATAGTGCTAGCAGAACTAGTTGCCATGGTTCTTGTCTATAATCCTAGTGGAGAATGAGGCAGGGGGATCAATCACTGCTGTTAGTGTACCCTGACAGTCTGGAGCCAAGGAACCACACAACTCTGAAGTGAGGAAGATGACTCCAAAAGAGCTCTTGAGAGGAATGATGCCCTAGTAACTCGCCAGGGAAACATATAGCTCTGAAATGGGGAAGGTGACCCCAGTGGAGCTCCGAGAGGGGATTTTTTTTTTTTTTTTTTTTTTTAAGTATTACAGGGCTGGAGAGATGGTTAAAAGCACTGGTTGCTCTTCCAGAGAACCCACATGGTAGCTCACAACTGTCTAACTCTCCAGTTCCAGGGACTTTGACACCCTCGCACCAATGCACATAGAATAAAATTTTTAAAAAACATATTACATCAGAGGACAGAGGCATGTGGATCCATGGAGTTCAAGCCAGCCTGGTCTACATAGCAAGTTCCAGGCCAGCCAAGAATACATAGTGAGACCCTGCCTGAAAAAAAAAATTATATGTGTAGACTTGCATGCCACAGCATGTGTGAGGAGATTAGAGAAAAACTTGCAGAAGGTGGTTTCCTTTTCTATTGTTTGGTGACAATGAACTCATGTCATTAGACTCGACATACCTGCTAAACCATTTCACTAGCCCTATTGTTAATAAAAACAAACATCGATTCATTGGTTGGTTAATTGATTGATGGGGGAGGGGGGTACACAAATGCCATGGTACAAGTGTGAAGGTCAGAGAACAACTTTCAGGAGTTTCTTCTTTCCTTCCAAACTCAGGTCCTCAGGTGGGTGAGGATCTTTACCCACTCAACCATACCCCCTCTATTTTGTTTTGGTTTTGGTTTTTCGAGACAGGGTTACTGTATTGTAACTCTGGCTGTCCTGGAATTTACTCTGTAGACCAGGCTGGCCTCAAACTCAGAGATCTATCTGCCTCTCAGATGCCTGCCTTACCCCCCCCCCTCTATTTTTAACTTTTTTGAGAAACTATACTGATTTTTGTAATGACTACACGCTTGTATTTCCATCAACAGTGAATAAGGATTCTCCTTTTCCTATATCCTTATCAGTGTTTTTTTTTTCTTTTTCCTTCCTTCCTTCCTTCCTTCCTTCCTTTTCTTCCTTCCTTCCTTCCTTCCTTCTCTTCCTTTTTTTTTCTTTCTTTCTCCCCCTACCCCCTCTTTCCTTTTCTTTTTTGTTTTTTCTTTTTCAAGACAGGGTTTCTCTGTTGTAACTCTGGTTGTTCTGGAACTCACTCTGTAGACCAGGCTGGCCTTGAACTCAGAGATCCACTTGCTCCTGCCTCCAGAGTGCTGGAATTAAAGGCTACCACCACCACTGCCTGGAGGTATTTGTTTTCTTGATGCTAGCCATTCTAGATGGAATGAGATAGAATCTCAAGTAGTTGTGTTTATATTTCCCTGATAGCTAAGAATATTGACCACTTTTGAAATATTTTTTTGAGAATTTGAGGATTTTCTTGCTCAGTTCATTAGCCCATTTATTGATTGGAAGAGTTTTGGGGAGATGTTTAATTTTTGTAGTTCTGTATTTATTCTAGATATTAAGGCTCCCCAGTTGAAATATAGCTGGCACCCCCCCCCCCATTCTCTCTCTCTTCTCTCTGTTGATAGTTTCCTTTGCTTCACAGCTCTTTACTTCATGTAATCATTTCGTCAATTCTTGTGATTATTTTTTGTACTATTGGAGAACGTTTCAAAAAGTCTTTTCTCATGCAACTACTCTCATAGCTTGGGAATGGAATCAGCATTGATGCCCATTACCATGTGAATGGATTAAATGAATGTGGTACATATACACATGAAATTTTATTTAGCTATAAAGAAAAACCAAATCATGATAGTTGGAGGAAAGTAGATGGAGCTGGGAATTATTAGACTGATGTAACCCAAACGCAGAAAGAGAGATATCACATTTTCTCACATATTAGAACAGGGCCTCAGACCTTAGTAGGCTCTGAGACCTTAGCACAACTGACTCCATGATGGAAGTGTCATTCAGGCTGTAAGACTCAGCATAGAAAGCACCACCTGCCAAAACTAAAAGGCCTAATCCACCAAAGTCCATCTGTCTCTGGGAAAGTCTCAAAATGGACAAACTTTGCTTTTTAAGCTTCTGTAGTTCTGCTTCTGGCTGTTTTTGTTAACTGAAATACGTTAACCCAGAACATGGTTTTTGTGGTTAAAAGCTCATTCTGAGAAAGGTTCAGAACTTTCAGAAGATCCAGTGTAGAACCAGAGAAGAACCAGTGTAGTTGCCAGCCAGCAAATAAGACTTTCTATTGGCTTAAACTGTTTCTGAGTAGTGTTCTCTGGTGAATACCCACAACAGTATATAGTTCCTAGACTCTAAATGGAAATGAATCTATTTACTGAGTATGCTTATTTAAAATAAAAAAGCATAACATTTTGGTTTTTCTAAACAAGGTTTCTCTGTATAGCCCTAGTTGTCCTGGAACTCACTCTGTAGATCAGGCTGGGCTCAAACTCACAGTGATCCACTTGCCTCTGCTTCCCGGGTGCTGGGATTAAAAGCATGTGCCATCACCACCCCAATATTTTTTCTACCTTCAGGTGTGTGTATGTGTGCATGCATGCCCTTCCAAGTACCTTTGGAGTCCAGGGTGTGTGTCAGATGTGTGTCCTAGGGACCAAATTCAGGTCGTTAAAAGACTAGCGTATGCTCTTTTGAGACAAGATTTCCTACTTCATGTAGTCCTAGCTGTCCTGGACCTGTTTGTTAGCCAGGTGGCCTCAAATTCCTGAGATCCACCTGCCTCTGCTTCCAGAGTGCTGGGATTAAAGGTGGTTGCCCCTCGCCCAACTGTAGTGCAGGCTCTTAACTATTGATCCAACCCTCTCATCTTTGTACTGTCTTTATTTTTAAATTATTATTATTATTGGTATTTTGAGACAAGGTTTCTCTGTATAACCCTGGCTATCCTGGAACTCACTCTGTAGCCCATGTTGGCCCCAAACTCAAGAGATCTGCCTGCCTCTGCTGGGATTAAAGGCATGAGCCACTGATTGGCTTCCCTATATTGTCTTTAAACAAACATATTTTCAAACATATTTAGTCATTTTCATTTGGTAAGTGGTCTGTATTACTTGGTAATTTTGAAAGCTCAGCTTCCTGAACCTATTTAAAAGCTTTGCCTTTTGGAACTTTGCCTGCAGAGATGGACAATGCACAGAAGAGCCAATTTGGTAGGGTGGGGTGAAGTTTCATGTCTGTATTTGTCTAAGTGTAATTATTTGTTTCACCTCAAAATGGTATATTTTGGTACTACTCAATTCTGGCCACCTGGATTTAGCATCAGACTCTATTGTTTTAGGGGTTCTGATTTCACGGCCACCTGTACTTGAGGCTATAGATGTGCCACCTCCCTATGCTTCCTTCCTGAAATTCACTAGAACCACTTGTAGCGCTTGGAAAAGTTCTGTACTTATCACTAACTACAGTGTTATTATAAAGACAGTAACTTGGGTGAGATGGAGGACAAGGTGTGTGGGTGTGGGTGTCATGGCTTCCATCCAGCCTCCCTCTGTATCCAGAGTGTGTTGGTCTCCCAGTTAACCATGTAGGAAGCTCCATCTTGATTCTTTTTTTTAAGGGTCTTGATTTCAAAGGCATGATTAGTCAGATTGCTGGCCACAAGACTGGACTCAGGCCCCAGACCGCCTTCTGGTCTGGGCTGGTTCAAAGTTCCAACCCTCTAATATTGTGGCTGTCTTCTGGTGAGCAGCTCCATTTCAGAAGCTAGTTAAGAACTTACCAAGTTTCAACTTATTAAACAAATTCCCATAGCTCAGGAAATTCCAAAGGTTCTGAAGTTATATGCCAGGAACCACGAACAAAGACCAGATTATTTATATAATACCACATTATTTGACTTTACATGTTTTATGGATCTGTATTTAAAGAATGAAGCCTGGTTTATTGGAAGAAATGCCTATATTCAGTCCATAGTTCATTTGAACAATAAATTGGCTTTTTAGAGTTCTGAGTAGATATAATAAAAGGCTAGTGATGAGCTATTTATACTCATTAATCTCTAATTTTTGGGAGGTGTTGGTGGTGGAGAACCCAGTAATATAAGAGCATCTATGGTTTTAGGTACTATGATTGGGAAGAACAGGGTAGACTAAAGGAAACTAGAAGTTTCTATGATGGGGCTGGAGAGATGGCTTAGTGGCTAAAAGCTCTAGCAGAGGACCATGTTTGATTCCAAGCACACATATGGTGGCTCAGCATCATTCTTAACTCCAGTTCCAGGGGTTCTGATGCCCTCTTCTGGCCCTCTGGTCACCAGGGACACACATAGTGAACATACATACATTAAGGCAAAACACTCATAAATATAAATTTAAAACCAGAAATTTCAATAATATAAACTGTGTGCTAATGGAAAATGTATTGATTGACGTAAGCTAGCTTAATTCTCTTACCTACACTGTGTTCATGGATAGACTTTCCTTTCTTTCAGCTATTTAAATTTAAATCCCATCCACATTCATTTGAGAGGAGTGTTAGTGGTTGCAATAGGCTGAGAACTAAAAGGGGAGGTTCTGTTGATCTGCCTGATGCCACTCTGCCTCCCCTGGCCCCAGTTTTACTGAGCTGGAGATTACTATACTCAGGTTTAAAGCATTTGTTCTGCTCAATAGTATTTTCAGGAGATAACAGGGTTTAACTCCTGTAGTAGGCCTGACATACCAAACCAAGTTATCTGACTTTCAAGGAAACTGGGAGAATGAGATAGAAGCTAATCTGAACAAACAGCTTGGCCACCTGACATAATAAGGAAGCACCTTATGTTTTAATGTGCACAAGGCAAAAAGCTTTGAAACAAACAAATTGTTTTCATTATTTAAAAATTATTTTTAGCTGAGTGGTGGTGGTGAATGCCACTGAGTGCTTTAATCCCAGCACTCAGGAGGCAGAGACAGGTGGATCTCTGTGAGTTGGAGGCCAACCTGGTCTACAGAGTGAGTTCCAGGACAGCTAGAGTTACAACAGAGAAACCTTGTCTTGAAAAACAAAACAAAAATTATTTTTAGATTTATTTTTGCGTGTTGTTTATGTGCTCCTTGTGTGGACATCAGAGAACTTGTAGGAGCTTGTTCTACCATGTGGGTCCTGGGGTTCAAACTCAGGTCACTGTGCTTGGCAGAATACACCTTTGCCCACTTAGAGCCATCTTGCTGGGCCCCTCTCTTGCTAAAAGTTACTATCCACTCAGCTCATCTTTTTGTCTATGTACGTGTGTTCCTCTGTGTGTGGTTGTGCATGCATGTGGAGGCCAACCTCAGGTAAATTCTGCAGGAGTTTTCCTTGTTTGTTTTTGAGTCAGGATCTCTCTTGGCCTGGATCTTACCAAGTAGGCTAGCTGGCTGGCCAGCATCCCAGGGCCCAGGGATCTTTGTTTCTACTCTCCAGCATGGGGATTACAAGCATACATGACCATGTCCAGCTTCTAAAAACCCGGGTTCTGGAGGACTGGACTCAGGTCCTTAAGCTTGCATTTTACAAACAGAACTCACCACGCCCAGAATATGTTTATAGAATTAGGTGTTACTTGACTCTATAATCTCAAATAGCCAATTAAGGTCTTCAAGCTAGGGCTGGAGCTTGGGATGTAGCTCAGTTGGTGGAGAGCTTGACAGAGACCTGGGTTAGAGCCCAACACTGTATAAGCTAGTTGTGTGATTTATAACTAATCCTAGTACTTCAGAAGCAGAGGTAAGATCAGAAATTCAAAATCAGCAGTGACTATAAGGAATTCAAGGCCAGCCTGGGATACACGAAACGCTATATTGGGGGAAATGGAAAAATGGACCTTTAAGGTACATTTGTTGTTGTTTGAGACAATGTATCACTATGTAGTGCTTGGCTGTCCTGGAACTATGTAGTTCAAGGCTAGCATTGAACTCACAGAAACCCACCTGCCTCTGCCTTTGTCATATGTATAAAGGTGCTTTAGATCCCCTAGAACTGGGGTTAAGAGCTGGTTTTGACTCTCTGCTTCTCTAGAGCAGGAGCATTCTTAACAGCTGAACCATCTCTCTAAACCTATAATTTTGTTTTGTTGACAGTTGCTTACCCAGGACTTTGAAGCACTGAATAGCTAGAGGAGTCAGAAGAGGCAAGGGCTGCTATGGAACTGGTGACAATTGACCCTAAAGATTTTTTTTTTTTTTTTTTGAGACAGGGTCTCTCTACATAGCCCTGGCTGTTCTGGAACCCATTATGTAGCCCAGTCTGGCCTCAAACCCAGAGATCTGCCTGCCTCTGCCTCCGGAGCACTGGGATTAAAGGTGTGCACCATTACGTCTAACAGACTCCAAGGGTTCTTAAGAAGCTAGGTCTCAGTGAGGAGGGCTGGCAGAGGGAAGAAAATACTAAAATAGCTTTATAAAACACATTTTGTAAAGTTACAATAATGACAGTATTATACTTGGTAAAAATTATCAATATGAAAACTCAGCGGTATTAACTTTTTCCTTCTCCCTTTGTGGTATTAGGGAATCAAATACAGGGCTCGGCACCTAGCCCTACCAATCTAGTATTAACAGGAAGTACATCTGTTACAGCCACTGAAGTTACACTTTTGTATTTATTTACCTTCTGGTGCTGGGGATTGAGGGCCTGGGTCTGCTAAGCAAATGCTCTATCACTGAGCCACAGTCTTAGCCCAATAAAAAACCTTTAAAAAACAAACACTACTTTTTATTATTTTTAATTATGTGTTTATGTGTGGGGATGTACATGAGTGCAGGTGTCAGTGGAGTTCAGTTGAGAGTGTCAGATCCCCTGGAGCTGGTGTTACAGGTGGTTGTAAACTGCCCAACATAGGATTCAAACTCTGATTCTTTGGAAGAATGGCAAGCATGCTTAATTTTACCACTGAGCCATCTCTCTAGATCACCAATGCAGCTCTGGATGCAGCCTGGGAACCTTTTAAACAATATTTTGTGACAGAAAAATCACCAGACTAGGAAAAAACAAAAAATGGTCATATTACTAATAAACTATTAAAATATCACAGGGTACACTAAACACAAACACAGATCCAAGTGGCATGCAAACTGAAGTCAGAGTACAAGTCCTTTCTGCTCTGCTTGGAATCACAGTGAGATAGAACAAAATAGAGAGAAGAGCGGCACAAACTTTGATATGGGGACTACGCCTGGAACTCAAACCATGTGTTAGTACAGGAAAAGCTGGTCAGTGCCATGTGAATTGCTGCTGTGGAAGCCACTGCTTAGATCAGCAAGCCAACACAAAAGGATTCTGATGCAGCACTGATAACCCCCTCCTTGTTCCTCTTCAGCCATGGCCGTAACAGGGTTTGATATTTTTCAGACTATGATTAGATAATCATGGTTAAATGTACACAGATAGGTCAATGCCTTTTTTGTTGTAGTGGAAAGCCTCAAGTTTAGAAGGCTGGAAGGGGAGGGGGCCAATTCCTAATACCTCATATTAATCACTGTAGAACTAAAAACTTATCTAACACAGGTTATTGACAGTATGAAACATAAAGGCTTAAGAAAAACTCAAAAGTCAGCCTGGTGGTGGTGGCACACGCCTTTAATCCTAGCACTTGGGAGGCAGAGGCAGGCGGATCTCTGTGAGTTGGAGGCCAGCCTGGTCTACAGAGTGAGTTCCAGGACAGCCAGAGTTACAACAGAGAAACTCTGTCTGGAAAAACAAACAACAAAGAAATAAACAAACCAAAAAACAACAAAAAATCCAAATAACAACAGACTTCTCAAAAACCCAAACAACCTCCCCACCCCAAAAGTCAAAAGTCAAACAAATAGTATAGACTCTCTCCTTGAAAGATAAATCTTAGCCAGGCAGTGGTGGCACACACCTTTAATCCCAGCACTTTCGAGGCAGGGGCAGGCAGATCTCAGAGTTTAAGGCCTACAGCGTTCCAGGAGGTCCAGGGCTACACAAGGAAACCCTGTCTCTGAAGGAAAAAAATAAAGGAAGAAAGAAAAAAAGAAAAATCTTAACATACAGAATAAAATTAAAGGATATTTTTATTATGTTTCACCTTTCCCAAAGTTTGTAGTTTGTATGCATGAATGTTTCTAATTCTGACCAGTAAAATCCTATTTTGGTCCAATATATTATCAGACTAACTGTATGATCAAGTCCAGCTTGATTAATATAAAACACATAAATTAATACATTTTGAAAATGAAAATCTGTTGCTTTTATAGATGATGGACATTAATTCTTTCACTGAGTTTACTCAATTTTAGCCTTAGAGCCAGACTCAAAACATTATTTTCTTTAAAAAGTTGGTCATAATTTATGCTTAATCTAGGCAAATTACATAATACTTTATTGAAGATCATATGAAAAACTCCACAATAAATAATGAAAAGAGTATGCAAAACCACTAGCCTTTGTTTACAATACAGAAAATACATGTTAGTTCTGGACCAAAAGAATCCCACTGAAATACAAAATATGATAAAGAAAAATTAAAAGATATACAGTGGCTATTTGGTGGTCAGCTATAAGAAACCCAACAACCATTAGCTATTATGGAAAGTGAAAGTAAATTTTCATTTGCAGATAAAGGATGTCTTCCGTAGTTTAAAAAAATATAAACTCTGAAAAAGCTTGAGAATCATATACAAAAGCAGCTGTTAGAGACGAAGGTTGAAAACCAGAAACCGTGTTAGCACCACCAGCAAGCACAGGGTCTGTCCCGACTCTTCTGTTCTCTTATCTTGTGCAGAATGCAGACTCAAGCGCCATACACAGCATATACAGTTATAAAAACTGGCCTTGAGTACAGGGTTTCTGTAGAGTAGTCTTAAGCCCTAAGAGGCACCAATCGGTTACAAAGGCTGAGTAGCGATCCATGTCACAAGTCCCGACGGTATAATAAATCCCGTGTCGCCTTGTCAACTTTTTGCTGGTAGTCTTCTAGTTTGTCAAGAATTTTCTGGGACAGCTGTGAAGGAAAAGAAAGAAGTTGTTATATAGAATAGCTTGGAGAGTGAAGACTCCATCACTCTGACTGTAGCTCCAGACTGTACCTGTTAGAGATGTTAGCTGCTCTGCTTCATTTATTTACCATTCAGTGTACAAGTCTGTTTTGTGATTCTACAAACAGAACTGGTCCTTCTTTTTAGATAAAATCATCACTCTTGTTTTTGTGATGAATTTTCTAAATATGCAAACCACACTTTTGTGTGTCTGTGGAACTCAAATCCTTATGCACATCGGGCAATGGCTCTACTACTGAGCAATTACTAACCAGCTCAGTTACACCACTGTGTACATTTGTATGTAGTTTCCATGCGCATATATGTATGCATTCATTTGTTTATGAAACAAGGTCTCATCATATGCTCTGCTTTAGCTTCCCAAGTGCTAGCATACCAGGTTTTGTTTGTTTTGTTTTGAGACAAGGTCTTAGTACATAGCCCTGGCTGAAGCTTACTATGTAGACCAGGCTGGCCTTAACTCACAGAAAGCCCCCCTGGAATTAAAGCTGTGCATCATGTTGTCTCACCAATGCAAATGTGACCTCAAACTCGTGATCCTCCTGCCTCTTCTGCCTCACCATATCCTACTGCTGTGTTCTGCCACAACAGGTCACCAGTGTTTTTTTTTTGTTTTTGTTTTTTTCCCTTCTCTTTTTAGAGGCAGGGTCTCACTATGTAGCTCTGGCTGCCCTAGAACTTACTTAATTCGAGGCTGGCCTCGAATTCACAGAGATCCAGCAGATCCAGCAGATGCCTCTGCTGGGATTGAAGGCGTGTGATACTATGTCTGGTGTTGACCAGTATTTATAATGAAGGAGTTCTAGGTCTTTTCCCAGGATGAGACATCATACCTGATTTAACTAGTTAATTAGCTCTTTAGTAAAATATAGGACTAATATTTATTTTGATAGATCCAACTGCAGGTAGCTAATTTTCAAGGCTAGCTCATCTTCTTCCTGCTTAATGAACACTTTAAAAACAGTTTCGGTCTAGGTAGGATGGCACATGCCTGTAGTCTAGCACCTGAAGCTGAGGCCAGAAAACCACTGAGTATGAGAGCAGCATCTACCTACCACATCCAAAGCATCACTGAGAAAAAAAAGCGGAGTATGACAAAAAACAAAACAAAAAAGAAGTTCATACTGTGACTCAATCTTTCACTCATTTGTACTAAGATGCCGTCTTCCTATGCCGCCTCAGCCCCAGTAGACAGGACTATAGGTGTGTGCTACTGTGATGAGTATTTTACAACACATGCTGTGAGTTCTAGTTGGCAAGGTTGGGAGACACTTTAGTAAACAAAAAGCCATCTATATAATGACTGAGCAAGCAAATACTACTATTTAGTTTATTTACTTTTAGGGTAAGTAGTAGTGTGGGTTCCAGAACACATTGTTGTGTACAGAGGTCACTCAGGATACCAATGATTTATCGTACAGTATTTCAAATACTATTCACCCTGGAGCTAAATTCAGGAGCCTGCCCTGATAAATACTTCTTTAAAAAGGACTGTAGGTCATTGTCTGTGTAACTGAAGACTTCTGGACATGGTTGTTTAGATCTTTTATTTATAAAGGGATGAGGGGTGGGCAGTACATTATGGGCAACAAGTGACTTGTCTTCCCTTTACTAGAGAACCGATCATCATGCTGCAGGGTGTACCTGCTAATAGAGATTTGTTGAGAACAACTCAAGGATTTACTTACTACTATGTTGTGACTGTTGGCACTGTTTTCTCCCAGAGCCTGGAGAAGCTGGTCAATAGAGGAGTATGGAAGCCATACCATTGGAGCTGTTGCAGAGAGTGGGAACTGAAAAGAAAATGATTATTATTAAAATAACATCATTTCTTCTAGGTAGCAGTTTTTATAGGACTGTATACATGAAACACTTTCAACTCCACCCTCTCCCCTCATTTAGAAATTGTGTGGGGCTGGTGAGATGGTAGAGGCACTTGCCACCAAGCCTAAGTAACTGAATTCAATTCCTGGGCCACATGAGAGAAAGAGAGAAATGAATCTTGAGTTGTTCTCTGACCTTCATGTGCACTGTGGCACACATGTGCATGCACACACAAAAAGCAATATAATAAAAAAAGGAATGTGTATATACCTCCCCCCAATTCTTCCCTTTTCTTTCAATTGGGTTAAATATATTAACACTTTATGCCATCACTCATCTGGTCTACATGGCGAGTTCTAGGACTAGAGCTACATAATAGAGACCCTATCTAAAAAAAAACAAAAACAAAAAAACAAAAAGGAAAAGAGCATTACTCTTCCAGGCGACCTGAACTGAATTCCCAGTATCAGTATCAGGCAGTTCACAACTGCCTGTGACTCTAGCTCCAGAAGACCCGTTACCTCTAGCCTCCTCAGGCACCCACAGGCATGTGGTGCTACACACACAGTTAAAACAAAGAAACAAAAAAAGTAGACATTCCTAGAGTACCAATATTTCACTATACAGCTAAATATATACTTAATAAAAAAATATATACCTACTATATTATATATTAGGTATATAAAATATATACCTAAATATTATACTTAGTAAAGACTAAGTATATTAATAAATGCAATTTATTTTAGATACTTCCTTACCTTGTGTGATAATACACAACAAAAGAAAACATGCATCTACCTCAATTCCAAAGTACTGATGTCCTTTCCCTAATACAGCATCCACATACTCAGAGACCAAATCCACAGCTTCTTCCAAAAGGTCATAGTTCAGGTATAGACGAAGCAACTCAGCAGCATCAACTTTCTGTAAAAAGCAACAATGATAAGCACATCTGTGCCAATCTGAAATAGAATTTAACAGTGCTGCCTTCTAGAAATGTTTTAGAAATTATGCAAGAAACCAAATGCACAAACAACTAAATGTACTACCAAAACACGTTAACTATTTCTGTGCATCAACAAATCAGGCTTTCCTATTAACTTTTTTTCAATAGTTTATTTCGATTTATTAAAAACATATCTAAGTAGGCAGGGCTACGTAGTCATGCACCAAAACAAACAATTTTAAAAGGGCTGTTAATGTAGGTGAGTGAGCCCTAGGTTTACTCATCTGTTCCTTACGATGAGATTTATAAATTCCCAAGAGCCAGTTACCTTCAGCACACTGTAAAGCTCTGTCTGTTAAATGGCTTTTCTTCTGTTTTGTGGTCTAAGACATGTTTTACCTGGTCCTCATTTCAATTTTACATTAGTAATGTCAACTTGTTTTCCTAGAAATGATGAACACTAAAGTGACAGCATATATACATTAATTCTCAAAAATACAGAAATGCAAAAGTATCATTAGTTTTAAATTTGTATGTAGCTCAAGGTGATAGAAAGGTGAACAACCCCATTTTGGACAGTAAGTATGCTTCACCACATGAGGGTGCTGTGCTTTTTTTTTTTTTGTTTTTGATACACAGTTCTTCTGGGATGAAAGGCATGTGCCACCACTGCTCAGATCCTCTGTACTCAAAATATACTTTATTACAGTGAAGATGCTTTCTCTGTTCTGATGTTATCTTAATTTTACTTTTCCATGTTAACTGATTTTCGCTATTTTCTCCTTTTTTTTGAGAGTTTTATTTTATTTTATTTTTTTTGAGACAGGGTCTTAATATGTAGCCCAGGCTGGTCTTGAACTCATAATAATCTTTCTGGTCAGTCTTCCAAGTGCTATAATTACAAATATCTAACACCACGCTAGGCTGTTTTTTTAAAAACTAAAGAGAGAGAGAGACAGACAGACAGACAGACAGAGGGAGAAGACAGAGACAAACAGATATGGAAACCAATTTTACTGGTAGCAACGTTTAGTTCTCTTTCCTTATCCCACTAAGGATAAGGAAATTATTATTTCCTTATTATATTATTAGGAAATTATCTTAAAACTCAAGAGTACAAACCAAATCAGAAGCACTTGCCTCAGAAACACATATACTAAAATTTGAATGAGAAGATTGGCATGACTTCTATGTAAGGACAACACATAAATTCATGAAGTTTTTTTTTTTTTTTTTTGAGACAAGGTTTCTCTGTGTAACAGCCCTGGCTATCCTGGAACTCACTTTGTAGGCCAGGCCTTGAACTTAGAGATCCTCCTGTCTCAGCCTCCTGCTGGGATTAAAGGTATGTGCCATAAAGTCTAGTGATGTTGCACACTTTTAATCCCCATACTTGTAGGAGGAAGTCGGTGTATCTTTGTAAATTCAAGCCCAGCCTGGTTTACATAGTAAGTTCAAATCCTGCCTAGTTTACAGTGAGTTCTAGGCCAGCTGGGGCTACAGTGGGACCCTGTCTCAAAATATAAACAAATTACTTAATAAATAAATAAATAATAATTTTAAAAAAGATACTTATCAGAATGTGGAATTCTGGTTTCTTGTCCCAGGTACTGACATGAGACCCAAAAATCCACATTTTATTTTATTTTATTAATGATTCAGTTTATGTACATTAGTGACTTGTTTGCATGTACATCTGTGTGAGGGTGTCATATCTCCTGGAACTGGAGTTACAGACAGCTGTGAGTTGCTTTGTGGGTGCTGGGAATTGAACTTAGATCCTCTGGAAGAGCAACCAGTGCTCTAAACCATGGGGCGATCTCTCCAGCTCCAAGAATCTACATTTTAAAGAAGCTACCATTCAGATCATTTTGTTATAGATGATTTCATATAGTCCAGATGTGGAAGTTTGGCCCCCAATAGTAAGCAGCACTAGGAAAGGAAGGAACCTTTGAGAAGACAGACCTGATTTAGATCATGGAGGGTGCTGTTTTCATGGAAGGTATTAAGATAGTTCTCAAGAGTGATCTGTTATGAATGGCAATGAAGGCTGAATTGCCTTCTGGCTTCCTGTCTGATGATATGACCATATATATGTTCCTGTGCATTCCCACCACAATGCAATCTGCTTTGATATAATGTAGTACAGAGGGTCCTCACTGAGGCTAAAACAACGAGCCAAGTGTTCTTTGACTTCTAGCTTGTAAAACTGTGAGCAAGATAAACCTCTTTCTCTGTAAAGTTAGCCTGCCCAGGTATATCTTCATGGGAACAGATAATAGACTAATATAGAATCCTGACTCAATGGAACACTGCTATATTATCTGGTAATCATTCAACTCATGCTCTGAAGTTTTTGAGAAATGATAGTAGGTATTGTACCACGGATGTACTCATTATTCTAAATACAAGCTCATTGTTCAATGAGCACACAAGTAGATATTAATCTAATTACTAGCTTATGATACTTTAAATCTAAATTCCTAGTACTATGTGTAGACTTAAGTTAAACTGTTTTAGTCCTGTTTGCTATGATTGAGAATCTAAGCATTTAAGTCAGTGAATTTTCTGTCCCTTCTACTCTCTTCTTTTGACACAGGCCTCGGCTGGTACTGAACTCACTGAACTCATGTAGCAATGGCTGGCTTTGAAATTCTCCTGATCACTCTTGCCTCCACCTCCCAAAAGTACTGTCGCTACAACTGGCTTGTTAATCAGTATATTTTCTCAAATTGTTACCCCACCTAATACCACATACCTTGTAACTGTTTATAAGCCAATTAGGCAGAGGGACTCCATGAGACAACAACTTGTTAATCACACAGTGATGATACAAGTTATTTTGGACTTTGTATCTTTCCAAGTAAGTTGACAATAGCCTCCATGCTTCATCTGTAGCACTTGAAAAAAGAGGACAAAGAGTTCAGATCCCTTTTCTATTAATTAATTAGAGATAGAGCCTTACTATGTAGATCAGGCTGATCTTAAGATCCTACTGTCTGCCTCCTGAATGCTGTGATTATAGGTGTGAGCAGACATATGGTGCCAGTTTCAGATTAAAAAAAAAAAAAAATCCAGCTAACAACTGAATTGAGAGGTGTGGTCTAGTAAGAGGCTCACTGAAGAAGTGGGTTTGTCATGATGGATGGATCTGGTGTAAAGGACAGCCCATTCCTTTCTTGACCTACCACCTTGTGCTATAGAATGACAAAGCAAGAAGGTTCTTGTAGATGTTGGTTGGACCTCTAGCTTCCAGAACATGAGGCAAATAAAGTTCTACTGCTTACAAATTATGCAAGCTCAGGTATGCTGTAACATTAGCAGAGAACAGATTTAAACAAGAACTTTCAGATTCTAAGATACTATCATTTTAAATGCTAAGCTACATAAGAGCATTTCATAAAAGGTAGTTTACTGGAATTAGGATGTGTGAGAGAATTCTGAAGAAACTGAGTATATTCACACTGTCTTGGGATCTTCGGCAAAATAAGTACATAGAGGATGTCAGAACAAAGTAGACAATGGAGGTTAGTACATGGCAGATTGGATACTATGGCAGCCACAGTCTCAGCTCAGTGGGAGAAATGGGGAAAACAAGAACAACCACACTTGAACCAAGTAAATAAAGACTTCTGTCTTAGGTATCTTCAAACTTTTAGGTTCATTTATTTTTATTTTATTCATTTTGCTTTCGTGTATATCTGTGCACCACGTGCATGCAGTACCCAGAATGGGGCGTCAGATTCCCTAGAACTGGAGTTACAGACTGTTGTGAGCCACCATGTGCATGCTGGAAATTGAAACCAGGCCCTCTGGAAGAGCGGCCAGTGCTCTAAAACAGAGTCATCTCTTCAGCCCCAAGGTTATGTTGTTCTTTTTCCTTTTGAAATGATCTTGCTATGTTGCCTAGGCTGACCTTAATTTTGTAATTGATGTAATTGTAAGTGATGTTCTTGTCCCAGCCTTGAAAGTAGCTGTGACTACAGGGTATTTATCACTACACCAAGCTAAGAGTATCCTCTGTGTTTGAGGAAGGGGATATGGATAAGGAGATACCTCATATAATACACTGTGGTCTGAACTATAAAATGTTAAGGTATCACCCTAATTATAAACTTCCAGCCCCTATTTTCATTTTTCTTTTTCCAGACAGGGTTTCTCTGTTGTAACTTGCTGTCCTGGAACTCACTCTCTAGACTAGGCTGGCCTTGAACTCACAGAGATGACCTACCTCTGCCTCCTGAGTATTGGGATTAAAGGCGTGCACCACCACTGTCTGGCTATTTTCATTTTTTTTTGAGACACAGTCTATTGTATAGCTCTGGCTGTCCTGGAACTTGCTACAGGGACCAGGCTGATCTCAAATTTACAGAGATCCGCCTGCCTTTGCCTCTCTAGAGCTAGGATTAAGGTATGCATTACAATGTCCAGTTGCAACATGCACTCTTAACCACTGTGTCATCTCTCCAATCCCAACTTCCAGCTTTTAAAAAAACTTAACAGAGGGCTGGAGAGATAGCTCAGTGGTAAAGAATACTTGCTGCTTTTCCAGAAGACCCATATTTGTTTGGTTCCTTGAATCAACACCAGGTGGCTTATAACTTCCTGTAACTTGAAAACACACACACACACACACACACACACACACACACACACACACACACACACACTCTTTTAAAAAATCTTAAAAAAACAAAACAAAAAAAAACACACGCAGAAAAAGAGTCTCCCAAATCTTAGGTAAGGGAGATATGACATTACATGCCCATAAACAATCACTCAGAAGGGGGAAGCAGGAGAACCAAGAATTTGAGAACAGTATGAGCTACACAGTGAGATCCTATTTCAAAGAACAGGAAATCTCAAATTAGCCATTAAAAAAAAAAAAAAAAAAGAACAAGAAATAAAGGAGTGAAATGGTCAGGGTAAAGCACTAGTCAAGGGTTTGGAGAGATGGTCCAGCAGTTAAGAGCACTTGTTGCTCTTCCAGAGGACCTCTACTCCGTGGTGGCTCACAGCCACCCATAACTCCAGTTTTGACCTCCCTGATCACCAAGCACACATATGGGGCACATACATACATTCAGGTAAAACATCTACACACATAAATTTTTTTTTTTAAGTTATCTATTCAAGGAAAGAGTGCTATAACTTTGCAAAGGTAAATCCATCCAGACCTAGAGAACACTAGGGCTGTACCTGGACTCCTTAGTAGTGATGACTGAAGATAGTTGATTGGCTGCTAGCCAGGCCCAGGCTTCTGCTTGTGCTGCTTCTCCTCCAAATTGCAATTTGATGCATCTGTAAGGAGAATAGTCCCACATCAGTAACTAGCTGCAGAAGCAAGCCATTTCATTTTGTTACTACAGCTAGGCAGATAAGACAATTTTAGCTCTGATCAACTGCTGAATTTTAGTGTACTGGCTCCCCCTTCTTCTAAAACTCACACAGCTGGATGACTCATATGTTTATCAGTTGTCAAGAAACAATTTTTGCATGCCTTTAATCCCAGCACTTGGGAGACAGAGGCAGATGGATCTGTAGTGGAATAATTAAACTTTTTCTCAAATATTCTAAAGCTACATGCACTTCCTTGCAGTAATATGAACTTTGAACAGCTGCCATATCTGGCAGGTCACCTTCCTTAGCTGTTGGAGCCAGCTTTTTGGGTGTGGATGGCTATAGCCTTCTTGGATACAGAAAGAATGCTAGTTAGTAGGTAACTGTCTACTTAAATACCCATGAATGGAACAATTGTGTTCAGGTTTGACTTTGATCACCGAGATCTTGTGTTGAAAGCACCCAATTACATTAATGCTAATATGGAAGAACCTCCCATGGTCTCCTCTCCCAGCCTAAGCACCGGTCTAGGAATACCTTGCCTGGGGTCTTGACTTTACCCATAAAATTGCATCAGGTTGGCCAGCTGAAATTGGGGGTTGGTGCATTGTGAAAGTTCTATTCATTAAGCAATTAAGGTCTCTGTATGGGGTGTTGGGGTGGGGAATACTTTTCCCCAGTAAATTACCTAGGGGCCATGTGCTCTGGGTCAGTCCACAAGAGAGGCTCGACCCTCTGCAATGGCACGGGCTTACATACAATGACTGTCTCCTATTCCTTGAACGAACCCGCCTGAAAGATTAATACTTCCATCTACATGGATCTCTGAGAGTTTGAGGCCAGCCTGGGCTATGTAGACCCTGTCTCAAAAACTGAAGTAAATAAAAAATTAGAATGTTTAATTAAAAAAAAAATCTTAATTTGATACATATGGGTGTTTTGCTTCATTTGTCCGAATAACAATTATATGCCTGGTACCTGTGGAGACCAAGCAGTCAGTGCTTTCAGCCAGAGTTGCCTCTACAGCTCTGAAAATTATAATGTTTCAAAATATTCCCATTCACAAAGCCATGTTACCAATAGCTATTAACTTCAATAAAAAATTATCTGGAATACCAGCACTTAGAAGACTGGAGTACCATGACTTTTAGGAAAGCCTGGGCTATATGAAGAGAAACTGTCTCAAAAAACAAGTGCTAGAAACAGGAAGGACCCGGCACATGCTAGCCAGATGTGCAACTGTGCTAAACTTACAGCTCATAATTAATTTTTAGGGCAGGCACAAAGGCACAGTGGTTGAAGTGCTTGCTTTGCAGGTATAGTAAGCACACAGTTTGATCCCCAGCAGCTAGATACAAAGCTCAGCATGATGGCATGCAACTATCCCAGTGTTGGGAAGGTAGAAACAGGAGAACTCCTAAGCTCATAGGCCCACCAGCTTAGTCTAATGGGCAAGCCCCAGGTCCTGGTGAGAGATCCTGTCTCAAAAACCAAGGTGTACAGCGAACAACATCCATGTTGTCTTCTGGTGCACATGCATGCATACACAAGGAGAAACAAGAAAGTAACAATTTTCAAAAACGACCACAAGGATAGAAGGATGCCCCAAAGGACTGAAGAGACCATATGCCTTGACCAGAATGAACACCATTACCATTATCTAATTCAGAGCGTCTTTTCAAGAAAGTTTAAATTAAGGCTTTAGATTTATTTTTTTGAGACACGCTCTTTTATTGCTGAGGCTGGCCCTTAACCTGATCTTCCTTCCCCTACCTCTCAAGTGCTGGTATTATAGATATGCTCTACCACTCCTGGTAAAAATTATTTTTTTAAGTAAAATAAAATTATAAGCTTTCAAAATTTTAAAAATTCTTGCATAAACAAAACAGAACACCTCTTTATAATGGTTTTGCAACTTCTGATTACTGTATCATATTAAATAACAAGACAGAAATTAAGGCTAATTAAAAATTAAGATTATCAAAAGGTACTTTTTACTTACTTGAAAGCAAGCCCTTCAAAGACAGGTGTTAAGGGAAGCTTAAAAGTCTGACAGAGTGATATGGCAGTGTCAAAGAGGCCTGCCTGAACCAAGAGAGCGACCATCTCCTTTGCTGATGAACTTCCTGTGGAAACGGAATATGGCTAGTTAGTGCACCCACGGCATACACAAGAGATCAAAAGCTTTGATTGTTGACAAATATCTTTGAGTAACATTCTCATGCCTTAGACCCACCTAGCACATTACCCCACTGCCTGGTCGTAATTGTGTCACTGATACGAGTCATTTAGAAGTGAGATTCCTACCTGCGATGGCAATTGCTGATGGATCATGCCGAGCCAACGTGAGACGAATGCGAGCTAAAGAACATTCTTTCTCCAGATCTTCCAGTTCCAGAATTTCAATTTGCCGATTGGCTAGGAACCAAATAAATTTCGTTACCCAAAGTATAAAAGAAGTGTCTATTAGATGAACTTGTTAATTTTGAGTAGACATTAAATAACATTTCACTTTTGGGGGTTAGAGTGGGACAGAGTCTCTCAGTTTAATTCCCAAGGCAAAGAAGAAGGATGAAAAAAACAGAGGACTCAGTAAAAGTTAAGCAACGTCCTTTTCTTTATACACACAGCTGAGTCAAACCAAAATATTAAAGTCAAAATCTGCAGTTGGGGAGTGCTTAATGTTTCAAACACAAAACTTCATTTAGCTGTCACAACCACCAAAGTGAGAAAGGCAGAATTAAATCTAGGGTCCAAGCTCTTTGTGAAAGGCCATGAGTCCCTGGTTATAAAGAATCCTGATTAAAAAAAGGTGTTTGGTATGGAGATACTTAAACACAATAAGTGCTTACTTTTTTTTTTCTTTTGAGACAGGTCTTATTATGTAGCTTTGGCTGGCCTAGAACTTGTTATCTACCTCATTTTTTTGAGACCATGTCTTTCACTGACCATAGAAATCACCAATTGGGCAAGGCTACTGGCTAGTGAGCTCCAAGGATCTGTCTTCTTCGGAGCTAGGTTACAGTTGCACACCATATGCCTGGCTTTTTCTGTGTGTGCTGGGATCTGAACTCAGGTCCTCATGCTTGCACAGCAGACACTTTATCCACTGAGTCATCTCCTAAACCCAATAGCTACCATCTTTCTATATTACATCTACTCACCATGACATAACACACACACACCTCAATCTATATGTCTACTGAACTATAACAATAGCTACTGTCCTAAGACCAGATATACCTGACTCACTTGGGGCAGCTGTGCACTCGCCATCATGATTCCTTTTAGGAGATGCTCCAGGGCGATCAGACTGAAAGAAAAATCAGTGACTTAACTGTAAAAGATAGTATTTTATTTTTATAACGTAACTGTGATTAGAGCATTTGTGCTTACATTTGCAATAGAATATTTATTTATTTATATATATATATATATATATATATATATATATATATATATATATATATATATATATTTATTTATTGAGTCAGGGTCTTACTTTGTAGACCAGGTTGGCCTCAAAGACACAGAGAGCCACCTGTTTCTGCCTATGGAGTACGGGATCAAAGGCTTTTTATTTCAGTTGGTATAACTCTTTTTACAGAGGTACAGTAATCATCACACAACGAAATGGGGCTGTTTGACAAGATGACTCACTTATCTACCAAGTGTTATTTAGATCAAGGTCATAGATTTGATCTGTATATAAATCACATTATTTTCCCTGGCTCCATGGTTCTATCACCCACTGGTAACATTGGGCAACAGCCTAGTAAATTCAGATATCATATAGCACAAAAAGTTATCCACAGAATAGGAAGAACTGAAGTGTTTGCCTTCTCAAATGGTAATTGATAATAAACAAGGCTGAAATTAAAAGTGGCTACCATTTATTAAATACATTTTTGGAGACAGGGTCTCAAGTAGCCCAGGCTGTCCTTAAATTCACTATATGGCTAAGGTTGGCCTTTAAGTCCTATTTCTCCTTAGGAGAAGTTTGAGTGCAGTAGACATTTAAAATGAAATGAAGCAAAATAAGGTAACAGTTGAAAAGACAAAAAACCTGTAATGATTCAAAAATACCCCAAAGAAAAGTTTTCATACCACTGCCCCAGAGGCTGGCTGCACAATCCATGCGTATTCTGGACGAATAAGCCGTAAACAGTTAATAGCAGCCAGATAACAGTTGCCTTGCTTCTCAAGTCCTCGAAGAGTTCGAACCTCTCTGCCAAGACGCATCCCATACTCAAACATCACTGTACCAGCTATGAGACAAGAGTAAATTAGACAAAAATGTTTCTTTACAGATACAAAGAGAATCTTTTACAAGAGATACTAAATTTGAGGTAAAATCGAGTATAACTTGAAACCACACACAAAGCTGGGGAATGGTGGTACATTTAATCCCAGCACTAGGGAGGCAGAGGCAGGCGGATCTTGGATCTCTGTGTTTGAGGCTAGCCTGGTCTATATACAGACTGAGCTCCATGACAGCCAGGTCTACACAGAGAAACCTTTTCTCAAAATACGAAACAATTTTTTTTTTTTTAATGTCTGTGAAGAATTGTGTTAGAATTTTGATGGGGATTGTGTTGTGGGTAGGTTTTGGTAGGTTGCCATTTTCATTGTTTCAATACTACCAATCTCAGTGTGGGAAGTCTTTACATTTTCTTGTATCTTCATTTTTTCAAAACTGTCTGAAGTTCTCATTATGTAAGTCTTTAACTTTCTTTGTTAAATTCCAATGTTAATATTAAATTTCCTTATTATTATTTGAGACAGAGTCTCACTATGTAGCACTGGAGGGCATCTGCTGGGATTAAAGGTATGCACCACCACACCTAGCGCTCTCAAATTATTTTTAAGTCATTTGTTTTTCTTGTCTTACTGACTTTTTAAGTCTTTCAATATTCAATAGGCAGGGTAATTATCTTTAATCTAACTCCTCCCTCTACGCTCAACAACCCATTTTTTAGATCTGGTCTTATGTAGCACTGGCTGTCCAAGAATGACATTGCACTTTTGACCTTCTTACCTCAAACTCCCAGGTGCTAGGATTATAGATGTGGTGTGTACCACTATTCCCTTTTATGTGGTGCTGTTCACTGGAACCAGGGCTTGCTGCATGCTAGGCAAACACTTACTGAGGTATATCCTGGCCTTATATCTCTAATAGGTTTTATTAAACCAATCTTTTAAAACTTTTTTTTTTTTTTTTAAAGATTTATGGAGCACAGGCTAGCCATGAACTCACTGTTCTCCTGCCTCAGCCCTCCAAGTGCTGGGATTACAGGAATACATCACCATTTGATACACCTACTCACTTGATAACTTCTTTTTTCTGCTTGTCTATTTTTGTTTCTTGAGACAGGGTCTCACTATTTATCCTTGGTTGGCCTGGAACTCCTCATGTAGACCAAGCTGGCCTCCAACTCACAGAGCTCTATCTGCCTCTGCCTCCTGAGTTCTGGGATTAAAGTCATGTGCCACCACATCTGGCTCATGTAATAACTTCTAAATGTCAAACTGTCATCTCTTTTTAAAGAATTTGCAAAACATTGAAGGGATATGACAATTCAACCATTGGTAATAGGGAAGATAATCTATCATATTCAGATGACCTAAGTACATTTAAGCAGTTAGGATTTTACTCTTAAGAAACAAAATTAGAAAGGGAGGCAGCCAAGTCTGAAAGAGCACAGGAACTAAAAACTAAGGAGCAGAGTGCCTCCAGTGTGACAAAAACACTGTAAACCGCTCTGTTTACAGTCACAAAGAAAATCACTTGAAATTTTGAAAATGTTCTAGAATGGGAACACACACACACACATCTCCAATGTTACTGGACAAACATCAAAAGGTTGAAACTAATCTTGGACTTAAATATAATTAAAACATACATCCAACACAACGTTCTTGGAAATATGATTACACTAATAAAGTTGCTTTCAACACCAAGGTTCTGGTTCACTTGCTCACCTTTTCGGTAATTGTGTCGGTAGATGTGAAAAGCATAGAGAAGTTCGTAGTAATTGTGAGTCATAAGGTCTACAGCTCTAGCACGTGATTCAATTATCCCCACAACCTAACAGAAGATGAGCAATCAGATATTGAAGATAGTAGCAATTGTGGCAACAGAAAGACTTGTTACTAGACAAAAGTGGACAAATTAATTACCTCATTATGCAAATTCACATAGGGAAACTCTACAAGATCCTGCAGCTGGGATCGTTCACAAAGAACTACCACTAGCTGTCGCAAACAGTCTAACTGCCTAGAAGGAGAGAGAAGGAGATGAGGGTGAATGGTCTTAGTGAGTTAAACAGGGCTGGTAAACTGTCTTCTCTAAAAACAACTGGGAGATTACCTGCTAGAATCAGGAATTTGAGTTAAGGCCTCATATGCTTGGCTATTGTGACCCAGGTCCAAATGATGTTTGAAAATGCATGTTCTTAAAGTAGCCTAAATCAAGTATCAAAAAAGAGCAATTAAAATTAAAATACCCTATCTCTAATAAATCTTAAGGAAAACAATCAAACTTAGTGACTTTTTACCTGACTCTTCCAGTCATCACCCGATTCAGTAATTGCTGATGTAGCCAGCTGAATAACCAGCTCAGGCAATCCAACAACATCCAGTAGACGTAAAACCTAGTAAGTTAAGAAATTTCCATTAAAATTCATATGATTGTGGGCTGGAGAGATGGCTTGGCAATTAAGAGCCTGTATAGCTCCTGCAGTGTACCCAAGTTCAGTTCCCAGCAACCACATCAGGTAACTCTCATCTGCCTGTAACTTCAGCTCCAGGGAGATCTGAAACTTCCTTGCGCACTGGCATTCACATACATAGACATGTACATATATACACATACAGATAATTTTTAAAAATCCATTGGATAGTAGCACACCAATAATTCTAAGTTATTCAGAAAAATAATAAGGTGAGATCATGATGAAATCAAAGGTACTGACAAAGGAACCATGCACAGCATGTGTTAGGACATGGTCAGTTAACTATCACCACAGGGAGGAGGGGCCAAGATGGACAGAATAATTTGGATATTTAAGATTTTACAGCTGTGCTAGGCATTACTTGTATGTATTCCCAGATTTGGTATGTGGAGGTAGGAGGAACAAGAACTACACAGTGAGTTCAGCCAGTCTAGGGTACATGAGATTTTATAAAAAACGAACCTACCTACCCACCCACCCACAGCTTACTGTAAAATTCACTTGTTTTACTAGAAAATGCTAATAGATCAATGACTCTGTTTGGCAGTATTAGATAGCAAACAGATAGGTGAAGTTTAAGAGATAATTCCAACATTCTCTACGAACATTGATAAGAACCACTATTAATGAGTAATAGATTATACAGGGCTTTTGATGTCCTATTCCATTTATTTATTTAATTTATAGGTCGGGCCTTACTATATCACCAGACTCCTGAAACTCCTGAGTTCAAGGAATCCTTATGTCTCAGCCCCCAAGTATTGAGACCATAAGCATGTACATTTGTTCTTCTCCTACTGACAGACATGATGAGGTAACCTGAGAGTACAAAAATTACTCTGATTACTGAAGGATTATATGGCATAGGTATAACTGCTATTCACTCTCATGGAAACTGTTATGAAGACTTTACAGACTATCAGTAAGAATAACCTGTTCAAGTTCACTCAGGAGTCTTGGGACTTGAATCTTCACACTGGGACTATAAGTTCTACTACTATACAGTTTCTAAGATAATATTTCTTTATTTTCCTCCTTTATCTGCCTTACTTTTTTACCAGATATTTAGCAACATCAACGCATACACACACACACATCTAATCTTTTTCCCATTCAAGAATCAGGGAAGTGACTTTGAAAGGCTAAGTACAATTTACTATAGGTTGATCATCCCTAATCTAAAAACCTGAAATCCAAAATGCCCAAATTCAAAACTCAATGATGCTAATGTGTCACTATAAGTGGACAACCCCACACATGATCTCATGTGACAGCCTCAGACAGAACATAGAGGGATGGGGAGACATCCCACTGGTAAAGCACTTGCTTAATGAACATAAGAACCCAAATCTGGATCCTCAACACTTCTGTAAAAGGCAGGGAAGGTGTAGCAGTGTATAATGTAACAGTAAGCCCAGTAGTGGAAAGCAGAAATAGGTGTATATGGGAGGGTGGGGGTGGGGGTGGAGGTGGGGTGAGGCGTCTTAATGGCCAGCCAGTCAAGTCAAAATGGATGGCTCTAGGTTCAGTGATAGACCCTGCCTCTAAAAATAAGATGGAGGGGCTGGAGATGGCTCAGGGGTTAGGAATGTTTCCTGCTCTTCTAGAAAGCTAGTTTATTTAAGCTGTGGAGCAGCTCAAAATCACTTGTAACTCCGGCACCAGGGGAATAGAGCCCCTTTAGACAGATGAATAAAAACAAATCTCTATAGTAAGAAAAAATGGGCTGTTTCTCATCTGAGATGCAGCCATCCTCCTGTGTCTTTTCCCAATACATCTTTTGTGTGAAAAGAAAGAAAGAAAGAAAAAGGAAGGAAGGAAGGAAGGAAGGAAGGAAGGAAGGAAGGAAGGAAGGAAGGAAAGAAGGGAGGGGTTGGCTGGAGAGAATGCTCAGTGGTTAGGAACACTTTGTTGCTTTCTGCAGAGGACCTGAGTTTACTTTTCAGCACCCACACAGTGGCTTACAAACACCCTTAACTCTAGTTCTAGACTGCCTCTTCTGATTTCAATGAGTACCAGGCACACACATAGTACATATATTGGGAGGGAGGGAGGGGCTCATACATACAAAATAAACAATCTTAAAAAGAAAAGATGGAGGGGCTGGAAAGATGGTTTAGCAGTTAAGAGCACTTTTGCTATTGTAGAGGACCTGGGTACAGTCCCTAGCACCCACATAGTGGCTTACAACCATCCATAATTCCAGTTTCAAAGGATTTGATACTTTCCTTTGATCTCTGGAGGCACCAGGCATTCATATGGTGCACATACATAAATGCAGGCAAAACACTCATACACATAAAATAGAATTAAAAAATATAAAATAAAATAAATATGGAAAGATGGAGTGTGGTACTGGAAGATATATATATGAAGTTGACCTCTGCCCTCCTAGAGGGAGCACACCCCTACATATATCACACCCGTTACTTCTGTAAGTATTACTGCTTGGAAATAATCTAAAATCTTTCTTTAAATTAAGTATATCTTTCAGTATATATTTACTTTTGAAGTTGATGTATATAATGAGTTTTCTAAAGTAGTTTTAACAAATCTATATTTATCATGATGTGCATCCTTGAAAATTGTTTCATACTATCTTAAAGTGGTACTTCATGGCTCAAGGTTTACTTGGTTTAAAAAGTCCCATTGGTTTTGGCTGATTTATGAGACTCGGTTACAGACTGCCACTGCTGTAATAGAGCTGAGGAAAGTTAGATCAAGGGTAGAGATGCCAGCTGTGTCTTCTCCGCATGTTTGTACTTTAAGGTTAACATATTGTCTTCTTTAGTGCTTATGTGATGATTATTTTTTTCTCCTAGAGTTCAAACTTAAGGCTTCATATATACTAGACAAAGGCTTTGCTACTAAGCTATATTCTCATCTCCTATTTTTTGAAAAAATGAGATAGAATCTCATTATATTGTTCAATTGGTTGCTGAACATCTAGCCTCAAGTGATTCTTCAGCCTCAGCCTCCTAAATGCACTTATGGGTGTTTGCTACCACTCATACCATTTTAAGTGAAAAAATTTTAGTTTAATTTAATTTAATCTTCATTGGTGTGAGGGTGCCAGAATCCTGGAACTGGAGTTATAGACAGTTGTGAGCTGCCATGTGGGTGCTGGGAACTGAACCTGGGTCCTCGGGAAGAGCAGCCAGTGCTCTTAACTGCTGACCCACACCTCTTTAGCCCCTTGAATAAACTTAAAAAAAAAAAAAAAAGTTTGTGAGCTGGGATCCCAGCACTCAGGAGGCAGAGACAAGACCAGCCTGAGTGAGCACAAGTGTTTGAGACCAGCCTGGTCTACAGAGTGAGTTCCAGGACAGCCAGAGTTACAAAAGAGAAACCCTGTCTTGCAAAACCAATAAATAATTAAGTAAGTAAATTGAAAGAAAAAGAAAAACCACACACACATGAAGGTGAGTTTTATTCAAATGAAGCAATAAAATGGGTAAATCTATTTGGTCATGTAAACATAACCTTCTGAACAAGGGACAGGTAAAGGTGTCACTACCTTACCCCTACCCCTAGCTGTGATACTCGGACTCCAAGATGCCTACCTCAGATTGAGGGACAAATGACCAAGTCAGAGTACCAGTTAAACTTGTGTTGACAAACATAATAACTCCTTCCTTGAGAGAAATGATTCTCCACACATCTACTTCTGACTTCACTTGGAAGTTGTAGGAACAATTAAATACAAAGACAGTGTATTTCAGTTGCACTTCTGTGCAGAGTGGTTTAAGAAGGGCCAGATCTCAACACTGTACCTTATCATAATACTGCAACTTAGGGGAGGACACAATCTCTCCATCCTCTGAGTGAATCAAGCGATCTAAGAATTCTTCTTTGCCCACTTCAGATGCTGCCTGACAGAAACATTCCAGAGCCTGAAGAGAAAAAGAATAAAATACAAAGTGACTTCAAAGGCTGAGCATAGTGGGACACACCTTTAACCACAAAGTCTTGAGGCAGAGGCAGGAGGATCTTTGAGTGAGACCAACTTGGGCTGTTTCAATAATTAAAAAGTTCACTCCAATTCTAGTTGCTATAAATCAGGGTGCATGCTCTAAGAAAAGCTAAAATAGCCACAAAATAGCTTCAGAAAGTTTATACTATGTTCACACTTTGTCATCTCTAAATGATCTTTGTTCATCTGTTTTGGCCTTTTGAGACATGGTCTCTATATGTAGCCCTGGCTTTCTTGGAACTCAGTATGTAGACTAGGATGGTCGCAGACTCAGAGATCTGCCTGCCTCTGCCTCCTAAATGCTGGGATTGAGGGCACGCACCACCATGCTTGGCTGACAAATCTAAATTTTTAGTAATTATTTAATACTTAACATTTTCTCAGTGAGAAAAAAAAAGAATTTTTGTTTTTTGTATCTATTTTGTGTGAACATGTGCTATAGTGTATATATAGAAGTCAGAGATCAACTTTCAGGAAATGGTTCTTTCCTTCTACTCTGTGAGTCATGGGGACTGAACTCAGGTTCAGACTTGGCAGCCAAGTGCTCTTACCACTAATAATGTCCCTCTCTCACTTTTAAAATGCTCTTATTATATATTTTAAGGATTTATTTATTTTGTGTGTATTTTGCTGTATGTATATCATTTGTGTGCATCAGAGGGGATGTCAGATTTCTTGGAACTAGAGTTATATTGTATACTGATGATTGTGAGTCACCATGAGTAGCCTGGGAATTTAACCTGGGTCTTCTACAATGACAACAAGTACTCTTAACCACTGAACCATCTCTCTAGCCCCTTAAATAGTATTATTACAAAGCACATGTGTCGCTGGATGTGATGACAAGTCCCAGCACTCAGAAGGTAGAGGTATGTGGACCTTTGTGAGTTCAGGGCCAGCATGGTCTACAGAACGAGTTGTTGGTCAGATAGAGCTACATTGTGAGACCCTGCCTCAAAAACCAAAAACCACAAATCAAACAAAAAAGCAAACGCGACAGACTAGTGGCTCACACTTTTAGCACTCAGGAGGCAGAGACAGGAAGATGTCTGTGAGTTCAAGGCCAGCTGGGGATACAGAGTGAAATCCTGTCTCAAAATAAAACGTAGACATGGCAGGCATATGCTATGATAGACACCTGTAATCCCAAGTATTTGGGAGGCTAAAGCACCAATATAACAAGTTCAAGGCCAGCCTCAAACCCAAATTGATAATTTAAAAAAAAAGGGAGTCATAGAATTATGCCAGTTCTATCAATACTTTGATCTGAGATTTTGAGGGAATAAATTCCTATTATTTAATTAGCAAAGGTGGAGCTGGTACATGGATGTAGCACAGTGGAAGTAGACTTGTCTAGCATGTTAGGCATGTTAGTTGCTAGTATCTCACACACAAACATGTAAACTTTAATAAGATGTCTATTGGGTTTTTTAAAACTCAAAAAAAATTTCATCCTTATATTTTTGTCTGATACATCTGTAATAAAGCAATGATAGCATGTTACCAACTGCAGAATGTGACTGGTAGGTATATGATTGTTCACTACGTCAATTTTTTGTCTTAAACTTTATTATGTATGGGTGTGTTGTCTGCATGTATGTCTGTATACTATTTGCCTGAAGAAGGCTTCAGATCCCCTGGAACTGGAGTTATACCTGGCTGTGGGTGGTGTCATGGATTAGGAATTAAACTTGGATCTTGTGGAAGGACAGTCTGTGCTCTTTTTTTTGGTTTTTTGAGACAGGGTTTCTCTGTTGTAATTCTGGCTGTTCTGGAACTCACTCTGTAGACCAGGCTGGCCTTGAACTAAGAGATCTGCCCAAGCACTGGGATTAAAGCTGTGCACTACCACCACCTGGCTTTTTAACCCCCTCTATTTTTAACTTTTTGAGAAACTACTGATTTTTGTAACGACTATACATTTTTTATTTCAATCAACAGTGAATAGGATTCTCCTTTTCCTATATCCTTACCAGCATTTGTTGGTATTTGTTTTCTTCCTTCCTTTCTTTTTTCTTTTTTTGTTTTTTTTGAGAGAGGGTGTCTCTGTTGTAACTCTGGCTGTCCTGGAAAACCAGGACACTCTGTAGATCAGGCTGGCCTCAAACTCACAGAGATCCGTCTGCCCCTGCCTCTGGAGAGTGTGCACCACCACTGCCTGGCCCAGTCTGTGCTCTTAACTGCTGAACTATCTATTCAGCTCCAGTATGTGAATCTTTAAGTAAATTCAACCTTTAAAAAATGCATCACTGGGGGCTGGAGAGATGGCTTAGTGGTTAAGAGCATTGGCTGTTCTTCCAGAGGACCTGGGTTCAATTCCTAGCATCCACATGGCAACTCCTACCTGTCTGTAACTCCAGTTCCAGGATTTCTGGCACCCTCACACAGATATACACATAGGCAAAACATCAATGAACTTAAAATAAAAATAAATTACATATTTAAAAAAAAAGCATCACTAATTCCTAAAAATATCTGCACTGGGGCAGAGGGATTTTAATGTTTTCTTCTTACTTCCTTGTACTAAGAACAGGCTGACTAATCCTGACACACATATGATATCCTTTATTGGTTGGTCCTCTTTAACCTTTCTTAAGACTCCGTGGCTCTCACTTCCTATATCCTAGTTAGGTGGAAAGTACGTATTTTCTTTGCACTAGCTTGCTCACCACTCAAATGTAGCTTACCTTCTGTACTTCTCCTGTAACTAGGTAACACCGTCCCAGCATAAATCGACAGGATCCAACATTGACTTGACACCAGGGATGCAACAGTTGAATATAATCCTAAAAGTCGTAAAAGAACTTTCTTATTAGAAAATAAGCACTACTTAGGGATAGTCATTTCTAACTTCTTCAGAGAGAGAGGAGAGTGATCAGTATAAGGCTTTATTTCCAAAATACCCAGAGATTAAAAATGAATCTGGTTAGTACATTTTATATAAAGCTAGACACCGTAAGAAAGCAGAGTCAGAGGTTGTGGCACATACCTGTATCACAACTAATTCAAGTATGGGACAGGAAGATAGCTTGTGATCAAAGAGTACAGGGCCAGCCTGGGCAACACAGTGGGACTCCCCCTCACCTCAACACAGCAAGTAAAGGAGTGCAGAAACACAGAGGTAAATATATACACTTTACATCTAGGTAATTTCCCAATTTTTGGTGCTCCCTCATTCAGTGAGTAAAGACCAATAAAGGATTTATGTGTGGGTGCTGGTTCTTTCCATCCACCACGTGGGATACGGGAATTAAACTCAGGTCATCAGGCTTGGCAGCAAGCACCTTTACTCAATGGCCTATTCAAGAGGAGGGCCAAGCCTGGTGGTTTAGGCCTATAATGCCAACTACTCGGGAGGCTGAGGCAGAAAGTTAAAGTTGAAGGCTAACCTGAGCTATAGAGTTAGTTCTTTTTTTCAATTACAATTTCATTTATTTTGTGTGTGTACATGTGTGTTACATGGTACATATGTGGCAGTCAGAGGAAAACTTGCAGAAGTTAGTTCTCTCTTTCTACTATGTAGATCTCAGGTAGTCAGGCTTGGCAGCAAGCATCTTTACCCTCTGAATGATTCTGCCATCCCTCAGTGAGCTCAACACAGACAACTTAGTGAGACTCTGTCTCAAAACAGAAAGTAAAAAGAGGATGAGGAATATAGCTCAAGAGCAGAGCTTTTCTCTTTCCTTTCTGATTGTTTTTTGAGATAAGGCTTCACTTTGTAGCTCTGGCTGGCCTGCAACTACACTATATAGATCAGGCTGGTCTCAACTCACAGAGACCTATCTGCCTCTGCTTCCTGAGAGCTAGGATTAAAGGCGTGCACCACCAGGTCCTGCAGTTAGATTTCTTTCTTAACATACTCAAGACCCTGTGTGTGTGGGGGGGGAAGGTGGGGAGTGGGGGATGGGCATGGTAGTAAGACTATATGAATATCCCATTGGGGCATGTCTTGGCATAATCAAGTTTAACTTTATAATTCTTTCTATCAGCTCAATTAATATGTAGTTAATATTCAATTAGATAATCAATGACCTTTATAAGAATGGCAAGAAATGTTCAAACAAAAACTCACCTGCAATTGTACATACTGGCAATTTCCCATCAAACATTCTAGAAAGAGACAACCAGGATTGCTAGGCCATCTAGTTACTGTATTAAGGAATTTTGCTTTTCCCCCCTACTCTGAGTGAAACTTAAAATATACATATCAGTGAGTATCAAACTCAGAAGTCAATAAAACAGTTTAATTAAAAAACAAGAAAAACCTCGGGGCTGGTGAAATAGCTTAGTCCAGAAAGTGCTATCTGTGAAAGCTTGAAGATTTGAGTTTGATCCTTAGACCCCACGGGAGGGAAACAAAACCAAAACCAAAACCAAACCAAACAAAAGCAGAGCCAGGTGTGGTGGCACATACTTTTAATTCTAGAACTTGGGAGACAGACAGAGGCAGATAGATCTCTGTGAGTTTGAGATCAGCCAAGGCTACAATAATGAGACTCAAACAACAAAAAGGGAGTATCTTAAATACTATCCTCTTGTTTGGGGATTAAGTATGCAACTCATCTTGTGGGGGTATGTGCATGTGAGTGTACATGCACTCAGAGGCCAGAAAAGGAAGTTGGATTCCCTGGAAACGGAGCTACTGGCAGTTTAGAGCTGCCACACATGGATGCTGAGAGCTGAACTATGGTCCTTTGCAAGAGTAGTACATGCTCTTAACCAATGAGCTGCCTCTCCCTACTTTATCTTAAAAATGTTTCTTGTGGGTCTGGAGGTGTAATGAGCTATGTCTTAAAACATATGTCTATTATGTATTGTCCTGGGCTTGATCTCCAGCACTGAGCAAGAAAATAAAACTATATTGCACTGACAGAATAAACGCTTTAGGGACAATTTAGACAGAACTGTCACCTGGCTTTCAAGCAAAAGGATACAAAAGCTGCAACAAGTAACTGGTAATTGCAGTAATCATTTCAGGCCAATTCAATCCCGTTTGGCTCAAAGGGGCTTTAGGTTGAGAGAAGAGATGAGATATAATATGTTTTCTTGCAACTTCTTGGAAGAATAACTCCATAATTGTCTGAGGACTAGATACTTTAAGAAAAAAGAAAAAAAAAAAAAAAGAAAACCTATAATTGCAATATCAATTTTTAATCAAGATCATGTTAACTCATTTTATGCCAGTAAAAAAGAGCGACCATTTTAAAACACACATCATAAATATAATCAGAAGCAATATCAATAAAAGCAGTTTGTAAACTGTGTCATACTGTACAAATGCAATGGAAAAGCACTTAAATCATTTCATGATCTCACTATACTTAAGCGATTTGTCTAGAAACTAAATAGAGTTAGTCCCAAAATTCCACATTTTAGGCCAGATTCTCTGCAACAGCACTGAAGCAGGAGTGAGAGCTCCTTTAAATATTATTGAGATAAGATTACAAACGCAACTTAGTGAATTTAGAACTTAGTAACATTTTAAAATGATTTTGCTGAATTAATCACTGGGGTATCAAAAAATTATGGACAAAACATCAATGTAAGAAACATTAAAGGCAATAGTCTGGTTCTCAGGAAATTTCTCTTGGTGGTCTTCCTAAAATTGTTTATTTGTGACACATATACACCTATAACACCCTTCATTTATGCCTGATCTTGGATTAGCTCTTCACAGATGACTTGCTACAACCATAGGTCTCAGGCCATATGTTGCTCATGGCACGAAAGCAAAAAGCAAGGCCATTTCTAAAATAAAGGCAACAAGAGCATTTTAATAAATATACAACAAACCCCAAAATTAAAAGCAAATATGTACACAGCTCACTCCTTATCCAATTTGTTTGCTATTAAATTAAAAGCAAATACATACATAGCTTACTCCTTACCCAATTTATTTGCCATTAAGGCACCAGAATCAGTTAGTTCCAGTACTGACAAATGTTGCAGATTAGACTCTCTATGAGAAAAGAGAAAACAGCCTAATAAATACTCTATGTTAAACATTTTATCTCTAAGTTAATCTTATATTGCTGATTTAATTAATAAAGTGCATCTAAAAACTTCACTGAAAAACAAACAAACAAACAGCAACAACAACAACAAACTACTCAGAAAACAGGATTCAGAATTTAAATTGTTGTCTATTACTCAAGGACTGTTCAAAGAGTCACTTGTGTGCCAGAGCTCACTAATGATAGTTTTAACTGTCAACTCGGACAGAATCTAGGATCATCTAGGATGGAAGCATTTAGGGACACCTGTGAAGGAGATTAAGGTTATCTCCAGAGTAAGTCTGTGAGGGATTTTCTGGAGTGTGTTAATTGATGTGGAAAGCCCCATCTTAACTGTGGTTGAGATCATTCTCTAAGCAAGGAGTCCTAGACTGTAAAATGTGGAGAAAGGGAGCTGAACAGTAAGCACACATTCATTGCCCTCTGCTTCCTGAGTGTAGATGTGACCAGATGCTTCAAGCTCCTGCTATCATAAGGGCCTTTATTCTTAACTGTGAGCTGAAACAAGCTCTTTCTCCTTTGAGATGCCTTTGTCAAAGAGAATTTTATCAGAGCAACAGGAAAACACTGTAAACTTCTTTCCTCTTTGCATATAAAATATAGTCTACCTTTTTTTTTTTTTTTTTTTTTTTTGAGACAAGGTTTCTCAGTGTAGTCCTGGCTGTCCTGGAACTTGCTTTGTAGAGAAGGCTGGCCTTAAACTTGGGGCTCTGTCTGCCTCTGCCTCCCAAGTGCTGGGATTAAAGGTATGTGCTACCATCGCTTGATAAAGTTCATTCTACTTTTAACAGCCATTTTATATTTGGTTTAATTCTTCCTGCTATATTTTATGTTGTTATCAATATGATTGTCTCCATATTATACACAAACTTAAGTATCTATACAGTAATGTATTACTTTCTGATAAGTTACCCTCAATTATCAAAAAAATGAAGGACCTGAAGCATTAATTCTTTATTAAAATAAGCATAATTCTTTTAAATTTTATTTTTTGTGTAAGAGTGTGAACCATGTTTTGTGCAGTGCCAATGGAGGCAAGAACAGGGCACTGGGTGCCCTAGAATTGGAGTTATAGACAGTTGTGATCCACTGTGTGGGTGCTAGGAGTTGGGTCTTTGTCTTCTGAAGAGCAGCTAGGGCTCTTAACCACCAAAAGCCATCTCTCCAGCCCCAAACTTTCTGATTCTTAAAAAAGACCTGGGTTCAATTCCCAGCACCACAGCAAACAAACACCACAACCTACTTTTAAAATAACTTAGATAAGGAAACTCACAGTGTGTCAACTGGAACGTCAGTTGCCAAGCACTGACTTGCCCACTTAATGAGGTAGTAAGACAAGAGCAGGGGAGCTGTGCGATGCAGCAAGTCTTGCTGAGCTTGAAAGAGTTGACCAGCTCCTAATATCACCTATGACAGGAAAGATGGAAAGCTGTTAGGAATGGCTACTCCTTGATTCAGGAGAGGTAAAAATCACAGTTAAGGGACAGGTATTGTAAAGATAATATGCATGTTACTTTTTTGAGTAGCAACTGCAAAGTACTGTGCTGAATAGTAACGGTTAAAACAAACATACCCAACAACAAACCCAAAGTTTCCTTCCTCCCTTCCTTCCTTTTTTGAGAACTCAGAGACCTGCCTGCCTCTGCCCCTGAGTGCTGGGATTAAAGGCAGACATCATCACACATGGCTCAAAACAGTTCTGACTCAGGAAAGCTGATGGTGAAAAGAAACTTCCATTAAATCTGTGGGCTCAGAGTTGCAAAGGAACAGAGAAATCTTAAGTCTCTTTTGTTGCTGCTGCTGCTGCAGTTTAAGTAAAAATAGGTATGCATAATAGATGCAAATCTGTCAATGATACGCAAAGTCTTAAAAATCTGTACAGCCTGTTGACTATCAATTCTACTCACTCTAAACATAGTCAGAGATCTGGCAGTAGAGTGTGGTGGTCTATGCCTGGCTTCCCAGCATTTCAGATACGGGGGCAGGAAGATTTAGAGTTGAAGGTCAGCCTGAGCTACATAGTGAGTTTGGAGCTACCATGGGCTACAGGAGATTCTATTTTAATCCTTGGCACATGTCGAAAAGAAAACAAACAAACAAACAAACAAACAAAAAACCCAAAACTGGCAACTTCCTAGATGGTCAAGAAGAATGGTTGAGTAAGTTAAAATTGTACTAGGTAAGTTGGGCAGCGGTGGCGCAAACCTTTAATCCCAGCACATGGGAGGCAGAGGCAGGTGGATCTATTTGAGTCTGAGGCCAGCCTGGTCTACAGAGTGAGTTCCAGGATAGCCAGAGTTACAGCAGAGAAACCCTGTCTTGAAAAACCAAAGGGAAAAACAAAAAACAAAAACAAACCCAAGCCAAAAAACTAAGTAATATATTCTACTTTTATAAATAACCCCCTCAAAAACCCCCAAAACACAAAACCCATTAAATACATAGAAACAGAGTACACAACAATATGCATATAGGTGACTGTTTTGTAGCTTATGCATATCTCGTAAAGGTTCTACAATGAAGGTGTATTGCTTCTATGTTTATTAAAAATGGGCAAAGGAGCATGTGGTGACACATGCCTCTAATCCTAGCAGAGGCAGGAGAATCTCTGTGAGTTTGCTAGTCTGGTCTACATAATAAGTTCTATCAAAAAAAAAAAAAAAAAATTAGTGAGGACTCACCTAAGTGAGGTTCCTGGAATAGTTTCCTATTTCTTGTTGGGGTTTTAAAATTAACTTCTTGGAGCTGGAAAGATGGCTCAGACAGTAAGAGCAATTGTTGCTCTTGCAGAGGACCCAGGTTCAGTTTCCAGTACCTACATAATATAACTCAGACATAACTCCTGTCTGAGGGGGATCTGATACCTTCATTTGACCTTCGAGGGCATCAAGCATGCACGTGGTGCACATACATACACACAGGTCAAATACTCATACAAATAAAAAAAAATCTGTTTATTTTTCAAGGCAGGGTCTACGTAGCTCTGGATGTCCCTGAACTCTATGTAGAACAGGCTGGCCTCAAACTCACAGGGATCCACCTGCCTCTGCCTCCCATGTGCTGGGATTAAAGGCAAGCGTTACTACGCCCAGATGAAATAAAAAATGAGTCTTTAAAGTATATATAAAAAAGGTATAAACATTTCTTGGAGGTTTATAAGCCTTTTGGTTCTTTATAAATTAACACAAATTGGTCTAACCTGATTGTTTCCTTGCCAAGTTTGAATGCATTTATCAACTTAGAAACACATGAGTCTGAGGCCCTAGGTTGATCCTTAGCCCTGGAGTGTCCAAGGAGCAAAAAGACTCAATTTTGGGAAAAGTAATCTTTTACATAGTACATACATACTCTGATGGCAGCAGAATCTGATGGCATACGAAGGGAAAGATGGAAAAGGAAGGATAGAAAGGAGCAGAAAGGACCACAGAAACAAATTCTGCAAGCTCAAAACTGTTTAGGGTAAGCACTGTCCTCTACACTTGGGGGCTCTTGTATCACATCCAGAGTGGCACTAATAAGATTATATCCTGGGAAAGCCAACCTAAGAAAAATTTTCACTACTAAATAAGCAGAGATTTAGTAACAGTGATCTGCTTCACAGATAGTCTTATTGTATTTGATTATTTTTATTTCTATTTATGTGATGGTTAACCTTGTCAACTTGAGATTTAGAATCATCATGAAAATACACCTCTGGATGTGTCTATGAGGATGTTTATAGAAAGGTTCAACTAAAGAAAAAAAGAAAGATTTAACTGAAGAGAAATAGATCATCTTGAATGTATCTGGGACTATCACATGGGCTGGGTTGAGCACTGAATAAAAGGGACAAAATGGAAACGAGTAACCTGCTCTTAAAAAAGTCCACACTCATACCTTTGAGTGTCTTTCTTTCTAGGCACTTCTCTTTCTTTAATCCCTATTCCTAGGACCTATATTTAAAATGACTTTTCTTAAACCCTAGCTCTGCATTAAAGGGGGAGGGGAGGCAGACACCAAGTGAGCTGAATGCCACCAATCTCTCAGCCTCCTGACAGTAGAGGCAATGTGACCAGCCACCTCACACTCTTGATGCCACAAGAGACCGTGCCTTCAAACAGTGAGTCAAAACAAACCCTGCCTTCCTTAATCTGCTTTTGTCAGGTATCTTGTCACAGAAATGGGGAAAGTAACTGATACTACTTATTTCAATTGGCATTTGTAGAGCCCCTAGTTAGGCTAAGCCCAGTATATAAAGCAGTGAATATAGACAAGTCTCTGGCTCTCAGGGCTCTACCAGGTTTGAGAGCTTACAAGTTTTCCCTTAAGTAGTACTCACTGCATCTCCTAGCCTTGTTAATAGCTGCTGTAAGATCAAGAGGTCTCGGCAGATCAGGAAGCGAGTGCTGGCAATTTTAAACACACCTCTGCAGACAATATACCCTGCCGTGCTACTACCATAGAGCTGGGAAAGATTCATTCGAATGTTCAAAGGCTGAGCTGCAACAAGAAAAATGGAGTTAAATGCTGGCAAGAGGGTTCAATAGGTAAAGGTACTGCCAAGCTCGGTAAGCTGAGTTCATTCCCAGGAACCCATGTGGTAGGAAAAAGTTGACCTTACAAGTTGTCCTCTGACCTTTGTATGTGCACCACAGCATATGTGTACATGTTGGCACACAAAAACAATAAATGTAATAATTAAAATAAATGAAATTAAACATAGCATGTAAATTTTAATTTTTATTATTTTTAACCATGTATATGCTTGTCTGCCTGTACGTGGGTATGTGGACATAAGTGCAGGTTCCCACAGACCAGAGGTGTCAGATTCCCCTGGGGCTGGCTGTGAGCCCCTGAACTCAGTTCCTCTGGAAGAACAGTGGCTCTAACCACTGGGAAATCCCTCCAGCCCTCTTTGTACTGTTTTGTTGTTTACCTGGATTGAATCCCTTTTCCATTTCCACTTCTGTTTCATAATCCATTTCCCGTATTAGAAGTCCAATGGCATGGACAGGGTTTCTGATCTCCTGCAGTTTACTACAAATGTCTTCCATCACATTTTCTCTACGTGAAAATTAGAAAGCTCCTGTCACTACCGACATTTAAGACAGGCTCTATGTGTGCTGCTCATAGTAAAGTAATGAAGATAATCATTCTGGCACGAGAAACAGAGTCCACATAAAATCATCCTCAACTTCATAGGAATGACCCACGATATAAACACAAGGAAAACATTTGTATTTTTTAGAATATCCAGCTCAATTAAAGGCTTATAGGAGTATAATACTTTATGAGTTTGTTTTTAGATCTGAATAAATATGCTAACTTTGCCCACTGTAACATCTGAAGCAGGGATGTAGTTTACAGTAAAGCACTTGCCTAGGGTGCACAAGGCCCAGGTTCTTTCCCAGAAACACACACACACACACACACACACACACACACACACAAAGACCTATTCAGACTCAAGAAAAATCACTAACTTAAACCATGACTTTTTATATACTTGACCATAATAAAAATTGTGATAACAAACACTGCTGAATTCCATTAGGAAATGCACTTTACCCTAAATTCTCCTTACACATCAATAGTGATCAAATCTTCCAAAATGTGTTCTGCAGCTTTTTCTGGAGACTGTAAGTTGTAACAACTGGTTTCCATCAAAACTGCCATATCCATAGTAACGGACTCTCCAATCATCCGGAGGCATTTTATAAGACATATGACATCCCGAGCCACATCTGCATCTACGAGTGGGAGAATGTTAACACTAATGTCTGAAGCCACGAAGGTCTCTTGATAAATACATTAAAAGAGGCATCAGTAATTAGATAGAAGGGGTCTCTTTTCCATAGTATAAGTCTTTAACCGCCCCCAGCTTTAAAAAAATATCTTCAGTGAGGTAAACTCATCAAGACATGTCAACAGTGGCAATTAATAATTTTTGTTTGAAATAAAACATAAGTTTCATATAGGAAGAGGGCCAACTCTAGAAAGAACAATTATTACCATCAGATATGGTTGTCTCATCCTCTGTCAAAAGGTGCTCATCAGGCAGGAGATATAAATGATCTACTAAGGAAGATGGCACCAGGAAAGACAGGTACCCCTGCAAGAACAAATCTTTCAGTTATTTTTTAAAATAATTTGAAAAGAAAATGTATAAAGTTACTCATAATCCAAAATGTATCATATAGACAACAAATCATGTTGTGTATAATATCTATACACAATTTTATGCCTTTTTTTTTTTTTTAAATTGGAAGGGTTAGGGGATGTATCTCAGCGGTAGCGGGCTTACCTAGTACATACAGACCTTAGGTCTGATTCTCAGCAGAGAGAGAAAGAGAGAATAGAACAAGCTAAGTCTTCCATTTTTTACATGTATGTCTGTTTATTTTTATGTATGTGTTCAGTTGAGTCTGTATGTGTACGTGCATGTGTGTAAGGCGAGAGGATAATTTGGCTGTCATTCTCAGGAATTAAGTCTATCTTTGAGACAGGTTTTCCACTGACCTGGAAGTCATGAGTTAGGCTAAACTGCTGCCAGTAAGGATCCACCTGTCTCTGTCTCCCCATGATTGGGACCATAAGTATACAAAACCACAACTGGCATTTCTACATGGGTGCTAGGGTCTTTCTGCTTGTAAGACAAATACTTTATAGATTGAACCATCTCCCATTCCTCACTGAATTGTGAGGAAATACCAAATTCAAATTGAAAGATAATATAAAACAGATCTTCAGCCAGCAAGATGATGCCTTAATAGGTAAAGATGCCTGCTGCCAAGCCTAGCTACCTGAGTTTGATGCCTGGCCCACAGAGATACACATACTAAACAAATATAAAACATACACACATAGATGCAGTCCTCAGAAATGTCAGTGTCATAAAAGATAAAGAAAACCTGGTAACATTTGAGAGTATGCTAAGGAAACACCTAGGGCCAGCAAAGGGAGATGGTTCAGCAGGTAAAGCACTTGCTGCACAAGCCTGACAACCTGAGTTTGATACAGGAACCCAGGACAGAAGGAGAAATGTGACTCCCAAAAGCTGCCCTCTAACCTCATCCACATCTGTTCACACATACACAGATACCAAACACAATAAAAAAAAAAACTTAAAAGGTGGCCCCCAGTTCCTGGGGATCCAACACCCTCTGGCATCTACAGGCATCTGTGTTCATGTAGTGTACATGAACACATGCAGCAGCGTCACACATACACACATATAAAAATGATAGACATCTTAAAAAGAGGCTAGTCGCACACATATACACATGATTAAAGTAAAATTAAGAATAAATCCTGAATCAGGAAGAAAATTTAAAGCATAACTGGCAAAATCTGAAGAAAAAACAAAAACAAAAAACCCCCATACCCCAAAAACCTGTATAATGCCATTCTCAGTATCTAATTGTCCAAGCTTTAAAATGTGCTATGGTTATTTAAGGAAGTATTTTTTTTTCCATAAACAGTATTTATTTTAATTATGCATATACTTGTGTGTTGGTGTGTGGGGATACACAGGTATGAGTGCAAGTGCAGGTGACTGCAGAATCCAGAAGAAGGTGTCTGATCCCCTACAGCTGGAGTAACAGACGGTTGCCACTTGACATGGTTGCTGGGAACTGAATCAGGTCCTCTGCAAGACTAGCAAGCACTCTTAACCATTAAGCCATCTCTCCAACCCCAATAGCTGTGTTCTTGATATATTTACAGATAACAGGGAATAAATAGTTCAGAAAAAGAAGAAGAAAAGGAATGCAGAAGCAAATTGGGCATCATGTATGCTTGTTAGCACAAATAGGCTTGGATTCAATCCCCAGCACTAAGATCAACCCATCCACCAACCAGCCAATCAACGCACCCACCAATATGGAAGCTAACAAATGATGAGTCTAAGTGAAGGGCATACAGAGGTTCTTGTGTTATCATTATTATATCGCTGTTTTTGCTTGTTTGCTGAAGCAGGTCTTACTCTAGCCCAGGTTGACCTGGGATTCACAGTGGTACTCCCATCTAGTCTCCTAAATGTTAGAGTTTATAGGCAAAGCCATCATGTTATTTTTGCAACTCTTATTTTAAATTTGAAAGTGTATCAATATAATAGTAAACAAGTAAAATAAACATCTAAAAGTACCAATAGCAATGCAGAAGACTATTAAATTCAAATGAACTAACTATAGCTTTAGGTAAATGATTATAAACACAAAGTCCTAAAAATGGCACCATGTACCACAGCAGCATTTTGAAGATTCGCTGAACTATGTGGAGAAGCTCTAAATGCCCCGGTTTCCTTACTTTCTTCAGAAGGCACACCATGTTTGTGAGGGGATTCAAATGTAGAGCAAGAGGATGGGAGAGGGCTTCTTGATATTGGAGACAGCAGGCATAGAACTTGCACCAGAATTCTTGTTGTAAAGTGCGAAACTCATCCTGGGAGAATTCATATTCTGTTACACTTCCTTGGAGCTGACAAAGAAAGAAAAATTGAACTTTTAGGGGTTTTTCTCTACAACATATTCTTGCGCATTAAATTCCATGGAATATGTAAATATCTATCAATTTCCCTAATTTAAAAGGCGTAAACATTTATACTTCCTACTAACACAATCAAATGATCAAGTGTGATAGTTCTACCAGACAACAGTCATTTCTGCTCTTACCCACACCTCACCTCATTTTCAACAGCTAAAGTAATTTCTTTTTTTAGTTCATTCCATGAAAGATCCAAGTTCCTCTCAGTTCCCCGGCAGAAAATCTAAAATTAAATTAATTAAAAGAAATATTTCAGAATATTATAAAATACTTAAACTGAAGGAAGTCTAGCCTAAAAGACACTAAGGCAATACTCAGCTACACAGCAACATCAGGAATGACAGGAATCTCCTCTAATATTAAACAATGATTTCTAATAGCAATAGCAATTTTGAATGTTTAGACCAGAATAACCTTCAGGAATCTATTGAGTCTTAGATAATTATAATAAAGTACATTAGACCATTAAAAAAAATCAATTGAAATCAAAATAACTATTGCCCATTTGGAGGGAAAGGTGTATGTGATGTCGAAGACCCACAGCCTTAGAAAGCTTGCCTATAAGTGAAAGATTCTTCTAACAGGAATTTTACGAGCACATTATTTATGCTTCTGCATTTAAATAATATACTAGATACTATGAGAAATGTTCTTAGACAATTAATTATTGCCAGGTATGGTGGTGCATACCTTTTATCTCAGAACTCAGGTGAAGGAGGCTGATGGGTCTCTTGAGTTTGAAGTCAGCCTGGTCTACAGAGTGAGTTCTAGGATAGTCAGGGCTACATACAGAAACCTTGTCTCAAAAACCAAAAACCCCAACTAATAATTATTAACTAACAAGGAGAAAACAGTGATGAGAAGAAAATATGCAGATCATTTTATTCAGAAGTGATCATGTCACTCTGTAGTTTTATCAGAGAGAAATAGGAAATGTGTAGTAACCAGACATTCAAAGAATATACCTACACTTCAGAAACGTCAAGGGCCTGGAAAATGTCACACCTATAATTCTACTACTTCAGAGACTGAGACAAGAAGATCAAAGTTCAAGGCTAACCTGGACTACATGGGAAGAAGGCTAGTCCAAACTAACAGTTACATTGTTCTAAAACCCAACACCAACAAGAAAGAGAAAGTCTAAGGGAAGAAAGAGGAGAGAAATTGTCTATATTTATTTGTATTTAGAAAGATGCCAAGAATCTTAAAACTGGACTTGCTGTGCACACATATAATCCCAGTTATTGGGAAGTAGAGGCAGAGGATCAGAAGTTCAAGGTCTTCACCAAAACAACAAATAACAAAAAATACTTTTTTGTGAAATAATAAACAAGTTTTAAGTCATGATATGAAACTAAAATATTTTTGAGATAGTTCACTATGCAACACAGACAGGCTGCCTCTAATTCATGAACCTCCTGCTTCAGCCTCTGTATCCTGGGATTGTAGCCCTGTATCACCATACCTGGCTTGAAGCTAAAATATTTTGAGACGTCTATATTCTGAACCTTGAACTTGGACCCTTAGTATACTAACAAAAGGGAATAAACAACATATAATTGTAATTAACCTAAAAACAACTTTAAATCTCTTTCAAGCATAAAAATTACATGCAGTGCAGGATGGTTTCTTTTTACAACAGTGTTGGCACACAATCTCACTGGACCCTGGCATGTTCCACTAGTTACCTGGAAACCGTTTCCTACTCCTGCCTCTCAGCTAGGAGTCTAATTTTGTGAAAACAATGTTAAAATGTTAAAACAAATTACAATAGTATTTACAAGCAAATATATGAAAAAAATAAGAGTAGTTATTAATCATACAATATAGCAATAAAATCAGGAAAAGTTTTAAGTAAACATTAGACATTTCCTGGCTCACCTGTAAAGCTTTACACAAAGCTGCATTTATGAATTGTCCTGGTGTAAAAAGGCTCCGCAAATACATTTCCTATTAGAACATTAAAACAAAAGTTGTATCATTCTGAAAAAGATGAAACTGGGAAAAATATGAAAGAAGTTGACCATACTGATATCGATGTGTGAGTTTCTACTACATGAACTGGACACTGCCCTTCTACACTTGAGCAATAAGTTGCACAGCAGTTACATGTTTTCACAGTGTAAGTGAAGACTGCAATGTTTTTAGGGTCAATCTGATACACCATTCTGAATGGTATGCATTCATATAAGCACTCTGCTGGGTACCACTGAAAAACAAGGTGTCAGATGTCAATCTTAAATGCAAAGGGCAGACCCAGCCTGTTGATGATGTGTCTTGATAAAAGAGCAGTTAAAACAAGTTGATTTCCATACCATCTCCATAAGGACTCACATATAAAAGAAAACTGACAGTAGGTACTGTAAATACAACAAAATAAGCTGCAGAAAACTCATACAAGGGATATAGACTAGAATGGAAAACTTCCATGTTGTTTCATTATTTTGAACAAGTTTCATGAGCCAGATTTGCTTCTAAAGCATCAAGTCTAATTGCCCTTCATTACAGTGGATTCTTTTCTTCTACTGAGCCACTTGGCGGGTGATAAAATGAACACAATTAAACAAAAGGTCACTAATGATTAGCATGTGACTTTGGCTTTAAACAAAACCCCAAAGCCAGTTTTTGACAACTGGAATAATCAATAACCGTTACCAATGAATTCTAAGGACTAACCCTTCAGCAATATTAAATTTCAGATATTTAAAGTGGGGTTTCCATAAGTGCAAATCCTCATCATTTCAGCTTTAGAGTCCATAATCCTTAAGCTCATTTAATGCTAAGGAATCAACTAGAAATTTTTCTTTAATTTCTCCTGACAATAATATATATATATATATCCTTGAAAATGAGGAGACTGACCTATTATGCTTTATTGCATTACCTTTTCATGTTTTCTTTGTTGCAAATACCTCTTATCAGAATTTAAACCTCCTGATGTGGTACTGGGGATTGAATCCAGGTCTGGTGCATGTAGGTGCCTTTGATTAAGCTATACTCTTTAGGATTTATCTGAATTCCATAGAATATTTAATTTGACCATTACATATTGCATGTATGCATCATTGCCATGCTATAATTTACAGATGTGTATAATTACTATGTCAATTAAAGTTTTGGGGCTGGAGAGATGGATCAGTGGGTAAGAGTACTTGTTGCTTTGCAAAGGATCTGGCTTTCGTTCCCAGCACCCACATAGCAGCTCACAACTGTCCATAACTTCAGTTCCAAGGGATCCGATGCCCTATTTTGAACTCTGGGACCAGGCAAATACAGGGTGCACATACAACATGCAGACAAAATGCTCATATAAATAAAATAACTAAAAAAAAAATAAAAAATTCTCAGCCACTGAACTGGATCAGCAGGTAACAATGAAAAGGCGTAAAACCTGATGACCTCAGTTCCATTCCTGGGACCTACAGGGTGGAAAGAGAACTGACTCCAGAAAGTTGTCTTCTGACCTCCCTATCTGCATCATGTGTATGTGTGTCATGTTAGTCCAGAACACTCCATTCTGATCAGTGAAAACATCAGGAATTAACATACAACTCAGGCCAGTACGTCACAAGGACACAGGACTGAGGTACTGCTGTTTCTTCCAGGGCAGCTAAACATATCAGGGGACAAGGTATTATCTGAGAACAAAAACAGCAAGGAATGAAGCAGAATAAAGAGATGAAGCTCTGACAGCACTGTGCCAGCCTTGTGTGAAGGCAGATGATGAACATCTCAGCTGCACAGGACAATGCATTTGCCTTTTCTTTTCTTTTCTTTAAAGATTTATTTATGTATGTATACAAGTGCTTTACCTGCATGTATACTTGTATGCCAGAAGAGGGCATCAGACCCAATTATAGATTGTTATGAGCCATCATGTGGTTGCTAGAATTGAACTCAGGACCTCTGGAAGAGAAGCCAGTGCTCTTAACCGCTGAGCCATGTTAGCTGAGGATAAAAAACTATATTAAGTGGTTCTCATGATAACAGTGACAGCTAACATACTTACTCTGGGGTCTTGGTCATCTCTGATGACAATTTCTTCTTCTGGCAGAGGCTGCATAAAAACCGGATTCCACTGACCTGCAACATTACTATATGGGAAAAAAAAATCCTAAAGTTTACCAAGTAAAGTAACACACTTTGGCAGTATTTGAATAGGGAAGCCTGCCACATCAGTGAACCCCTGCAACCAACCACTACTTAATTCTATTACTGGGTACAATTTTTATAGATGTGTTCTTACTATCTTTGTGTGTGTGTGTGTGTGTGTGTGCAGGTACATAGATGTGAATGTTCTTGTGGAGGCCAGAGCAAAATGTCAAGTGTCTTTCTCAATTGTTCTTCACCTTAAGTTTTAAATTATATTTATTTTTTATTAGTATTGTATGGTGAAAGCAGGTACACAGGTGTGACAGTAGATATGTGGAAGTCAAATAGAAACTTTCAAGAGTCTGTTCTCTCCTTCCACCATGAGTTCTGGAGATTGAACTCAGATTGTCAGGCTCCCACAGCAAGCACTTTTACTTACTGAGCCACCTTATAGGCCCCTGACCTTAAATTTGAGACAGAGTCTCTCACTGAATCCAGAGTTCACCAATTTAGCTAGACTAAGCTTGCCAGCAAAGCTTCAGGCATTCTCATGTCTCTGCCTCACCAGCACTGGAATTATAAGTGTGTACTGCTTTTTGCATGGATGCTAGGGATCCAAACTCAGGTCTTCATGAATGCATGGCAAATACGGTCAACTGAGCCATCTCCCAGCCCCAATGTTCTCTCTTTAACAGGCACTCCCCTCAATATAAAACCTAAAATATAAGTCTACAAATAGCTGACCCTCACTGTGTGTTTAATTTTTACAAGATACTATGCAAGGTGCTATTCTAGACACTACTTACGTATGCCTTACAATCAATCTCCTTGAAGGATGTATTATATCCAATCTGTAGCTGAGAAGTGAGTCTTAACGTCTTTCACAGCTAGTAAGCTGCACAGCCAGGCTTGAAAGCCTAAATTCAGAAACTATGCCCTTTCTGTTTAAGACATGGCTTTACTCTAGTCCTGGCTGGCTGCAATCTCTTAATTCTCTTGCTTCAGACTTCAAAGTACTGGGATTGTAGGCATGGGCTACCAAGCCCATGCTTTTTGATTACTTTGTTTGAATGCTAACTGTAAGGACTAAACAAACATTTTTCAAGGTCTGGCTTAGGATCAGAATATACCCTCTCTTAATTCTACTCTAAAGTTTAGTGTTGAGGGTTCAATTCATTTAAGTGGTTCTCAAGCAGTACTCAAAGGAATTTTACAAGGAGGGTGTATCCACACTTGATTTTAGCCAAGAGGCTAAAAAACAATGAAGCAGTGTTTTAGTGGTTATGTATTTGATTTTAAAAAATTTTAAAACTTGTTTATAAATATATTTTTAACTACCAAAATTTTTTTAGATTAAGCCTGGTGTGGTGGTGCAACACCTTTAATCCTAGCACTCAGAAGGCAGAGGCAGGGAAATCTCTGAGTTTGAGGCTAGCCTGATCTACAGAGCGAGTTCCAGTACAGCTAGGGCAGACAAACCCTGTCTTGAAAAACAAAACAACAGACTTTTTTTTAGATTATTTTTTATCATTTTTTAATCATGTATATGGTGTGTGTGTCCCATGTGAGTGCATATGTCCCAGGAGGCAAGAGGAAGAGGATCCTCTGGAGCTGGAGTCATAGGCAGTTATAAGCCACCCAACAGGGGTGCTGGGACCTGAAATCAAATCCTTTGCATGAGAATTATGAATCTTAAGCACTAAGCCATTTATCTCCAGCATCGTATCTGTTAAAAAGTTTAAGACTAAGCTAATGTGATAAAGTGTATCTAATAGTAGGAATTATCAAATCATCAAATTGTATCCTTTTACATCATAAAATACTAGTATACGTATATACTATAAATATATACATACATACATATATATATACACACACACACACACACACCAAAGCGCATTTTTTCTTCTCACCTCTTATTTATTTATTTAAGACACTATTTCATTCTCCAGGCTGCCCTTGAACTCATTATGTAGCTGAGGTTGACCCTGAATTCTAATCCTCCTGCCTCCACCTCCAGAGTGCTGGAATTACAACATGCAAGACCGTGCTTGGTTTATGAGGTGCTGGGAATTGAATGTAGCAGGGCTTTGAATTCAAGGAAGGTACTCTACTCTCTGAGCCACATTCCGAACCCTGAAGCTCATTTTCTCATGAGAAAAAAAAAAGTTTCCTGTTTTAAAAAGTTTCAAAGAACCATATTAGTTCAACCTATTTCTGATCTTATCTTAAGGAAATTGAGAATAAAGGAATGTCAATGTCTTTGCTAAGCTGTAGGTATTAGAAACTTTAGGTATTAGAGTATTAGCAGTATGCTTTTAGATTAGAAGTATTTGGGGTATGTGCTACCTCTCCTAAGAAATATGGTATTTTATCTTAGCCCAAACCTAAGCAAACTAAAACCAAATGGTGACACACAAAACACAAAAAAGTGAACTACAGAAAATAATCTAGGCAAACACATCAGGATCCTTCAAATTAAACTATGTGGTTCTACATGAAAAGGTCTCGTCTCCGTAAGGCTCTGCCCAGGGTAAAGCAGGAAGACAAAGGCTAAATATTCCGTACTGTTCAAAGTTGATGTATTTCACAATTGTTTGGTTCTCAGCATCATGCCACAGGGCCCAGATATCCGTTGAGGTTAAAGCAAAATCGACCAGTGTCTCCTAGGAAGAAATGGGGGAAAATAAGAGGGAAAAGGAGCAGGGACTCAATTTAAATTGACAAGAGAGAAAAATGCATAAAAGCACACAACAAGCCACATGAACTTGATAAAACCTAACTTAAACTGTTACATACATAAAGGAGGGGTAACACTGATGACTCAGCAGCTCAGAGTACTGGCTGCTCTCCCAAAGGTCCCTGGCTCGATTCCTAGCACCCACGTGGTGGGCTCTCAATTGTCTATACTTGAAACATTTTAAGAATATAATCCCATAGCAACATAATATAGTCAAAGTGCCCCTCCCCACCTCTGAGATAATCTTACTTTGTTGCTAAGCTGGTCTGGAACTCCTGTACTCAAATGACTCTCTAGCCTCAGACTCAGAAGTAGCTATAATTATGAGGGCAAACAACCTCACTAGGCTATAGCCAACACTTTCTTATTGTGCCTGTGTGAAATCCGCAGGATGGTTCAACTTACCTGAGAAGTGAACAGTGAAGAAATGTGATCTAAACTATAGCGGTTATTCTCGGTGCTCACCAACTGGAAAATGCAGAACTGTTGAAACACAAGTTAATAGTTCACCTCATACAATCGACATATTACTCTTCTAAGGAGAAAACTCAAAATCCACCTGTCTCAAGTGCAGGTGTATTCCACCAGACTTGACTGATATGTGTATGTGTGTGTGTGTGTGTGTGTGTGTAAGTATATATGTGTATATATATATGTGTATAATATATATATATGTTTCCATCATAACCATTTTCAAGTATGTAGTTTACATACACTGACATTGCAAGACTCTTTTTCATCTTGCAAAACTGAAACTTTATTTCCATCAAACAACTTACTCTCAATCTCTATCCATTCTTCTGTCTGAAACCACCACTCTAAGTCTTTGACTATAACTACTTTAGAAACCATGATGTGAGATCTTGTTTGATCCTCAGTGCCTATTATGAGTGCACCCACACACTTCCTATAAAACTGTAAGATTATTCATGTTTAAGTATTTAAGAACAGAATTCAACAGTAGAAAATTTGCCTAGTGTGTGCAAAGTTCTGGATTTGAGCCCCAGGTGCTACAAGAAAACAAAAACAAGACAAATCTCACACTGAAGCCAAAAACAGTAACAAACAAACAAACAAACAGTCTACTCCCAAAACTAAAATTTTCAATCAGAAAAATTAATTTGATGGGCCTGGAGCTCAGCATTTAAGAGCATTTACTGTTCTTTCAGAGGGTCTGGGTTTGGTTCCCAGGACTCACATGGTGGCTTATAATTACTGCCTGTAACTCCAGTTCCAGGGCAATCCAATACCCTCTTCTAGCCTCCACAGGGTCTGGCATAAAGCATAAATATTATAAATTATATATAAATATGTAAAAATGGTTTTTTTAAATGACAGTTGAATGCTAGGTTTAACTCAGTGGTAGTTGTTGCCTTACGTGTGTAAGGTCTTGGGTTCAACCCCGATGACCTGTGTCTTACATCATAGGCAGCCACTACTACCCAACAGGAAGTTTTGATTCTGTTCTACCATGTGGGGTCTGGGAGTTGAACTCAGGTTCAGGCTTGGCTGCAATCACTTGTACTCACTGAGCCATCTTGTCACCACTCTCCTCTAACCAATTTTTTTTAGAAAAGATTCTTTGAGACAGGATCTTCTGATATAGCTCTGACTGTCTTGGGATTAACTATGTAGGTCAGGCTAGACTCAATCTTACAGATCTGCCTGTCTCTGCCAAGTGCTGGGATTAAAGGCATGTGCCGTCATGCCTGGCTTTAAAAAATTCTTTTTTAGAAAGAGAAAATTATATATTTTCTTAATTTTCCCCAGTGGTGGGGATTAGAATCTAGGACTTCACTCATGGTAGGTAGTTTTACAACTAAGCTATAGTCCCAGCTCCACAAGCAAGCTATCAGGGAAAAAAAAATAAACACTGAAACTGTCTTCTGAGAAAAACCAGGTATATGATATATGTAGGGGGGCTGGAGATCCCTTAGCAGTTAAGAGTACTTAAGGATTGGGTCCCATCACCCACAACAGACAGCTCACTAACACCTGTCACTCTGGCTCCAAAGACTGTGACACCCTCTTCTGTAGCATCTGTACACATATGGTGTATACTCACCACATGTGAGTATACATGTATATATACACACACACACACACACACATATATATACATGAAACACATATGTACACATAAAAATGTATCTTAAAAAAAGATCTGTGTAGGAGCTGACAGTATAGTTCAGTGATACTACCAATGGTTAGCATGCATGAAGACCAAAAACAAAACAACAACAACAGAAGAGTAGAGCTGAGTGTGGTGGTGCATGTCTTAAATCTCTGCACTGGGAGGCACAGGCAGGTGAATCTGAGTGCCAGTCCAGCCAGTGATATACAGTAAGATTCTATCTTAAAAACAAACAAACAAACAAAACCCACCACCAAATAAAAGACAAACGGAATTTAAAAACCACAATAAACCCCCAAAACAAAGAATTAGAATTCATCAATTCATCACTGTGGCATCTGTTATAGTAAATATAAATGTTTTATAAAATTGTTTTCTGCTATATGTCTATCATTACACATGTGCACACTAAGTAGTAAAGCAAAACATGTATTGTAGATCAGTCTGAACAAAACAGTAAAAATCCAGGAAATGCTGGTTGAGTAGAGTTTCTCAAATGTGAGAAAGAATGAGTTTATTCCTTTTTTTGGAGACAGTCTTATGACATCCCTTAGTGTGGTCTCGAAACCGTAACAATCCTGCTTCAGCCTTCTGAGCATTGAGATTTAGATATGTACCACAGCACCAGGCTTATTTAATTTTGTTTTTTTCCAGACAGGGTTTCCCTGTTGTAACTCTGGCTGTCCTGGAACTCACTTTGTAGACCAGGCTGGCCTCAAACTCACAGAGATCCACCTACCTCTGTCTCCTGAGTGCTAGGATTAAAGGCGTGCATCACCACTGCCCTGCTTTATTAAATTTATTTATTACAGTTACTTATTTTGTATTCATGTGTGTTGGCACATGTGCCACATCTGTATGGAGGTCAGAGAACAACTTTCAGGAGTTTCTCTTCTTCTACCATGTGTGTTCTTTGGATCTAATTCAGGTTGTTAGGCCTAAGGCAAGTATCTTTTCCCACTAAGCCACCTTATGAACCCTGTTGTGAGAATTTCCACTGGGGGAATAGGTGTCAGAGTTTCAGGGCCCAAAAAGGATAGCAGAGCCCAACAGGAATGCAAAGATTTCCAAGTAGGACAGAAACATGGCATAGAAAATCAGAGCTCCATTAAGCGAGGGAGATACATCTCTCTGGTAGGATTACGGTAAGCCTGACCAAGTGTTGCTACTACTAGTATATGCACATAGAAGGCATAGCACCATGCCAAACACACAATACCCCCCCAAAAAAGTTATTTATTATTTGATTACACTACTATATGCATACTGTATGCCTCACTGATACACACCAGTGTCTGACTGGTGAACAATGCTATTTATAAGCATTAACTTCCCCATAACTTACTAACATACTAACACCTGCATTCCTTTTCAGTAATTCATCTTTTCCACCTACATTTTCAAATTTGCTTTTTTGTTAGCTTTCCCTTAAACTTCCTTTTAATCCTTACCATCCTTTCACAATTTTCTAATTCATATATCAGCACAAAATCCAATCACCCTGGAACTTAGCACTTGAAACAAAGTTTAAGTGGACTCAAAGAGCCTGACATTTCCCAAAATCAATCTACAGAGAATACCTTGATATATGCCTTATTTATTTCATACCTGTCCTCGTTTTGGAGCATGCATATATATTCCTAGGTAGAGCCCCATGGAAGGGGAATATGCTAGTCGTAATTTATGTCCTGTTCCTGCAGTGAGCCGAAGGTCTTTATTCACAGGGACATATTCCAGCATGTCAGCCACCATCAGGCACATTTGGTCCTGCCCAAGAGAAGAGTTAATAAGCGATGTTCTAAAAATACTGAGATTAGAAATACATTCCTTACCCTTTAAGAAAATAATTTTGTGGGGTCTCACAGAAAGGCACATACCTTTAATCTCAGCATTTGGGAAGCAGAGGCATGAGGATCTTTGTGAGTTCAAGGCCAGTCTGGTCTACCAAACCAAGTTCCAGGCCAGCCAGAGCTACACAGTGAGACCCTGTTTCAAAACAATATTACCAGATTTTTTTTTTCTTTTGGTAGATCTTAAAAATTATATCAACATGCATTTAAAATTTTTTTAAAAAATTTTATGTGTATAGATGTCTTGCCTCCATGTATATCGTGTACCATCTGCATGCCTGGTGCCCCCAGAGACCAGAAGATGTCAGATCCCTTGGAAATGGAGTTACAGACAGATGTGAGCTACCATATTGGTGCTGGAAATTGAACCCCAACCCTCTGGAACAGCAGCTAGTGCTGTTAACCATTGTTACTCTGTATCATCTCTTCAGCCCTAACATGGATTTTAATAACACAGTTGTGGGGATTAAAACCACCTTGTAACTCCAGTTCCAGAGGATCTAATGCCTTTTCAGACATCTTCAGGTACCAAGTATATATGCATTACAATATTTGTATGCAGGCAAAATAGTCATACATATAAAATAAATCTAAGAAAAGAGTTTTTAAACAATTGTTGCTCTTAAGTGAAGACTATATCTTAATTACCCTTTTAACTCCCATATAGTGTTCATAATTCTCAAAATAATAACAGGCAAATGTACAGAAAATAACGTTAATTCAAACTGTCAAGATAGAAAGTAATCATAATTTCCAAACCAAATGATCTGACCATCTTTAAATGAAGCAGGATTTCAATTCTTCCACATTTCACATTCACATTTTAACTTATAGTAACCAATAATGTAGTACTTACCTTATAAGACCACATCCGTAGTTTATGATCCTGACACAGGGCAAAAATGAAAGCATCGTGTTCAACACAATGAACAGCAAGACTGAGGGCACGATCTGAAGGCCCCTGATCACCCCTAAAATTGAAGGACAAGTTTTAGATTTTCACTACTGCAAATAAGTGAATCATTAGAATCTGCAAGAATTCAGGAGGTAAAATAAAGTTACAAATGAATATTCTTAGCAGAAAGAACAAGAATTTACATGCTGGCGTAAGATAAATATATTTCTATATAGTTTATACTAATTATTACCATAAAATTGAATAGGCTCTATGTTACAAAAAAGTGATTGATTTCACATTGGCTTAGTTCAACAGTCAAAACTTTAACAATCTATATTACTTTTTTGTTTTTTGGAGACAGGGTCTCATTATGTAGCTCTGGCTAGTCTTGAACTCAAGAGATCCACCTGCCTTTGCTTCTTGAATGCTAGGATTAAAGGTGTGCATGACCATACACACCTTTTAATCTTATTAAAGATTATTTTTTAAACTTACACTTTTTAAGTGTTTGAAAGAGAGAGAGCGAGCGAGAGAGAGCATACGCAAAAGAGCAAGTGAGAGCACACTAGGTACATGTATGAGGGTCAGAGGACAATGCAGTAGCAGGCTCTCTTCTCACCTCCCTTTGGGACCTGGGATAGAATTTAGGACGTCAGGCTCTGCAGTAAGTGCCTTTACGTGCTGGGCCATCTTGTGTGCTCTACTTTAGCAGTCTTACAGACACCTGGATTTTGTTAAGGCAGGGCACAGCATAGAATCAGACATTGTGAAAATATAGAAGTAGTATGGTGTCAAAGTGTGGGACTGTGACTAAAAGCAGACTCTGGAGTGTGGCTTTCCTCAGGCAGGACATCATGCTATCCACTCTTCTACTCAGTGCAGAACATGCCATGCAGTATAACTAGAAGTGGTAACACAAGCATTACAACTTGAGCCCTTTGATTTCCTGCAGGACACAACTTACCTTATAGCTGTGGGCATCCAGCCTGTGAGCAATCGCTGCATCACCGAACTCTGTTTCAGTTCCACAACTGACGCTATCCCTGCAATGATACCCAAGGAACCTCCTGATTATAACTTAAGAAACCCAAAGCCACAAATGATTTAACCAAGAATGAGGTCTTTATAATACATGGCAGGCTTCTACATTCTGTACTAACAAGGTTCTTAAATGTACTTTTTTACATATATCACACCTAAAATACTTTGAGTCAGTAACAGATCAATAAAAACAGCATGTTCTATATTCTTAGGAGAAATGTCTTGCCATTTACAGACAGCAGCCCATTCTTCCACTCAACAAAATCATTTTATATTTTCTTAATTACTGGGTACCTTTCACATGGCAGCAGTTAGGTGTTGGAGATTCAATGGTAAACAAACAACTGCCCCCAGAAACTTCAGGGCACTCACTGTGAGCCAATGTATGGAGCCTGGGTATACTTAAATCACTATAGTACACGACCTAATCAATGATTTTGTTTTTTAATTTTTATGCATGGGTGTTTTGCCTGCACATGTACAGGGTACACCACTTGCATGCCGGATGCCCCTGAAGTCCAAAAGAGGGCATCAGATTCTGTGAAACTGGAGTTACAGACATTTGTGAGTTATGTGGGTGCTTGGAATAGAACCCTGGTTCTTTGGAAGAGCAGCCAGTGCTTTATCTGCTGAGTCATCTCTCTAGTCCCCCAACCAATGCTTATATATCAATCTGCTTGAGTAGTCCCTGAAATGGAACGATAGATCTCCTGACATTTAGGATATTAATCCAATAATGCAGGCAAGAGACAGTGATGACTTGGAACAGTCATCAAACTTGGTTCCAGAATTTATTAGTTTTAAATACTTCAATATAAGGGTGGAACAACTAGTAATTTATCTCTACTACTAGACTCAGAATAGGCTACTTTTTATGTTTTTCTATACTCAGCATCTACTTTAGTTCCCCATCCATTGAATAAATAAAGATAAAGCAGCAGGGACCAAGAAAGCAATAATAAAACAGAACAGTATAGACTCAACCCCTGCACTGACCATGGATGTCTGTTTTAATGTTAACATTGATGATTGAAGATCAATTCATGCTCAGTTCCCATCCTTACCAGGTATGTCATAAGGAGGTAGTTTAAGAACAAAGATGCCACCAGCAGCAGATGGTAGAGCAAACAGAGCCTCCCCATCACTGCTAAGCCAGGCTGCAGAGGTGGTAGAACTTGGGGACAGTCCAGGTACTGTTGGAATTAACTGATAGTTGCAAGGATCTCTGAAATCAACTTTTCCAATGTCAGTAAATATTGACTGCATCTGACTTTCAGTTACCAGCTCCTGCAATGAAACAGAAATCTGTTATTGAAATAACTTGAATTTTGTTTAGTTTCTCTCAAATACTAAAAAAGTTTATTTAAAGGATGTAAGGAGGCAAGGCTCAGTTGTTAAGAGCATCTGTGGCTCTTAGAGAGGACCTGGGTTTTGTTCCCAGCACCCACATGATGGCTTACAATTGCCTGTAACTCCAGTTCCAGGGGATCTGATGCCCTCTGACCCCTGAAGGCACTGCATGCATGTGGTATACGTATATGTACGCAGGCAAAACTCATAAACATAAAAATAAATCTTAAAACAATGTTGAGCACAAGTTAAAAGCTTTCTCCCTTCCCTGCCAGACAGGTTGTCACTATGTAGCCCAGGCTGGCCATAAACTTCCCCTGTAAGGCTGAGATTGCTGAGTCTTGAAATTCTCCTACCTTCCCATTACTGGGATTATAGATGTGTACTGTAGTACCTAGTGAAACTATCCTAAAGAAAGAACTATTTTATCAACTTAAAATGTCTGTTCTTTTTGTTGTTGTTGAGATAGGGTTTTATGTAGCCCAAGCTGGCCTTGAACTTGATCTTGACTGGCCTTGACAGATCTTGATCTGTCTCCATCTCCTGAGTAGCGGGATTACAGCCCTGGAACCCAAGGCTAAGCTAGCTCTCTATGACTGAATAACATGCCCAAGCTTGATTATTTCAATCAGTAATTATAAAGTATGCTTGATACAGGTACAGGTTAACAAGGTTTCTGATTTTTTTTCCATTTCAAGGAATATCATTCCAGTCCCAAATCTGTGATAGCTAGAGTAATATGGTGTGGGACTGTCTCACAGCTGTTGTAGGTTGAGGGCTCCTGAAACCCCAGGCTCTCATTCTGAGGAGCTGGGAAGAATATGGCCTCTCTCCTCCGTAGCAGCTAACAGGTCACGGCAAAACACCTCCCCCTCCAAAGGTGCACGATCTGGCAAAATTGTTTATTTGGAGTTGCAACTAAACCCTTCCATATAAGGGCTATCCCTCTTGTCCCTGGAAAAATACCTAAGTCCACTAATATACAAGTAGGACTACCTGTCCTAACCAATGAGTTTCCAATGACATTCCTGGGATACAGGAACCATTTCTCTGGCTATAAATATGTAAGCCCTTCCCCCAATAAAAGAGTTTAAGCCCTCTGCCCTTGGCTCCCAAGAATCCTGTTTGTTCTGGCAGCTCACAGATCTCCGATATAAGACTGGATGGGTGCGCCTTAGACCCATGACCCGGGTCTAAGGTAGCTCGGAAGCTACCCTGGGATTATTTTTAATTTACAACAATATGGGAGACAAGTTATTACACACAACAACCAACTTACACTTCTGTACATACGGGAAGGGTGTGGTAAAATTAACCTGTGCACTGTCTGATTGGTTAATATCAAGATTATCACATGATTCTGGGTCTCAGAGACATGAACTCCACTGGGTAAGATGCTGCAATTTTGGAATTTTAGGCGAACTGCATTATTCAACAAATTTATGTCCAGTGATTCCTCCACCAGCTCCAAAGTATCCCCAGAAGTTTTCCTGTTTAAAAAAAAAAAAAGAGAGAGAGATTTGTTTAAAGTTTTTCTTTCCCAATGACCGCTGCAATAAAATGTATGATAATATTTCTAAATGAACTCTCCAAATTTGAAAAAATTAGATAATCCAATTTGGACCACTCTCCTGATCTGTCTCTGTCTCTCTATAAAGCCCTGCCTGTCCTAAACTCACTACACAGACTAAGCTAGCCTTGAACTCACAGAGATCTGCCTGCTTCTGCCTCCCAAGTGCCGGGATTAAAGGAGTGTGCCACGTGTCTGGTTTGACCACTTTTCCATTTAAGAACATATATAGATTTATAAAAAACTACCAAAAAATCCAAATCTCATTATGGTAATGTTAAATATACTTCCCATTTCCTTAGTCCCTACTTTATTTAAGATAAATTCTACTATATTAAAACCAACCCCACCCATCACTTGTAGAGGATGAGGTATCTATGCACGCTATGGCACCATACAAAACTGTTCCTAATAAATAAGCACATTTCCCCTTTCTATTACTTTTTAACATATTTATATAAAAAAAAAAAAGTCTTGTGAGTTTTGATCTTAATATTTTTAAAACTATCAAAATAACTTCATGTTGAGCCAATCCAGGTTAGTCTCTATACTGTTAAGCTAACCCAACTTCCTATTACTCTTCAAAGGGAACTTCTAAATAAATGACAATAAGCTCTTTTGAGTGTAGAGGTAACTTCCACGTGTACTTAGATATCTGAAGACTCAGAAAAGTGTCTGAATCAGAGATGATATATAATAAATGTTGTCTGATAACATGCAGATGCAATTGGCAGTGACTCAAGTGGGAGTTGGGGTGTGGTGGCTTTATTCAAATCCAAGTCACAACACAGAAGCCAAACTATTTTGCTGCAAGTCATTATGTCTGAGTTTAAATTCATATAATTCTAATCACCCTCTACTGCCTGTGCTGTCTTTTATACCCATCACAAATGCAATGCTGCCATTTTATCTTGTTCTGCAAGGTATTTTTTTACCTTTAACTTCTAAGTACTTGTCATTTTTTAAGCATCTTTAGCACATACTCACTTGTCTATTTCAACATGTATGATGCTAGTTTGGATCTTGAATGCCATATGTGTTAAAGGTCCTTAAGGCACTATTGAGATGTGGTAGAACCTTTAAGAGGTGAGACCACAGGCCCAAAGACAAGAGTAGATTAATTCCAGACCAGAATCTCTAAAACTGAACCAAAATAAACCTTTCTCTTCAAACTCCAGCTGCCTCTTCAAATCTATAGGCTCTATGCCTGAAAATTCAACTAACCACAAATTGAAAATACCCAGGAAAACAAAACCAAAACCTCTATCCTTTTCCTTCTCACCATCCCTCTAAACAATGAGCACAACAATTATTTACATAGCATTAACATCATATAAAGCAGCGAGTTCTCAACTTGGGGGTCGAGCAACTCTTTTACAGCGGTTACCTAAAACCATCCTGCATATCAGATATTTTACATTATGATTCATAACAGTAGCAAAATTGCAGTGATGAAGTAGCAATGAAGTAATTTATGGTTGGGGCGGTCATCACAACATGAGGAACTGTATTAAAGAGTTGCAGCATTAGGGATTCAGAAATACCGATACACAGCATCAAAAGTGGGCTAGAAGTGAATTAAAGTATGTGTGGACATGCAAATACTATGTTGTTTAATAGCATGAAGAGCATTTGCAGACCAGTATCTGCAGAGGTGCTTGAACCAGTCCCCTAGAAACAGAAGGACAGTGGCACTTTGGCTTTACCCCTAGGACCCTTTTCTTAGCAGCACCAGGTGACACATAAGTGACAGCTAAACATTTCTCCTTTATATCATGCTGTGGTCACACTGACTCCAGAATGATGAAACGGAGCCTTTATTGCAGCAACAATTAAGACTAACATTTAAATTTAAAAAACCAACTTCATAACTTTTAGCCTTCAGTTTTATCCCCCTCTGCTCCTTCCAAAGAAAGAGATTCTTTTATTAAAATTGTTCTGGCCAGCTGCGTATGATGGCACATATCTTTAATATTAGCACTCTACAGGCAGAGGCAGACAGATCTTTGTGAATTAGAGGCCAGTTTGTCTACATGGTAAGTTCCACACCAGCTGGGAATACACAATGAGACCTTGTCTCTCCTGCCAATCCCTTACATACAAAAAAAGTTAACAATTTTGGGGCTGGAAGGAATGCTCAATGATTAAGAGCACCCGTGGATCTTTCAGAGGATCCAGGTTTGATTCCCAGCACCCACATGGCAGCTCACAACCAACCATAACTTCAGTTTCAGGGGCTCAGGCAATCTCTTCTGGTCTCCAAGGCACCAGCATTCACGTGCACATAAATACATGCTGGTAAAACAATCATACAAATACATTTTCTTTTTAAATAAACTCCTCCAACTTATTTGGCCTCCTCTCTTTTAGTTCTCCTTTTATTATAACTGTTCCTTTGACTAATGGCATCTAAAATTAATTCACCTTGACTCCTTTAACTGAAAGAGCCCTTACTCTTGGGACTGACATTGGGTACATGTAAATTGTGGTGGTGTTTTTTGACTCAGCTGACTGATACCCACAACAGAGGAAAGGAAAAAAAAAAATATTATGAATGAATCTAAGCTTTTCCATTCAGAGTAAAAGTTCAAAAAATCTATTGATCCCTGTTGAGGGATTGATAACCTAGTGGGAAAGTTTAAAACTATATACAAGAAAGCACCAAGAGCATTTTGTGTTGATATTTTTAAAAAACAAAATGGACAAAAATTATTCAAAGTAGGTCATACAACTAAAGAAATGATAATACCTACTGTGCTTAAACAAGGCCAGACCCACCCTAGGGTGTGAGAAGATGCCTCCAATCACCTTCCCCATCACCTTACCAATCATCCTATTGTTATCCTTGCCCCTAAAAAAACCAAGTCTCCTTTAGTTAGAACACTGATCTTGGCTTTCTCAGTTATATTCTTCTTCCACCCACCCTTCTTCTTTTAGTCTTTGATATTCAGGTTCTGTTTCCTGGCCTCCCTTCTAACCCAGATCCCAAGTTTTGCCTATTCCCCTTCAAGGTACCTACTGGATCCCTCTTTGCCTGAGCCTAGCTAACTTCTTGATCCTTTGGATCTCAGTTTAACTATGCTTTCTACATCATCCCCTCCCTTGCCAATAACATGACTGTCCCATTAGCTTCTCACAGTCCATATATTTTTCTCTGGAGCAAGCATGAAAATCTGTACTTATACACCTATGTTATACCTAGTTTGATGTCTTTTTGTGTGTAAAACTGACACAACAAAAGTGTCTATTTTTACATAGCTACAAAATCTAGCAGCATTCCCAGTACTCAACAACCTGTATGAAATGTGTAAGTTCAATCTCAACAGCAGAATGACGCTTCAAAGACTATAATGACATTATGAATTCGTGTCTAAAATGGGTCTTCAGTGATGTATCTCCTTAACTACATTTCTTTTTCTTTCTTTCTTTTATCCTGCTAGGGAAATACTTCTCGTAGAACTGATTGTGACATGAACTGAAGACAGTGGTTCTCTTTTCCTATTACTGCTAGACGTAATAATTTGGAACAGGCACGAATATTCATACACCAAACAGCCCTACCTTCCGGGGGGATGGGGAAACGCAGCACTCACCAATGAATGAACCTGTTTCTGGTGACGGAGAACAACTTGCCACTTTCCACATAATAGAAGCCTCCCGCGCTCTCACTGTATTTCACCGCTCCAAACACAGCATTTGCAGTCCCTGAAAAATGAATGTGGTCAGCTTGCACACGTGGTTTTCTGGGGATGACAAGCAGTGTGGAGTACCGAGGAAGCAGAGGGCAAGGGACTGGCAGTGTATACAACAGAAGTGCGAAAAGGAGAAAGTCAGGCACAAGAGAAGCTGTGATACACAGGCTTTAGGCATGTGGGCTTGGAAAAACCGAGGAGGCCGAAGGCCTCCTCGAGGAGCCCGAGGGGAAGCAGCGGCTCCCATTCCCCCAAGCCCTTTCCGTACCAACGCCACAGGCTGTGAATTCCCGAAAGTGCCTGGGCCTTTCGCGCTCAGCTCCGCTCAGCTCCACGAAGCTCCGTTCCAGGGATCCCGCCGCCGCCATCTTCCCGCCGTCGCCGCGAGGCCCGACGGGACAAGGGCGGGTCGTGTCGTTGTCGTCACTTCCGGGGGTGTGGTGCAAGGCTAGAGGCGCAGCGGGCCGGCGGGGCTTTTGCTGGCTGGGGCCCGCGTTCCTGAGACGGCCTGTGGCAAGCTTTCATACGGAGGATAAAGCTGAGGAGGGAGGACGACGTCTCGACCCGCGGTCACCTCGGAGCGGCCGTAGGCGGCGGCGGCGCCCTTTCCCGGCGGCCTCGCGTAGGGGCGGGCCGTCTGTGTTTCCATTTTGAAAAGCAGGCGCGAGCGGATGGCGGCGAAGAGGCCTGACAGGTCGGAGTTTTCAGCCAGGGCCACTCGCAGTCCCCGGTCACCTTCCCTTCCTTTCAGTGTCGGCTTTTAAATTGTCGCCCAGACTTTTCACTGTTAAGCGAAACGGGAAAGAAAAGCGAATAGAAGAGGGATCTTTTGTGTTGGCATTTTTGCGAGACTTCGTTACAAGCCCACACAACATATGAATGTTTTGAGAAGGCAGCTCCCATTTTAGCCCAGGTTGGCTTCGAACTCTGTCTCAGCCAGGCAAGTGCCGTTATGGCCGATACGGATCAGATGTGTTGAACTAAACATCAATGTTGCAACTTCCTGAAGTTACCAAAATATCACTCAATTTGCAAACATGCAAGGTATTGTTTTCCATTCTTCCCATGTTTTAACATTCAGCACTCTGGAGGTTGAGGCAGGTGGATTGCTTATTCAAAGTCAGTGGGGGGCTACATAGTGAGACTGTTTATGAATGAACAAATAAATAAAACTGTTGTAAATCTCACCGATGGAGAATAAGACCATCACCACAATTGAGCCAAATTTGAAACAAGCTTTAATTAAATTACTTAATTAATTTAGTTAAGTTAATTAATACTGGCTAGGAAGATGGACTTTGACCAGGACCATTTTGAGGTTGCCACAGAGTGGTCCTGCCACTTCCGAAGTTCCCACAAAATGTCATATGGAACAGACACTTAAAAAGGCTGAACCCATAATGCCATGTACTTCCCACCAGGTCCAATCAGTGGCAAGCATCTATCCTGATGTACTTCCTGTCTGGGTTATCTCCCACCTACAAGTGACTAAATATATCCTGTGCATTTGGAGCACATCAAGTGGAGTTGGATTAATTGTACAGAATCTAGATCGTCCCCAGACAGCATTCCAGGAGGTTATCTGTCCTTGGGCAAGGAGATTCAGGATTATGTCTTTCTGTGCCTCATTTGAACAGCACTACCCAGCACTCCAGGAAGTTATCTGTCCTTATTCTATGGATCTCTTAGGCACAGTAATTAAAATATAAATATAACTTTTGCTCTTACACTATCTACAACTTCAAATTTACAGCTGAATATGTTCCTTGACAATTCCATCAGAACCATAACATTGTGCGTTTCCATTTTTCCTTGTCAATTTACTGCCTTAACGCGTATTTTGTGATTGTAACTGCCCACACCTTACCCTCATTATGAGCTTACTTTGAAAATCAAAGCAGTCAGGCTAGGTGGGCATAGTGGTACAGACAGCAGCTTTTGGAGGCAAGCAGATCAGGAGTTCTAGGTCATCCTTCAAAATATGTCAAGATCAAGGCCAACCTGAGGCTTCCTGAAACCATGGCTCAAATCAAACAAAAAGCAGCCAAGTGTGGTTCCAACTCCTTTAATCCCAGCACTTGGGAGGCAAGAGGCAGGTGAATCTGTAAATTCCTGGACAGCCAGGGTTAAATAAACATCCTGTCCCCCCCCAAAAAAAACAGAAAAGAAAAGAAAGAAAGAAAGAAAAAGAAAGTGACTGGGGAAACAGTTTGGCAGGTAAGAGAGCTTGTTATGTAAGCATGAGAACCCAAGTTTGTACCTCCAGCACCCACATAAATTCCAGACTAGCTGAGTCAGTAAGCTCTGATTTCAGGTAAGAGACCCTGCTTCTATATAAGCTGGAGAGGGATCCAGAAAGACGCTTGTCACCACCAACCTTTGGCCTCTACATGTGTGTGTAGCACGCTCATGCAGACAGACATATGCATTTTTAGACCACACACACACACACACACACTCAACAAAAAGACAACTTTCCCTACAGCCATATTTCCCACTACCAGCGTCTGTAGCTTTATGCTTTTCTTCTGCTTCTATATATTGAACTATCTCTGAGCTTCTAGAGAGACATTTTCCTACTTCTACCTCGGATTACCTGATCATCATTTTAGCAATTGTTGCCTGCATCTTTAAGTTTTCCATTTTTACCAAGTTACTCCAACTTGATAGTAGTTAATCTTGAACTTCTGATATTCATGCTTTCACCTTCAAGTGCTGAAATCACAGGCCTGTTCGCTGCACCCAGTTTATGCAGTGTTGGGGACTGAACCCAGGTTTCAATGCATTCTACACAAGCACTCTGCCATTGAGCTAGTTACCTCCTCATACATTCTTAGCCCTTTTGTTATGTTCTTTCTCTCCCTCTCCTTCCCCTCCTTTTCCCTTTCTCTTTCTTCCTCTCTGTCTCTCACACTCTTTTTGTTTTTGAAACAGGCTTTATGTAGCCCATGTTGGCCTCAAACTGCTATGAAGTTGAGAGTAACCTTGAACTTCTGACCGTCCTGCCTATAACACATGAAGATACATACTCTACGACCATCACCATTCTTGAGCACTGGGATCCAGGCAGATCAGTTCGTTCTTAAACTTTCTTTCATTGGACTTTGGCTGTATCCTGCAGACTGCTTTTGTGAAGAATAACAATAATGTCCATGTTACTGTTTCTAATACTGACCCCTTTCTGTGTGGGGGTGTAAATGTTGGGGATTAAAACCAGGGTCTTTCTCATTGTAGGCAATTTTACTAATTTGACTAATTCTTTCTACTTTATTTCCTGTAGCTTTTAGGACTTCTCACATTTTATTTCTGATTTTTCTATTCCTTTTTTGACTCCTTTCCTAGCTGTGAGCTCTTAATTTTGGGAAGCCCCAGAGCTCCTCACTTCTTGGTCTTCTTGTCTCTCTGCATATCCCCATGGGAAATCTCATCTAGTTTCCTGGCTCCACTAGATGAATTGCTAAATGCTGCTAATTTCTAAATCTCTAGTCCAAACCCTTTCATATTCTCCCCTTTAGCCCTGCTAACACCTTGACTTCTACCCTTGCATCCAATAGTGGAACAAGATGAAGTATAAGGTCCAGGTCCCTTGCTTTGATCTAGGACCATCTGGGTCAATTGCAGTTCAATGTTCTCTGCCTGATTCTTTCTCCACTCCCCTAGCAATGCTGTTCTGTAAGTCCTCTATGTGCTCCATCCTGTGTACAAATCTCTGCCACAGAGTCTTTGTTTTTTGAGGGTGATGGGCAGCATACACACAATTTTAAAAAAATCTTTTAAAAATAATCCCCGTTTCTAGGCATGGTGGTACATATCTTTAACTCCAGCATTCAGGAAGCAGATGCAGGTAAATTTCTGTGAGTTCAAGGTCAGCCTAGTCTACATAGTGAGTTCCAGGTCAGCCAAGGTTAGATATTGAGACCCAAAAAGATAAGTTTAAAAATAGCTACCTCTTAAAAGAATAATTTGGTAGCATAAATAAATAGAGAACATGATAAAATAAAGTCAAACATATCTTTGCTGAAGGACTTTTCTGAGGCATTAATATGATGTGCTTTGAAAAGTTTTAAGAATGATTAGGCATGTTGTATTGCCCTACAGAATACTTCTGTCCAGGAGCAACTCAGACCACGGTTCTGTGGGACATATTTTGGGGAACGTGACTTTAGTGTCAATTCCCCCACATAATCTATAAGGGCAGAAAGAATATAAGAGATGGAGACTGGGGAGAAGTGCTGTGAAACACTGCATCCTGGACACACATGGTAAATGCTCTCATGAAATCATAGCAACTTGTTACCTACGAAAAAGACAGGGCAGGTCAACATTCCATCATGGGTTGGGGAGGGGCTCATGAGGCCCCACCCCTCCCTGAAGAACCCTAGGTAAAGTCAGTGGCTATGAGGGAGGAATCATTTTCTCCAGTGGTGGTGTTACTGGTTAGTTGCCTGTGCTCCTGTAAGTAATCCCCCCTACCACGCTCATTTGAGCATCCCTAATTAAACTCAGTAGTCATACACACAGAAAAGACATGAAAGTAAGAGAGGAACTTGTTGGGAAGAAGGAAGGGTTCATCAGGAGGGGAATAAGAGAGGATGGGTTATGCTGTCAAAATATGAAATTGTCAAAGAATAAATATATTAATTAGAAACTGGGAATGGTGGCACATGACTGTAATCCCAGTACTTGGAAGATGAAGGCAAGAGGATGAGGAGTTCAAGGCCAATCTCAGCAATATAGTAAGTTTGAGGACTGCCTAGGCTACATAAGACCCGGTCTAATAGAAAAAAATGGGAAATGTTTTTATTAGAGTATGTTTTCTTTCCTTTTTTATTAGTGTATATTCGATGTACAAATGACGGACTTCATATGACATTTCAAACGTACTTTAACCTGCTTTGTTCACATTACCCCTGCTAGCAAGTCTTGTCCCCCTTTTCCCTCCTGCTCCCTTTCCTCTTCCCAAATAATAATCGTACCTCTTTTATGCCATGTATACATATATTTAAGTCTAGATTTTGTTAATGTGAACCAATATACAAACTTGTTTTGTTCGTCTGCCTTTCTTTATTTATAGTGACAATCCCCAATTCTAGCCATTTTCCTCCAAACGATATAACTTTCTTCTTATTTATGACTGAGTAAAACTCCAGACACAATCTCCTCAAGACTTCACGCTGTCTTTGACTTTCAGTCCATGTTATAGTAAATTTAGGATGAATTGCAGTAAGCTAAATCTTTACATTGCCCAAAACTTAGTGGATTTTTAAATGGTAATTCTTTTAATGGAAATAAGTGTTATTTTACAGTGAGCACTTCTATTTATTTATTTATTTAATTTATATGAGTGCTCTATCTGCATGTGCACCTGCATGACAGAAGAAGGGCATCTGATCCCATTATAGATGGTTGTGAGCCACCAAGTGGTTGCTGAAAATTTAAATCAAGACCTCTGGAAGAGCAGTCAGTCTTAACCGCTGAGCCATCTCTCCAGCCCACAGTGAGCACTTTCTATGTAACTTACTTTATTTTGGGTTCCAGGAATATGGTTTCCTTTCATTTGGCCAGTGACTTTCAGTAATTAGTGATAATAGCAATGACTTGAGAGGCTTACTATTTTCTGTTTCTTAAGATTTTAATATGGGCTTTTATCTATATGTTGTTCTATTAATCATAGTAACTAAATTTCAAGTTCCAGGAGGCATATGGATTTATCCCGTGTTTATTCTTTCAGCCTTGATTACATACCTTCCTGTGTATTGGACACTGGGTTATAATGATCCCCTGAAATAGACTATGCAGCCATATAGTATGTCTTTCCTGTTCTGTGTTATATCTCTCAAACCCAGGAGGCAGGCTAGCACCTACCAGAGGCTCTTAAGATATTTTTAAACACAACAAAAATAATATGTTTTCTGCTTTTGAGTTTCAGTTTAGGGGGAAATAGAGGCAATGGTAAAATATAATAATTATTATGAAAGGTACTTACAGCTAAGAAGAAAGAATATCCCAGGAAAGAGCCGACAAAGAGTGGTTGAGAAGCTGGGGTCATGGTCTAGAGATGTTTCTACCCGAACAGTTTGAATTAATGTTAACTGTCTTTCCTTACAGCTCAGTGCTGAAAGAACTAAACAGATTCTCTGTTTGCTTGTTTGTTCATTTGCCAGGGTCTCACTATGAACCCTGGCTGGCCTGAAACTCACTATATATATATATATATATATATATATATATATATATATACTGTGCTGGCCTCAAACTCAGAGGTCTGCCTGTCTCTGCTTCCTGAGTATCAGGATTAAAGATTAAAGACATGTGCCACTATGCCCTGCTATAAATTCCTACTGTAGCTTTTATGTAAGGATATGAAATGACCCAAAAGATAAAGTTGCTTACTATGCAAGCTTGATGACCTGAGTTCATACCTCAGAATCTATGTAAAGATAGATGGGGAGAATTAACTCTTGCAAGTTGTCCTCTGACATCCATGTGTGAACTGTAGTATGCATCCCTCCATAATAATCCTTTTAAATGATTCATTTATTTTTATTGTATGTATATGTGTGAATACCTGCATGTGTACATATGTACCACATGCATGCCTGGTGCCTTAGGAGGTCAGAAGAGGGCATTGGATCTCTTGAAATTGGAGTTACAGACAGTTGTGGGTGCTGGAAATAGAACCCAAGTACTCTGCAAGAGCAGTAAGTACTCTTAACTGCTGAGCCATCTCCCCTGTCCCATAATACAGTTTAAATTGATTTTTTTAATTTATTTATTTTTATGTGTATGGGTGTTTTGCCTGCATGCATATCTGTGTACCATGTGCATGCCTGCTTCCCATCAGATCCTCTGGAACTGGAGTTACAGACACTTGTAAGCTCCCATGTGGGTACTGGGAATCAAACCTGGGTCATCTGGAAGAGCAGCCAGTGCTCTTTAACTGCTGAATCCAAAATGAAAAAAATTTAAAGTATTATTTGAGGGACTAAGGTGGTGGCTCAGTGGTGGAGAGCCTGCTTAGCATGCATAAGTCCTGTGTTCATAATTCTCAGTATCACTTCCCCACAAATATTAAGAGTTTAATGTAATTATTATTATATGTGGAGTTTTTGTTTGTTTGTTTGCTTTTTAAGACAGGGTTTCACTATGTAGCTGAGGCTAGCCAAGAACTTTCTATGAGGGTCAGACTGGCCTGGAACTCAGTAAAATTTTCTTGCTTCTGACTCCCTGGTCCTTGGATAAGAAGCCTGAACCACCAAGACTGGCTAAGAGTTTCATTTTGGCTGGGTATAATGGCCTACACCAGACATGGTGGGGGTGGGGGAGGCAAGAAAATTAGGAGTTCAAAGTCAGCTTGACTATGTAGTGAGTTTTGAGACCAACTTGGGTTACATGAGATCTTATCTAAACATTAAAAAAAAAATCAAACCTTTGTAAATAGTTTTGAAAAAATAAGTATATTGGAGGGGCTAATGAGATAGCTCAGTGCTTAGTATTATGGCAAAATGACCCAGCTTTGGTTCCCAGCACCCACATGGTGGCTCACAACTGCCTATGACTCTAGTCCCAGGGGATCCAGTGTCCTCTTCTGGCATCCTGGGTTTCTGAACACATGTGGTGCACATGTACTCACTAAGGGACATGCACATAAGTAAATATATCTTTTTGAAAGTAGATCTGGTCTCAGTATATAAGGCTAACAGGGGTGAGCTGGGTCTTATTGTGTAGATCTGGCTGGAACTCATTATGTTGACCAGGCTAGCCTCAAACTCACAGAGATCTACCTGTCCCAGCACCCACATGGGAGCTTACAAGTGTCTGTAACTCCAGTTCTAGAGGATCTGATGCCCTCTTCTGGCCTCATTGGGAAACAGGCATGCACACGGTACACAGATATGCATGCAGGCAAAACACCCATACACATAAAAATAAATAAATAAAATTCAATAAAAATGTATTATGGGACAGGGGAGATGGCTCAGCAGTTAAGAGCACTGTTAAGTTAAACAGTGTGTTAAGTTAAACACACTGCTTAAGGAGAGTGACTAGGGGTGACTAGAAAGTTAAGTCATGGAGCAGTCAGGCTGACATCGTAAGTGCATACTAATTGTCCTGACACAGAGTCCAGAATTTTTCAGTTCTCCCCAGGAAACACCGAGTACACAACCCTGCAAGGGGAACTTATTTTAAAAGGAGAAATTGAGAAAGAAGTGAAGTATGTCAGTGTTCTCACTTCTGTTTTCATGGTTTTGCCTTGACTTCTTTCACTTTTCATATAATATTTTTCATAAATTTCAACATGTTACGCTTTGTTCCATGATTAATTAATGTTATTTTATTTTATTTTGTTCTGTAGTAAGCAGAGTAAACATGAATTTATTAAGGAAGAAAAGTTGGAAAAGAACTTCTGAGAGTTGGAGGGGTGCAAGGGGTGAATATTGGAATGTTATTTTTATATATTTAAAAAAGCAGTTCACATAGGCTGGACAAGGTGGCACATACCTTCAATCTGCACTTGGGAAGCAGAGACAGATGGATCTCTGTGAGTTTGAGGCTAGCCAGGTCTACATAATGAGTTCCAGGACAGCCAGATCTATATAATAAGACTCTGGTTTTGTTTGTTTTGTTTTGTTTTAAATGTAATTCATACTGTGATCCACAAAATCAGGAAAAAAATTGTTTCTTTTGTTTCCTGAGACAGCTTTGCCTATCAAAGCCAGCTCTGGTGTATCTGGAAATGACCTGAAACTAATGTAGTGATAGCTTATAAAAGCTTAATCAATTGCTCTTCCTAGAGGGACAGGTGCCACACACAGTCTTTACCACTGAAGCCCTACAGCCTTCCGACCCTTGCTTGTCCTGCTAGTGAGTTTTGGGAGTTCTTTTTATTGTCAGTATTAGGGATTCAGACAGGAGCTATCAGTTGATGGTAATTCATTTATTATGCATTCTTGAGCATTAAGTAACATTTAAGGGTGGAACACTTAATGGTTGAACACACCAACAAGAAGCAAAATGTGAACCAGGCAGTGGTGGCACACACCTTTAATCCCAGCACTTGGGAGACAGAGGCAGGCAGGTTTTTGAGTTGGAGGCCAGCCTGGTCTACAATATGAGTTTCAGGACAGCTACATAGAGAAACCCTGTCTCAAAAAATAGAAACAAAAACAAACAAACAGAAGAAGAAAAGAAGAGGAGGAGGAGGAGGAAGAAGAGGAGGAAGAAAGAGGAAGGAGAAGGAGGAAGATGTATAGGTAGCCTTAATGGTGGTAATTAAACTGATATCATTGAACTAAAACTAGCATTAACCTTAAAGAACAAAATAAAAGTACCCAGGGAGCTAGCTCTTTGGGTGGAGATGCCTGTAGTGCAGGGTAATGACCTGAGCTTGATCTTGAGAACCCATGGTGGAAGGAGAGAATCAGCTCCTGAAAATTGTCCTCTGACATCCACACATTCATTTTGACACACACACACAAAGAACCACACAATTCAGTTGGGAAAGGTGGTGCATTTAAATCCCAATATTTGGGGGAGCAGGGGCAGGTAGACCTTTCTGCATTTGAGGCAAGTATGGTTCATATAGCAAGACTCAGGCTATCTATGGCTACAAAGTGAGACCCTGTGTCAAACCAACCACAAATCAAGATAAAAACTCATTCATGCCTGGAGAGATAGCATAGCAGTTAGTCATAGTACCCAAGTTCAGTTCCCAGCACTCACACAGAAGCTCACAACCACTAGTAACTCTAGTTCTAGGGGATTTGACACTCCCTTCTAGCTTTAAAGAGTACCAGACACAAACACAGTGTATATACACATGAAGGCAAAACATTCATTTACCTAAACAATAAAATAAATAAATCTTAAAGAAAAGAACATCCTAGGGAGGAAAAAATTAAAACTCATTCAATAATTGAGTTTTATTTCTAACCATAGAACTTAATACAACTATACTTTTTTTCCCCCAAGCAGTGCATGGTGGTGTACAACTATAATCCTAGAACTCAGAAGACAGAAGCAGGAAGATTATGAGTTAGAGGCTATTTGGGCTACATAGTGAGAGCCTGTCTCAAAAAAAAATAAATAAATAAAAAACTAAAAAAAGGGTCTCTTTTCACTTTCTTTTCCTCCCTCCCTCCCTCCCTTCCTTCCTTCCTTTCTTCCATCCTTCCTTCTTCCTTCTTTGAGACAGAGCCTCACTGTGTAGCCTTGACTGACTTGGGACTAACTATGTAGGCCATGCTGGCCTTGAAATCTCAGAAATCTGCCTGGCTGTCTCCTTAGTGTTGGGATAAAGGAGAACTCTTAACCTGTCTTATCTTCACATACTCAGGGCTGTCATTTCTTTGCAGCTGTGCCAACTGTCATATCTTTGTATCTTGCTTTGCAGAAGTAATGATGGCAATAATGTCAGTGGCAATATTTCCCAGTCTGTTTAGTGATTTTCTCCTCTCATCTGCTCCAGAAAGTTCTTTAAAACTCTTCTGTTCATTCCTTCCAAAGGGTAAAAAGGTTCAAATACTAAAAATAGAAATTTTTGAAACATTACTCCTTCCTCATTTTACCCACCAAGTTTCATTTCTATGCAGGTGCCAAAAGAGTCACCAGGCAAATAAAGTCACTTTCTCATACAGCAGAGCCTGGTGCTCAGTGACCTGAGCAGGGTTTGGGACTTCGATAAGAGGCTCAGTTGGAGGTCAGAGGCCAATGCTTTGTTAAATCCCAGGCTTTTAGTTTTGTTTTAGCTAGCCTCTGTCGCTCCTGCAAGAATGTCTGAACATTGAATAAGTTGAAATATATGTTTGCAATTTCAGGCCTGGCAAAGCTTCTGCAGGCAGCCACAGGTCCACACCCAGTGATTGTTATGTTTCTCTCGCACCCTCCAGGACCCTGCTTACGCACCAATTTCTCCTGAGTAACAGTGTGGAGCCAAGTCAGTATCGGTAACGTTCCTTGTCTGTCTTCTTGGGCTTGCCCTGACGCTGGCTTGACAATGCCAGGCTCCGGAAGTATTTGTTTCTGAAATCTAGCCAAGAAGTCTAACAATTCTCTCCCTTCCTTTCTGTTGCCCTCTTCTTCCTTGCTGATGCCAAGTCTGGGATTTTCCTTGTCTAGAGACCATACAGACAAGGAAATGAACTTTCTTGGGATAAGACTTAGCAGAAAATATGCCCTTTGTTCTCAGTCAAATCCATTTTCCTCAGATGACATTCATGTCTGAGGCTTTCCATACTAGCTATTTTATTTCTCCAAGATCCCTGTACAAAGAGCAGGAGGTAGGTACTGAAATTCTGAATAAAAAAAAATTTTTTTTGAGACATGTAGTCCAGGCTGATCTCAAAGTTGTTACAACCGTAAGATAACCTTGAACTCTTAATCCTCTGCTATGCCTAGCTATGAGTTCTGAATTTTCGTGATTGACAAGCAATAGCTTAGAAAGAGTAAATGACCTTCACACCCTGGATAGGTTCATTCATTAGGCATGCAATCCTTGGGAGTATGGGTTCTCCTTCCCACTGCCCACTAACTGTGTAATGTTGGCAAGTTGCTTCCTTGCTCTGGGCTGCTTTTTTGGCTGTCAAGTGAGGCAGCCAGGCTTCATAATCTGTTACGTCTCCTTCCATCCTTAGGAGTTAACCAGGAGGAAAGGCTGAGATAAAGGCATGGGTAGTAGTTATCTTCAAAGAGTCAGGTACACATTCCTCCCTCCCACCTCCCTCCCTCCCTCCCTCCCACCTCCCTCCCTCCCTTCCTTTCTGTGTACATTAGTTGTATAAAATAATGGGTTTCATTGTGACATTTTCATAGATGTATAGAATGAACATTGACCATATTCACTTCCTATTACTCTGTCTCATCTCATCACAATAATACTTTCAAAATGAATATTCTCGGGGTAGAGAGGTGGCTCAGCAGTTAAGAGCACTGGATGCTCTTCCAGAGGACCTGGGTTCAATTCCTAGCACCCATATGGCAGCTTATAACTGTCTGTAACTCCAGTTCTAGGAGATCTGACACCCTCACACAGGCATACATACAAGCCAAACATCAATGCACATAAAATAAAAATAAATAAATCATAAAAATGAATATTCTGTGGCAGAGAAAAATGTTTCCATAGTTTGACTAAGCTATTTCACTCTCAGGGTTTTAGTTCAAGGAAACAATCAGAGACATGTAGTGTTTTGTATTAAAAAAAAAACCCTCCAATTTCCTGTGGTTAACAGATTGTATTTGTATTATTAGTATTATATTAGTATTTGTCACAACTGATGCAATACTATTAATAAAATGCATACTTTAGTCTGGTGTGGTGGCACACATCTTTAATCGTAGAACTTAAGAGGCAGAGGCAGAGGCAGAGGCAGAGGCAGAGGCAGAGGCAGAAGCAGAGGCAGAGAGATCTCTATGAGTTTGAGGCCAGTCTGGTCTAATCATGAGTTCTAGGCCAATCAGAGCTATATAGCAAGAACTTGTCTCTAAAAACAAACAAGTTCCTTGTTCTAGTTAGGGTTGTAATTGATGTGATGGAACACCATGACCAAAGCAAATAGGGGAGGAAAGGGTTTATTTAGCTTATGTTTTATCATCACTATTCATCATCAAAGGAAGTCAGGACAGATACTCAGACAGGTCAGAAACCTGAAGGCAGAAGCTGATGCAGAGGCCATGGAGGGATGCTGCTTGTTTTCCATGGCTTGCTCAGCCTGATTTCTTGAAGAACCCCGGACCACCTGCCCAGGGGTAGCACCACCTACAATGGACTGGGCTCTCCCCCATCAATCTCTAATTAACTAAATGTTCTACAGGTTTGCCTATAGTTGAATGTTTGTTTGTCTTTGAGACAGGGTCTCACTATATAGCTCAGGTTGTCCTGGAACTCACTGTGTAGACCATGCTAGCCTAGAACTCACAGAGATCTGCTTGGCTCTGCCTCCCAGGTGATGGGATTTAAGGCATGTGTTGCTGTGTCCAGCTGCCTACAGCCAGATCTTATGGAGTCATTTTTTAAAATTGAGGTTCTCTCCTCTCAGATGACTTTATAAAGTTATTTATAAAGATACCCGTGTAAAGTTGACATAAAACTATCCAGCACACCCCCTCAAAACATACTTTGTCTTTCTTTTCTCTCCACCCCAAGTTACAGTCTCATTATGTATAACCTAGGCTAGCCTTGAGCTTCCTCTGGCATACTAGGATTATAAGGATTCACCATCAAACCTGGCATTTGTGTGTGTGTGTGTGTGTGTGTGTGCATGGACATATGGAGGTCAGAGGACAACTTCCAGGAGTCAGTCTTAACCTTCTATCTTGGTTTCTGGGGAGTTAACTCACGCTGTCAGGCTTGCACAACAAGTGTTTTTATTCATTGAGCCATGTCACTGGACTCTGCTTACTTTTTAATATAATGGCCCTTCCAGGATTCTACCCAGTTACAAGTGGTACCCAGATACATGTCCTTAGATTCCTTAAGTCAGTGAGAGTTACCTGAATTTTCTTTGTTTTGGATGGCCTTGATAGTTTTCTACACTAAGCTATATCCTCAGTGATGGTTAATATTTAATTTTTTTAAATAAAAAAATTAATGTTTTAGTTTTTGTTTTGAGACAGAGGTCTCACTATGCAGCCTTGGCTGTTGTAGAACTTGCAATATAGACCAGGCTGGCCTTGAACTCAGAGATCCTCCTGCCTCTGCTTCCTGAGTGCTGGTACTAAAGGTGTGTGCTACCATGCCCAGCTTAGGAATTATTTTTGAAAGTAGAAAGAAATACATTAAAATGGAAGATTTTGAAAAAAAATTATTTTTGTGTGCATGGGCATGTGTGCCCATGCATACCTCTGCAAACATGTACAGGTCAGAGGACAGCTTGTGGGAGTTGGTTTTCTCCTTCCAGCATGTGGTTGCCAAGGACTAAATTCAGGTCATCAAGTTTGGTAGCAGGCGCCTTTACATACTTAGCCAGCTTGCTGCCCTGGAAAAAAGTTGTAACCTTTACAAAATTCTCTATCTAGGAGGACAGATGTTCCAGTGCAGTGCCCAGCAACCACATTATGTAGCCCTGTGTCACTATCTGTGAAGGAACTGAAATCAGTGGTGTGGAGCAGAGTGAGTGTTGTCCTCAAAATTCTGCAGTTTCTAGGAAACTAGGCACCATCTGTTTCTGATTAGAGCATTAAAGCTACAAGATCATGAGCTGGATCTTTGTTACTCTTAACAAATTGTTTAAAGTTAAAAAAAAAAAAAAAGAGGATGAAGAGCCATACTAAAAGCTAAGGATGCCTGTGTGAGCGGCAGAGTCGCATCCTGGCTCTCTCTTCCCTGGGGCTTTGCATTTAAAAAACACGTGTTGTGGTTTTCTATGATTATCTTTCCACTTCCTGTGTTGCAGCTCCCTCTCTGTAAATATCCTTTTGTACACTCTTGCTTTTCTTTCCTCGGTTACTCACTAACTTTCTCCAATCTTCCACTGTGTGTTTCCTGATGGCAATTTACAAATTTGGGGGTATTATTCTCCAACAAGATTTTTAGTACCTTTAGTTACAAATCCCTGCTCTGTCTATTGTGAGCTGTATGATCTTAGGACAATTGTGTGTAACTTCTATGAATTTCCTCCTCTGAAAACAAGGACAATATTATGTAGCCAGTGGGAACAGCACAGGATTAAATGAGGCTTATTGTAAATCTGCAGAGGATCTCAGCTAGTGCTTGGCACAAATAAGGCACTTCACCTTTGTTGTCTTCTCCTTCCTTATCTCCTTCCATGCATCCCCTAATACTATGGCTCATGTTATCTCTCTCAAACATGAGCACATACTAAAGGATCAAACCTAAACCTAGTTGTCTTTCAGGGGCCCCTCATATGAACCCACACCCTATCTTTGTGGCCGTACCACCTTCTGCCACATTCCACATACACATCACTCTGTAGCCACACCAAATTACTAGCTCTTGTCTAAATACATGGTTCTATATTTGTAAGCACCGTTTTCTGTGTCTGGAATTCTTACTCACTCCTGCCTGGTAGATGTCTTTGCAAAGCTTGTCCTGACAGCTGGAAGGCCCATGCGTCCCTCTGACCGGTTGTCTGTTCAGAGCTTTATGAATGTAGCACCTTATTCAACTGTATCATTTACTTCATTAATCCAGCAGATTGTTATCCAGCCACTACTATGTGTCATACTTGGAAGGCAATTTCTGTGACATTTTGAAAGTCTATAAGGGCAGAGTCTGCCTGATTTTTACCTCCCATGCTTATTGAGGGGGAAGAGTGAGCACTGGATATGTGATTGTTGAAAACTGGTTAAAATGGGAGTGGATCTTTTTCAGTGGCCAAACTAAAATAGTATTACCAAATGCTGACTTCCTCATTTACTTGGTAAAGGCAAAGACAAAGGATACTTCTTTTTCCATGTAACATATTGTTGTACTTATTGACAATTCCAAGGGCTCAGAACCATTATTCTGTTTCAAATGTTCTCCATCTGGAAGAGTTTAGCTAATTAAACGAAAGGCTGCAGATGAGTTAGCTCCACTGTATCTTCAATGGGTGAAATCTTTTCTGCTCTGGAGGATTCATTAGACAAATACCAAGGGTCAGATCTATTTTTAGCAACACAGTTTTGAAAGTCCATTTTTTGAAATTTCTAAAACTGGCAACATAGTTTTAAAAATCTTTTAATTTTATTAAAAAGAATTAAGGCCAGTGTGATGGCTCATAGATAAAGATGCCTGCCTCCTGACAGCCTGAGTTTGATCCTGGAACCTACACATCGGAAGGGGAGAACTGACTCCCACGTGTTGTCTTCTAACTTTCATGTGCACACTACAGCACACACCTCTCTCAATAAATAAAACGTAATTCAAAACTGTAAGCATTTTAATGAACTTTAGCTTAGAGAGAAGCATTTATTTCAGTATTTTACCCTATTAGAGACTAAGTCAGTACTTGGTATCTATTAAAAAGAAGTTAGAGAAAAGGATTTCTCCCTCCGATTTTTAGATCCCTGTTGATAATAATGTTGTTCTGTGCAGATTCCATGCTAATCCAGAGGAAGCTACTGGCTGTCAGTGTGAGGAATTTTCAGTTTCTCATCGTAAACATTTCTCAGCTGTCACTCTGATCCCTACCTTTTCCTCTCCACCAGTGTAGAAACACTCAGGTAGTGTTTTTACACTGTGCAGGGGAGTTCTGAAAATTCATCTGCCAGTTATATTCCTGATTTGTTTACACTTCAGAGCGAGAAATGTGTCTAACTTCAAATGAAAACATTGAAAATTGTGTGTATGTGTATGTGTAAGAAGACAACTTTTTGGAGTCAGTTCTTTCCTCTCATTTTTAAGTGTGCTCTAGGGATTGAGCTCAGGTAGTGAGACTTTTACAGCCAGTACTTTTACTTGCTGAGTTATCTTGCCAGGCCCCATATCAGTGAAACAGTGGCTACCGAGCTGAGTTTTACTGATAGAAATTTATTTACTCTGCTAAACTGAATTTTTTAACTCTAGTTGGAAATAATGTGTCCATTTCATGGATTATATTATAGGATTTAAACTGAGTGACTATGATGGGAAGGAGCTAAATCAGCTTTCAGTGAAAAAGATAGGATGTGAAATTTGAAAGTGGATAGAATAAATCTAACGGCCAATATTGCCATCCCTGCTAGGCTACCTCAGAATGCTCACTACATCAAAGTGAATATCATTCTAGGCCAAAAAGCCCAAGGGTAAGGTTAGAAGAAGGAATAGATGAGGTAGAGCATGGAGGATTTTTAGGGCAATGGACAATGTATCTATTTCTTTTTTTTACTTCTACTGAGACACATTGGAAATGACTTCTTGCTTTTTAAAAACATTTGTTATCATTGCATGTTTATTAGATATGTGTGTGTGTAAGGGTGTGCATATGTGTGTGTGTGTGTGTGTGTGTGTGTGTGTGTGTGTGTAGGTCAGAGGATAACTTTTGGGAATTGGTTCTCTCTTTTTGCTGTGGACTCTTGGGATGGCACTCAGGCTTCTGTGTCAGATGCTTTTGCCTCCTGAGTCATCTCACTGATTTGAGGCTTTAAAAAAAAAATGATGTTGCTAAATTGCCCCAGACTGGTCTAGAATTCTGTATGTAGCCATGATGGTCTCAAATTTGAGATCCTTATTTCTCAAGGGCTGGGATTACATCTGGTATGGCTTTGAACTTCTGGTACTACTATCTCTATCCTCAGAGTGCTGGAATTATACATGCACCACCATACCTATTGTATGGGGTTTGGAGGATTAAACCCAGGGCTCCCTGCATGCTAGGCAACCAAGCTACAGTCCCATTTCCTGATCTTTAGACAAAGACTTCCTGACTTGAATCTTGCTTCTATACTTTGCTGTATGCTTCCTGGATCTAATTCATTGCTACAGTGTTTATGTCTCTATAATTGGCCTTAGATGGAACAGATAAATCAGTAATTAAACATTGTAGATAGAAAAATCCAGAGAGAAGTTAGTTGTCTAAGGGAGCAGACAGTTTCATTTATAAGAGGCCTGCCACAAATAACCCATGGTGAAATATGGGTGTGCTAATGCATATGTGTAATCAATCCCCACACTTAGGAGGTGGAGACCAGAGGATCAGGAGTTCAAGACCAACCTTGTCTACATGCAACCCATGTCAAAGAAACAAAAATTACCCACAGTGCAGTGCAGATTGTGTGAGACACTGAGAATTTTTATGGTGTGGAAAAATATAGCTATGTAGTGTGATTTGCACTCAAGTCAAAAAGACAAGGAATTGTTAGTGAATGGTAAAGCAAATACCTCAAGATGTTTGTTTTGCTTTGTTTTGTTTGTTTTGATTTTTCCTACAAGAGAACACAGTGGCCCAAAGGAAGTGGTTCATAGTGGGAGGGTACAGAAGATGGTGACAGAAGGCTAAAATGACATTGCAGGGGGAGAGCAGTGGTGGCATGAAGAAACTGAAAAAGGATTTATTGGAAGGCAAATTCATAAGCCATCCAAACCAGGGTCATAAGCTCCCAGAAAAGTGGCTATAATTTCTGCTGATGAATTGGAGGAAATTTGCAATAAGGAAAAATACACCCATCTGAAAAGAAGTCCAGTTCAGAAGGTCAGTCCAACCCCAAACAACCCCAGGGAACAGGAATTGGGTTCACAGAACAATACAGAGCTTAGCTCTGCAGTGGCCAGCTCATTCCTTTCCAGAGTGCACACAGTTCACACCTAACTTTGTACTGAAAATTCTACAGAGAAGTTAGACAGGAATGTTGCCCAAAACTTCCCACTGTTTCTTCGTACAGATGCATGACAGACCCTTCCACAGGGTTCGTGACTGTCAACAGTGAGACTTCAGTTACCATGCACAGTGAAACTCCTGAAGAGTGTCACCTGAGGAAATTTTATTTCAATTTCAGCCAACAGAAAGGCTTGATGGTACACACCTGAAATCCCAGCACTTGGGAGGCAGAGGCAGAGGGGGATCATGAATTCAAGGCCAACCTAGGCTACATAGTGATATCCTATCTCGAAACAAAAATGAAGGCAAGGACTGAGAGTGCAGGTGCCAATGGAGGCCAGAGGTTGGGATCCCTCTGGAGCTGAGTTACTGGGCTCAGACAGTAAAGTATGTTCTATACAGACATAAAGACCTGAGTTAAACCCCAAGTACCAGTGTAGCCAGTGTGATGGTGTATGCTTGTAATTTCAAAGCTGAAGAAGCAGAGACAGGAGGATCCTGGGTCTTGCTGGACAGCCAATCTATCTCAAAAAGTGAGCTTCAGTTTGAGAGAGACCCTGTTTCAAGAACAAAAACAAAGCAAAATAAAACAAAAAAGGTGAAGAAACAATTGAGGAAGACACTTAGTGTCAGCCTCTGGCCTTTATACACATGTACATATGCACAACACCAATGCACATACATGGACATATGCACATTACATTTTTTCCATCTTAAAAGTTTAATATAGTTTGAAAGACAAAACGTGACTTTAAAAAAAAAGCAATCTTATAAAGTGTCAAGTACAAAAGCCCAAGCAGCAATTGGCCATGTGATACAAAGTGACAGCTCGTTACCCAAATGTTTCAAACCTTAGTGAAAACTGAAACAGAATTTTAAATGTATCCTCTAAAAATGACACTATACTATACTATACTATACTATACTATACTATACTATACTATACTATAATCTAGTGGACAGAATAAATGTAGGCAAGATTTTTTTTTAATTGAAAATTTTTTTAGATAGGATATACAGTAGAACCTCATTATAGTCAGGCCTGATAACTAATGGACATAAAAAAATTAAAAATCACAAACACAAAAACAAGACAAAATAAATACTGACAAATAAAATGTCCACAGATGCCTATACGAACTCAAATAATCCCAATCTCGTGTGGATGATGATCATTATCATAGCTTATATACTGACCACTGTGTGCTAGCCACTGTGCTGAGTGGTTAGCACATGCTGACTCATTTGATTTGACCCTCACAACAGTTGCTTCAGACAGGCCTTACCATTTTTCATGTGTCTATACTTAAATATCTCACTGTCAGACTATCCCAGAGCCCAGTGTTTATTAATCCTTTCAGATTCTTTGGCCAAGGTCATTTGAAGATGCCTTGTGAAAGAACAGTGAGTCTACTCTTCACTGAATCCTACTTCTGCCTTGTTCTATGCTAGTAAGGAGCACATATTGTCACAACATTGAATACTTACAACAACCTTTAGAGATGATTTATGTGATTAACTTCATTTTATATCGAGAAATTACAGATGCATGGGACTAGAGAGGTGACCCTGTGGTTAAGAACGTTGGTTCTTCTTCCAGAGACCTAGGTTTGGTTTCTAGCACCCACATGGAGGCTCACAAACATCTATAACTCTGACCTCCAGGAGCACCAAACATCCAAACATGGAAATGATGAACATACATACATGCAGGCAAAACACTCATGGACATAAAATAAATTAGAAACCATGGATGTATAAAGGGTTTGTACAGTGTACACCAGCAAATGGAAAAGTAGGAATTCCAACCTAGGTCTGTCAAGTCCTAGATTTTGTCTAGATTTGTGTTCATTTAAAAGATTTATGTATTGCGTGTGTGTGTGTGTGTAGGTGTAGGTGTACAAGGAAGTCTGGGATTCCCCTGGAGCTGGTGTTACAGGCAGCTGTGAGCTGCTCAACATGGGTGCTGGGAAACAAACTCTGTCCCTTTTCAGGAACAGTATATCCCAACTGTTGATAATCCCAAGCTGAGACATATCTCAGGTCCGAAGTTCACATTTTTCATTAAAATATAATCACATTGTTTCTACACTGTCCTTTCCTCCCCCCAACTCTCCCCATGCCCCTCAAATTCATAGTCTCTTTTGCTTTAATTGCTATTGTTATTTATGTATATAAGCTCATAAATATATAAATACAACCTGCTGAATCCATTTAGTGTTGTTTGTGTGTGTGTGATATCTGGGCTGAACACTTGGGCTCATCCCTAGGGAAGACTGATTCTCCCACTCTTAGGATTCCTTAGTTCCTCAAATTCACATTCTTTGTTTGCTTGTTTTGTGTGTTTCTGATACACAGTCTTACTGTATAGCTCTGGCTGACCTGGAACTTGATATGTAGATCAGGCTGGCCTCAAACTCACAGATACCTGCCTGCCTTTGCCTCCCTAGTCTGAAGGTTAAAGGCATTAAAGGCATGCACAGAAAATATATGTAGATAAAATACCCATTCACATAAAACAAATTTTAAAAAGAAATTTAACTACTTGTTTCATTTACTTTCTATGCACCCTGTTGGAGAGAGAGATCCTTGCCCTCCTGTTATAGTGAGTACCAAATACACTACAACCACTACTGGATGGATGAGAGCAACAGCAGTTTATCAGTTACATGTGCTCACCCGAGAGACTCTACTATACAGGGCCAGAGGAAGTTGCACTAGGGAGAGTAAACTGTAAGAGTCTGCAGCAGACAAGTGTCATAACAAGAGAGTGAAGTGCCCTTTGCTTCCTTAGGAAGGATATAGTTGGCTTGTTTGGATTATCCTGTGGTCTGGGAGGGAATTGAAGCCTGCCAGTCAGGGAGGAACAGGATGGTCACATAGAATATATGGTCTATGTGATAATGAGGGTGTGTGTGTATATATGTGCACAGTGTACTTGAGAGGGTGGAGTTTGTACCAGGGCATTGCTAAGCACATCTTCTACCACCGAGTTGTATCTTTATCCCTTAGAAGAAAAACCCAAGATAATGATGAACTGGCTAGGGGACTGTATCCTTGAGAACAGAGTGAGGAGGAAACCTTGCAATCAGGCCCTCAATTTTTCCAGATTTCAGGCTGCATATGATATTAATTTTAGCTGGCACACTGAGCCAATGATGCACATAAGGGATTTGGGTTAGGTTATACAGCTCCTATTAAAACAATGTGGGTTCCAGGGCTTGAGTGTAAGCTGATTGAAAGCCTTAAATAGAGGGAAAGACTGTGTTAATTAAGTGAGGATTTGATCAGATAAGATGTGGATCAGAGGCTGGAAATGTAGCTTAATTAGTAAAATGCTTGCCTAGCATGCAGGAAAGCTTGCATTCCCAGCACTGCATTAACTGGACATGGTAGAACATATCTGATTCCAGCACTGGGGAGGTGGAAGCAACAGGTTCAAGTGTTCAGTGTTAGAAGTTGAGTGTGGTGGTTGAGGCAATCAATCCCAGCCCTTATGAGGCAGAGGCAGGTAGATCTCTGTAAGTTTGAGGCCAGCCTGGTCTATTTAGTAGTTCCAGGCCAGGCAGGGATACACAGAGAGACCTTTTCTCAAAAACAAAGCAAAGCAAAACAAAAACCCTAAACCCGAAACAACAGCAATAACAACAACAAGAGATCCAGGTCAGGCTAGGGAGATGGCTCAGTTGGTAAAGTGTTTGCTGAGTTAGCAAGAGGATCTGAGTTCAGCTTCCCAGCACCCATATGAAAAAGCCAGGCATGTGCGTGTCTGTAACTCTAGTGTGGGACAATGGAAGTAAAGGGTGGGAAGAAGCAGGTGGGTTCTCAGGAGGGGCTGTTAATTGAGTCTAGCCAATTGTCAAATGTCAGGCTCCATAGGAGATTATTTTAAAGATAAAGTGGAGAACCATCCGGGAAGACAGCAGATGCAGACCTCTGGCCTCCATGTGTACACCAACATACACTGTGCTCGAATACAAGACAAATTAAAAAAAAATGTTTCATTCTTTAAAAAAATGTCCCATCTCCGTGTGGTGGTTCACACTTTTAATCCCAGCATTCTGGGGACAGAAGCAGGCAGATCTCTGTGAGTTTGGGGGTCTGCTTGGTTCGCATAGGGAGTTCCAGGCCAGCTAGGCCTACATAGTAATACCCTGTCTCAAAAACACCAAAAAGAAAAAAAATAGTTCAAGGTCATCCTTGGCTACCTAGAGTTTCAGGTTAGCCTGTACTACATGAAACCATGTTCCAAAAGACAAGGAAGAAGAAGAGAAAGAAGAGAGAGAGAGATGACAAATGTTCTGGACTCTTTCAAGCACAGAGCAGGGGCAGTCAGTGACCATATCTGAAGGAACTCTGGTGCTATTAACACTTTAGATGGAAATGGATAGATCTGATTACCAGAGCCTGATGTCATCAAGCTTTTTCATTTGCTTGTTTTTTGTGGTTTGTTGTTTTCATTTAAAAAATATTTTTATTTATTCTTTAACAATTTCACATACATACAATCTTGATCATATCCATCTCCATTCCCTTCCCACAAGACCCCTTTCTCCTTCCCTTCATGTTGCCGCCTCCTCCTCCTCCTCCTTCTCTTTTTCTTCCTCACCACTGATTCCAAATACTGCATGAGTGTGGACAACCTTCCAGTGGCCACATTCCTGATTGGGGGGGAAGGTTCTTTCTCTACCAGCAACTGTCAATTACTGCTAGGGGTGGAGCCTCATGAGACCCTCCCCTATCTGTGCTGGACTTTTGACTGTCTTGATCTTGTGTAGCTCTTGTTACAGTAATGAAAACAGCGGTGAGTTCCTGAGGGCAATGGTCATGTCATGTCCAGATAACATTCCACAGCACTTGTCCATATCCTCCTGCGTTTACACTCTTTCCATCCTTTCTTCCTCAAGCCATGATGGCGGGGTTGATGCAATACTCCATTTAAGGCTGAGCACTCAATAGTCACTTATTTCCAGTGCTTTGACCAGTTATGAGTCTCTGCATTGACTTCTCCCTACTGTAAAAAGAGGCTTCTCTGAACAAGCAGCACAGATCTGTGGACATGAACATAAATATGTTCAAGACCATCTGACAATGTTCATTTTGGCAAAGCAACAGTAATAGGCTCCTACTAGGGCCTATGACCTCACCTTCGTGGACTGACTGACCTGCTGCATGGGCAGTAGAGGTCCCCAGTAGTTTGTTCTCAACCGTCCCCTCCACAACTGGCTTCATGATGGCGTTGTGATGGTTTGTAACATTTTTCGATAGCTCAAGGGTTCCAGATCTCTCTCTGTCTCTCTTTCTCTCTCTCTCTCTCTGTATATGTGTGTGTGTGTGTGTGTGTGTGTGTGAGAGCATGCAAACAGCTGGATTGAGTGAAGGGGCTCACACATGCTAGGAAAATACTCTACCAGGCCCAGATCCCCCTTACCCCCCTTGCCACTGTCAACACAACCTTGCTTGATTCAGTGGTTCTTCAGTTCTCTTAGTCGGGCTGAGCACTGAAAACTGCTGGGGAAAGCTCTGCTAAAAATGCTGCACAGCTACAGGGTTAAAGCAAGGGTTCTTTCTCCACTAGGCTGGCATGAACTGTGACCCCCCAACCCACCACACTTATTATCTAATTTTAAAATAACAGAGATAACACACAATGGGCTTTTTAACTTGCCACTCTTTCCTTATCTTTCTTCCCTTTGTGAACCTGAAACACCGTGTTCTTTCATTCAATCCCTCAGGAAAAAAGTAAATCCCTTTGGCCATTCCAGTTCCAGCCTGTCCTGGAGAAGAACAGCCTCTATCTGATATTTCAGCTGGAAAGCAGGGTGGCAGATCCTTTCCAATGGGGTGGCAACTTCCTCCCTACTTTCAGAACACACCCCTTCCCAAAATTCCACCCTCTTGGCCAGAGGCGTCAGTACATGCCCACATCCCTTCCTTTTCCTTCTACGCCCATGGCCTGGGAATGGCACAGAGCTTGGGACGGGCACACTGGCAGTCTCTGGAGGGCCTGGCCTGCCGATGATTCCTTGGCCTGGTCTGTGATTAGCACGAAACACTTAACCAGATGCAAGTTCTAGAGCTTTGGGGACACTTTGGGGTCTGCATATCAGTCTCGATTCTGTAGCCTACAAGTAATAGATAAGACAGGTTAGCTTAGAATCTAAAAAGGATCCATTCTTTCCTCTGAATAGGAAGTTCAGAGATACAACTGGCTTAGTCATACCTGGTGTGGCGTGTGTGTTTTATTTTGAAGTGGAATATAATGTATCCTAGTCCAGCCTCCAACTCTCATATAGTTGAAAATGGCCTTGAATTTCTGATCCTCCTGCCTTCATCTTCCAAGAGCTGGAATTGAAGGCATGCACCATCACACCCAGTTTATGCAGTGGTAGGGATCAAACCCAGGGCTCTGTACATGGCAGGCAAGGTCTACGGCAATTGAACTACATCCCTGGTTCTACAAGGTATTTTAATTTATGGAGATGTCTGAGTGATGACACACAGAATTCATTACTTAAGTTTCCACAGGGCCCCATGGAGAGGCACAGATCTGGGCAGGAAGCAAAACAGACGGAGGATAGAGCATAGGCTGATGTCCTTTGTCACAGTTTCAGTAACAAAGGCAGAACATAAAGGGTGAAAAGCTCAGAGGGGGCTAGCTTGAAGATTCAAAGTGTGCTCTGGGACACAGGAGCTGGTACCTGGCTCTAGGTTGGTGTTTTAGGGCAGGGAACATACTGGCTTGATGTGTGAATGCTAGCTCAAGGAGATGATTTGAGAGACAGGACCACTGTGACTGGTGAATGCCAAATAGAAAGACACAGATTCTAAGAAAACCAAATAATTCCTTACAATGTAGGAATTAGTCTGGGGCTGTTGCTTTAATAAGAAATTAGTGTATGTGCACATATCACAGCTCCCCTATAGAACTCAGAGGACAACTTGCAGGAGTGGTTCTCTCCTTCCTCTACTTTCATGCTGTGGCCTGGAGACAGAACTCGTTACTTACTGAACCATTTTGCTGACCCTTGGCACCATCTGAACAGTGTTTCCCCTGGGGCTGGTAGTTATATTTAGAGCAGCCCTGTCCAATAAAAACATAATGTAAACTACAAAAGGAACTTAAAAATTTCTAGTAGCTACACTAAAAAGGATAAAAAGAAAAAGATGAAATTGATTTTAGGAGTATATTTGATTTAATCTAATGTAGCCAAGATGTTACTTCAACATTATACCTACATATAATCATTGACACATCTGATATTCTTGATTTTATACTAAGTCTGACACCCTGAGTTTGATCCCTGGACTCACCACATGATGGAAAGAGAGAAGGGGGCTCCTTCCTCGACTTGGATGCATGGGTATACCCACCCCTCCATCCCACCTTGTCACATGCACACAGAATAAATAAAACATAATAAAAATGTTTTTAAAAGTAAAAGTTAGTCTAAATTATGCATTTTTGTTTTTGTTTTTTTTCGAGACAGGATTTCTTTGCTGTAACTCTAGCTGTATTCACTCTATAGACTAGGCTAGCCTTGAACTCACAGAGATTCACCTGTTTCTGCCTCCTGAGTCCTGGCATTAAAGGGGCCACCACTGCTCGGCCAATTATGGATTTTTAATTGCTGTGTAAGTGAGAACAGGGCATAGGTCATTTCAGTCCCTTGTACCAGGTGTTCTGGTTTTAGCTTTGCTGTGTCTTCTGCTCAAGGTCTTACAAGGCTTCAATCAGAGTAGTTTCTTGGCCACATTCTAATCTGGAGCTCTTCTAGGAAAGAGTAATTTCCAAGCTTACTTAGGTTGTTGGGAATTCATTTACTTGAGGATGAATGTCATGGGTCTCTGTTGTCTTGCTGCCTGACAACCAGGAGCTGCTGTTCACCACTGAGGCTTCCCACTCTCCATTTGCCATGTGAATTCCTTGCTTTTTCAAGCCAGTCCTAGACAGAGTCTCCCTACTATGTGCTATGAGGATGAAACTCTGTTCATCTTTGTCACATTCTGTCAGTTGCAAGGAAATGAAAAGTTCCAACTTCCAGGCAGAGTGTGAGTGCAGGCCCCCCCTAGAGGCTGCTTGCTCAGAGGGTGTGGTGTGTTGAGTCTGCTGTGAGTCTGTTGTGTACAGACAGCATACGGGCTGTTGCAGAAGTTTTTTAGTTATGTTCAAAATGGTTGTTTTGTGTACTGTTGGGAAAAGGGCTGCCTAGGCCTCGGCATTTGTATTGTCTGCAGGTGTTGGCTTTATGTAAAAGTTATTTGATTCTTCATGATCTGCATGTGATATCAATAGTACACCTGATAGGTATCAATAAAAACCCCTAAGATGAGACACTCAGGGTTCCACTGTCCAATATGGTGTGTGTCATGATGGTGGTTCCCTCTGTTGAGGTCTGGCAGGGTTTATATCTATGAAAATGCCTCTGTGTCTTTTTGCTGAGTGACACAGTAGGTGTATAACTACACTGGGTGCTTTTCATTAACTGTTTAACCCTCGGTTAATATCACCAGTTTCACACTATTACAACTGTTTTACCCATTTGGAAATTCGATTTTTGAGAAACTGACTATGATTTTTAATCTTGTTCAAGCTCCTACACTCTTTAAAAGGCACATCTGAGACTCAAACCCAAGTCTGTTTGATTTTTAAAGATTATACCTTCAAAACTCTCCATTGAAATAGTTCATTCCATCTTCCTCTGTTCAGGGCAACGCAGAAGTAGGGAGCACACTCTCTCAAGCTTGGTCAGAATGGATTCCTCCTGCTATGTAGAAACTGGTTCTTCTAGGAATGTTGCAGAGTGATAGCAAGCTGCTCTACCCGGGGACAACTGTCACCTGGACTTGGTCAACATCATTAGAAAAGAATTACAGTAGCACTCAGGCTGTTCCAAGAGTGGATTTTAAAGGGTTTCCTCACCCTAAACAAGTATGTGAAGGCATGGATTGCTAACTAGCCTGAATTAACACTTTCAAACTATAAATATATATGGAAATATCGCATTACAGTTCACACATTTATTTCTAAGACTAAACTTGAAAAATGACTATTATTATAAATGTATGTGAGTGTGGGCACCTGCGTGCCAGGGTGTGAGCATGGATGTCGAGGGGTAAAATGTTAAATTATTTAAAAAAATAAAATTAAAAAGAAAAATTTAGTTTATTTCAAATCTTGTTTCTGGGATCAAAGAATCTTGTATCTCTTCCCACCCCTGCCCCCCCTTTCTTCCTCTCTACACCCTTCCCCCTTTCCTGCCTTCTCTTTTATTTTGGTGCTGGGATCTAGCTCAAGGCCTTACACACACTAGGTAAGCATTCTGCCACTGAGGTGCAGCCCCAGCCCAAAGCATTTTGTGTGGTTTGCTTACCTCATTTCCTTAAACTCAGTTAGTGATCCAGAGACCTAGCCTTGCCCAGATGGATGGATGTAATGGGTGAAGCCTTTGGTCTCTGGTCGATTTACCTTTTCTTTTTCACCCATTTCTTTTCCTTTAGGGAAAGGAAGAGGAAGGCAGCTCCAATTTTTATTCTTAGACCAAGGAAGTTAAAGCTTTATACAGTCTCCCAACTTTGTAACTGCATTTCTCAAGTTCAAAAAAACAGCATCATGACTCAATGGTCAGCCGTGATTCAGCATTGGAAAACAACAGTTTAAAATATGCAAACAATATATAAAATACATATATAATAAGTATGCTTGTTTTGTTTTATTATTATTATTATTATTATTATTATTATTATTATTATTATTATTATTATTTATTTTGAGACAAGATCTCATTATGTAGACCAGGCTGGTCTCAAACTTCCATTGTTCCCCCAGCCTGGGCCTCTCCAGTGCTGGGATTAAGGCATATGCCACCACACCTATGTCTCAGGTTGGCCTTGAACAGCATACGTAGACTATGATAACTTTGAACTTCTGATCCCTTCTGCTTCTACCACCTAAGTGCTGAATTAACAGGCATAATTAATGAGTTTGGGCCAGCCTGGGCTACATATTAAGATCCAGCAATCTCTCTCACCACCCACCTTCCAAATCCACTGTCATTGTAGCCCAGTGGTAGAGTCTAATGTGTATAAGGCTCTCACTTATATTTCTAGTACTGAAAAGAAATGAGAAAAACAAAATAGAAACTATTGGCCTCACCTCAAACGCAGTTTATGTTTCTGCTCTTGCCTAAGCTTACTCCCCCATGTCTGTCTTGGAGCCTGCTCCTCCATCTTTCTCTGAACTAGGGGATCAGCACAGGCAGTTCCCAGTGCACACCCATTTGATCTGGTGGACTCAGGAAACAGATGTGTCCTCCTGGTCTCAGCTCAGCCCCTTGGGTTTCTTTTCTTTCTTTCCTTTTTTCTTTTCCCTCACCAAACCCAGATCTCAGTCTCAATCAACACAGACGAGAAAAGTAATTATTGAAGTATTACTATTTTATTATTTCCTGGTAGGAACTGCTGCATTCCTTTCTTGTATCTGGTTTTTTCCCTAGGTCAGGGGTAGGAAATCTAAAAACAGTCCTGTCTGGCTAAAGGATATGTTAATTTCTTTTATTCCTGTTCACCCTGGGGAGCTCTTGAGGCTTTAGCTTTCTAGTCTTTCTAGTCTCCCTCTCTCTTCCCTCCCTCCCTCCCTCTCTCCCTTCTTTCCCTCTTCTTTATTTCATGATTTATTGAGGACACCACTAGGGTGCAGCAGACTAGAGTACCACCTGCCCCATGATATTTTATTACCCTTTTAATGTCAATAAAGATCTGTAGTGATGTCTTATCTTTCATACTTGGTGATAGTAATTTGTTCTCTTCACCCACACCTCCCTCTCACTCTCTCTCTCTCACATGAGTTAGCCTGGTAAGAAGTTTGTTGATTTTATTGACCTAGTCAAAAGAAGGCTTTTGGTTTGGTTTCCTACTTGATAGGAAGACTTGGTGGGTCTTTTTGTTGCATGTGTATGCACGCATGTGTATAAGCCTAAGTGCTTTCGGAACACACTCCATCCTTCAGCTCTATACCCAGCACTGAATCCACCCAAATAAAAAGCCATAAATAAATAAATAAAAGGTCGTAGCCAAGGAAGTCCTTTAGCAGATGTGGACATCACAGATATCAGATTGATATGCTCTGAAGGTTCTTCATCAGGACTGTGCTCTCAGTGCAGTCTCCTGACCAAGCTGTCCCTCTGTTCCAAGTAGCTGGGAGGCGCTCCACAGCCCCTTGTCTGCCCTCTCAGGTCTCAGGAGGCTTTTGTCTTTCTAATGCAGAACTGAAAGTTCACCTGCACAACCAGCTCTAGTGACCTCATGACTTTCATTTCCTTTTTATTCTAGGGAGAAAGTGCTGAGAGTCAAGAGAAAGTAAGCACTAGGAGAGTAGGCTGAGTTGGACTCTGTTCAGACCAGTGGCTCCAATCCATCAAATCATCAAAATCACCTTTTTTTTTGTTTTTGGTTTTTCGAGACAGGGTTTCTCTGTTGTAACTCTGGCTGTCCTGGAACTCACCTCACTCTGTAGACCAGACTGACCTTGAACTCACAGAGATCAGCCTGCCTCTGCCTCCCGAGTGCTGGGATCAAGGTGTGTGCCACCTGCATAAAGTCTTATTTTAATTTTACTTTTACTTTTAATTTTATTTTTGCTTCTAGATGAAGTCTCCCTCAAACCCCCATCCGTTGCTTCCTCTTTGGAGACCACAGTTACTGGTTTGAACCTTGAGCAACATTTCATGTGTTGGAGGAGGCTGTCTCCTTCTCCCGCCCCACTCTCCAAGTCCTCCAAGGCCATCTTTCTTACTTTGAATCCAAGCAGTCTCATGGACTTTATTAGATGAATGAATAGTGTTTGCACAAGCATGCCATCCCCTTACTAGGGAGGCTGAGATAGGAGAGCTGTCACAAAGTCAAGGCCAGCCTAAACCACACAGAGAGAACCTGTTTCTGTGCTTCTTCAGTTCATGCAAAGGTGCTGAACTTTTACCTCTAGCACCAGAAATGGGGGGTGCAATTTCAGAAAACAGTTAAAGATATAAATTAATAATATAAATAAGGGCTTGGATACAGTTCAGTGATAGCATACAACATTGTATATTTATTATTACAAACGAGTCATATAATTATATACTATGTATCATGTAATAACTGTGTAATTATGTATTATAATGTACAATTAGTGATGACTACTGAGTGATGACTCAGTGGTTAAGAGCACTTACTGCTCTTGCAGAGGGTCTGGGTTCAGCTCCTGGCACTCACATGGCTGCTCACAATCATCCATAACTCCAGTTCCAGGGTATCTGACTTCCTCTTCTGACCTCTGAGGGCACCAGGCATACAGAAGGTACACAGACACTCAGGTAAAACATCATATATATAAAATAAAAATAAATTTAAAAATATGTAAATAAAGGCATAAAGAAATTATAAAATAAATAAGTATATATAAATATATATAATTAGTTATACTATAAATATATATTGTATGTGAATGCAAATATAACACATATTACATATGTAACATGTATATACATATCTATTTTCATGTTAGTACAGTATATATCAGCTTTTGCAGGTAGCACCAGGCTATGTTAAATAGATACTACTTGCTTTCTGACAGAATTTGAGCGAGTACTTCATTGAGTTAGTCTGGGAGTGATGGAGTCCACGTTTCTGTTCTACCAATGCAGCGTGCTCCATTCTCAGGTTGCTCCATGTCTGAAACTTTCTTCCAGGAGGGAGATGAGGGGAGGGGATGACCTTCATAACAGTGGCAGAGACTCCGAATTGTAGTGTACCAATAGTGTGGAGCATGGTAGTAGGAAGTAAACCACACCAGTCATGTCAACTTGCGGATGTTGTTAGGAAAGAGCCATCTGATTGATCGGATGAATCTGACTGAGGCAATAGGTCTTTTGGAAATCAGAGGAAGTTTGGGATTCTCCTGGCTTTACTTGAATTTAATTATATTTTTACTTATTTAGTGTGTCTGCCATAGCAAACATGAAGGTCAGAAGACAACTTGAAGGAACTGGTTCTCTGTTCATTCTGTGAGTACCAGGCTTGATATCGGTGCCTGTATCAGAGGAGCCAACTTGCCAGTCCTCTTCTGTGTTTTATAGGCACAATTTATATGACAAAGTTCTAAAAGCAGCAGTATACAAGTTGTGGTATATTTAAAATAGTTGCATTTTAAAAAAGAATATTTCCATCAGAAAAGTCAAAATGTTAACTTTATAACATTATGTCTTGCATATTGGGATTCTGCCAAGTTAATATAGTGGAATGCAATTCATTATGTAATAATATTAGAAAATGAAGCCTTTGGGGAAGTGACTAAATCATGGGCTTTGGCTCTCATGAATGGAATTAGTGACCTTACAAAGAGTATGGAAGGTTGTGGCTTTCCCTTTGCACCATGAAAGAATACCATAAAAAATGCTATCTTTAGGCAGAAGGCTCTGACCAGACACCAAATCTGCTGACACTTCTGTTAGGGACTCTTTGATACCCCAGAACTGTGAGCAACAAATTGGGGTGAGGTGCAGATAGAGACAGACAGAGACAGAGAGAGTGCTTAGGATCCCCTCTAATGTGTGTATTGAAAGAATCGGAGCCAATGCTGCCAGGAAGGCATGGGGGCTGGTATTAAAAGAACCAAAGTGCTAAGTGGGTATCCAGCATGAGTGGGCAGAAAACCATGTGGAGTGTGATTGGAAGCCCAGTCATTCCGACATGCAGATGTGGGCATTTCCTGGGCTTCCCATGGGACCGCAAAGGAGCAAGAGCTTGTTTCAAATTCAGTTGCTGTATTGTTCTTTAAGAATCACTTTGGCTTCCAGAGAGAATAGAGGCTGTACAGCATCCTCTTGAGTTAAATGTCACATACAGGGTGTGGAATGTGCCGTGGATATAGGATGGGGTCGGTGAGGTCAGTTTCCCGAAAATCCAGCTCTTGCTTATGTATATTCTTTCCTATTCTGCTTATGAAGTTATAGACTCTTTTGGGGCCCCTCTCTAAGTCATGCCGGAAGAGGTAGGGGCATACGGCAATCTTTGAAGTCAAGCAGATGGAGAAAAGGTCTAGGCATGGTATAACTTTTGGAACTGCGCGGTTCGATAGCCCCAGATTGAACCCTGATCTTGATCTCAGATTGACACATTACTCCTGCCAGCAATCAAGAAGGCACCCTAAGTTTATATGATAGACCAGGGGTTAACAATTTTTAAAATATAAAAGACCAGAAAGAATATATGGTATACGAGCCATATAGTGTCTATCAGAACTCCTCAACTTTGCTGTATGAAAATAACTAGAGGCAATATGTAAATGAACATGTGGCTATGTTCCAATAAAATTTTACTTGAAGAAATGATTGGAGTGGGGATATAGCTCAGTTGATAGAATGCTTGCTTAGCATGCATGAAGTCTTGGGTTTGATCCCAGCTCTGCATTAAAAACAGGTGTATGCCTGTAATACCAGTACTTGGGAGGCAGAAGCAGGCAGATATCTGAGTTCAAGGCCAACTTGATCTACATAGTGCATTTGAAGCCAGCCAGAGCTACATAATAGGACACTGCCTAAAAAAAAGAAAGAAATGTTGATTAAATTTGAGGGGCTGGAGAGATGGCTCAGGGGTTAAGAGCAATGGCAGCTCTTGCAGAGGACATGGGTTTGATTCCTAGTACCCACACAGTGGCTCACAATCACCAGTAACTCCTGTTTCAAAGGATCCGATGCCCTCTTATGACTACCACAGGGTCAAACACATACATGGCAAACAGACATACATGAAGGCAAAACATTCATACAGTAAAAAATTTTTTATATATATATATACATATGTGTGTGTGTGTGTGTGTGTGTGTGTATGTATATATTATACAAAAAAATTGAGGAATCGGGTAAGAATGTGCCTTTTAGCTGGAGAACTAAGGAGGAAGCTCCATGGCAGGTGAGTTTGTAGAGTGTTTGATCAGCACACCCTACACAACCAAGACATCCCTGGACTCAGTTCAAAGGCAAGTCCAACCAAGACATCAAGCTAAGGAAATTCAGGGAGTTGCTACAATCAGCTTATCCTATCTCATGCCACAGGCTTTGATTCAAAGACAGGCATTAGGCAAATATTAAGCCAGCCAGGAACATCTACCAGAAAGCAGATGGATTTAAGCATAGATGCATGTGACCTTAGCATCCAGGAGTAGCCTTCTAGTAGGGAAGAGGTGGAGCTGAGGGGGTAAGGGGAAACAGAAGAAGATGGAAGAAGAGAAGGAGGAAGAATGGGAAGAAGCAGGAAGGGCAGAGGAGGAACCGGGCATGGTAGAGAGATTCAGTGGCAAAAGCTGGAGGTTCTGTCCAATAGAAGTATTGAAGAAGAATGCTATTGTCAGATTAGGAAGGGGTGAATGAGACCCTTGGGTGTGGGCTAAGAGGGCTTTTATAAATATATAGGTAACTGGAAGCTGCTGAAGATACTTAACTGCCCCTTTAGAAACTAGTCAGCAGTATGTGAAGAATAGATTGGATTAGCACAAGACTAGAGGTGACAGATCCCTGGTAGCTACCAAAGCAGCCTAAGGACAGGACCCTGGAACAGCAGCAATGGGCTAGAAAGAAGGGAAGGGAGCAGGAAAAAAAAGATGACAGGTTAAGGGTCCTATTTTATTTCTTACTTATTTATTTAGAGTTAGGGTCTTACCATGTAGCTCTGTTTGGCCTGGAGCTTTCTCTGTAGACCAGGCTGGCTTCAGACTCATAGAGATCTGTCTACCTTTGCCTCCCAAGTGCTCAGATTAAAGATCAGTGCCACTACATGTGGCTATTTTATTTTTTTAAAAGTCAGGGTCCTAGCTTGGCATAGTAGTGAATGCCTTTAGTCCCAGTAATTGGAAGGCAGAGGCATGCAGATTTCTGTGAGTTCCAGGCCAGCCTGGTCTACGTAGTGGGGTTCCAGGATAGCCAGGGCTTTATAGAGAGATGCTGCCTTAAAAGAAAAAAAAAAAAAAGACAAGATCTTATGTATTGTGGGCTGGCCTCAAATTCTCTATGTAGCCTAGTATGACCTTGAATTTCTAGTCCTCCTGCCTCTACTTTCTAATGGTTGGATTAAGTCGTGTTCCCCAATGTCTCCTTCATGAAGTGCCAAACATCAAAGGCCCTCTCTAGCCAAGCACTGTATCAATTGAGCCATAGCTCCAGTCTGGATTCAGAATCTTAGAGGAAGACCTTGTCACTTACTGAGGCCCACACTGAAGGCAAGGCAGGACACACATCACCTCAAGTTCTTGGATGGCTTCTCTAGGCCAATAGTCTATAACTCCAAAGGGTAGGTGCAGTGATGAGTGGGACCCTGACAAGAAGTAAAAAGACCTTTTGTCTCAAATATGCTAGGCAAATGTCCTGCTATTTAGCTATATTGCAACCAGAAGGCATGTTTAGGTACATTGTGAGGGTCCAGCATTTTTCACACTTGGAAGGAAGTAGTGTTGATTAAACAGGCACACCTCAGCAAACTATAGAATCCTACCTTTGAAAGAGTGGTGAGATACCTATCAATTTGTTGACATATTCTACTCTTTGCTAACAAGCTGTGTGGTTCTGGATAAGTCACTCAATTCCCCCTTGGGGGTGGGGCAGTGTTTTACATAGCTCAGGCTGGCCTTAAACTCTTGCTGTACTTGAGAATAACTTGGATCTCCTGCTCTTCCTGTTCCTACCTCCCAGGAGCTGGGGTTACAGGCTTGTGTTACCACACTGATGAGTTCACTTTGGTGGATTCACTTTCTCTGTCTTAAAAAATGTTTTTAGATTTGTTTTTATGTTATGTACGTGTTTGCCTGAATCTATGTATGTGCACCATGTGCGTGCTCGGTACCCGAAGAGGTCAAAAGATGGTATCAGATTCTCTGGAGTTTTGGATGGTCATGAGCCATTCCGTGGGGGCTAGGAACTGAGCCTGCAGCCTCTCTGCAAGAGCAACAAGTGCTTTTAACCTGGGGGCCATTTCCCAGCCCCCACTTCCCCTTTCTGAGATGCAGTGTCTTCAACTATAGAGAAGGAAGATACAGCTTCTTTCCAGAGCTGTGGCTCTCACTTGTGAATCTCGTGAGGAAAAGACTTGCCAGTGAACAATAAATAAAAGGTAAAAAATAAACATGGATCAAAAACATAAACATGGATCGAAAATAAAAAATAAAAGGTATGTTTCAACCCCTTTCCCTCCCCCACACTTTTTTTTTCTCATTTGCTTCTTGCTTGCAGGCAGCTGCCTTTCCACAGATACTATTTTGGGTTATACAGCCTGCTGTCATGTAGATTCTATGCTGGTCAGTCTTCTAGATCCTATCTAGTATATAGGTTCATCTGGTTCTAGATTTACTGGGAATTCAGACACCTCTTACTTTGTATTTTATAACATGCTCTATAATTAATACGCAGTTTTTCATGGTGCGGATTTGCTTTGGGAGCTAAACATTTCCTCAGACATATAGCAGTTGGGTGTAATCTATTTTCTGTTGCTGCGACAAAATAACTGAGCTTGAGTGCTTATGTAGAAAAAGAAGGTTCGTTTCACTTACTGTTTTGGAGGTTAAAAGTTCAAACAACATGGCACAGGTTTTTTCGAGGTCCTCCTAACTATATCACATTTCAGAGAGTATTGTGGGAGCACTCATGGAAGAGATCAGATGTTAAAATGGGAAACCAGAGAAGCTCGGGGGCCAGGTGAGCTCTTTTTATGATTATCTATTTCTGTGAGAACTGACTTATTGTTAGACCAGAGTTAAGCTTGTTTGAGGACAATGCTCCTAGTGATCTAATGTGCTCATACCGGGCTCAACCTGTAAAGGCTCTACTACTTCCTAAGATCATTGCCCGAGAGACCAAGCACTTTTAGTGGACAAACTGCACCCAAACACAGCATCGGGAGAAAGGAAGCGCTCTTCAACAAGGGCACTGTGTGGGTGAAACACTGTCCAGAGCTGGGTGACTACATGGATGACTAACATGCAAAGGCAAGTTTTAAAGCTACAAGTGCCATGCTGGATAGGGAGCACTATTGTGCACCTACAGTGGTTAGTAAGTGACAGAGAAAGGACTTGATCCTGACTTTACTGGCTCTAAAACCATTGATTTTAGCTATTATCCCATACTGTCCTTGCTGAGACTCCTGGGAAGTCTGCTCATTATTCTTTCTTTTCTAAGCATGTGATTTGTGTCATGTAGCGGGAATGGGACATAGGTCTTGTCAATCCAGGATTACTCAGCACTTTGATTTCTCCCCTGGGAGCCACATTGACTGTCAGCTAGAAGGCACAGGAAGAAATTAGATTGCTCTAGAGTCTTCACTTGGATGCAATTTATTTTCTCTAAAGATAAAGCCTACAGGGATAAAGCCGCTACATTGCTTTCCATGAGTCAATACAGAAAGACATCTGTTCAGCATTTGAGTCACACACCTGGCTCACTTTGGTTAAAGAGAAAAATAAAATCTAAAATATAATAACCCATAGAATCACTCCTTTTGTGGCTGGTCTACCCACTGCTTTGAGTCTCATCCTAAAGTTTAATTTAAATGTGGGGCTGCCAGAAAAGGATATCCCTGCATCCCGCCCTGCTTCCTCTTCTCTTTTGAAGTGGGGTCTCTCTGTGTTCTCCAGGCTTGCCTCAAACTCCTGGACTTAAGAAATCCTCCCACCTCTCAAGTACCGGACATCCTTGCTCCTGATTAATCAGGAAGGCTAAAGGTCTCCCCGAGAGAAGTCTGGGATTCCCTTCTAGAGGAATCTCTGGCTCTCATCTGAGACTTGAAGAAAGTGCTGAGAATCTGTAAAAGTGAGAGATCGAAAGAGACATCTGCTCAGCAATCATCTTCCTTTAATAGTGAAGTTCATTAAAGGCCAGGGTGTTGGACATTGGCCTGTTGCCTCTCCAGGCCTGCTGTCCACTCTTTCCATCCTGCAGTGTCCTGGGAGTCTGGATTGTGTGTATGAGAGCTGTACCAATGGGTTAGGCTAAGGTCCCTGCCCAAGGATATGAGACATGGGAGGAGAGTTAATTGAGGCTGTTGCTTGCTCAAATCCCTTCCTGCTATGACACTGTGGATGTGCTATGTCTCTGCTGTGAAGGCCACAGCTCTTGCATGGTGGCCTGCTCCATGCAGTGACCATTTCTGTTGAAGTCATTGCCTCTCCCTTATTCTCTCAAGGCCTGGGGCTAGCAAGGGGGTTTGCATTGAATCCTGAGACACTGTGCTCTTTATTTTGTGTGTGCACCTTTGGAAGAAGCCCTACAAGTGCCCTGTAATCAAATTAGGAAGCTTAAATGTACCATCTGCTTCCTGCTGGAAGCCTGTCTGGGATGCTCAGAGGCTTAATGACTTGCCCAAGGTTGCAAGAGGATTTGATTGCATACCAGTGCTACTCATAAAACTATTACAGCATTTTACAGTTCCTAGGAAATTTTCAAAACCAGTTTCAGGGTGCAGGAAAGGCATTAAGCTTTCCACTTAGAGTCTGGGGAATTAAAATTTAAGAGATGGGGTCAGCCACAGCCAGTGAACCTCCATGCCTTCCCTGGACCTAACACCTGGGCTATGACTATCACAGCTCGCCTCCAGGTCAGAGAAGAACCTCTAACTCTCATCTAGCACAATTCCATACATTGAGCATCAAGAAAATAAGCATACCCACAATTCCTTCTCCCAGGCCTAGATATATTATACAAATCATCCAATACCCCATGAAGCAAATGGTGTTATCCTTATTTTGTATATGAGAAAAATTAAGATTCACAAGGCTAAATATCCTTCCCTAAGTCATACAACAAACTAGGCTCAACTAGAACCTAGGCCCACCTGCTCTTCCAGCTACACCATGCTGCCTCCACGTGAAGGACGTAGGGGTCTTAAGGTGCCTCAGGTTGACAGTCTAACACATCCACTGCATTTTCTCCCTTCAAACTAGTCCCATCCTGGCCTTCAAACTAACTCTGGGGCCTCAGCATGGTTTTCCTGTTGGGCAGCTAAGGAGGCTTTTGTAGATAAAACTGATAGAAAATGGATGGCATCTGATTTAGAGCAAGAGATAAGAAGTTCAGGCCAGGCCCATCCTTTGTCTCAGAAGTCCTGAGAAAAATGCATTTGAGGTCTGTTTGGCTATGCAGGGGTTAGGGCTGCCAAAGGGTATTCTTTTAGTTTTGACAAGCCTCCCTGCCCCCTTGCATGGCTGAGAAGGGTCTTCTGATCTACCATCTGGTCAAAAAATTGTTTTACCCTGGGCCCATTAGCTTTTACAACATAAAAACAGAGCCCTGGGTTTGCTTACTTTCTGTGTGGCCCTAAGGGCTCACTTCCTCAGTTTGGGCCTTCATGACCTCATTTCGGATATGGGGGTGATAAATTCATGGCTCTGCTACCTCTTTCTAGTCTGAACTTCATGAGCTCAGGAGACTGAAGAAAGATATGGGTCAAGATCACCCATCCCCCCCTACCTAGCAGAACTAAGGGTTATACAGAGGGGTAGATCATCCATGCTACACCTTGGTTTATAGCGAGGACAGGCTTGAATTCAGGACCTTGCTAGGGAAGTGCATTAAATTCTGTTCAGCCCTTGAATGGAGCTTTGCAGTCTAGGGAGTATCACATACAGAGAGCTGGTTCCCTCCTCCCATTACATTCCTGTCTTCTCTTTACAACAGAGAAAAGGGGAGAATGGGGTCCTAAGTGGCCTGATCAAGGTTCACAGTGACCCTACATTAAAATAGGTCCTCTAGCCTCCCTACGTAGCTGGATGCTCATTGCCAAGGGAGTCCACCAGGGTGCTTCGTATAGACCTCCATTTGTAGCTGTGCTTAGGGTTGGGTATAGCAGAGTGCTTGCTGATTATGCATTACGACTTGGGCTTCACCCTCAACATTAGATATGTGAAGCATTCATTCCTGTAAACACAGCACTCAGGAGGTAGAGGCAGGAAGATCGGAGGTTCAAGATCATCCTTGACTACATAGCAAATTTGAGTCTGGGCTACATGACTATATAAGTAAATATAAATAAAGTTACTGCTTTCAGGTCTAAACAGAAATGATAAATACTCAGTGTAGGGGGAAGGCAACATAGACAATGTAGAGAAACAAAAAGAAAAAAATGAAAAGGAGTGGGTCATTGTCCTGTTAGCTTTTGAGAGGTGCACAGACCCTGGTTTTAAACTTAGCAACAAGTGAGTGCTTTCTGTTGCTGTTGAGGATTAGGGGCCACTCTGCTTTCTGGTTTGGGAAGGCTCTTCACCAGAGTGCCTGGGTTCTTAATTCAAGCCAAGTAGTGATGCAGCCATTAGTAGATCAGAGAGGGTGAGTCTCTACCTGGGAAACAGAGAGGTGGGCTCCTAGAGGAGGGTGCAGCCCAGAGGATGGGGAGGTCCTGGGACTAGTGGATAAATCTACAAGGAGGTTTGCTTTTTGGGAAAATTTGCCTCCCTCAAATACCCAGTGTTAGATGTTGATCCTCTCCTAGGCACTTTAATAAATAGTTGTTTCTATATACTTCTTGGCATCAAGGTCTCTGCTTCCATGGCCAGTTAAAACTTCTCTCCCTCTCTCTTTCTCTCTTGGTCTTTCCCCTTCTCTGTCCCTCTCTCTGTGCCTCTCCCCCCTCCTTCCATTTCCCTCTCTTTTTCCTTTCTTCTTTTCCTTTCTCTCTTGTTCCCTGCTTTCCTTACACCTTTTCTTTCTTTCAGGTAAGGGCTCTAGCCCAGACTAGCCTTGAACTCCCAGTGTTGTAGGTGTGGATTCAGGGCAAAGGCTAATTCAATCCCCTGTCCTTAGTCCTGGACCCCTGGACTTTGTACAATCTAGTCTTAATTCTAGACCTGGAAGGCTTCATCTTCAGCCTCCAAACAATCTAGAAAGTTTAAGCCTCTGAGATTTATTGCTGACTGAACCACTCTGACTAGCTCCTTTTGAACGCAGGCCGTACTATCTCAACTGACTCATCTGGTTCAGTTCCCTTGATGTTCTGACTCAAAGTCTCCTCAATGCTCACTTGTTCAAACTGACCTTCTGAGCCAGCTGTCTCTGACCAAACTCTTCTGACTCTGGCTGACTCCTGCAACTTCTTTGACTGAACTGTTCTGCTTGGCTTCAAACTGACTTACTCTTCCTGTCAGATACTGACTTCTGCTGAACTGCCTCTGTGTCTCTGCCTCAGACTCCTCAGACTGCTTCCATGTCTTATCCTCTGTTTGTCTGCTTCAGACAGCTCTTGTGTCTTACCCTCCGTGTTTTCCCCAAAGCCTGCCTGCTTCTGTATCTGACTGCTTAGCTCTCTGAACTAGAACCTACTTTTCTGTTATAAGAGTTGGGTGTCCTCACTCTGACTTACTTTGCTAACTTCCTCTGATTTGTAACTTTACCTGTCCTTCACTCTCATCTCAGAAGTCACTTCCTGCCTGACATTGACTCCTTCTGAGGTTTGCTTCCTGTCTGCTTCCACTTGCTTCTGTCTTGTGGATAAAAGGTGTGTGTTACTACTGCCTTCTGAATACTGGGATTAAAGGTATGTACTAACATTCTTTCTACTTTCCATCAGGACCACACAGGCTTTTGATATATATATATATAGGCCTTCATATAGGCCTCTGAATGTGAGTGCTTCATATAGGCCCTAGGATTTGATCCCTTTGTAGCTATCACATAGGCCTTTCAATGTGATCCTTTCCCAGAGCAGTCATGTTGCTGGATTAAATGATTAAATATTCCTCTACACTGTGTAACTAAGGATGACTTAGTTTGAACTCCTGATCCTTCTGCCTCTACCGCACAAGTACTGGGATTACAGGTGTACACTACCATGCTCAATTTAGGCAGAACTGGGGATAAAACTCAAGACCTTGTACATTTGAAGCAAGCTCTCTGCTAACTGAGCTACACCCCCAGTCCCTGTTTTGCAGACAGTCTTATTATATAGCTCAGGCTGCTCTAGAACTCATGATCCTCCTGCCCCATTCACCCAAGTGTTGGGGTTATAAACTATAACAGCTTATCAACATAGAATTTCAGTGTGTTGGAGCCAACAATGAACTAGAGCCCATGTAACCTAATCTACATAAAGGTTAATATGTGGACAAACTGAGGATTAGAGATGGTAACAGACTCACTGAGTGTCACATGGTCAGCTTCAGGCAGTGCCAGGCCTAATGTACAGATCTTCTGGTTCTGTTTTGTGTGCTCTCGGAATGGATATCTACTTCAGACAAACAGGAAATGTGTTCTCAGCGGCATGAGGTAGAAGGGCAGTTGAAACTTGTAAACAGGTACTTAGTCACCCTAATTCCACACCCATAGTAATTAGGAGTTGAAATTTATTGAGAGTTTATTATGTGCTTATTATGTGCTAGTAATTTTATAGTCATTACTTCCTCTAATTTCTGCAATAACCCATGGAGGACTTGTTATTAGGCTACGCTTTTTAGATGAAGAACTTGAGCCCTGCAGACGTAGCACAGGGCTGGAAGACAGCTGTCACTGAAGTGCTTCCTCGGCACACAGGAGACCTTAGTTTGATCCCTAGAATACATGCTAAAAAAACCAACAATAACAAAAACAAGGTGTGATAGTATGTGCTTGTAAGCTGGCAAGGGAGGTGGAAAGAGACACATTTCTGAGGCTCGCAGGCTAGCCAGCCTGGCCTACTTGCTGAGCTTCAGGCCAGTGAGAGAAAAAGGGAAAAAAAACCTGTGGCTGTTTTCTGAGGAGCAACTGGGCATCTTGTAGCCTCCACATGCATGTGAACACATACGTGTGTGTGTACACACCTACACGAGTGCACAAACATGAACATATACACACACACATAGAAGAAGTGAAGTATGTAACAGAGTCACACAGCCAGTATGTAGGCGAATGACGGTGAGAATTTAGTTCTGTTTAGTGTAAAGCTCCAGCTCCAAACCACTAGATTAATAATGGAATAATCCTTTAAGATTGTTCTGCTGTTCTTGAACTCCCAGAGCTCTGCCTACTTTTACTTCTTTGAGTTATTGAGATTGGCGGTGTGGGCCACTGTGATGCTGGGTCACAGACAATTTTTAAGCATCTTCTTTTTTCATATTCTACTGTTTTGAATTAATTCACCTAGGATGGAAAGTCCCGGTGTAAAGCAGTAGTTAGCATGCTCCAGTATCCCAGAGCCTCCCTGACAGCTTCTTCAACTCCAGTTTGCTGCCCTGCAAGAGGCTGGGAGTGAAGCTGGGTGTGTGTTGTTTTCAGCACGTTTTCCCTCTGCTGCTGCTGCTTGTCTCACTTAACGAATCAAAGACAAAGAGAACCACGTTAGCTGAATTTCCTTGCCCTGGCTTTCACTTTCCAGGTAAGGATTTCAGAATGTTTCCCCGGAGCCAGCGATTATCCTTGCGAAGAAGTAATAATATAATTTGTTCTCCTTATCACTCCGAAGGGGTTCCAGAGGGGTTTTAGTTGGGATGTGTGGTTGTCGAAAGGGCTAAAGACTGGCTGCAAAGCGGAGGTGTTACAAAACAAACAAAAGCATTCCAGGCTTTTATCTGCTCTGTTCACCATTGCTTGGAAGATTAAGGGTCCTGTGTGAGAAAAGGCAACCAGCTAAGTTTAGGTCACATGTCCATTCCTGAATCTTTCACCGTGGTGCAAGGAATGTGGTGTTCTAATTGATCAAACCTCAGTCACATGTCCTTTCCAAGAAGCAAGGAAAATGAACTCCTGGAAAGGGATTCCACCCAGAGGCTGAGCTGCAAGTACTCCCTGAAGAAGAAGCAGGGAGAGATGATGACACCAGAAAGAAAGGGGAATCAATGCCAGGTGCCCAAAGCAGTCACACATGGCTACCTTCCAGGTTGCTAAGCAACGTTTCACCTTTCTGTTTTGGTTCCCAGTTCCACAAAGCTTGCCTCATTCAAGGGATAATCTTCCTGTACAGGGGAGGATGGACTCAGGAGGCCTTGAGTGGAGTGGAAAGAGATGTGGGCCAGAGCTTTGGGTTCTGTCCTGTTGCTGCCACAAATGTCCTTGTTTTTAGAGTCTCATTTTTCTTTTGCCTTATGAACAAGAGACTGGGTAGAACTTCTGTGGGGCCTTGCAACTCTATAAAAGACCATGGTTCTGGACAACATCACAGGCCTCTCAGATCACACAATGAAATGAAATGAAATGAAATGAAAGCAGCTTTTTCAGAACATGGGCAACAGCTATAATGGAGTATCATAGTAGATACTTTCACCTGCTAAAAAGTGCCTTGATTTTGGCATCAGATTCCTAACTTAGTTATGGATCTCCTCTACTGCTCTGCAATCAAGGCAAATCGCTTAACCTCTCTGAACCTGAACCTACTTTGAGAAATGGAACTCAGGATAATCTATGCTTTTGGTGTCAAAGGTTATTGAGAGATTCAAAGGAGGCAATGGAAGTGAAAGTTCTGTGCATGCCCCAGATGGAGGGTCCACTGGCGCAGGACACCCTGTCTCCTAATCCAGAGAGGCTCAGGGACTCACTACTGAGAAAGGTTAGCACCCTACACTTGAAAGCCAAAGATGTGGGTCAGTTGTCAGGGTGCTTGGCTACCATGCACAGAGTCTGAGTATGGAAGCACATGCCTGTAATCCCTGCACTCGAAAGGTAGAGGCAGGAGGATCCAGAGTTCAAGGTTATCCTTGGCTCATAGGAAATTGAGGCCATCCTGGGATATATGAGATCCTGTCAACAACTGAACAAATCTTGTTATTCTGCAGAGCAGTGGCATGCTAGATGGTCAATTGAGGCATCTGGGATCAGGATAAAGACCAGAAATCTCCGATGGCTTCAAACAATTGGGGAGAATCTATCCCAGTCTGGAGACAAAGGGCCCAGCAACTGGGAGAGATGGAGCAGGAAGTGCAGCTCTGCTCTTTTGTGACCTTGCTGTCCTCCCCAGAGACTTCTTGACAGCCTGCCCTGCCTTTCTAGTGTGTGGTGAGAATCAGATCCACTGTGAAACAGTTATGTCAAGTAGACCTTTACAATGAGTCTCTACCTCTAAAACATGCTTTGTTGTGCTTTTAAAAATACCATAAATGTTATCTGCAGCCATTCTGTCTCCTACAATCCCTACCCACCCCAACTCTGTTACCAAATTCTGTCTGTTTCCTTCTAAAGCACAGTTCCATTTCAGCCCATTCTCATAATACCACCCACCATCACTCTGTCCTCTTTTACCTAACTCAGTTACTTATTAGTAACTATCTGGGATTCTGCCCCTCTCCATTCAGTATATATGCACCAGCCAGTGTAAACTTTCTCACATACAAATATGATGTCATGCCTACGCTCTTAGAAGTCTTCAAAGGCTGCTGGACACATCTGGAATGAGTTCCATAATCCCCAGTGTGGTTACAGAGAAAACCCGTGGATCTGGCCCCTGCCCACTTCCCTGGCCCCAGCCTCCTTACTGCATGCTGCTCCAGTCACTAGCCTCTGTCCAGTTTACGAACAGGCTGAGTTCCTACACATTGCAACATCCTGATGTTCTTTCCCAGGCAATTGTCCTATCTGATCCTCCCTTCTCCTTTCTTCATATAGCGCTTCCTGTTTATGGCTCAAGTCTGAAGAAGGCTTTCAAAGAGGCCTTCCCTGGCCGCCTCTTCAAGTAGCACTCCACCCTCTTCGATTCTCTTTAGTCTTTTTATTTTATTCTCTCTTTCCCTGCACATGTGCGTGAGCATGGCCCATGCCATGGCATGGGTGTGGGTATCAGAGGACAACCTGAGTGAGTAGATTCTCTCTTTCTACAATGTAGGTTCTGGGGATTGAACTAGGGTCATCAGGCTTCCATGGTGGATAGAGAGAACCAATTGTTCTGAAAGTTGTTCTCTTACCTACATATTACCTTCCCCAGTACACACTCACATACATCCCCAACCACAGAGAGTGTGTGTCTGTGTGCTGTAACCCTCCGATTGCATATTGCATACAGGTATAAGTGGATGGACCTTTAAATTCTTCTAAAATATATTTTGTGGGGAAAAGGATCTGGTAAGTTCATAAGTACTGAATTTGGGGCTAACATGACTTTGTGTGTAAAGGTCCTTGCCATGCAAACCTGATAACCTGAGTTTGAGCCCCAGAACCCATGGTGAAAGGAGAGAACCATTCCCTAAAAGTTGTCCCCTGTTCTGCATGTGCTCTATGATACACCATCACCACCACACACACACATCTCACATGCATGCAAGGAAGTAAAGAAACACTTAAATTGTGAATAGTGAAGTGAAGAGAATACACTATTTTTCTTAACAAAGAATTAACTGACATTTGAGGTGGACAAACTAAACTTGGGGTTATTTCCTGGAGTACTGAATGCATAATTTTCATGGTCCAACACAACATGAACATGTGAGCCCCTTATTTAAAAGTCAGTAAGAGTTTCAAGACAGCAGAGCACTCAGCCAAAGTACAGAAGCCGTTCAGTGCCCAGGTCATATCCCAGCCTTTGGAAGTCAGCCAGGAGATTTGCTCAGACCCTGAGCTGCCCACACAATTGTGAACATGGTAGCTTCCCCGAGACCCTTCCCCTCAGCAGCAGATGGAGTCTTCTTGAAGATAGCCAAGGTCCACCAGGCACAGAGGAGAAAGCTGCCACGTTCCCAGACATTTCCTTTAATCTCGATGGTTTCCAGTGAAGTTAGTTGACTCAGAACAGAGCCAAGTTTATTTTATCTAGTAGCTGAAGGAAGCAGGGAAGTTGTTTTTGTAAAATTCCCTACAAGGTAAACATGATGACATTCTTTCAGTCTGTTTACTGGACACATTGGCATGGAGGGAGTTTCTGTTGCCACCACAGGCTACTGTTTACCTGTCCTTTACACACCTTCAGCAAGAGAAGCAGCTGCCACCAGACCCAACCTTCATCTTTGGATGGAGGACCAAGGCCTGGAGAGGAAGAGTGGTGACCCAGGGCAGGACTGTAGGAGAAGGGGTTACTGACTGACACTTCCTGTAGGCCACAGCGGAAACTCTACTATACTTGCCAATTCCTTCAATTAGATATATTTATAAGGAGTTGATTATATAATTATGCCTCTAATTGAATTTATTTTTGAAAAGGTAATATGCTCTTAGAGTAAAAACTAAAAAGTTATGCAGAAGTTTATGGTTAGGAGAAAAAAAAATCCCAAAGCAAAAGATCTCTTCCTTATTCCCAAATAACTCACTTCTCCTCTCTGTGAAGTCAGAATAGCTAGTTTTTTGTTTTTTTTTTGTTGACTCCTGACAGAAAAGTCTGTTTGTATAAACAAATGGATAGTCATGCATGTCCCTCCGCTGCACCTCCCCCCCCTTTAAGACAGCGACAGAATGCCTAAACCCTATTCCATAGTTTGCTTTTCCAGTTACTATATCCTGGGGGCAGCCTATATTGCATTGCAGAGAGTCTTTTCTTTATAGATGTGCATCATATCCTCAGTGCACAACAGTACCATAGTTTATGTAGCCAAGTATGTCAGGTTCCTCCTCACATTCTCATTCAAAGAGTTTAGTTCCTACACCTGTGTCAAGCAGCTTGCAACCACCTGTAACTACAGCTCCAATAGGAATGCTGTCACTGGCCTCTAACAGGCACTCACAGTCACATTTACATATCCACACACACACACACACACACACACACACACACACACATTTACACATAATTAAAAACAAGACAATATTTTTAAGCAGTCCCTCTGGGTACCAGAGTATGTATATTTTATAATACTACCATTCAGCTCTGCAAATTTGGCAGTGTGCATCCGATCCCCACTGCATGCTAACACTGGAGACACAGAGGTGTCTTTTGGGCCTGTCTTTTCAGGGGTACAGAATCCACATAAAGGAACAAGGCATTTGAGACAGCGGTAATGTGGAAGTGATGTGGGGCTTGGGGTGCTGTGTCACTGGCATCTGGGGTGACTCCTAGATAATGGACATCTCTCGGCATAACTGTGCTGTCCTTGTGTGAGTGGAGAGATGGCACTAGAAGAGGGAAAAACAAACTCAGTCCTTTGGCTTTATGTGATTTTATTTTATTTTATTTATTGTTTGTTTGAGACAGGATCTCACTATGTAGCCTTGGCTGTCCTGGAGCTTGCTGTGTAGATCCACTTGCTTTTTGTCTCTCTAGTACTTGGATAAAAATTGCATGGCAACACACCTGCTATGGGTTGTATAATTTAAGAAATCTCAGACTCTGTCCCCTATCAGTTGGGTGTCTAAATAGCACTACTTAGTTTTATAAGGGTGAGAGGTGTTTTTTAAGGCATATTCTTTCTCCCCTCTCTCTTCCTCTTTGTTTTTACAAAAGAGCAAACATTTTTTACTCTGACCCCAGGCAGATCCGCCCCTTATACTGTCTGAAGACAGATCCAGAAGAGCAGCCTTGGGGTGGCCTGGGAAGCCTTGGTGCCCATTACTCAAGCTGGCTGAACTCAGAGTTTCTCTCCCCTTCAAGTGGCCCACAACCTTCAAAAACTATCCTGTAGGTGCCTATGGTGGTGTCAGCTCAGCTGAAGGGTCCAGGTTCCTCATTGTTCTCAAGTATGTGCTCCAGATGCATGAAGACCCTAAAGGCTCTATGTAGGGAACACCTGGCCAGAAACCTAATCGTTGTGGTTAGGAATCCATCTTTCGTTAACAGGTGATGTTCAAAACTTTGACCCATCAGTTCAGAACTAGCATTGACCAATCAGGCAGAAGCTTCTCCTGGACCAAATGGGTGTGTGTCTTCTACTCTGGGGCTGCACATACTGCTCTGCTTTCCACCTGCAAGGCAGACAGGTCCTTACCGACCCTGATTTTAAAATCTTTCTTGGGGTCAGAGAGATATCTCAGAGGGTGAAGTGCTTGCTGTGCCAGCATGGTTATGAGTTTGGTTCTACATCCCTCATGTAAGCATAGGGTACAATGCACACCTGTCACTCCAGCACTTATGGAGGGAGGGCAAGCAGATCCAGGGGACTTGTCAGCTGCCGTAATTGTGAATTCCACGTTCAGTGAGAGACCTTTTCTCAAAAAACTAAGTGGGGATGGATAAAAAGGTGAATGATTAAGGAAGATACCTAACACTGACCTCTGGCCTCCACACATGTATCATGGGCAAATGCATCTACACACACACACACACACACACACACACACACATCTTCAAAATTCCAACTCAAAAGTGTGCTGTCCATTAACTCTCCCCTCTTCTAGGCTAATTTAAGCCTTGCTATGATAGCAAGCATTATCCTTTTCCCCTGTAAGGTCTTCTGTGGTAGAAACTTTTCTGTCCCCTGAACCTGCACTACAACACTGTGTCCATAATAGGCTACAGTGCACAGGGTTGAGCGCAGGGTCAAAGCACTGTCCCACTGTCCCTGACTTGTCCTGACACTGTGTGTAGAAATGCACACTGGCAAGGCTTAGCGAAGGGCGATTACCACATTGTTGTTGCTTGAAGTTGTTCTAGCAGATCTATTTCCTACCCAAGTCGACACTGTCTTATTTTCTATTTTGGGTCCCATTTTACCAGAATGATTAAACAAAAAGGAAATCATCAAAAACCACAACAAAGCCTGATGGGTGGAGGAAAAGGCAGAAATGAACATGTGGGGTTGCAGGGAGGGTGATAAAGGAACTGGGCAAGTCTTAGAGATGGGGTGGGGGGAGCCCAGGCTAAACCTGGACCAAGAAGCAGATGCAAAACAAGACCAGATGCAGAGTGTTCAGAGGAACAGCTTCGTGAGAAGTCGAACTGAGTCCAAATAACTTTACCCTGGGAACCAGTCGGCTACCCTAACTTGTAAGAGCAGGAAGCTAAAACTGTTTGAGAAGTGTTTTTTTTTTTTTTTTTTTCCTGGAAAGAATACTGTACAGAAATTGCAACTTGTTCCTGCCCCCTCTGATGGTTCTTTGGAACTGAGTGTGCAGTTTCTCTCTCTGGAGAAGACAAACTTACCGAGTGCATTCCAATCCTGGGGGCTTCTGGAAGAGAGGATGCTGGCCTCCCAAATTCTTCCTCTGGGTGGAGGAGGCTGAATGTAGACAGTCACTTGCGATGAGTCTGGTTTCCTAAGCATGGAAAGCCCCACAATGCTGAAAAGACCTGGAAGGACTAAGAAGCTCCAGCACCCAAGGGAGTCACAAAAACACAAAGTGGCCTAAGGAAGGGGTCCACAAAGGGAGAGGCAATGAGGCCTGCTTCCTCCTGGAGCTGCTGCTGCTGTAAGTTTCTGTACCAATCCCCTCCATCAGGGTCTGCAGACTCGATATTGACTCCATGTATCCCATGTATCCCACACCCTGACTCTCGGAACCCCACAGAAGGGTAGGGGGGGCATCAGAGCCCCTGGGAATGGAGCTACAGGTGGTTGTGAATGACCCAATATGGATGTTGGGAAACAATCTCAGGTCCTCTGGAAGAGCAGTATGTGTGCTCTTTATTTAAGAGCCATCTCTCCAGCTCCCCCTCCACCCCATTAAAATGCATCATTTCATTTGACAAATCATAAAAACCAAGGTGGCCAAAGGAAAAACAAGGCTCTGGCATATTCACCATGTCAGGAGATGGACCCACTAACCTTTATATTAGAGGACCCCTAAATGACAGGAGCTTAATGTTCTTTCTACATTTATTTACTAAAAAACCATATTTTGAGCACTTTATTCTATTCACGTTCTAGAGGATGGGGGTCTAGCCTGGAACAAACCAGAGTTTTATACTCATGGAGAAGATAAACTCTCAGTGAGATGTTATACAAGCCACAAGGCATATATTGACAAGAAGCACGAGAAAACGTACACCACGTCTGGAGATGTGTGATAAGGAGAAAAGGAAGGCGGATTGTGAATTTTGAATATGGTGGTCTGGGAAGGCAGCTCTGAGAACGTGACATTGGGGCCAAGCCTTAGGGAAATGAGACAGTGAGCTCTGGGGCTCTCAGAGCAGCAGGCCCTGAGTCAGAAAGGATCTGACTTGCTTTGGGGCAGTAAGAGGCCAGTGTCTGCTGAAGGCCAGGAGACAGAAGAGGAAGCCAGGGATCCATGGGGAGCAGACAAAGTATGGCCTTGCAGGCCATCAGCCTGTCTGTGGGCACCACTCTGAGTGACTTGGGGGCACTCGGAGAGGAATGGGCTGAGGCATGATGACCTGACCAACTTCACCACAGCGTCATGGGGAGGAAGTTGGGGACGTCAGATGACAACACTTTAATTAGGATAAGATGAAAGGGCGGCTGCTGCGAGGGTGGTCAGGGTAGAGGTGGATGATTGGTCGAGAGCTGCCTGGGTGGCCTTCTAGGTTTTCATTTCTTTCCCACAGCGGAGGCCGCAGAGCTATTCCTGAGGCAAATGCAGGGACAGCTGGCTGGCTCTGTCCACACCCTCACTGCTTGCTTCTGCCTTCCAGCTGCCGCCGAGCCCCTACTGTCTTAGTTCACCAAGCTCTGCCCGCCCTGGGGTGTTTGCTCTGTGGATGTTACCATCCACCCTGCGATTGGTTTCTTGTCATCATCCAGCTCCCCGCTCAGATGTCACCCCTCAGAGAGGCCTCCCTATACCACAGTCTTAAGGAGCCTCTAATGCTGTCGTTGCCCATCAGGACATCTTGTTCTACAATTTCTCGTGGTCTCCTTTATTTATTTGCTTACTTCTTTACTGTGGAGACATGGTTGGGGTCACTGCTGTGACCTCAATGTCTAAGGCAGGGTTGAGAGAATGATAACACAGATAAAACCCAATGCAACAAGCCATGGTCTGTCTGTCTGTCCTGTCCCTTTAACTAGAGGTAATGAGGCATAAGGCATGGACTTGGATTCAGTTGACTGTGTTCATTTGCTTCCTATTGTGACCTTAAGCAAAATTCTTCAAGTCTCAGGTTTACCATTCAGTAAAATGGGGTTAATCCACATTCCTCATGAAGATTTACAGGAATGATGACAGAGAGCAAAAGGAAGTGGTTGGCTGTGCACCTGGGACTGTCATGATTATTAACAACCTTCCTATGTATAACATTCTCATTCTACTTTCTAATTTTCTGAGTTCTGGGGTTGGAGAGATGGCTCAGCCCTCCAAATCAATGATATTTAAAATGTTTATACTTTAATTATGATGATATAATGATATTTGTATAATTAATGTGCAAATTGATCAGATTATACATAATAAAGATGTGCAGCTCTTTGTACACAGTTGTAATTCAATGGCAGTATTATTTAAAATAAGGACAGTAAATGGGAAGAAGGATAAGAATTTTTAAAAGGTTTATTTGTGTTTATTTTTTTATAAGTATGAGTATTTTTGCCTGCATGTATGTATGTGTATCACATGCATGTCTGGTGAGGGTCTCAGAGACCCTGGAACTGGAGTTACAGATAGTTACCAACCACCTTGTAGGTGCTGAGAACCCAACCCAGGTCCTCTGCAAGAGGATCTGAACCATTGAACTCTCTCTTCTCCAGTCCCAAGATGAACTTTTGACCAGAGAAGTTCTTTATTCTTTAGAGACTAAGTCCGCCCATTCCTCCCTGCAAAACAGTGTTTCACTCTGTAGCCCAGGTTGGCCTCAAACTCAGCAATTCTATCTCAAGCCTCCTCAAAACTGTAACAACAGGCATGAACCACCACACCCAGCTGCCAGTCCTTTTGTTTTATAAATAAGGAAATAAAACTCAGAGAGGAGAAGTAACCCAAGACTCTGACTCCAGCTCTGTGCTTATTTGTGAAGCTTACAGTAGATGAGCCACATATTTTTCCAATTGTTTTTCCTAAGAACAAAAGCAATTAAAACACAGCTACACTACTAAATCAATCCAGACTTTTAGAATTTGCTTTCCTACTCCTGAGCCGTTTTGACAGATCTAAGTTTTAGCAAAAAGTGTTTGGTTTGGATACATGGAGATAAAACCCTAAGACATTCTTTGAGTCTTGTTGGATGGATGACTGTTTGCTATAAACATTTTTAAAATACTGTATTACACACACACACACACACACACACACACACACACACACACACACACACAGAGGGAGAGAGAGAGAGAGAGAGAGAGAGAGAGAGAGAGAGAGAGAGAGAAGAGCAAGGAGGCATCTACCAAAGGATTATAGCATAGCTAGAGGATAGGGGCAGAAGGATTTGAAGTTCAAGGACAGTCTCAGCCACATAATGATTCAAATCCATCTTGAACTATATGAAAAAAAAGTTATGCATAACATGCTTCCAGTTTTTTAAAAGATAAATGTGAAAATTAAAATGTGGAAAAAAATAAAGATCACCTACAGTGTCACCCCTTCAGTGTTTGAGTCTTTTTCTCAATACTATGTAATTTTCCCTAGAAGGTACTCTTTAAATTGTTCTCTATTTTCTGACTGGGTATGGTGGCATATAACTGTAGTCTCAGCTACATGAGAGGCAAAGAATCTTGGGTTCCTGGTTAGCCTGGGCAATGCTTTGTCTTTAACATTATTTCACTCTTTTCATATTGCTTCTTAGAACTCAGAACAAATCTGTAGTCCACCAAATGAAATTCTTGATGAAGAGCAGGAGGAGATATTTCGGGGACCAGAGGGGTTGAGGACACCAGGAGATCAAGCCCCACAGATTCAACTGACCAGGACTCTTAGGGGCTCATAGAGCCTGAAGTGGCAGACATGGAGCCTACAGGGTCTTCTACATATTTCTTATTGTTGTCTGGCTTGGTGTTTTTGTAGAACACCTAAAAGTTAAAGTGGGGGATCTCTGACCCTTTTACCTGCCCTGGGGACCCTTTCCCTCCTGCTGGCCTCCCTTGTCCAGCCTTAATGTAGGGGCTTGATCCCTGCCTTGTCCCCTCTGGACATACCCTGTTTGAGTAATAACCTCGGGAGGTCTGCTCTTTTTGAAGGAAAGTGCAGGGAGTATATGGGGGAGAATGGAGAAGGGGGGGAGCTAGGAGGAGTAGAGGGAAGGGAGGATGGGTTTGGGATGTATTTTACAAGAGAGGAAAAAAAATAAATAGCTCCAGAGATTTCATACATGTCTTTCTCTTCTGCTGATTATTTGTCTTAAAAATTTGAGGATCTCAGTATCTTGTTGAAAATTCTTTTTAGAGGAGCCCAAAGCATGGGCTGGAGAGATGGCTCAGTGATTAAGAGCACTGGCTGTTCTTCTAGTAGATCTGGATTCAGTTTCCAGCACCCACCACAGTCTATGATTCCAGATCTAGGGGATCTGATGTCCTCTTTTGACCTTAGGGAGCACCGGGTACACATTTGATACACACATGCACACCCCAGCAAAACACCTCCATATAAAATAAAATCACCCCTCCCTTTTTTAAAATTGGAAATCAGTGATTCAACCCCTCTTGAAGATTAGAAGAAAATAACAGGAGGCTCTTCTTTCCTGCCTTTCTTTTTCTGGCTAGAGTAAGGAATAGCCTCAATAGATGGATGTTGACAGGAAGAAACTGCACAACTTTGTTTCTCTTCTGTTGCCTAATAATATGGGGCTGAGGGCTGCATAGGCTCTTAGTACAGTGCTTGCCATGCAAGCAATCATTTGAACCCAAGTTTGACTACCCAGCACCCACCTAAAAAGCTGGACATGAATGTTTATTTCTTTCCTTGGGGGACGAGGGCAAGCAAATCTCTGGAGCTCACTGGCTATCCAGTCTTGCAAAGTTGGTTAGCTCCAAGTTCAGTGAGACCCTGTCTCAAAAAATAAAGAGCAATTGAGGAAGACATCCAGGGTTCCCGTGTTGACAGGACGTAGACATCCATGTGTATACAGACACAGGTGAATACACATCTGAGTTCACATATACACAAATATGTACATATGACATACACACACATACATACATGAATGAGGCAATACTTTACCTTAATAAAAAGTCCTAGGAGTGTGACTATTGGCCCATTTTGAAACCTTTCTATAGAGGAATATTTAACTATTTAATCCAGCAACATGGGTGCTCTGGGAAAGGATTGCATTGAAAGGCCCATGAAGCTAGGAAGAGATCAAGTCCAAGAGTCTATATGAATGGATCAAATCTAAGCGTCTATATAAAGGTATCACATTCAGAGGCCTGTGTGGTCTGGATTGAATGTAGAAAAAAATGTTAATACACACCTTTAATCTCAGCACTTGGGAGACAGGAAGCAGAGCTAGTAGACAGAAGGCAGAGTTCAGAAGGAGTCAGATAGGAAGTGATGTCTGAGATGAGTCAAAGTGAAGGGCAGGCAAAATGACGAATCAGAGGAAAAGTTGGCAGAGTGAGTCAGAGTGAGGACATGCCCAACTGTCACTATAGAAAAGTAGGCTCTCAGCTCAGAGAGTCAGAATAAGGCACAGAGACACAGAGGATAAGACAGAAGCAGTCTGAAGAGTCTGAGGCAGAGACACAGAGGCAGTTCGGTAGAAGTAGTATCAGATGGGAAGAGTGAGTCAGTTTAAAGCCTAGCAGGACAGTTCAGTCAGAGAAGTTCCAAGAACTTCAAGAAGTTCCAAGTCTGCCACAGTCAGAGAAGTTCAGTCAGAAACAGTCAGCTGGCTCAGAAGGTCAGTTTGAACCAGTCGTCTTGGAGAAGAGTTTGAGCCAGAACAGTGAGTGAGTTGATCATTGCAGCACTTAGTTCAGAAGGAGCTAGTCAGAGAGGCTCAGTCAGCAGTGGGTCTCAGAGGTTGATCAGACTGTATGGGGGCTGAGGCTGAAGCCTTCCAGTTCTAAGCGTAAGGTTAGTATATGAGGAGGCTGAAACCTCCAGGGCTCCAGGACTAGGACCAGTGATTGAATTAGGCAAAGAATAAACTGTCTTTGAATCTACATCTATCTACACCTCTCAGAATGCTTGTCTACATAAATAAATACACATGCATACTAATTTTCTATATCATTAGTATACTTTTTTTGGTAAACACATGCTGTTTTGTTACCTCAAAAACAACTAAACTTTTGTAGTGTGACTGCCAAAAATTCACAGCCTGAATGTAGTCATTAGGAAAATATCCAATAAACCCAGATAGAGCAACATTCTGCAAAATCCCTCATCTCTCTTCTAAAACAAAACAAACACTAATAACTTAAAAGACAAAGACAAACTTAGGAGCTACTCCAGATTGCAGGTAAATAATGAGACATAGCACATGAATATAAGATTGTCTTCTGTTGCAATGGGTTTTGGAGCAAATTTGATAAATTTAGATAAAGTCTCACAATTGAATAATAAGGTGGCCTCACTATCAATAAAGTAGATAATATAATTTACTCTTAAATGACTCAGAACAAATGTAGTGTTTAGGAGGGAAGAAGGGAGGGAGGGAGGGAAGGAAGGAGAGAGGAGAGAAGGGAAATGATAAACCAGTAGCTTATCAGTTGAAGAATCTGGGTGAAGAACTTACTGTATTCTCATTTTGTTTTTGCAATTTTTTTTAAAGTCTGAAATTATGTAAAAAAAAAATCAAAGCCCACAAACTTTAAAATTTCCCCAAATGAATAGAATAGGCACAAATTTTTGAAATATAAAAATAAGACAGTTTTCCCCCTTTTGTTTCGTAAAACTAGTTCACAGTGCAGAATTGTACAGTTTTCACAAACATCTGATCTAAGTCTTTCACGAATGCTGGTCCGGGGTCTCAATAGGGGGCGCTGCAACATTGCAAAGCCTAAGCCACAGCCCGGCAGTTTGGGGAACACTACTTAATGTGGATTCTGAAGTGTTAACCAGTAGGATGGTGGCGTTAAGACTCGCAGAGCTGAACTGAATCTACAACTTATTTTACAAATGAGCCCACCGAGATGCAGAGAGGGAAAACACATTGCTGAAAGCCGAAGCCACAAGCAGCATTCTCCTCCGGATGTGGCGAGCATAGCTGGCATTTCTCCAAGGTTTTCCTAGGTTCCCAATCTGTACTATCAGCTTTGAGTGCAGTACCTATTTAATCATATGCCTTCGCCCACTTTTAATTCTAAGTTAAGATCTGGTAAGTCAGTACATTGTCTGGTGTTACAACAAACAAACAAACGAAATCAAAGAAAAGAAGTTCTGGCTGTTCTATAGCTAACTTGGCATCCCATGCCACAGCTCTGCCTGGGAATTTACTCTGAAAGAACTCACCACATACAAGGCGAGACAGAACATAGCCATCAGAGTAGAAGGGAACTGAGAATCTCCCGAGAGATACCTGCTTTCCGGCAAGGAGCCAGAGGCCCAGAGAAGGAAGGTTGCTGGGACTGAGGGAGGCAAAAAAGGTGTAGCCAGGCAGTAAGAGGACATGGTACGCTTTTCCTCCACACTTACATTGTGGTACACACACTCACACAACACACACACACTACTCATACCACACCCCGTACACCACACACACAGACCACACAGACCACATACCCCCACCCCACCCACACAGCACACACACACAACGCAGCACACACAGACCACACACATATACCCACAAACCCCTACACCACACATCACACACACATAACACTGCACACATCACACATACAGACCACACATACCCCCCCACCGATCATGCACCACACACACCACACACACACACCACACACACACACACACACCACACATACACCACAGATACATACCATACATACACCATACACACAGACACTACACACACACACCCCACACCACACACACCACATCACACACACACATATATATCACCCACACACACCCACACACAAAACCCCTCACACACATACCCACACACATAACACACACACCACATAAATGTAAAAAAAGAACAATATAGGTTTAAGACAGCGAGAAAGTAGATGTGGAGAAAAAATAAAGAGAAAAACAGGGCAGGAAAGCGCATTGAAGATGTCCGTGAGTGTAAAAATCTTGATTTTTCTCCACTCTTTTACCATAGATTCCCCTATTGAATCTAGAAGCTAGTCTTTGTTAAGGCACCCACCAGGAACACTCAGGACCCCTTCACACTGCCTACCCACGCCCCACCCCAGCTCTGGCCCCCACACTTCTGTCTACCCACGCCCCACCCCAGCTCTGGCCCCCACACTTCTGTCTACCCACGCCCCACCCCAGCTCTGGCCCCCACACTTCTGTCTACCCATGCCCCACCCCAGCTCTGGCCCCCACACTTCTGTCTACCCATGCCCCACCCCAGCTCTGGCCCCCACACTTCTGTCTACCCACGCCCCACCCCAGCTCTGGCGTATCACCTCCATTAAGACTCTACATATTGGTCCTCTTGCTTCTTTCTTTGCACTTTCTATAACTCGTTCTCCACAAAACAGCCAGAATCACCTTTTAAAACATACACCATAAAAATTTTTAGTTTTTGCTTCTCCTCTGCCTATCATGGCTTGTGTCTGTCTCCTTATATTGGTGTCCTCTGAAAAGGGGAGTCATCTGACAAAAATGTCACTTTGCCAGCTGTGTTCCTCAAAATTTGTTCACACCAACTTGAGGAAATACAACAGACAGCCCTATGCTGGCAGTGAATTAGCAGGTCATAGACCAGGACTGAGCCTTGGGATACTGGCAGAGCTGTGGCTCGAATTCCCATAGTTTGAGGTGGTGGGATCCACCATTCTGCCTAGGGTGCCTTTGGAAATATGTGTTGGGGAGGCCACATATTTGTTCCAACCAAAACCTGGCATCGTTGGCACCACAGAGTGAACATGACCCCAAAACAATATGCTGTCTGTTCTGCTCTGGCTGCCTCAGCCTTACCAGCTTTGGTGATGTCTAAAGGTCATCTTATTGAGGAAGTTCCTGAATTGCCTTTGGTGATTGGAGATAAGGTTGAAGGATAAAATAAGACCAAGGAGACTGTTCAGCTGCTTAAAAACTTAAACAAAAAGGTCTGTGCCTCTCAGAGAATGAGAGCTGGCAAAGGTAAATTGAGAAACCGACGAAGTATCTAGCACAGGGAACCCTGCATCATCTATAATAAAGACAATAGTTATCATCAAGGCCTTCAGAAACACCCCTGGCATTACTCTGTTTACCATAAGCAAGCTGGACATCTTGAAACTTGCTCCTAGTGGGCATGTGGGACATGTCTGCATTCGGACTGAAAGTATTTTGTAGACGTTAGATGAGTTGCAAGGCACTTGGCATAAGACTGCTTCCCTTGAGAGTAGCTACCACCTTCCCGTGCACAGGATGATGAACACAGCCCTTAGCAGAATCTTGAAAAGCCCGGAGATCCAAAGAGCCTTCCAAGCACCGAGCAAAAAGATTCATCATAGAGTCTTGAAGAAGAACCCACTGAAGAACCTGAGAATCACGTTGAAGCTGAACCCTTACAAAAAGACTATGTGCACGAATACCATCCTTTGCAAGCCCAGAAATCAAACTCTGGGTGAAGACACTGGAAGGGGTGGCAGCAGCACTGATGGCCAAATGTGTGTGGGATAGGCCGAGAAGGGAGGGGACCACAAACAAGAAGCCTGCCGAGAGAAAGAGAGAAAAGAAGCCTGTAGATGTCAAGAAGCTGAAGAAGCCTGTGAAGGGGAGTGGTAGTGGGGGGCTGGAGCTATCAAAAAAAACAGCAGCTGAGAAGACACCATCTGAGAGAAACCTACCACAGGAGAAAAAAGGGCTGCTGCATAAATTATTAAAATCTTTTCATTCCATAGAGCAAATAGAGACAGTCTATTTGAATAAAAACCTGATAAAAAAATGCAGTGAGAAAATATTTTAGTTTTTAAGTGTATGTGTGAGTGTATGCCACGTGTGTGAAGGTGTCTTTGGAGGCCAGAAGAGGGCGTTGGATACCCTGGAACCACAGCTGCCGGCAGTTGTGAGTTGCCCAGCATGGGTGCTGGGAACTGAACTTGGGTCTGGAAGAACAGTGAGTACTCTAAACTGCCAAGCCGCCTCTCTAGCCCCTAGGACATATCTCAGCCTCCATGATAGAAGAATAAAAGTTGGTCCAGCTGTGCCATATCCCTGGCACTTCTGTGATGATGGAGATGTAAAAGTTGGGTTTAGATTTGCTTTCTGG